>CM040934.1:24379652-25109652 GCA_023029165.1 Gobiocypris rarus | reverse complement strand
ATTATGCAGCAGCAACCACAGCCTCCCAGACACTGTTCAGAGAGGTGTACTGTTTTCCCTCCTTGTAAATCGCACATTTGATGATGGACCACAGGTTCTCAATGGGGTTCAGATCAGGTGAACAAGGAGGCCATATCATTAGATTTTCTTCTTTTATACCCTTTCTTGCCAGCCACGCTGTGGAGTACTTGGACGTGTGATGGAGCATTGTCCTGCATGAAAATCATGTTTTTCTTGAAGGATGCAGACTTCTTCCTGTACCACTGCTTGAAGAAGGTGTCTTCCAGAAACTGTCAGTAGGACTGGGAGTTGAGCTTGACTCCATCCTCAACCCGAAAAGGCCCCACAAGCTCATCTTTGATGATACCAGCCCAAACCAGTACTCCACCTCCACCTTGCTGGCATCTGAGTCGGACTGGAGCTCTGTGCCCTTTACCAATCCAGCCACGGGCCCATCCATCTGGCCCATCAAGACTCACTCTCATTTCATCAGTCCAAAAAAATCAGTCTTGAGATATTTCTTGGCCCAGTCTTGACGTTTCAGCTTGTGTGTCTTGTTCAGTGGTGGTCGACTTTCTGCCTCTCTTACCTTGGCCATGTCTCTGAGTATTGCACACCTTGTGCTTTTGGGCACTCCAGTGATGTTGCAGCTCTGAAATATGGCCAAACTGGTGGCATCTTGGCAGCTGCACGCTTGACTTTTCTCAGTTCACGGGCAGTTATTTTGCGCCTTGGTTTTTCCACACGCTTCTTGCGACCCTGTTGACTATTTTGAATGAAACGCTTGATTGTTCGATGATCACGCTTCAGAAGCTTGGCTATTTTAAGACTGCTGCATCCCTCTGCAATATATCTCACTATTTTTGACTTTTCTGAAACTGTCAAGTCCTTCTTTTGACCCATTTTGCCAAAGGAAAGGAAGTTGCCTAATAATTATGCACACCTGATATAGGGTGTTGATGTCATTAGACCACACCCCTTCTCATTACAGAGATGCACATCACCTAATATGCTTAATTGGTAGTAGGCTTTCCAGCCTATACAGCTTGGAGTAAGACAACATGCATAACGAGGATGATGTGGTCAAAATACTAATTTGCCTAATAATTCTGCACTCCCTGTATACTGTCTGGTGGCCATTTTGAAAGCTGTCTGAAATAAGAAAAAGTATAATTTCATAGATATAGCGGTTCATATTAAAATATGTATGAACTTAATACATGACCAGATTATTTATTTAGCAAAATTGTCCTTTTAAATTTAATTTAATATTTATGAATTAAAACCTTTTTGCTGTTCCAGTTAAGCTCAGTGTGCTCCCTTTAAGCTCATCCACATTGAATGTCTATGTAAATACTCCATAAACAGACTTTAAATATTAACTGATGGTTCTCACTTCAAAATAATCTTTATAAAATTATTCTTTAAAAATGTTGTTTAAAATAAACAAGAATTTTTCCCAAAAAACTTGTTGTGAGCTTAATTGGAACAGGGGTGTGCTTAAAGGTTACAAATATGTACCCATTAAGCACAGCTATACTTTTTGCATATAATGGTGTACATCTTAATGTAAATGCTTTTGTCATTTAAAATAAAATATTATTGTGTGAGAGATTAATATTTTATTTTAACTTAACTTCTTGTACTGAAACCAATACCATGTGCACTAAAATGTCTCAATGTAGATACGTATTTATAGGACACACACACACACGTCTGGTTCACTATCTTTGTGGGGACTCTCCATTGACGTAATTGTTTTTATACCGTACAAACTGTACATTCTATCCCCCCCCACACTGCCCCTGCCCCTAAACCTACCCATCGCAGGAAACATTTTTGCATTTTTACTTTCTCAAAAAAACTCATCCTGTGTGATTTATAAGCCTTTTGAAAAGTGGGGACCGCTGGCTGGTCCCCTCAATGTAGGTGATCTCAGGTTTTACTATCCTTATGGGGACATAAGGCCGCACACACACACACACACACATACACACCTGAGTAAACTACAAAAACTGTAGTTAGTAGCAATCCATTACATTACATATTAAAGGTAATATAATCTAACTACTTTTGGATTACTTTTAAATTACTTTAGACCTAACTTGCTTAAAATCACACTGATTTCCAGGACTAGGGTTTGAATGGAACTAGAGGGGTTCGTGAAGACAAAAGCCTTCCAACAACATTACTGTATGGTTAAATAACTCAATGACATTGAGTGATAATTCAAATAATAATTATGTTAATTGGTAGTTGATTAGAACTGAACATATACAAGCAGTATTTGTTTTTAGAAAGGAAAATTCAATAATAAAAGTAGTAGTATGGAGAATAATTGAATTATGAATAATTTACTGCCGATGTGAGAACAACGTCATCTATTAAAAAGTAACTGTTGTCTGAAAACGTGTATTTTAAAACATAATATAATCTAAATGCATGTACTTCATTTTTGGAATCTGATTACATAATCCAGATTACATGTAATCAGTTACTACCCAGCTCTGCACACAAATATATTATGTAAACAATGTTAGGTGATTAATTGATTAATACAGGCCTACTACGGTATGTCACATATAGAGAGATCACAAACAATCATTTTTGGCGTGGAATAATGTAAACACAGATATCAGACATCAGTCATGTCTAAAGTGAATGTAAACAGATGGGCCAAAAGAAAATTAGATATGGTCAAAAGATAAGACAGATCTACCAAGTGCCTGTAATTGAAGAACAGAAATAACTGCCCTTTAAACAAAATGCCCTTTCATATGACTCACATTAGGGTTTAATGCACTAAGAATCATGTGCTGCTTTGACCTTCACATAAAAAGCATAGCAAATGACAGCCAAAAAAAAAAAAAGTTTACAAAGTTGCTATGAATAAATACATTGATCACAATATAGATTATGACCATAGACTCTTTTCATACTGATTTAGAGATTTACCATTTATAATTTAATAATGCTGCCAGCTTGAAGAATATCCTGACTTTAGCCCAGAGAAAGCAGAGGGTTCATTAATTAGATTTTAGAATATAGTTTATTAACAAACAAAAAAAATATGTAAACTATGCACACATTTTTTTTCTGTCTTTATACAATAGAAGGTAGGTTGCCTTGTAACTTATTAAAATAGTGGCAAAAAACATCTAAAATATTTGAAGATGTATAACCTTTACAAAAAAGTTCACTGTTTGATAAAAATTTTAAAGTTCAAAAATATTACCTATACTGGTTTTACATCTATATTCTATAAAATGGTTTAGAGGTAGAAATTTGAGTAAAAAGTGCAAAATGTTAACATTGTAAACCAGTCTTTATGCTACACAGATTAACATGGGTCTGCATTTTCGTACTCTCGTTGTTGGCGCTGGGATGGTACCTATTCAGAGGTCTGTTGTGTTTCCTGCCTTGGTTGGGCCAGGTCACGCAGAACACATTTTTTTGCATTCCACTGCACTACTTCTCTGTTATTTTTCTATGTAAACATGAGCTAGATGGACATGCTTGACCATTGTGTTAAAGTCTCTTGTCAAGTGTGAGGATCTGCAGGTCGAAGTAAGAGGCATGCCGGAAAAAATTTAACTATTAAAAACTTGTCTCAAGAGCCCAAAAGAACACAAAAGAAGAAATTTTGAAGAATGTTAGTAACTGGATAGTTGACGGCTCCCTATAGTATTTCTTCCCTACTACTATAGTCAGTAAGTCAACTGTCTGTCCTTAGGTGAACTATTCCTTTAACCTGTGCTTTTAAGAAACTCAAACCACTTCCATATAACTGATGTTGTGTTACCCATTTCAACAATTTCCTCAGCTTAGAATGGTAGCACAAGTTAGGTTTCGCTTTCACTTTCATTTACTATGCCAGCTCCCTGTATACTGACTCCCTGTTATCACGTTTATTTATGCTGCGTAAGGCTGCATTTACACTTGGCATTAACATGCGATCACCGTGATCCGAGCGATCAAGCAGTTTGAATAATCAGTCGATCAGGACACAGCGTGTTTACATTCATTCACATCAAGTGGTCTCTGTATCTGGATAACTAATCGGATTAGTTTCCCGCAAAATAATCAAATTAGGTCTGTAATAGCACTTAATTCTTAATCCGAATTCTTAAACAACATTAGCTTAAACCTCTATCAATAGGCAGTGCCCATATAGTACAGGATTTTTGTGATTTATTCATATACAATCAGTCTCAAAGAAAAAAAGAAAAATGTTATTCTGACGCAGTTGAAATAGGTACGCTTGATTTCTTGTCCGACTGCGTCCGTCCATTATTTTCCAACAGCCTTCAGAGAGAGTGGGCGGGGATTTACATGACATCAACCTATGAATGGAGATACGACGGCTAGATTGCGCAGAGGCGGACAGAGTACACAGCTTCATTACTTGACTAAAAGTACAGATACCCCTTGTTAATTTTTACTTACGTACAAGTAAAAGTACTACAGTCAGATTCCTACTTAAGTAAAAAGTACTGAAGTACTTGTTTTTAAAAGTACTTGAGTATCAAGAGTACAAGAGTACAATTTCTAAATATTGCATTACTACTGCCACAGTGCTAACATGTACAGAAACGTCCTACATGGAGTTATGTGTTAATACCTTGGAGAATGTAAAAGGAATTGAAAGTAAAATCAAGTAATTTTCATCTTTTTATCATGTTGCTTTATTTAAAATGTTTCACTTACCCACAAGGCAAAAGCACAATGGCAACGCTCTGACAAACCTCTGCTAGAGTTTGAATGGATTTCTTGCACCCACATTTGAACCTGACTGTGTTAAACACACTGCATACTCAAGAACATCAAAGCAAATGCTCAGCTTACATTAATGTGTAATAGGCTTGCTATGATAGTCGGTGTTGCCGGTATTCAGACTCAACACCGGTCACATCACTCGCACACCTTGGCAATAAAATAATTTAGTTCAGTTAGAGACAACAGACAGTAGAAATAAAAACGTAATGTGTCTGCTTAATGAGTTCAGAGCAACACAAACGCAGAAGGAGTCAGGAGACCCAAGAGCTGAAAGACCAGATGATCGTGGAAGATTTGGGTTCAAAGCGAAATGTAAAGGCGCCTAATTCCGCGAGTGTGTCATTGTACAGTGTTGTTGTCGTGTTTTTCATTAAGAATAATAGGCTAATGAACCCACAATTCAAACAACCCGCTCCCGAATTGGTGCTTATCCAAAACAGAAACTAAAATGTGCACGGCCGCACAGAGCACACATTTATGGCAGATTTTTCTTTTTTTCTTTTTTTAAGAAGTAGTAGTAGCGGGTACTTACGTGTATGGATAGAAATGTAGTGGAGTAAAGAGTAAAATATTTGCCTCTTAAATGTACTTGAGTAAAGTCATGAGTACTCCCAAAAAATTATACTCGAGTAAAGTACAGATCCCTCAAAATTGTACTTAAGTATTACTGTCGGGCTCTGAGATTGCTTTTACATTACTGAGATCTGATCACAACGTGAACTCAACTACCTCTAGACCAGAACACGCAGAGGGGATAACATTTCGATCAGAAGCGCGTTCACACTTGTCTTTTCAATGTGTATGTGGACAACATCCGGATACTGGTCGCAGGTTAATGCCAAGTGTAAACGCAGCCTAGTACACTTGTTGTAATCCATTTCTAATAAAACTTTCTAGAGCTTATCATTGTTATTGTCATACATTTTATTGTGATCTTGATATGATAGCGCCCAGTCCTAGCCGAAAGGTCTTGAAGATAATGGTAAAAATTGTGATTGTAAATGCAGTGATATCATTCGAGTTTGATACTGTTTGAACTTTAAGTGTTCATAACACAGTGCCAAGGTCATGTAAAAGGGCATTTAAAACAACAACGTCTTAAATAAACTTCTAAATGAATTATGGGCAGATGTACTCACTGAACTCTTGTGAGCGCTCTGCTCTGTCTGTACGGTGAACACTGACAAGTCTCCGTTCAGAATAACATCGGCCAGGGAGTGGACGAGCGGCTGGTAGTGGATGATTAGGAACACCTATGACAGTGGGGCATCATGTTTTCACTTGACCACATGCATGCAGCTCACAACGTGTGTATCGTGGCTATTCTAGACATTGCAAGTCTCAACAAAACAAAATGTTTCTGTACCTGTGACAGCAGGTAGAGTGACACCTGAGGGTTGATCTTGCGGTCTTCGGACTGAAAAAATGATGGTAAACAAGATGGTTTGGCGTGGAAATAGCTAGAAATGCATCATCATCACATACATCATCACAATGCTTGGATTACTATACTACTAAACACTACTGTTCAAAGGTTTAGGGCCAGTAAGATTTAATTTAATTTATTTATTTTTTTAGAAGAAAAACATACAGCAGCATAAAAAATGCACAACTGTTTTCAACATTAATAAGGATCATGTGACACTGAGACAATTTTTAATGTTTCTCAAAAAAGAAGACTTATGCTCTCCAAGGCTGCCTTTATTGGATCAAAAATACAGTGCCACATACTTCAGTGTCACATGATCCTTCAGAAATCATTCTAATATGCTGATTTGCTGCTTAAGAAACATTTCCTATTATTATCAATGTTGAAAACAGTTGTGCTTTTTTATGCTGCTGTATGTTTTTCTTTAAAAATTAATTTAAAAAAAATCTACTGACGAGCCATAAGTTCCCGGCCGCTGGTATAGTGTCTAAACTTTATTCACTCTCCTACAATGGTTATGCAAAGTTAGCCTGGAAAAAACACAGGCCTACTAGATGTATGCTAGTTGTTTTTCAGACATGTGTTGTTGTGTTCTCACCTGCTCTTGGCTGACCAGAGAGTACACGTAGAGGGGCAGGAACAGGCGGTTAAGCAGGTGGTCCGTCAGCACATCATTGAGAAACTCACAGTTGATGATGAGGATGTCGTTCAGATAGTGGAGATGGTCCAGGTGCTCGGCTACCAGATCGCTGAGTTTTCCCCTATTTTTATGTCTGATGAGAATGGATAAAGTGCATTTTTAAATCATATATGTTAATGAGCAGGCAATGTTTTGAATTCAGATGGTTTAGTAAATGAATTACAGTGATCAACTGTGGTCTATAGTGACACCTAGTGGTGCAAAGATGAACCGAACATTAAAAAAAAGTGTCATTAAAACCTTACTCTTCATCAGTCTGCACACACTTGTCCAGCTCAATGACGTGGCTTCCGATGAACCAGACCAAATTAGAGAAGTACGGCACGGCCGTTTTGTCCCGGATGTAGTGTAGCATGTGCTGGTTGTCCACTGTAGGGCACGACCAAAAGTAAACATGGTTACTCAGGAAAAGGCAGAGGGATCAGATAACAGCCACAGTGACGCAGGAAAGGAACTGTGAGGTTTAGTATAACTAATAACACAACAGCGGCAGACTCAGTGATGGAAAAATGAACAAAGGTTAATTACAGAGCAATGTCACTGGTGTGATGTGAGGGTTACGTTAAATTAATTTGAATGAGAGTACTAGATGTTGCAAAATGTTTCTAAGCTTGTAAAGGCATAGTATGCAATAAAATAAGTAGCAAAGGAACAGGGTTCTGGGTGGGTGCAGCTAACTCCACCAATACATTGTATACAAATATAAAACGGACCTGTTTATGTGTGTCTGTGAGGTTTGGAATCATTTGAGAAGTTGGTAGATGGATCATAATGCAGGTTGATCCAGGTTTATAGATGCTTTAATGATCAGTTAGAGGACTAGAGGATGCTCAATGAACCGCAAGCTTATTTTAAACAAATAAATAGCCTAAATTAAAACACAAATACAACTGACAAAAATCACCACTGAAGCCAAAAAGAGGGTTTAAATAAAAGCACCAATGGGTGACAGTGCAAAATAAGTGTATTTTTCTAACTATTATTAGTGTGTAAATTGCAAACCTTCTGTGTATACAGACAAAAGAAGCAACTGTTTAAAAAACAATTCAAGAGAACATGCAATACACATGGCACAAAAAGTTCTGAATTTGACCAACTTACATGACACTGGAATAAGGCACACAGGAGTCACCATAGAGGGAGAGGGGAAGAACAGACAAAGGGTTAAACAGGATGAAGGGACTGAGCTAGTGGAGCTCTGGGCCCTAGACTAGAGGCCAAAAGATGAAACCATCGCACCACCTAGTGGCCAGCACTAAACCTGCACAAAAGAGCATCTGGAACCAAGAACAGCCTAAAAACACCAGACATATCAACCAGCCACATGAAGCTGCCAGGACATGCTATAAAAGCAAAGGTAAAACATACCACCCAACTGCACACTTACACAATCAGGGATTTTGACTACTTTTTTGCAATCAATTCAGTACATTTATAAAATAATTATACATTAATTACTCAATTGTACCCCATGTGGCTGCAGAGTAACACTTAAGCGACACTTGAAAATGAAGGAATGCCATTGCATTAAATAAAATAAAAAACTTTGCACAGTATATCTGTTTGGGGTCAGTAACTTTTTTAATGGTTTTGAAATAAGTCTCTTATGCTCACTTTGGTTGTCAAAAATACAGCAAAAACAGTAAAGATGTGAAATTTTATATTTTGAAATAATAATGCTTTCTGTTTTCATATTTTATTCCTCTGATGTCAAAGCTGAATTTTTTTTAGAATCATTACTCCAGTCCTCACAAGATCCTTCGCTATATTTATAAAAGTATACATTTCTTTCAGCCATAAAAATTGCACAAACTTTTTAATGGTAGTTAACAAAAACTGTAGTTTTTAACTAAACAAATGTATTATTTTAGCAATAAATTACAGCCAAATTATCATGATAATGGGATGGGACCCCATATTTTTCTAGCTGACCTACCTTAAAAAATAAAACCAGTGGGGTATTTGTTTCATAGCAAGCCTAGATTTGTCAAATGGCCTATAAAAAAGATTGTTTTTGCAGCTGTCCCTTATTTATGCATAAAATATAACAATAACAGATATTTATTTTAAAGAAATAAACAAGGTTGTTAATTTAACATAATGCATTCATACATTTGTAAGTGTTGGCTACATCTCCAAATATTATTTGGGGCCACTGTACACGCATTAACGTCAGTAACATGCACTGATGGCAGTGACCTAAAGACTTCAACAATCTCCACAGGCACTGATTGCTTAGACCACAATCCAAGATTAAGCGTTAAGCAGATAGTAAGAAATGTTAAATCAGTTATTCAAGAAGGGAAGAAGGATTTATGTAAAGCTCAAGCCAGAGAAACAGATAAGTGAAAGCCCTTTTGTCTTCAGCATATGACCATATATATCCAAGTGAAACCCCAGTGTGCCCGTGCATGTGTGTAGGGTCATCAGCGGTCGCTAAATGTAAGTGTGCGTTACTCACAAATGGCGGAGAGCAGCGTCAGCATGCCCATGCATCAGAGGCATGACAGAGAGCGATTGACAGCTGAGAGAAGGATCGTGCGGCAGCAGCAGCTGAGTCAGGGCTCTACTCACCTTTGTACACATTGAGTGTGATAGTCCTGACCGCGATCCTGACCATGCTCTCTGGGTGGTTGAAAAACTTAATGGCCTCCGTGTACAGGGCAAAATCATTAGTGTGCTAGAAGCATGGGAGACAGAGAGCGAGGCCATCAGCAAGGAGGATTAGCTCAGAGAGAGGAGAACTGCAACTGGTGACAATTACACAAAACCTGTACTTTTATTCTCTTATGTGAATCCAGGATGTCTACAAGAGCAGAAGAATTAGGTGCAAAACATCACAGAAATTGAAACGTGTTCCTGAATGCAATGCTATTGGCTGATGAATAGGTTTAAATGCATCTAATCAAATCCTTGTTATATATAGTCCACACACACACACACTGCACCTCAATTAAGTTGTGACCCTCCTCTTTTTTTAAACCTAAAAATGTAGGAAGTGACAAGTGCATATTAAATCCACATCGTATGTACAATGGTTGGTTAGATTTTTTTTTTTTTGAAAGTAGTCTCTTATACTTACCAAGACTGCATTTATTTGAACAAAAATACAATAAAAACTGTAATATTGTGAACTATGTTTTATATATTTAAAACAACTTTTCTATTTGAATATATTTTAAAATGTAATGTATTCCTGTGATGGTAAAGCTGAATTTTCAGTATCATTACTCCAGTCTTCAGTGTCACATGATCCTTCAGAAATCTAAGTCTAATATGCTGATTTTCTGCTCAGGAAACATTTCTTATCATTATGAAGTAACATTTCTGGTGAAACCATAAAACATTTTGGTTCCACTTTATTTTAAGATGTCCTTCTTACAGTGTAATTATACATTAAGGTACGGATAGTAAGTTGCAAGTAATCATGAATAATTACAACAGTGAGTACAATAAGGACACAAGGATTAATGGTTACCTTACCTACATTTTTATATATATATAATTCTTTGATGGAAAAAGTGGAATTTTTTTTTTTTATCAATATATATACACACACTAACCTAAAGGATTATTAGGAACACCTGTTCAATTTCTCATTAATGCAATTACCTAATCATCCAATCACATGGCAGTTGCTTCAATGCATTTAGGGGTGTGGTCCTGGTCAAGACAATCTCCTGAACTCCAAACTGAATGTCAGAATGGGAAAGAAAGGTGATTTAAGCAATTTTGAGCGTGGCATGGTTGTTGGTGCCAGACGGGCCGGTCTGAGTATTTCACAATCTGCTCAGTTACTGGGATTTTCACGCACAACCATTTCTAGGGTTTACAAAGAATGGTGTGAAAAGGGAAAAACATCCAGTATGGGGCAGTCCTGTGGACGAAAATGCCTTGTTGATGCTAGAGGTCAGAGGAAAATGGGCCAACTGATTCAAGCTGATAGAAGAGCAACTTTGACTGAAATAACCACTCGTTACAACCGAGGTATTCAGCAAAGCATTTGTGAAGCCACACCACGCACAACCTTGAGGCGGATAGGCTACAACAGCAGAAGACCCCACCGGGTACCACTCATCTCCACTACAAATAGGAAAAATATTTCTGTCCCGATTTCTGTTGAGACATTCAGATGTTAGAGCCAGAATTTGGCGTAAACAGAATGAGAACATGGAGCCATCATGCCTTGTTACCACTGTGCAGGCTGGTGGTGGTGGTGTAATGGTGTGGGGGATGTTTTCTTGGCACACTTTAGGCCCCTTAGTGCCAATTGGGCATGGTTTAAATGCCACAGCCTACCTGAGCATTGTTTCTGACCATGTCCATCCCTTTATGACCACCATGTACCCATCCTCTGATGGCTACTTCAAGCAGGATAGTGCACCATGTCACAAAGCTCAAATCATTTCAAATTGGTTTCTTGATCATGACAATGAGTTCACTGTAATAAAATGGCCCCCACAGTCACCAGATCTCAACCCAATAGAGCATCTTTGGGATGTGGTGGAACGGGAGCTTCGTGCCCTGGATGTGCATCCCACAAATCTCCATCAACTGCAAGATGCTATCCTATCAATATGGGCCAACATTTCTAAAGAATGCTTTCAGCACCTTGTTGAATCAATGCCACTAAGAATTAAGGCAGTTCTGAAGGCTAAAGAGGATCAAACACAGTATTAGTATGGTGTTCCTAATAATCCTTTAGGTGAGTGTGTATATATATAGTGTTGGTATAAATACACAAGTGTATTGTGTTGTGAAAAAATATATTGATGGCTATCAGTGCCTGGGTTTAGACAAAATAATGATGAAAATACAGACAAAATTCAAACTAGCCAAGAAATGGCAGGTAGAATGCAATTTTTTTTTGTCTATGTATGCAACATACAACTTTGCTATTTGCAATATTAATGCAAAATTCAACTGAAGTGCGGTGAAAGGTATACAGGTATATCTGAATAGAATTCAGAGTTGTCTTGGCACTATTTTTGTAATACTAGTTTACTTTTGCTTTTAACCCCCAATGTGTTTAATAATGATGCCAGACTTATCTATCATTTGCTATAAATTATCTTTTTCTTAGTGTCCATTAAGTTCCAAATAAAATGAGAAAATCATCAAATGAGAATTACTATTCTATTTGTAAAATGTTTAATCTTTTCATACTCTCATTCACTAATAATGTCTCTGTTTGCTTCATTGGTTCGGTCAGCAATTCCAGTTAAACTTTTTCCATGTATCTTGTTTACCACAAGATGCCAAAATGTTGCTATAGTTATCACTATCACAACCATAATGAGTTCAATAGAGACTCATGTGGCTCCTCAAGCAACTAAATGCAGTTGTCACTCCCAATTTATATTCTACATTCAAGCTGATTCAATAAGCTTCATAAGTCTTTAACAGATGGTAGTCTTGATATTTTTTTTAGTGACATGTAACATGCAATGGTTTACATGATAGTTTCGCAATCTCAACTTCAGTTTTACATTAGGAGAAGGTATTTATAATCATTGCAGCATCAGATCTCTCATAGAGCGAATCCTTCCACGCAGGCCCTCTCTATTCCCGACACCAATGATTAACAGCATCAAAGGTGCCACGGAATAAAGAACACATGACGGTAAAATACAACCATTTACAGTACACCAATAACTTCCCCCTATACAAAGGAGCCCTGAAACATTTGTCAGCTTCCAATCCACATAAAACAGTTGTAAACGTACAGCTGACCTGCATTTGTCCAAAATGAAAGAATGTAATTGCTCAAGTTGGATGAACAAACAGGAAACATGGTTTTACAAAGTCATGGTGAACTGTTAATCTCGGAAGTGGTCTATTACACAAAGAATGTATGTGAGCCCACAAATAAAAGCCCCCTTCTGCTTTCAGTATATAAACCGTCATTTGAAAAATGACAGTTGTCCCAATAAATGCACCTTACCTCATTGTAGAAGAAGTGTACTGTGTGGTTGTTGAGTTTCAGAGACAAAGTCTTCAGAAAGGAGATATAGTAGGCCATAATTTCCTCATCAGAGAAGTCAAATTTATGCACAATTATGGAATTAACATGATTATTGGACAGCAAGTAATCTAAAAAGAAAAGGAACAACATATTAAGGTCAGGTCATAAAAAAATGCATACAATTTTAACTTTGTCTGGGGGTTTACTCACAGAGAGAAGTCTCATGGCTGATGTTCTCGAAAAGGATGTTAAGTGTTTGCAAAAGCTGGACACACACATACCGTCCGGATTTCTGCCGTAGTATGTTGAGGAAAAATGCAAACATGTTCTTCTCCAAAAAGAAGCTACGAAGAGAGGATGATGCTTACAGTTGTGAAAAATATGGTTTTGAATTTTAGATATTATTACAAATCTAGCATGTGGAAACACTTCAAATTTAAAAATAACAAAGAGATGTGAAACTCACTCAAAGACAGAGCTGTCATTCTGATCACCCCAGATGAGAATCTCAGTAATGGAGCGAATAGTTTCCACCAGCAGATTTCTGTTGTTATCGGTCACGGTTGTGTTCTTTGTTAGGACATGGTACATATACCTAAAGACAAATTAACAATAATAATAAAAAATACTACTTAAATGCCACAAGATATTTCAAATTATGACCATCTAACTTATATATTTTTAACGTATTTGAGAATGCAAAGACCATAAACCATTTCTGCATAATATAACTACTTTTAGTGATATATTCAATAAGACTGTTATTGTAACTCTTTTAATGTTCCAACACACCATATCATTAAACCGTATGTTAACTACAGCTGTGGCACAAAATATAGTGAGCTATCTACACAGACAGCTTCTTAGGCAACATGTGTGCATCTCCAATGTCACAAAATGATGTATTGGTAGGCAGCTCACAAGATTTGACACCCAGTCTATTACCGCTAAGTTACACAGTTTTGCTCCTATGCGCTCAGTTTAACAACGTTAATAAATTCTGTCTGCCGTAATATAAATGTATACATTTTCTAATTATACTATTAGTGACTTTCCACAGTAATGACAATCACTGGCTGAATTAAAAAAGCTAAAACTGCACGAGCTGCGCTAGCGAATTAGCTGCAAAGGGTCCATAAAAACTTACTTCAAATGATCCAAAGAATGGATGTTTTTGGACTTCCCCTGTCCTCCGACCCAGCTCCTTGAACGGCCGAACATTTTTTAGGTGTTTCTATTTCCCAAATTGTATGTTTTTAATACAATTTGCTAGGCGAATTGATCCATATCTGCAGCAGAGAAGGCCCAGAAACCTCACATGAAAACATACCTGTCGACCTATCGCTCATGACTGCCCCATCTTCAGCTCTATGTCATTATGGGATTTGTAGTTTATTATTGAAGTCGTTAGAGCCAGTTCGCATCGCGTCATTGGACTGTAGTGGACTCAATGTCCCATAGTTCCGTGCGAATGCAAGGGTTTCGGTGAAGTCATGAGAAAGCGCCGTTTGTTTTGTTTTTCACGCGTTATAAAGCTTCACCAAGCCTCTGGATGATTTTTACTTCTGAATTTATATGAATCGCCTGCCTTTTACGAGGGATTCGGGATTCGGGATATTTTTGTCTTTATGCCAACGAGCAACGTGCGGCCTTTGAACATTCAAACATGCTGTTCTTAACTAACTTATTTGTTGTATAGTGGAAACATACATGCGTTGAACGGATTGCTAGGGGAATAACGTTACCGCTGAAAAGGGAATTGCATCACTGCGGTTTGATTGAAATGGATAGAGCCTGTCTCATATAAAGTCTGATCAAATGCTTTTCGTTCTTTCAGTCTGTTCAAAGAGACTGAATTATATGTTTTGGAGTCTATGACATACTCAATTTACTCTCGGTTAGATTCAGTGGAATCGCTAATCAACGAGCTTCCATATATGTTTTATCTCGGCCTATTTTTTGTCAATGTCTTGATTCTTTACTATGCCTTTTTAATGGAATACATAGTCCTTAATGTAGGGATAGTATTTTTGCCAGAGGATATGGACCAGGCACTGGTGGATTTGGGTGTTCTCTCTGACCCAGCCTCTATTCCCTATGACACAGACACTGAGCTGGATGTTTTCGAGGGATATCTGGAATAAACTAATATGACTGGCAATCCCAGTCGAAGCTTTTGTGGGGATGGTGTCATTTGGTTACTGGAGGAGAACCATTGTCAAAGGGAGCTATGTATAATCTCTGCAGACATAAAAGGATGTTGCACTTGGTCAAATTTGAAAAATATGAATAAGTAAGTAATGTTAAGGTAAATGTTTATATTATTATTCATACTCAAATAAAAACTAAATGTGCATTAATTGTCGTGTCTCCACAGGTTGTCCAGGTTCAGGAGACTGACCTGCAAACAAGCCATCGTGCCACATGGAATATTTGCCTGGAACAGATAAACCGAACGGACTAGGTGGTTTTCCATGGAGCTGCCAGTTAGTGTCTCTTCAGAGATCAAATTCGGGCACCAATCACTACTGTGGATATAAATATTACATTAGCCTATTTATTTTTAGTTTGGCATTCAGCACTCAAGCTGGATTGTGTGTCAGCCCTGCAATGGCTTATTACCTGTAGACAACTCTCTTATTTATACATGGCCTGCCTCAGCATGGTTTCATTCCCTTTAATACTATTCGAATGAGCAATACGTCATGAGACAAACAGGGTGTTCTGAGTTTTTTCTACAAGACTCTAAGGAACCACATATTTGTGACAGCTTGAAAATGATATATTTGAGTGTCAGTTACCCACTCAATATATTTAATAAATGATTAATTTGACTTTGTGTTGCCTTGGTGTCACATTTGACTTTCAAATATCTGTTGTCATATTATAAAAACACAGCATACTTCTCTGAAATTGCCTGTCTTAGCTTTAGCACCAAATTCTTAGAAATGTGATATGTATATTCATATTGGTTTCATATGGTTTTAAAAAACCTTTTATATTTTTAAGAAATGTTTCAATTGAATGACTCGTGGCGTATCCATCGACTATAAAGTATTTAAAATATATCATATATAATACCGTTACATATGATAGCTTGTTTAGCATATGTGTGTAGTTATTATTGTAGATAAATTATGATAATTATAAGATAATTATTATAGATAGAGAGAAAACCACAACTGAACAGTAATAACTAATGTTCAATTTAAATGTATGCTTATTAATAATTATAAATGTTTGATTTATCTGAAACGGTCAAAAACAGAATCATAGAACTCATGTTTATTGTAAAAACAAACAAACAAAAAACAGTACAAGTACATTTAGTGCTGAGAAACAGTATATCCACAAAAATGTCAGAAAGTGCAAGTCAGTCACATGTAAAGTAAATTCAGTGAGAAAGTAGAACAACTTTTTGAAGCAGTTTAGTGTCCTCCTTGGCAAATATCGATGAACAATTGAATTGCATAGTGAATGATGCTTTTGTACAAAAACAACAGCTAAAAAACAAACAAACAGAAAACCTTGTTTATTGCAAATCCTTGTTTATTGCAACAGTGTCCAATGTGTGGTCATTTTAAAATGTGTCAAAGTGGTCTTATCCGTGGATCTTGAAGACGAAGGTGTTCAAAAACTCCACATGGAATGCAGTCATTCCAAAGCCTAATGAGAGAGAAGGAAAAACAAGATCATTTGAAAAGTATTTAAGATATATAATGATGATTAATAATGGACGTAATGCATAATCTTAGTCAGATTTGAGAGATTAACTTCTGTCTGTCCACCGGACTGTAGATTTGTATAATTGTATGTGTTTCAACTAGCTCAAATGTGCTATGTGAGCGTTGCTAGTATCCTAGATCTAATACAGGAAAAACATTATGCAAGTAAAAGTTCATATATTGGCCTATCAGACCACTACATTCAAATAAGTCCCAAATTATGTTAAAGATTAGTGACTCACTCCAAAGACTTCATTCCAGTGCAGTTTTTCAGAGCAGCACTGAGCTTTGTAGCTCCAATGTCTGTGAACTTGTTGAACTTTACACTGAAAGTAAATAACAAGAAATGCATGTTCATAATATTATGTAATAAAATAAATAATAATCCTTACATTTTATTTGAATTGAAAACAATCATTAGAAAAGAAAAGAAACCCAATGTCAAAATACTTAAATGACCCAAAATATTTTTTTCTTGTATAAATCTACTTTAACTTAATTTGGATAAGTACTTACTCCAAGTCCTGTAGGAATTTCATGTCTGGTAAAACCAAGGCCAGGTGTTCAGCTCCACTGTCAGCAATTGCATTTCCATAGAGACTAGAAGTGAGGAAAGTGGAATAATTGTGTGAAAACAGTCATGTTTTTATAAACCATTCAAAAATTCCAAATTCATGTTTTATTTTAAAAAATGACATCTATTTCTGGGAGTGACTATACCTGAGGCTCTGTAGAGAAGGAATTGATGCCAGAGCTTTAGCCAGTTTCTCTACACCGGCATCTCCAATGAAGTTTTGAGACAGACTGGGTGGTGGGAACATTGGACAGTTCAGTTGTGACACAGTTACTTTACAAGTAACATGTGGAAAATTGAGTCTTCCAGACAATGCTTGTGTTATATTTAAGGGCATAAACGTTTCAAAACTTACTTGAGCAATTTCAGACATGCCAAAAAATGTAAAATTCCAGATAGCTTCTCAGCTCCAGAGTCTCCTATTTGGTTTTTCTCAAGACTGAAAGACAAAAAAAAAGAGTCAAGTAAACAGTTAAATCTTAAAAACACCAAAAGCCTTCTTTTCAGATCCATATATAATCATGAAATACTAAATACTCACTCCAGATGTTGGAGAGACTGCAGAGAAGGCAGGACCTCTATGAGATTAGGGAAAAGTTCAGGACCATTCTGGACTCCAAGCCTACAATGCAGAACACCACCAGATATAATCAACACTGAATGGATAAAAGGGTAAACTGGAAATCAGAAGCAGGCAAAGATAAAATTTGCTTACTCAAATTCTAGTCTCTGAAGTTGCTGAAGGGCTGGTACACCATTATCAAGTGCAGACACAAATTCACTGAAAATACAGCCATACTCCTTATCAACACTATCATTTTATGCTACAATTTGAATTGAAACATATAAACAAACAACGATAGTAATTGGACGTCCTAGTATCAAACACAAATTTGATGCTGTACCTCATTGGTAACTTCTTCTCTCTGTGAATTCGGACAAGGCGAGGCAGGGTCTCTATGTGATAACCTTGTGTTGCCTTGAATGGGTTCAAGGTGAATTTCTCGATTGCTTTTTTCAGGTTCAGTTCATCATTGTTTTGATGTAACTCCTCCCATAAGCCAATGGTGTCTGCTGTATGTGCCCTAATGGAAAAACAAACAAAAAAACAAAAACAAATGAAAGCCTTTTGCTTAAAGTTCGGTAGTTCACTCAAATCTGAAAATTCTGTCATTTACTCATCCTCATGTTCTTCCAAACATCCTTGCTTCTGTAGAACACAACGGCAGAAAAGATTCATTTCATATCATAATGTGGTTGGGCCAATGCAACTTGTGTGCCATTTTCCAAATGAATGAATTCCCATTGAATAACTACTTGAATTTCGGTCTGATCATCACACAAGATTTTATATTAAGCATGAATCACACAGACTACTTTTATGATACTTTTACGTTGTAACTTTTCTTTTTTTGTTGTTCACAGAAGAGAGAATAAATGATGACAATTTTCATTTTTAAGTGAACTCTTCTTTTAGCAATACACAATTTCTCACCAGAATGATTTGATACATTTGAGTCCCGCCAGCTCTTTCAGGCCACTGATGGGAATGCATGTATCTTGCAGGTTAATGGAGAAGGTCCGCTTCATTGCGCTGGGATGTCGGAGGAGATGGCATATGACATACACGTCTGAAGGGCAAAGCTGCGCCCCACAGAATGACAGATTGCCAGGCAGGTTTTTTAACAGCAGTTTGGTGAATTTGGCTTGGTTGGTCTCATAAACACAATGAAACAGTTCTAATAACCTGGCAGGAACCAAACCATTAGGCTTCATTCTCTCCAGATGGGCTTCAACAGCCTTTCTTTTGGCCTTTATGTTGACACTGCTTTCCAGGACGCTTACTCCATCAGGTGCCTTCTGGAAGACCAATCCCGTGACAAACCTCTGCAGCAAGTCCTGCGACTCCCCCTGAACCTTTCGTTTCTTCTGCTGGACTATGCTGTTTGCCACCACCATTTTTTCATTCACCTGTTTAGACTGCACCAAGTGCAAAGCGCTCAGGAGGTTCTGAGTGAAGAGGTCTGCAAAGTGGTTTTCTTGGCGCTCAGATGTTTCATAGGATACAAGTATGCCACTTTTAAGAGCGCAGCCCAGCAGCTCTGTTGAACTGCCAGGGTTTACGCATGTATTGTGATTCTTGAATCCCTCCCATGCCGTTTTGCACAATTGAATGATGTCTGGCTGTTTCCTCTTACATAATGAGCTGTTTCCAAGAATAGCCAGTTGCAGATGCTTGGAGGTCACTCTTTGGTACAAGTCTGTGAGGGTTGAAGGCAAGCCATCACTGCAACTGTCTTGGTGCTCGAGTAGGAAGCAGGTAGTCCAACAAAGAAATGGGTTGGAGCATAAACTGAATATGTAGCTTTGTTTCTTAATCTTTTTTAATGCACTCTCTTGGAGGGAAGCATCCCCAAAATATTTTGATGCATACAACTCAATGTCTTCAGGAGAGAAGCCACAAAGCTCCAAAAGGCTGTCGATTTTTCGCAGCACCTGATTTAAAACGTCTTTAGGCCTCGTGGCGATGAGAATCGTGCAGCCCGAGAGGATTTCCTTTTGGAACAAACCCGAAAACAGCTGCTTGATGGTGTATTTAGTGTCTGTGTGTGATTTAGCAGGGGACTGAAGAAGCCCCTCGAAGTCTTTTATGTGATCAAAGCTGTCAAAGACAATGAGAACTTCATCAGGACAGGACAGAATGTGTTTGAACACAGAATCTGAGTCCTCACAGCGAGGAGACATAGACAAATCGAACAGTAAACCTTTTAAGCTGTAGTTAGATTGTGTGAGGTCTAAAATTTTACAGTTCAGCAAAAAAACAAACTGAAATTGAGGCAGGCTGCCGTTCGCCCAGTCCAAACATAAACGCTGAATGAACGTGGTTTTTCCCACTCCGGCTTTTCCAAGAAGGGCGACAGATTGTTTTGGTCTGGAATCACTGTTATGAAACAACTGACTTCTGTCCAGCTTTGCTTTCTGACGCTCCGAATCACTGAGGACGACCAGTTCTTTTTCCAGACACTTGTTTGCATTCTTGCCGGATTTGATGAGGAGTTTCCTCTGGATTGGATGCACATCAACATAGTGTGATTCCATTCCCAATCCCCCACGCATAGTGCAGCAGACATCTCTCACACAGGACTTGATGTGATTTATGTAGTTTTTAACACATTCTGTAAAACAAACATTTATCATGTTTCCTCTAGTCTAATCAAGTCAATCAGGCAATTTATGATTAAACTGTTTCTTACCCGGTGTTTCTGGACGGATTTTCCTTTCCGTTTTGGAAGGTGGGGAATTTGTGCTCTTTAGTGGGTTTCCTTCTGTAATTAGTAAAGCAGCCAATTCTGTCACTATTGAATCTTGTGTCAACAAAACAACTTTTTTAATACAAGCACAGTCCTACCATACTAAAATAATAATAATAATATTCATATATATTATAAAAATGCAACACTTTCACTGCTGACAATAAATTTTTATTTTCCTAAATTAAACTTGGAGTAAAGCAATCACAGATTGACTCTCTACTCAAATAAAAGGCTAATCATCCTCTACTACTCTAAATGAGCTATAAACTGATATATTGTTGTACTATTTTGTGTCAGCTCCAAAACAAATAGAACCCTACAGTCAATGGGATAACGCACATTTTGTGTAAAGCAATGGCATTTAAATTGTATTGTTTGATCTACTAAAAGGTGCACCGTGTAATTTTATAGAAAAGCTGTTATCTATTCTACAAAAAAAGTAATTTTCTAAAAAATGTGACCAGCATATTAATATCATATGACTGAATCTGAATCATATGATCTGAATACTACTCTCTTCGCATTTTGAACTCTAAAAGTCTTGCAAAATCTTGTCAGGATGTGTGTAATCCAGAATAATTATTTAACTGCCATAATTTTTTCTTTTTTCTCATTTATAGAATGATTTCCTCTGAACGTGTAAATCTTTTTGTTGTTGTTAATTGAAATAATACGAGGTGGACGTAAAGAGCTGCATTTCAGTGCTTTTTCAAGTGAATGTAATGTTTTTCGGGGCAATGCAAGACTTTTTGGAGCAAACGCAAAGTTTCTTGGGGGGAAAACCCAAGTTTAACTGGAGAACACAAATGTTGATGCGGGAACACAGTACTATGCGAGAGAACACAATACTTTTGCGAACGAACGTTCCTCCAACCTCATATTTTTTCCCCCTTCCATACAAAACCTGACTGGTGATGCTAGTGCTGCAGAAATGACATTCATTAATGGGGTACTTCAGTGCTGGGAAGATGAATCTGTATTTAAACTGGGTCATTTATGTAGTAGAAATGTGAAATTATTTTTGAATTCGGTGCCTTCTAGACTGCGAAAACAGAGAAAATAGATTTTTGTCTCATGGGGATAAAAGACAACAACTCCCAGAATGCATTGCTTCACTGCCCTACGAGGCCACTCTAGGCACGGCTACTGGTTTACTGGATCACTTGCCCACCGCGGTCATTTTTATAAAATCAGTTCAGTTAGACACAAAAACTGAACGTGTCTGTTCAATATATTGTGAGTGAGCCGATTGAGCGTCACGGCACAAACGCAGCAGGAGTCAGATTACATTCATCACATGAGCTGAGGTAATCGCGGGATTCCCGGCTGCATACATTCACAGCGCGTGATCAGTCTGGCGCATTTTCAGTTCATGTCTTTGGAAGCTTAACTTTCATAGGAAGTTCATTTGAAAAGTTGAAACACTCACTTTGCTCTCCACCGCTCCGTTTACATGAATCTCTGCAGCTCCCCGAGCCGAGTGCTGTGAGTGTGATGTTGAAAACATGGGGAAATAGCGCCCTCTGCTGGCTGTAGTCTTTAGTCTCTGGCCAAAAAACCCTCCAATGACGCAAACGATATTTGTCATCGGAGGATTTTTTCCAGAAATAAAATACATAATTCTCTCGTCTCAGGGTCATATGAAGGGGGAAAGTACGATAATTTTAATATACTCCTGGGTTTCTACTGATACAAAGCTTAATGCTAATCGCTGAAGTAACCCTTTAACTCTAGAGGCTCGTATATTACCCGAATGTCTCTATCAAAATAGAACATGACTTTGAATCAAAATATTGTTACGTCATTGTATTTTTGTAAAGGTGTGTTTGCCTGTTGTGTCTTTCTCTGTTTTTTTTTTCTCTCTGCTCTCCTAGGATGAGTATAGATACACCTGTTGGTAATCAGTGCCCCGAGTGTGTCCCGTTGCTGATTCGCTCCTGCAACCATGTGCTCTGCTATAAAAGATGACCAGTTCTGCAGTGCGGTAGAGGCGGGTGGTTTTCCCCTCCGTGTCTCTTGCGAAGAATCCCTGTCTCCTGTTACAGACGTTAGCTCTGTTTCTTCATTGTTATTTTGTACACAATGTAAGAGATCTCACTGGTGTATGAGATTAGTGATTAGGAGATGTTTTGATTATGTCAGGATTCTTTTATTTTTCTTTTGACACCTGAGTGCAGGGCAAGTTACATTTGTTTTGTTTTACTTTTTCTTAAATATTTTAAAGTTAAGTTAAGGAAGCGGTAGGAAGTTGGGTGCCATTTATTTTGTATATCGTTTTCTCCTGTTTATGTTAAGAGAGGAAGTTAGGTTTAGTTTAGTGTGTTTTGCGTTATTTTGTGAATATGTTATTTAGTTTGTTAAAAATAGTTAGACTGGTTTTATTTGTTATTTTTGGCATTTACCCTCTCCTGAAGAATTGCTTCTAAATTAGATTTTTTTGTCTTTGTTACTGTTTTCCTATGTTCTTCAAATAAATCTTTTTGCTTGATTTATGGTTCTGGTGTTAAATTAGTGCTGGGATGGGAGCTCTACAGACGTTTAATGCATTCAGCGTACTTTATTTATTAATAATCTTATATTCTGTTCTTTCTCCTTTACCTTAGGGGAGTTCGTAACAATATTGTCATATTAAAATAAGAATTAAAACTTGGATGAAACCAAGCACAGACACATGTTTGCTGTCCTCAAACCCTGAACTCACCTTTTATAGGGGAGAGTGTGTCTACAGATACTGATGGCAATCTCTTGCATGCACGATCTGAGGATGAGCCGACTGGGAGTACTGAAACCGTGAGCTCCGGTGGGGCAACTGTGCCATCAGCTGGAAAAGGAAGAATTCTGTTATCACACACCACAGTATTGATAAAACCAGGAATGCCAGGTCTGCATACCAAATCATCAAATGAAAACAATCAAAACTCAATATCCGATCAAAAATAGCCCAAAAATATAGTTACCACAATGACCCTATCTCAAATATCAAAACTCAAAATTGTATAAATGAGTACACAAATCAGTAGTACCTAAACAGTCTGTTTTCATAAAGGAGCGCACAGAAGCTTAAAATGGCCCTCCCTCACAAAACTCATCTAGCACAGCTTTATCATTGGTAGAATGTAAAATGGGTTTAATACAAGAATTTCAGGCAAATATAGTTTATGCGAGTTTATCCTTTTATCCACATCAAAAGTCTAAAACTCAACAGGAAAACTGCATACTTGACAACCCTGCCTAAGAGGCTTAATTATCCATGAGACAACTGAGATGTTTTTTTTAACTCACCAGGTGAAAGAGGAAGTATCTGTGTACCTGGACTCACATGCTGGGGCGACACTGTTGAGATTGAATGTGAAAGTAGAGAGATAAAGTGGATAAAAGAATTTTGTGGGAAAAAAAAAACATGCAGGCACATGCAGCGGTTTAATAATGCTTTTATTGTTCACTCACCAAGCACATACGTGGGCCATGTCGGAACCACAGTGCCAATCAGAGGCGGTGTAAAAGGGCAGATACTCTGGAAGAACTGTAGTGCTGAACCACCTAAGAGATGCAAAGACTCATAGTCAGTGTTCAAAGGCAAGGGGTATAGTGTCTTTAAATGCATATACAGTATGAAAAATAACCACAAAACTCACCACTAGAGGGCAGAGGAGGGGGACTGAAGGGAATACGTAAAATATTCTGGAATGTGTTTGAACTCAACTGGAAACTACCCTTGGATGTAATATTTCGCGTTGTACCTCTTGAGGGGCTTTCATGGCAGTTTGTTGCTACAATAGGGACATGGTTTCGGTTTGCATCATTATGAGAGCTACAGTTATCATATATGCATCAAAATATGCTTCCTTCCTTTTATTAATAAGTAGACATTTCTAAAAACTTAAAAACAAGTTTTAACCTAAATGTTTAAAACTACTGTTTGGGAGAGTTTGCAATGATTGTGTGTTTGAAATACCTTTTTTGTTGCGTTTGCACAAAGGTTTGCCATCAGTATCTGTGCAGGTTTTGTTTGAAGGTGGATCAACTATCAATAGAAAGCACACCTTTTATTTACCGGATTCAATACAGATATTTCATAAGAGGACATCTAAGAGAAAATGACATTACCTTTTCGCTTTCTTGACCTTTTGTTTGTCAAAGAAGCATTTTCATGGCCTAGCGCTTGGCCAGGTTGTGTGCAAGTTGTGTCTGTGTCATCTGTTGTTTGTAACAGATGTGAAAGATATTACAACATTAATTTAACTTTATTTTTTAATTAAACAGTCATTGGTTCTTCTTAATTTCCCCAAACATATATATAGAAAAATATAATTCTATTCAAATAATATTATGTTAGGGAGTCTTACATAGAAAACTGAGGTTATCAAGGAAGTTGGGATCTGCCAAGACACAAGGAAATAAATTATTTATAGCCTTCATGATGCCTACACATGCTTTATGTAACGAATTACACAATTAAATAGAGCAACGATTGAAACTGACCAAAAGCTTCTTCAGATTCACTCTGAATGGACTCAAGATATTCTAAGATGACATTGTCTGGTAAAACAAAAGGTAAATCTCGTTTGAAAACTCAACTTAAATGTCAAATATATGGCTACATTTGTTTACTAAGTTAAAATAATTGTTTATCTACTAGCTGTAAGCTTCTTACTCACCAGGTAAGAGTTCAGACATTGGGTCTGGGACAATATCTTGCAATTCAGCATCTGTTGTAACATAGTGACACATTATATTACATATATGCTGTTACAATTTCCTGAGGTAAAACTCTTATGGCGTGGACGCGCAATACGCAATATGTTGTGGAGCGCGCGCTTTCGGTGAGAAAATAAATAACTCGAAAATAAAACCCCGTTTCGTATCGTTAAATATTAGTCTGACAATTCAAATGATAATTTTCTTTTGCACATGCTATGTAATGAGCAAAGTAAAATAAGTACGACGCAAAACGCATTACAAATAAAAAGACTATATAATACATTTCAATCTTTGTACTTTACCTGTTTCATAGAGATATTCCATGTTTACTGAGAATTATTATTCCATTACAGTTATGAAGCAAAACAGATTTATAGCGCACGACATGTCCTCAGATAACACGGGGTGAGGCATCGTCTGGCAATCACCAAAACAGGCTGCACTTTCTCTGCGTACTTTTACTTTCAGTATATGAAAGGAGGTTGGGTTGGTTAGGCATAGACCAAACTCACCTTCCCCTGTCGCATAGCAAATCTGTTCTCTCATGAAGGACTTTCGTTCTGCATGCATGGTGTTGAAATGCAATTTTCTGAGTTGATGATGGAGATAATGATGTTGATAATATAGCCTTATCTTTATTATGGAGTTAATGATGATGATATATGAATTATTTTACTGTCATGTTTTACCCTGATGGTGATCTGTGTTTAGGTTATTAAGTCATCATGTGACTGACCTTTCATTGTACCAACTGTGTTAATATTAATACACTTTACAGTAACAAACACATTCAGAGCTCAAATGCGTTGATATATTAACATGACATAATATTAGGACATACAGTAAGGGAAAATAACATAACTTTAAAATAACTGCTGAAAAACCTCAATCTATAGCTTCTTCTTCTTTTTTTATAAGCTTGGCACTCATTTGTAGAAATGCTCCACCCTGGAGTGGCAGGTATTTTCCATTGTCAGTTGTGAACCCTTCTCTCTCTCTCTCTCTCTCTCTCTCTCTCTCTCTCTCTCTCTCTCTCTCTCTCTCTCTCTCTCTCTCTCTCTCTCTCTCTCACACACACACACTGGTCTTATAAAACACCTGTTTTGCCTTCATATTTGAAAACTTGTTAAATGTCTGCGAACAACAAAAAAACCCTCTGCAAATCCTGCGATTTACAGTGAAGTTCCCAGCTCCAAAATAAAAAATGCCAAACATTTCATGCCATCCTTCTAAAGTGAAACAAAAGCCCAATCACAGACTGGTATGACAAGTAGGCCTACTTTTTTTTGCTTTACTTTTTGTAATAAATCTGCCCACAATAGAAACTGCCTCGCAGGCTGGTTTGTTGACATCTGCCCTTATTTACAGTAAAAAATATAACAGTCAACTCATATTGTAAATTAAAGAAGGGCGTTTACAATTACAGTGCATCTGGAAAGTATTCACAGCACATCACTTTTTCAACAACAACAAAAATTATATTACAGCCTTATTCCAAAATGGATTAAATTAATAATTTCCTCAATTCTGCAAACAATACACCATAATGACAACATGAAAGTAGTTTGCTTAAAATCTTTGCATTGGAGTGGAGTCCACATGTGGTAAATTCAGTTGATTGAACATGGTTTGGAAAGGCACACACCTGTCTATATAAGGTCCCACAGTTAGCAGTGCATGTCAGAGCACAAAAAAAGCCATGAATTCCAAATAATTGTCTGTAGACCTCTGAGACAGGATTGTATCGAGGCACAGATCTGGGGAAGGGTACAGAAAAGATTCTGCAGCATTGAAGGCCCCAATGAGTGCAGTGGCCTCCATCATCCATAAATGGAAGAAGTTTGAAACCACCCAGACTCTTCCTAGAGCTGGCCACCCGACCAAACTGAGCGATCTGGGGAGGAGCACCTTAGTCAGAAGAACAACCATCTCTGCAGCACTCCACCAGTTAGGCCTGTATGGTAGAGTGGCCGGACAGAAGCCAGTCCTCAGTAAAAGGCACATGAAAGCGTGCCTGGAGTTTGCCAAAAGGCACCTGAAGGACTCTCAGACCACGAGAAACAAAATTCTCTGGTCTGAAGAAACAAAGATTGAAATCTTTGGCCTGAATGGCAACTTTAATGTCTGGAGGAAACCAGGCACCGCTCATCACCTGGCCAATCCCTACAGTAAAGCATGGTGGTGGCAGCATCATGCTGTGGGGATGTTTTTTTTTTTTTGTGGCAGGAACTGGGAGCCTAGTCTGGATTGAGGAAAAGATGAATGCAACAATTTACAGAGACATCTTTGATGAAAACCTGCTCTAGAGCACTCTGGACCTCAGACTGGGGAGAAGGTTCATCTTCCAACAGGACAATGGCCCTAAGCACACAGCCAAGATAACAAAGAAATGGCTATGGGTCAACTCTGTGGATGTCCTTGAGTGGCCCAGCCAGAGCCCAGACTTAAACCCGATTGAACATCTCTGGAGAGATCTGAAAATGGCTGTGCACTGATGCTCCCCATCCAACCTGATGGAGCTTGATAGGTCCTGCAAAGAAGAATGGGAGAAACTGCCCAAAAATAGGTGTGCTAAGCTTGTAGCATCAAACTTCTTTCACATTGTCATTATGGGTTATTGTTTGTAGAATTATGAGGAAAATAATTAATTTAATTAATTTTGGAATAAGGCTAACATAACAAAATGTGGAAAAAGTGCTGTGAATACTTTCCGGATGCACTGTAAATGTTACAGTGGTTTCTTTTGAGTTGAACTCTGACATCTTCCTGTGTTCTTTTGTTTTTTTATCTGCAACACCCATGGAAGAAAAAAACCCTTCAGAGACCATCCCACACATAACAGCGTGCTTAGAAAGCAACTCTCATATATGCGAGAGATTTAGTTACAGGTGCATCCTGTCAAACTGCCTTGTGAGAGTTGCAACACATAGCATTAGTAACCATGTAATTGACACTATATAACCTTAAATGGTTCTGTCAGGTTCTGCCCTAACTTCTTAGGGGTTCCCATCATGGGTTTATTTTATGGATTTAGTTTTAAATAATATTTTACATTTTAATAACATTTTATGAATTTAACAGCTTGTTAACATACTTTATCACTAAAACATGAAAATATTATACAATCAAGATATGTATCCTTATTCAGAACCTTTTTGACATTAAGATTCTTTAAAATTTTGTCAAGAACCCTAGGGGTCAATAGAACTCCATTGATCCTTTTTTTTGTGTAAATGTGGTCAGTATTTACATGCAGGTAATCACTTCAGACCTGTCTCTCTCACGTCTGTGGTCATGAAGTCGTTTGGAAGACTGGTGTTGGCCCACCTGAAGGACATCGCTGGACCCTTGATGGATCCACTACAATTTGTCTACAGAGCACAGGTCTGTGGATGATGCAGTCAACATGGGACTGCATTATATTCTGCAACATCTCGACAGACTTGGGACTTGTGCAAGGATCTTATTTGCGGACTTCAGTTCGGCCTTCAATACCATCATGCCTGATCTTCTCACAGCCAAACTGACCCAGCTCTCCATGCCATCCTCAATCTGTCAGTGGATCATCAGCTTCCTGACAGACCGGCAGGGGAAACTCACATCCGGGACTCTCACAATCACCACTGGCATCCCCCAGGGGTGTGTTCTTTCCCCACTGCAATCCTCCCTGTACACCAATGACTGCACTTCTAAAGCTCTGTCCGGCTCATGAAATATGCAGATGACACCACTGCCTCATCCAAAATGGTGACGAGTCTGCTTATAGCTGGCTGGAGTATCTTTTGTATTTGAGGTGTTTTTAGCTCATTGTCCTGCGATTTGGGCTCAGACTCGAACATGTTTTGGCCAGGGTTCGCAAAGCCCAACGTCCCGGGGCTAATGTGTTTTCCAGTCGGACTACCAAAATGTATCACTGGCCTGGCCGATAGGATATGTTAAATAGTGAAATAACATTACTTTCTTGATGTGCATTGTTCACTCTGAAGGAAAAATACAATCACTGAAGATTTGAACAGGCTGATTTGCCTGCAGTGAAGATTTGCTGATGCACGTTCTTGGTTTGTTTGTGTGTGTGTTAGTGATGCACGGTTCGCAGTTATATCCACCGATCAAGCGGGCCAAGTTATAAAAAATAACATAGTGGGTGGATGAGAGATAAATCATTGTGTGATAAAGACGAATCATTGTGGGCGAATCATTGCGGTTGCTGTTTCCCACTTTTTCAAAACAATCCCCCATGTGTACTGATGAGGGAAACAAAACTCATAATAATATGCAAAACAGTTATCCAATTAAAGCATTGGACACTTACTTACAAGTCTTCAATGCAACAGCCCCGTAAAAACAAAGCGTTTCAGGAGTTAGGCTCAAAACGTGGGTAGAAAATAGCCTATTACTTATTCAATAAGATGTTTTTGAATGCAAAAAACCATGCGAACGTCATAAGTCCATCTCAGAAATTTTTTATATATATATATATATATATATATATATATATATATATATATATATAAAGCCAGTTCATGATCCCTTTAAGAATCATAATAGGAACAAACTTTTAAACAAATCATTTTAATACATTTAAAATTCCGCATTTTTTTTGTCTTGTGGACTTTTTATCTTTTTATACAAATAACTCATTTATGGTCATATTGTTTATTTGACAATCTAATTGTTTGTGTTTTTCTCAATGAAGCAGCATATTATCATATATTGTCACAACCTATTCATTAATTATTATTTATTCCATAGCCATCTTATTAAGTTGTTTCTATAATTTCAGTTGATAGTTACCATCCTTAAAAATGAGTCTCTTTTCTCCTTGCCTATAGAGGACACGATGTTAAAAGCGGCACATCTTAAAGTTAGTTTTTTCTTCTTTATTATGACATACGTATATCCGAGAGAAATGGCGGAAATTTTGTGCCTTGGGAATTTATTGGATCATAAGAGTTGGGTGTTGCTAAGTAAATGGAGGCAGATAAGAATGCCAGTTGTTTTCAGTTAGTTGTGGAGAATATTTTGTCCCGCCCTCTGCCAAAACACACGTCATGAAGAGAACAGATATTGTTCAGAGGGGGAGAGGAAGTTAATTTCTTTGTTTAAAGATTTTGAAGACACATGAATTAAAAAAAGATTTGCAGATAAATTATTTATTATAAACATTTCATCATCCTATAAAAAAATAATTAACTGTCCATTTTGTTTTCATGGTGACTGAAATTAGGTTCCAAAAGGGTTTTTTTCGCAGCGATGCAGACACAGACAAACCATTTTGATTTCACAAAGAACCTTTCAGTGAACAGTTCTTAAAAGAAAAATTTTTTCTTAATGTGAAGAACATTTTATTAATCTTATTAATGCATGCTTAATGCACAGAAAATCTTGAGTTTATAAGAACTAACCATTCATTAATTATTGCCACATCAGCAACTAATAAAATAGTCTCTTTCTGATTAATAGATTAATCCTTATACACGTACAATCACACCGGTGTGATCAGTCTTGGCTGGTGCCTGAAGTGAACAATCACACCGGTTTTATAGAATATTTTAAATTTATGTGTGAAAGGGTTAAGTCATATATGAATTTATATTAAATAAATGTGCCATCATGGATTAATTTCCTACCAACATATAGTAACAGTGTAAATATATGTGTTAATTACCACAATGGGCTATGTATTTCGACAAGTCATGTATCTCAATTTCTAGGCGATTTTTTTTTATAAATTATTAGCTAATTTTGTTATGACTTAACTTCCTGAGACATATGAGTCTATGACTATTAACTCACTATTAAGTAATATAACATTATGGTTTTGACATTCACACTAGTGACTTCTTGTTTATGGCACAGCAATATTTCTGGGTGAAGCATGAGGTCCAGGGTTCAAAAGGTGGGACACTGAGAACATGCGGCAACATGGGCACTGTTATTGTGTAACACTGCGTCTACATCAGGTGCAAGTGGTGCGAGGCGATTTGACAATGGACCTTCAATCGCATTTTCTGAAGTTACATTCACTGTGCAACTATCCCAGGATGTCAAAACTCACAACCATAATGACACATTACTTAATAGTCACGTACCTCAAATTAAATCATAGCATGGTAGCAAATAGCTAATGATAATGATTCAAACAAGTGGAGGTTAAAATGCATGGCTTTGATTCATTGCAGTAATTAACACATCAATTTACAGTATAGTTAAAACTAGATTTTGGTAGGGAATTATTCCATGATGACACTTCATTAGTTGCTGATGTCAAGTCAAGTCAGGTCAGATGTCAAGTCAGTTATTCATATTTTGCTTTTTACAATGCAAATTGTTTCAAAGCAGCTTCACAGTGGTACCAGGAAAATAATGCAACAGAATTTGATTCAGGTGTGCAGCCGCTCTGGAGAAAGCAGTAATGTCATCGTCCAGCTCAGTTCAGTTCTCATATAGTGTCAATGCTGCCGGATCAGTAATATAGCTATATTATAGTTATATAATATTTAGTGTCTCCAATTAAGCAAGCCAAGAGCCAAAGGCAAAATAGGCGACGATTATGTGGCAATCATTAATGAATGGTTTAGTCATACATTAACTCACGATTATCCCTGCATGCAAGTATGAATTAACGTATATCAGTGCACCCATATTGTAAAATGTTACCAAACCTTTTTATAAAGAAAGTTTTGTGCAATGGAAAAGTCCCATGTAATAAATGATATAAATATTATAGACACTGAGCAGATACAGAAAGGGGAAAAAAAAAGCAATTAAAGATTCTAACTCACCAGAAGGAACCAAATCCTCCTGTTTTCTGAGTGTTGAATCCAGGATGCCTTGGCTAATGTCCCAGTTTTGCCAGATAGGCAAAGAGAGTCTTCTGGCCAGATCTTCTCCATCATTACAAACGACTTCACACAAGCACTGCTCTTCCATTTCACCATCCTTGTAGAGAGACTGGTAATACTGGGTAGATAATACATTGGCCTCCAACAGCTCTCTGAGAAGATTGTGTAGTAGGCCAGGGCTAACCTGTAAAGCTTTTCTCACCTGAAACAGCACATCCACAAAGGGAACCATGACTGGACAGCAGCTGAGAGATACTCTCATTTCAATGCTTTATTTCCTCCTTCCTATACCAAAATAATCTGCGCTATTGTTCCTGGATTAAAAAAAAAACAAACTCTCTGGTTAAAACCTCAGTGTATTCCATTTGTCTGCTGTGTGTTTAAAGACAACCAGTACCCAGGTCAGGTGAGGACAGTTTCGCATGTACTTTTCCATAAGAAAACTAATGTTGCTGATGTGCTGCGCATGGACAAATCAAGAGACCACATCTCCATCTCACTTCTCTTTTGTTACTAGGAATTTATATGGAAGAGATTCAATGTATACATGCCAGATTGCAAACCATACCAATAATATAATAAAAAAATGTTTCCAGATACAGCACAATGTGTTCCCTTTTCTATATACTAAATATAGACTTTATATGCATCGTAGAAATAGCAGGCAGTATTAACTCTTAAACCAAAAGGGGGTTTTCATAGTGATGCCAAAGTAGAACCATTTTGGTTCCCCCAAAGAACTGTTCTGAGTATTTCAATATTCTGAAGAACTTTTTCCCACTATAAACCTCTTGTGATATGGAAAGGTTCTTCATGGAACCATCAAAGCCAATAAGGAGCCTTTATTAGATTACATGGGGGTATGAAAGCACAAATGCACAACCACATCCAATATTTGTTTAACATCTGTCTACTGTGCTCAGTTTATGAAGGCAGCATACAGTAGATATGTTGTTCACCAATTACGATACACCAGAATCCTGTGTGTGCAGTTGAGTGGTTGGTGTAAAGAGCCCTAATGGCATGTAATGAAACAAATGAAAAGTGTGATTAAATTCATAAATGCCAGTTATTTCACCTAAAATGGCAGCTGTGAGGTAAAGTGTGGCAGATGCTTCGGGGTAAGCTGTGCCAGTGGCTCGTTTGATAGAGATTTGCATCCAAATACAAACTGAAATACTACTTCACTGTCCTTAAAGGGATAGTTCACCCAACAATTTTATTTAAAATTTTACAAATTCTAATCTCTAACTTCTGCTAACTGTCGTATGCGCGTTCACGAGAGACTGGCATTCCAGCGATTGACGTAGGATGCAGGTGTAGTGTAAGTTCTGGTGATGAACGCGGAAGTACAGAAGATAACAAAACAAAACTTGGTTCTCGCGAGAACTAGCAAATTCTCACCGAAGCGTCCTATATCATACGCTGGAACGCCAGTCTCTCATGAACGCGCACACAACAGTTAGCAGAAGTTAGAGATTAGTTTGTAAAGTTTTAAATATGGATATTTTTCTGACACAAACGCATGCGTCGCTTTGCTTAAGAAGGACTTTTTTAACCTCCCAGAGCCGTGTGGAGCACTTTTATGATGGATTGATGCACTTTTATGGACTTCATAAAAGAAACAGCCATTCACTGCCATTATAAATCTTGGAAGAGCCAGGACATTTTTTTATATAATTTGATTGTATTCGTCTGAAAGAAGACTAGACCTAGGATGACTTAAGGGTGAATAAATCATGGATTAATTCTCATTTTTTGGTGAACTATCCCTTTAAGGCAGCAGCATTAAGCAGCGGTCACAGTAGACTTTGAGCATGTGAAATATCTACAGACATGGCAACAATCTTAATATGACGTCACACTCTGCAGCATCTTTTTTTTTTAAACAGAATTTAACAAAATACATCCAAAATGTAAAAATATGCAATCTACTCCACTTTACTACAATGCTGAAATCATACAGATTTAAAGTTTGTGTTCTTTTAAAATCAGCTAAAAGGCCACAACTTGACGTATCAATCTTATATTGGGCACACGTGTTCAATTGAAACAAATTTGCAGGGCAGAATTGACCAAACTTTCAAACGCAGTAAAATTCCTGTGAGCTTGCATTTCCCGTCTCCTGCATTCACAATTACGTGAATGAAAGGAGCTTTCAGGTGCAGCCCAAGCAAAAAAAGACCCCTAACTACTTTGCAGTGACTCAAAACAAGCATTGCTCTAACAGACATCACCTTGAAAATGGAAACTCCCTGAAATCCTGATTTGAATGCAAGTACTAACAGTAGCACAATGAATACATGAAGAACATTTTAAATACTCTGTGAAGTACATCAGAAACACTCTCATATAGATTACTTACATAACACAGATCAATAAAAAAGGTAAAATGGTGAGTGTGCTATAAAAGGTGTTTTTGCATATGTTGAATTTTTCCCTTTACCATATTCTGTTGACTATAAGTAGCGTTGCACCTACATGTCCACTAAATATCATTAGAGTGTTAGTAGAGTTTCTGTAGACTGGTAGGGTTAGAATAAGCTGACATGTAGTTGCAAAGTTAGTCAGTAGAATGTCAGTTGAAAGACCAGTTGAAAGACCGTTAGAATTAAGTGTAATCAGATATTAAGCAGACAGTCTACTAATACTCTAATGAGAGTTTGTTGATATAAGGTGCATCGTTACTTATAGTCAACAGAATGTTCAAAAGGGACCATCAAAATAAAGTATTACCGAAATTATTAGCAAATTTTACAAAGCATTTAAAACAAAATTAAACATTTCTCTAGTCAAAGCCACTGTATGACCCACATTGCAAGTTTTTTGATAACAAAACAACAAATATATATATATATATATATATATATATATATATATATATATATATATATATATATATATATATATATATATATATATATATATATATATATATATATATATAATTATTATTATTTTTCTCAAAATCTGTGATTCGAAGGAATAAAAGGCTACACCCCCCTGCAAATGAATTTTTACATGTGTCCAAGAGTATTGAGCAGATAATCATGATCTTTATTTTGTGAATGGCCAGTCACATGACAATGCTGTCTGAATTCATCGGATACCCCAGCCGTCTCGATATCTCAGCCATCTGGCTGGATGTTCTCTGTGTCAACAAGGAACATCTGATGCAGAATGTGAAGAACAGTAATCTCTGATTTCTGTGAAAATAAAAATAAAAAATTATACAAAATTTATATTGTCAGCACAAATGAAGGTCAACAACAGCAAACTAACTAAACATTAAGTCAAAATAGCAAGATCTCCAGATTCTAAAGAATGAACACTTCTGTAATCTGCTTCTTTAAAAAAAAAAGAGGGAGGGGGGGTTGTCTAAGGAAGGAACAGTTCCTTCTCAGAAGCTAAACATTACTTTATTGAGATCAGGGCCCGTATTTATCAAGCTTCTCAAAGTGCCATTTTAGTCTAAAGTGCAGAGAATTTGTGAAATGTATTTACTACTTTCAAACTTAAGTATAAAAGCAAGTTATGACATTTCTTAAAAGCTAAGAATCACTCTTACTCTCCCAGTTATTTTAAGACAACTCGAGAGGTCTCCCAAGGGGTTAGGAGTTGCCAGTAAGGGCTTTTGATGGCACTGGGACAAGAGACATCCGCAAAACTTTCAGGAGAGGGACAAGAGCAGGCATCTTGGACAGAGCAGGCATCATCTTTGTCAGCGCTGGTTAATGTTTGGCTGAACTTGAAACATGTTTGAGCATGTAACAAGCAGTAGCGCTTCTTCCTCCCATCAGTTCGGTTTTCTTTTGGAATCCATGGTTGCTGATTATATGATAAAATCTAGGCTATATATAGGCAGGTCAGTTAACTGCACACCGGTTAAAAATTTGGGTAACACTTTACAGTAAGGTTTCATTAGTTAATATTAGTCAATGTATGTAGTTAACTAAAGTAACTAATGAACCTTATTATAAAGTGTTACCAAAATTTGTTATTAGGACATGGTGGAAAACTAGCCTGGATGCCAGCCGAATTTAGCCCCGCCCACAACATTTTTGCTCGGGGAATTCGGTCTGGACTCGATCCATAGAGGAATCCTTAAATTCTTTTTTTACAACACTGGCAAAGATCGTTTACACTCATTTTTTTCTTCTAACGTTACTTAATCCAGTGCGTGTGCAGACAGTGTTGCCAAGTTTTTTTTGCAATGTCGCGCAATTGCTACTCAAAATTATAGCCCAAATCATTAGCCCCCCATTCCGGGGGGGTTCTCTGGAAAAAAATGGCGTTTGGTTGGCAAAATGTTATTTTGGCAAGGTTGCCTGCTAAAATTCGCATTCCTGGGTCTATATATCCCATAATTGGGGTCGCTTCAAAAAACACGGACTTGGCAACACAGTGCAGTTGAGTTCTGTTGACATTTGACAACTAACATTATGCGTCGCTCCGTTGCTCTTATTGGTTGTAGGTCTATCCAATTGAGGGCTTTCCTGGTTCGGTTGAAACACGCCCCATAATCAAAGCCCAATGGAGCAGTATCAGACTCTGAATAGAATTGAGTATGACCACGTCAGGCTTTCATTTCCAAGTTCCACACATTTTGTTTTTTGCAATATACCTCCAAGGTAATATAACACAAAGTATAGTGTTATAATTTTTTTGTTTGTTTAAATGTGATTTTTTTTAAAGCGCTGTTGATAACTGTGGAAAATGCATCATCAGAGTCTGAAAAGGATACACCTTGTACCCAATAGAGTGGTAAAAGAGTGTATATCGATCAAGAGAAATAGAACAAGTGCAACATCTTTAAGGAACCAAAAAGGGGAATACAGATTCTGTATATATCAAGTTCTCAGAAAGTTATCTTAAGACATTAAAAATGAGTGCCAAGAATGCCTATGCCCATCGAGTTTCACAACTCATTGAAAACCTTCGTAAATAATGGTTTTTCATACAAAGATTGGGGAAATAAATCAAACTGCTAACAGTGGTGGTAAGAATTATTGGCACCCCTGGTAAATGTGATCAAAGATAGCTGTAAAAATAAATCTGCACTGTCTGCATCTATCATTCAAAAAATTGCCTTGAAACAATTAAAAAAAATAATATTTCATTGAAGTAAAAGATTTGAAAGTCAGGAGAAAATCCCATTATGAAATAAATGCTTTTCTCCAAAACACTTTGGCCAGAATGATTGGCACCCTTAGAATTTTTTTTATTTCCAGGGTGACAAGGAACATGACATTGTCCAGCTATGACGTCTTGTTTCACAGGAGTATAAATATGAGGAAACACAAAGGCCAAATTCCCTTAATCATTCATCACAATGAGTAAAACCAAAGAATGTAGTTCTGATGTGCAGCAAAAGATTGATGAGCTTCACAAAATAGAAAGTGACTGTAGGAAAATAGCTAAAGCACTGAAAAGTCCCATTTCCACCATCAGGGCAATAATTAAGAAGTTCCAATCAACTAAAGATGTTACGAATCTGCCTGGAAGAGGATTCGTGTCTGTATTGTCTTAATGCAAGGTAAGGAGGAAAGTTTGAGTGGCCAAAGACACTCCAAGGATCACAGATGGAGAATTGCAGAGATTTTTTTAGTCTTGAGTCAGAAAGCCAAAAAAAAAAAAAAAAAGAAAAACCCTACATCACCACATGTTGTTTGGGAGGGATTCAAGAACAATCCTCCTCACTCATCCATAAACAAACTCCAGCATATTCAGTTGTTAGACACGACTGGAACTTCAAAAAGGACTGGATTCTGTGCTCAGATGAAACTATAAAAAGAGCTTTTTGGCAGCAAACCCACCAGATGGGTTTGGTGCAAACAGGGATAAAAAGTATCCCATGTCCACGGCTAAAAATACAGCTGGATCTTTAATGTTTTGGCCTATTTTTTAGCTGAAGGTCCTGGGCATCTTTTTTTCAGATACATGGTATCATGGATTCTAGCAAATAGCAACAGATAAAAAATCAAAACCTGATGGCCTCTGTTAGAAATAATTTTACTTCAATGAAAGGTTAGATGTTTGTGATTTAAAAAAAATATATATCAAAAGGATAAACAACACAGATTTATTTTTACTGCCATATTTTTACCAGGAGTGTCAATAGTTCTGACTGTTTGCACTGTTTGTGTTGTCTTTGCAGGTGTGTAATCTCAGGGGCAATATGTCCTTTAGTTCAGTGGTTTTCAAATATTTTCAGTGTAAGGCCCCCCTTGCGTAGGACACATCCGTTTGAGGCAAAACATTACAAGTACACTAAAAAATAATAAGTTACAAAGTCATTGAACATGGAAAGCAATATAGATTACATGAAATTTAGGAAGTAAGCCAAGTTTAATAATATTTCCCACAAAGATAAATAGGGCTGTAATCAACCAAAGAAAATCTTGGTCGAATGAAGTCCTGAAATTTTAGACTAAAAACGATTAAAAATGACATTAGGAAAAAAAAAACGTTACATTAATTAGCTGCGCACTGTGCGCAGTACTTGGTAGCCTTGTTGTCTGCCTAAATTAATTATAGATAAACATAAAAAACCAGTAGGCTATTTGCAGTATATTAAATTGTTTTTGACCTGATTATTTTACACTGAAATGAGTCTGACACACAAGTCTGTCGGCTCTGACAGCGTTGAATCACATGCACCTGCGCAATATCACAGCCTATGATTTCTGAAAATAGTACTATGTTGTCAACTAGTGATATCGTCACAAGAACTTTTGAGGAATATGCAACATCATTTAGACAATTGTTTTTGTCATAATGTATTATAATAACTGACAAACACTATAATGTCAGCTGCTCTGTGCAGCTCGAACACAGCTCAGCTCAGCTTCGCGGCTGAGACACGAACTTAAAACTTTTACTCTAAAACACAAAAGGCACGTCCACTTTAATAAAAAAGTAATATTTATTAAACAAGCCAGATCAAGAGCAGAAATGAAACTGCTGCTTGCAAAATTTGCATTTGACATTTTTCCCCATTTTCTATTTTTTTTTTAAATGCTGCCACACTGCCTATGTCTTTATTGACATGGTGGAAAAGGACTGACTGCGAAAACGCTCTCACAAGTAAATAAATAATATAATTCAAAGTAGCCTCAATCTGTCTTTCAATCTGTCTCTCTTCTCCAGTGGGTTGGGCTAATCCAACAAATTGAAAACAAGGAGGGTGTTCCGAAGACTGTTACCTGTGAAACAGGGATGCTCTGAAAACACCCCCATTAGCAATTAATTTTCTCCACCTGATGAAATGAATGCGGCAAAACAATCGACCAATCAGAATTTTGGTCGAGCCAGAACGTATCGACTAATAATCGACTAATCGACCGGGAGATTACAGCCCTAGCGAGGTATGTGACGGGAGAGAGAGTTGGGAGACGAGCGCAGCAAATGTGGGTCGAATACAAATGATGAACACCAGCGTTTTGTTCCAGGAATGGGTGTGGAGAGATTGCATAAAACCAGGCGGACGAGGACATTCAAGGAGGGAGACGGACTGAAGACTCAGGCAACAGTGGAGATCTCTGGAGAGTGTATGGACTGAGTTACAGAAAGGATTAAGTTATTGTGAAGCGCCAGTGGGCGTGTTGACGTATTGTTGGATCACTAATCTAAAGAAATAAAAAGTACCCGAGTCTTTTTTAAGCGGATACTGTCTTCTTCCTTCCAGGATTTTGGCACCAGTGTAACAAGATCGTAGATAGCGAAGGAAGGAAGGAAGGAAGAAAGAAGACAGGGTTGCCAGATCTGGCACAAAAGTACTATTCACATAAACTATTAATAGACCTATTGAACATTTAATTTGCACCCATGTAATTTATTGAATAATAAAAAAAAAAAATCTAGAAATTCTAGATCTCCCCCCAGCAATTCTTAGCTTTTTTACACCAGTAATCAGGACTGTTAGGTAACACACTAAAGCGGCATTACCAGAATGGTTAGTTATGTCAGTTCATTAGCTTATGGGACAGGTAAGTAAAGAGAGGCTTGCTGGCGTTTGGATGACTTACTCTGGACTATGCTCTGATAGGCCACTGCTGCAGGAGATTCTGGAACTTCAGTTAGGAAGGACTTTCCCTCATCACAGCTTTTCCCTTGAAAAGCAAAATACAGAAGTACATTTTGAGAACTAGAAACTGCTGGCTGCTGACTTTTCTTCAAATGCTTTAAAAGAACCACTGTAGGGAGTTTTTTTTGTACATGATTCAATCTACTGACTTACACGATGTAAATATAAAAACAAGGACACTCACACAAAATCAAGAAACAGGATGCATCACAGTGCTACGGTGTAAATTGTTAAACTTCGTCATGCCCTGACCACTTAATGCAGAACAAATGTAGAATAGTATTTGATCACTATTTAATCTGGTTTAAAAACTTCTCTTCCTTGTGAATGCTAATCGATTAATGCTCCTTGTACCTATCCGTGGGTCCAGGGGTACTCTGCCCAAAAGAGGGAGATTTAGTTCTTCACACATTCTCTGTGCTCCTCCTGTGGTCAGAGGAAATATCTGTGAAGTATTCTGTAAACAGAGACAACGTGTATCAGAAATATAATGTATTACATATTATAAATATATAAATCTCAAACAATATATAATGTGACCGATCACCCTTGTTTCATTTCAAACATGTATGACTTTCTTCAGTAATGCACATTTAATTACTCTTTTCCATGTAAGGACAATGGAGCGTTTAAAAAGGCATTATAAAAAAGCAAGTCCACAACACAAGTCTACTGAAGTCACAACAGCTTTGTGTGATGAAGAGAATGGAATTTAAGTTGTTATTCCCTGACAATCTTTTACATTTTTCTTCTATTTGAATATATTTTAAAATGCAATGAATTCCTGTGATTTTTTTTAGATTCAACCCACTTTATTTTTTCTAATTAGATTGAGATAAAACTATTTTACATATTGTAGCGTATTTATACAATTATTTTATTAACAAGTATCATGTTTGTGTTTTTCAATTTTATTGTCAAGTAGCCAGATCCTCCCCATGAGATCTGACTTCATGGCATTCATTTGATTTATTCAGATGATGTAATGTTGTCTATTTTACCTTCCTTTTTGTCAGTATTGGAAAATCCAACAGCCTTCCTTCATTTGACCTTCATCAGAATGAGATTTTTATTTTTGATGAGCTACTGGGATTTTCAAGGCTATATTTTCCTCAACTATTTTGAAACAAAACATTATCATATATTATTAAATTGTAGTCCCTATATATAAAATAATTTTTATTAACAAGTGTCATGGTTTTATTTATTTATGTATTTTTACTTAGTTATATAGACTATTTAGATCAATCCTTGATCAAGCAAAATATTTAGAAACGGGTGCAGCTAATATATTTCTGATTAAAGGGGTACTTCAGCGCTGGGAAGATGAATCTGTATTTAAACTGGGTCATTAATGTAGTAAAAATGTGAAATTATTTTTGAATTTGGTGCCTTCTAGACTGAGAAAACACAGAAAATGTATTTTTGTCTCATGGGGATGAAAGACAACAATTCCCAGAACACGCTGCTTCACTGCCCTACTCTAGGCACGGCTAGTCGGGCCTAGAGCAGTTTTTTTTTTACAGGATTACTGGATCACTTGCCTACCACGTTCATTTTCAGAAAATCAGTTCAGTTAGAGACACTACAATTAAAAACTGAATGTGTCTGTTCGATATAATGCGAGTGAGCCGATTGAGCGTCACGGCACAAACGCAGCAGGAGTCAGATTACATTCATCACATGAGCGGAGGTAAGCGCGGGATTCGCGGCTGCGGCTGCATTCACAGCGTGTGATCAGTCTGGCACGTGTTCAGATCATGTCTTTGGAAGCTTTACTTTCATCGGAAGTTCATTTTAAAAGTTAAAACACTCACTTTGGTCTACACCGCTCTGTTTACATGAATCTCCGCAGCTCCGCGAGCCGAGTGCTGTGAGTGTGATGTTGAAAACATGAGGAAACAGCGCCTCCTGCTGACTGTAGTCTTTAGCCTCTGGCCAAAAACTCATTTTGTGTCATCGGAGGAATTTTTCCAGAAATAAAATACATAATTCTCTCGTCTCAGGGTCATATGAGGGGGGAAAGTACGATAATTTGAATATACTCCCGGGTTTCTACTGATACAAAGCTTAATGCTAATCGATGAAGTAACCCTTTAAGTTTTATTAGATTGTAAAAAACAGACAAAATGACAAAAATAATGATAAACAATGTTTGAGGGGCAACACGTCTCATTCTTACCAATAGTAATACAATAATTAAATATACAATTTATAATATGAACATAATAGATTTAATGCGCCTATGAACTAGAGAAACTGTGCTTTAACGGGAGCAACACCATGAACGCATACGCTATAGGCTAATTCTGTCAATTCTTGACAAAAAGTGTTTCCAAATTGTTTTTTCATGACAATCAGAAGTATCGACATAGAATTTATATACTTAAGGCAAATTAAAAAAGATTGTGACGACATTTGATTAGCGATAATTGGCATCTCCACCAGCTATATCGAAAACATTTTGATGCGCTAAACATTTTTTCGCAAAAATAGATAAAAATCCTTGGATTGAAACCTGGCTAGTGTCACATGATCCTTTAGAAATTATTCTGATATGCTGATTTGCTGCCCAAGAAACATTTATTATCATCAATGCTAAAAAAGTGCTGTCTTTGATGAATAGAACATTCAAAAGAACAGCATTTATTTGAAAGACATTATAATGTCACTTTACTGCCACTTTTGATCAATTAAATGCATTCCTGATAAATTAAAGTATTAATTTCTTTAAAAAAAAATTTATTAAGACATTACACTTGCCATTTAACAAGGGAAGATTACAACTCAGATGTTTTACTTTATTTTTGGGAAGTGCAAATGAATGAATGATACAAACTCATCATGCTGGGGATGATAAGGAATTATGAATTCCCCTGGCCTTTGTCAGATTCACATGTAGGTTGGGTTGGAGTTCAGGAAAAATGCTAATGCTTATTTCCAATATACAGCATAACAATAGTCCATTTGCTCTTTCAGATGCATTTACAGATGGAATAACACAACATTGGTATAAAAAGAGCATTCAAGTGTTTGGAGATTTGTATGAGGAAGATATACTCATAACATGTGAGTAATTGATCGCAAAATGTAAGGATAAAAGGATACTTAAAGCTGCAGTCCGTAAGTTTTTTGGGTTAAAAATTTTCCAAAATCAATTTTTGAGCAAGTACATAACCAGCCAGTGTTCAAAACTATCTGCTTACCTTAGCTCGATTTACAATGGTAAGCTTGTAATAATGTTTTTAATTCCAGTGGTACTGGTGGATTTCCGCGGGAGATTCGAGCATTTCTTTGTGTCACATCTGTACACATAAAGAAGGTGTGAGGTGGAGATTTATAGTCCTTTCTCACAGCGCTTGATAAAATTAAAATGTATCAATTTGATAGCGGATCCAGAAAGGTTGAAACATCATTCAGTGACATCTGGAGATTCGCCCGTTGTAAAATGCAAAAGACTTCAGACTTTCGGAATGGCTACAGAAAAAAAAGAGACTTCAAACGAGCCAAAACAAGGATAAGAAGGGCTTTTGAAAGGTGGCGTTATAACTCTGTGTTTTAAAGGGGTTCAAAACAGATGCAGAGACCGTTTTCTTCTTCTGCTGGACAGGTCAGACATTTCAATGGTTATTATGTAACAGTAGCACACTTCGCTTAATTCATACAGATAAAGTTACGGAGTTTCCTTTGTTGTGCCTTTCTCTTTTTGCTACGTGCATTATGGTAAATAGCCATTATTTTGTGCTAGCTAGGGCGCTATGTTCACCTCTACTCCACATTAATTTGTTAGTATATATGACGATTAGAAATGAGACTGCACAGAAATGGAAACTGAACTACAAGTAGTCCCTAATACTACGGTGGCCCAGTAGTGCAGCCGTACTAAATTAAACCACAACACAACGAAATCGCCACAACACAACGGAAACCAGCCACAACACAACGGAAACCAGCCACAACACAACAGAAATGCTCTTGGAGTGCAATAAATTCATTTGAATTCATAAAATTATAAGTTTCAACCACTTGGTGGAATTGGCAGTCGTTCCCTTGGGCATCAAGCGTCATGACAGTGTGTAAAAGCGTTTTCAAGTATAAATATGCAGCTATAATGCATGTCGGTGATTTTGAATTGATATTTCATGACGATATACAATGGTTACACACTTAAAACTGATCGTAGTGTTTATATATTTGTAAGACTGGCCAATCTATAGAACAATGGCAAGGAAAACTAACTTTATTGCACTCCTAGAGCACCCTCGTGGTCGGGAGCATTTCCGTTGTGTTGTGGCTCGTTTCCGTTGTGTTGTGGCGATTCCTTTGTGTTGTGGTTTAATTTAGTACAGCTGCACTACTGGGCCACCGTATAATACACATTAAGTGTAGTCATGCATTAACATTAACATCAACAATTTGAAAACAAAGTATAATTTTCACGGTTTGACGTGATATGATAAGCTATCGTATTTAATCATCACGATTTATTGCAATGCTTTTTTCCCATAGGCCTAGTTGGTCAGCACAAAAGTGGATGTTAGCTACTAACTTGTTCAGATGACATTCTTATGTTGGTCATGCGTTCAAACAGTAGAATCTGTGATACCGAATGACAGTATCCACACCGGCACAGTGGCTGACAGCCCTTCTTATGACAGACGCACATTCTCCTCAAAACATTGTAATCATACGCGCTGTGCGGTGCCGAGGCACAACTCACGTAGAGTTGATCATTCCGCGAATAACTGCAATTGCAGATTTCGAACAGAGATGGCGACAAAGAGGAAAAACTACGGACTGCAGCTTTAAGGATTATCAGGTGTAGCGTTATAAAATAGAATAAATCTTTTTTTTGTTTAAAAGCAGAGGTTCTGTTCTTTTTTTATATATTACAGGCTATATATATTATATATACACATTGGAAAAAGACTAGGCGATTCTTCAAAACATATTTTTTTTCCTTCCATGTAAGAAAGTCATACAGGTTGGAATGGCATGAGGGTGAGTAAATTATGTCAATAAAAATGAAAAGAAAATATCAAACTTCATTACACAAGATAAAAAATAAATAAATCATGTGCATCATGGTTAACATTCAGAAAACATTAAGGGTGATGTGTGCTATGATTTATTGTAAGACAGATTTAAACTTGTATACTATACCTTGCATTTAGGACAAACAAAGCCACTCATGTTTTCAATCACACCGATGATGGGCAATTTGACCTTTTTACAGAATCGGATCTCTTTTCTCACATCCTGCAAAGATACTTCCTATTTAAAAAGGGAACAATAAAAAACATTATACAGCAGTCAAAACGTGGTTACAAATTAAAGGGATAGTTCACCCAAAAATTTAATTTACTCACACTCAAGCCGTCCTAGGTGCCTAGGTCATTCTTCTTTCAGACGAACACATTCAGCGTTATATAAAAAAAGTCCAGGCTAATCCAAGCTTTACAATGGCAGTGAGTGGCTGTTTCTGTTTTGAAGTCCATAAAAGTGCATTTATACGATGCGTTTGTGTAAGAAATATCCATATTTAACACACTATAAAAGTAAAATATCTAGCTTCCGGCAGACCGACGGAAAAAACATAACTAGCGAGACAATGACGTCGGACTTAGCGTAAGTGTTTTGAACTGCAAAAGGCGTTACACTTTCTTCTTAAGTTGAATATGGAAGGCGGTCTAGTGGAAGCAAGATATTTTACTTTGTAAAGTTTTAAATTGGATATCTTTACACAAACCCATCGATTCGCTTCAGAAGGCCTTTTATTAAGCCCCCAGAGCCATGTGGAATTTTTTGTTTGTTTGTTTTAATGGATGGATGCACTTTTTTGGGCTTCAAATTTTTGGCTGCCATTCAACTGCTATTAAAAAAACTTGGATAAGCCAGGACACTCCGATTGTATTCGCAAAGAAGAATGCCATCTACACCTAGGATGACTTGAGGAATGAAATTATTTTTGGGTGAACGATCCCTTTAATAGGGATCATTACATGTTTAAATTCTTGTATAAATGCATTCAAGGTACAGCAAAATTGTTTACGAAGGATAATACTTTTTTTCCTCATGTGCAGTGGTGACAGTATTTGTTATGACAATGGTGACCCTACCATCTACAAAGCATACATTCAATTTAAAGGCTACCCTTACAAAGCAGTCTGGTATTGCAAAATCCTGCAAAAATTGACCTATGGCAATTTTAAGGAAGTGCATGTAGTATATGTGTCCTTTCACTCAGCTGCAGTGAAAGCCTCTCTAAACAGGATCTATTATTGATGTTACTAATCAACTGCCTACTACTCAGTGTGTGTCATTATATATGTGTAGCTGGCTTCTTTAAGCATGTGTGCAGCTTGTCTGAAGACGTAAATAACTTTTTTCTTTGTACATTGTTCACACCACTGAGTTCCACTTCACTGGTAATGTACAGGAAATTATTTTTTTCTTTAGCTTTCAGTTATGTGTGAAAGCATAGTTTCTCACACTAGATTGTTTTGCTCAGGTTGTTTCTGTTTTTTTCCTGTTAATCTTTTTTAAAATGCAAACTAGATCACATGTAAAAGCAACTTCCTGGAACATGCAGTGTTTCACATGTCTGAGTGTTGCTGTTCACCTGCGGAGTGGTGATGATGACCGCCCCATCGATGCCAGCGCCGCTAAGATACTGCACAATGGACAAGTGCTCATCAGATGTTCCTGGGGGCGTGTCTACGATCAGATAGTCTACTTCTCCCCAGTCTACATCCCTCAGGAACTGTTTTATCATGCCTAAACAATAGCAAGATACCAAAAATGAAACAAAGCACCATAGCAAATGTATCAAGTTGCAAACAACTGCATTGTTTAGCACTTTAGGCTCATCTTATGTGAGATGCAATCTCAGTGAAAGTCAGATAAGCAAACAGCTTGGCCAATGAAAACGACTGGCAGCCAAAATCCTTCTTTTTTACACACTTGTAGTGTTTTGATGCTTGATGTGAACAATGATGAAGCCTAATCCAAAATGTTTGCATCTGAGATGCCAACATTTTCTACATCAGCTGTTATCTTGTAATGGACAGACAGTACACAGATAGTGATTTACTTCCTCTAGAAAAGCACAAGGAATGTTGGTGATATTTAACCAATGGATGCTTGGCTCCATACAAAAAAGATGATTACAGAACCAATTACTAAAGTACTTGATAAAGATGGGTATACAAAAGCACTTCAGTTCACAGAGTGCAAATCATCTTACTTTATTTTGTGCCATATAAATATAATTGCAAAGTAAAATATTGGTTGATGGTGTCGTTTACAGTTCCAACATGCCACTCAGAGTTTCCCTTAAAGTTGATTCAACCATATAACTGGGTCTCAGATGGAAGACAAACAACTAATATTATTTGTCGTCAAATATTTAAATGTTTTTAAAAAATACAATCTATAACAAATAAATCTTCTGTGTGCATTTAGAATCAGACATAACTGTAAAATATCAGTGACTCACTGAGTCAATAAAAAGAGTCATTTGTTTGCGAATCGGATATCACCGCTTGCGTTGTGTTGATGTCGCATGCAGGAAACAGTGGCACAATAACCCTTACAAAATGACATCTGGAGAAATCACATATCGACTCACTAGATTTTTTGGAAGCATTTGCGACCATTTTAGGTGCAGTCCGGAGACATGGAATGTAATCCTGATTTTTTTTAAACCTATTCCAGCCAGGCAAGGCCAGGGACACTAACAATGAGCTTCTCACACAACTCTCACAAAGTAAACAGAAAGCACAGAGATATCAGAGTGCTTCACACAGATAACACAGTGTAAAAATGACAATATTCCATGTTTGGTATGATACCGTACCAAATGTACACACACAATCATTCTTGTTGCATATTAGTCACTGTCCTGCCAAACCAACCACACCTGTGATAAAAGATCACAAATAGTTACAGTGTATAAAACAAACAAACGTTTTGTAAAAGGTAAATGTCAGTCATAACTTTTATTTGACCCCCCACACCCCCTCCATTTTTATTTGCAAAGATGTTGAATGTCCTGATGGCCTGTCCTTTAATTCTATGTCCATTTGCAAGTTTTAAATTAAACAAATAAAAACAAAACTTCGTCTGAATCATACAATGTTACTTTCTAAAATGCAAAAACAACAGCCGGCTCAACACCTGATAAACATGCTCAAAAACGTCTGTGCCATATTTCTGTGTACATGAGATTCGACACCAATCAAGAGTCATTCAGCTCTCACATGGGGCTACTCAACATCTTGTATTTTACTGTATCAACAGAAAACAATGGAGAGGCCACATTCAACGCACCAGTGAAACACAGTAAAGCAGACCAATCCTAATGACAGATGAGACATTTAGATATCAGACGGTGGTTACGATACACATCATGAGGAAGTGAAACTCATCCAGTCTAAACTTAACTTAGTGCTTCAGTTAAACTGCTTTTTTCATCATGGAACAGTTTTTCTGTTTCTTTGTGCTAAAGGGTATAAAACACAGTTAATAGTTACACTTCATTTAGATTAACCACTTTAGACTCTCGAACAAATAATAGCAGCTTTGCAACTACATGTCTACAAACTCTCAATAGAGTATTAAATGCAAAGTTCAAAGTTACTTAAAGTCAGTAAAATGTTTGTCGGGGCCCATCTAAATTAATTGTTAGCAAATATTAAAGGGTTAGTTCACCCAAAAATTCTGCTTTTTGCACTAGACTTAATTATTATTGGTTAGGTAACACTTTTATTTTCGATGATCCTTTTTTTACATTCTCCTAACTATAACTTTGCAACTACATGTCACCTACCAGTCATTTGAGTATTATTAGACTGTCTGCTTAAAGGGTTAGTTCACCCAAAAATGAAAATTATGTAATTAATTACTCACCCTCATGTCATTCCACACCCATAAAACCTCCGTTCATCTCGGGAACACAGTTTAAGATATTTTCGATTTAGTCCGAGAGCTTTCTGTCCCTCCATTGAAAATGTATGTACGGTATACTGTCCATGTCCCGAAAGGTAATAAAAACATAATTTAAAGTAGTCCATGTGACATCAGTGGGTTAGTTAGAATTTTTTGAAGCATTGAAAATACATTTTTGGACCAAAAATAACAAAAACTACGACTTTATTCAGCATTGTCGTCTTCTTTTTCTTTTATTTTTGGCATACAAATTAAAGGTGCATTACTGCCACCCGCTGATTAGGAGTGTGGATCAAGATAGCAACATACTTCCTATATCCTTTTATCTAAATGAGTCATGTTTAAATATAGCATTAAAAAAATCAATACAATGACGACTGTATTGATTTTTTATGCTATATTTAAAAATGACTCATTTAGATTAAAGGATATAGGAATATAGGAAGTATGTTGCGATCTTCATTCACACTCCTAATCAGCAGGTGGCGGTAATACACAATATTTTCCGTATGATGTTTTTATTACCTTTCTGGACATGGACAGTATACCGTACATTCATTTTCAATTGAGGAACAGAAAGCTCTCGGACTACATATAAAACATCTTAAACTGTGTTCCGGAGATGAACCGAGTCATTAATGACATAATTTAAATATTTGGGTGAACTAACCCTTTAAGCAGTCTAATAATACTCAAATGACTGGTAGGTGACATGTAGTTGCAAAGTTACTTATACTAGTAAGTAGAATGTATAAAGTGGATCATCGAAATAAAGTGTTACATAACCAATAATAATAAAGTCTAGTGCAAAAAGAAAGATGAATTTCATGCATTTGATTTGATGTACAATGCATTTGATTTCTGTTTTGTTTTGGCCAAGTTCCGCTAATAGTCATATGGAACGGAACCATTTTTTTAATTTAATTCTGAAAGCAGCACTTCTGCTTCAAAGAGTTTTACTGTGGCAGGAAGCTAACATTGCCCTTATATCAGCTACCACTGGATCAAATGCCATTTATTTAATTACATTTACATTATAAGAAGCACCAGTTATTGCAGATTTATTTGCAGAGATTGAGATGAAAGATGAAAAACCTGTTTGCTGAAATGAAACCTGCAGTGGAAGGTTTCACCAAGTGGAAACATTTTATTCAAAACAGCAGCCTGAAACCAAACATGTGCTACTAAGATATACTTACCCATTAAACCAACAATCATATGACAGCTACCCACAGTAAAAACCAAACATGTACCCTTATCTGTCATCTTTTAGGCCGAGGACATTATTAGATCTGCTCTGGAAAGTAGGCAAATTTCACACACCCCATAATTTTACAACAACAAGATGGGATTCTTGCACTCAGACTTAATACCTGAATAATGACCCTGTTTTTTTAGGGAGTAGGGTCTGACAGTTGTTTGAATTTCCCTAGTACTGCATTTTGGGTAGAATTCACATGGTTTTGTGGACTTGTGCAGCACTGTCCCGGTTGGTTTGACCTGTGCTGCACCATCAGGGGTGCAAGTGGACAGATTTAGAATATAACTGCTTTGAGGTCAGTTAGCACATACTGTCACACTTTTGCCATGGTTGGCTTCCAATACAACTCGCAGCTAAATTAAGACCGCATGACTATGAGGAAGGCAATTTAAACAATTAAATCAAATATATAAAAGTACTAAAGTAAAGTACAAACCATTCTTTTTGGGGCCTCTCCAGATAACAGCATCATCTGGACTACTGAGCAGAAAGCCGATGGACATGACGGCCAAGTTGTCCTCAACATACTAGACACAGAGAATATACAGGCATGCAATAAAGTAACACAAATCCCTTTATACCAATGATGGGGCATCAGAATCCAAATCAAAAGAATAGATTAAAAAAAAAAATAGAAATCTCACCACTGGGGACCAGCCTGAGCCACTCTGATGAACCTGCAGAGAAAACAAAGGCAGAATGAGATTATAAAACATTCAGACATCTCAGCATTCTGACACAAGTATGATGCATAATGACCTAGACTTAGGCTTCTTTATTGTCATTGTAAAAGAGTTACAACAAAATATCTATACATTTAATCAACCCTACATTCATTTTAATTCATACTTCTAGCTCTCCTCTGTAGCTGACTGGTATAAACGTCATCCAGATTTGGAAGCTCAGATCCAATGACCCTTTGTGCTGCTTTCACCACACACTGAAGTTCTCTCTGATCAGCGCCATTGCAGCTAGCATACCATAATGTAATAGAGTAGGACTCTCTATGGTACTGTGGTAAAAGTTTTTGAGGCAGTGGTACGCTTTTCAGTTAGTGTAAAAAACTAAATTCACCAGATGAGATGTATATCCTGACCAAGTCAAATAACATGAAATATAAACTCAGAGGGACTTAAAGTGCTCTGCTCTCTCCATCTGTTTCCTCGCCATCTATGTAGAGCGTAGCAAGATCTATTTTCCTGGATCTTCTGAAGTCCACTATAATCTCTATTGTCTTTGTGGTGTTGAGTTTCAAGTTATTAACATGACACCATTGAACAAGATGGCACTGTCTCTACAGTTACATACCTGCTCCCCCTCTAAGCCCATTATTCTTGGTATAGATGGCCCACAGATGTCCACATCTAGGAGTGCCACCTGGAACAAAAAAATAAAAATAAGAATAACAACTGGCATAAGGTTATTTAATATAGATATGGATTATGTAAACACTATCATACACCCGGTGCAATGCGACGCCAGGCGCGATGCAATTGTTTTTTGCTAGTTTCAGCCCAGCTCATTTTCACGTCCAACACCACGTTGTTTAAATAGCAAATGCACTCGTGCACATCTGCTCGCCCATGGGTGTGCTGGCCTGAAAACGAGGTGTGTGTGGGTGCATTGCTATTTTGAGGCAACTGAAAACGACTGCACCGTTAACCAACAAAAACCTAGCCTTAAGTAGCACAGTATTTGTTTAGCTATTTAAAGGGTGCATTAGAAATATGTGCCTATAGATGGGTGCACAACACACATACACTCTGCTTATTACACACACAGTGATGCGCAGCAGCACACAAACGTTTTTAAGGATTGTTCTCTGGAGAAGTGTTCAGATAGCCGTGTAAATAGCAAATCCGCCATAGCGCAAGCACAAATGGCTTTTAAAGGGAATGGGAGATGAGACTCTGATTGGTTTATTGCACGTCAAGCCCAAAACTCACCCATGACACATTAAGAGACTAGGTACAACTCTTTTGGACCATGCGCCTATCGTGCCGACCATTTTTTCCTAGCAAAAGTGGATTCGGACATGCTCACCTGCACCATATGCTTCAGACCAATGCGCTCAGACTGTAAAAATAGGGCCCTTAATGTCTAATTTTTACATAGCGTGCCTTTTAACCAGACTTTTGATAACTAAGCAGAACAATTATTGTATAAAATGTGGCAAAAATTACCATTTAAATGTGCGCTCATATTATTTGCTTTAATAAAGAAAAAGCCAAGTAAATAGGTTTGGATTTGAACAGTTTTTTTTTTTTTACGGCAAATGAAAATTGCACCATTGCAGTACAATGTTCTTACCACAAGATGTCAGTGTGGCACAGCTTAATGACTTAGTCAGCAACCCTCAAAGACCACACACACACACTTACACACACAGACACACAGACACACAGACACACACACACACACACACACACACACACACACACACACACACACACACACACACACACACACACACACACAGACACACACAGACAGACACACACACACGACACACACACACACACACACACACACACACACACACACACACACACACACACACACACACACACACACACACACACACACACACACACACACACACACACACACACAACTTCAGTCTGAACAGCACTGACTCATACATAAGTCATTACATAAGACCATCACTTCAGCTCCAGCTCTATACACACAGGCCGCAGCAACCACCAATACATGTTTAAGCTATTTAAACTCATTTCTGAATGCCACATTACCCTGCTGTGACCGGGAAACATAACCTTTCCATGGCCTTCATGGTATGAATGAAATCATCAGGTCTGTGGTATCTCACGTCTGAGTTTACAGCCTTGATTTGGTGTGGGTTGTGAATATACCAGACCAAACGGTTATATTTGAACAGATGTCAGATGTTGAGCAGAGCTGTGAGATAAGAAAAGGTGGCCAAAATTGTGAAACAGTCTCCCGATACACGTTAAGTCTGCCCCTTCTTTGCCTTTTTTTCAATCAGCTATTATTAAAATGTACTATTATTCACTCACATGTAACAGTGTTAAGGGTCTTCATTTTCATCATTGATTGATATTGTGTGGATTTGTCGTTTTATTTGTTGGTTTACTGATTGTGTGCAGAACTTTAGAACAACGTGTTGCATTTAAATGTGCTTTAAAAATAAACTGAACTGAATTGAACTGCTTAATGTGCATCAGTGTGTGTGTGTGTGATAACATCCAGGGCAGGTGAGACAATTAAATGTATATGAATTTTAAACCGTTTGCCAACAGACTAGATCTCATTCTAATTAACCACTTTCCATCCATTCATCACTAAAAACACTTCAGCAGGGCCTCGCAGTAACCGCTGCACATGTCATTCGGCACAGAAGAAAAATAAAAAAATGGGAATCTTTCAGAGGGATGATACTGGCGTTTGTATCATTAAAACTCTTCTTCATCTCTTCCAATAGACCCCTGAGGGCTGCTGCATGTCCTTTTGATTATAGCAGCATATGTTTAGATGATCACACCAGAGCACAGGTTCTCCAGCCATGAGTTAGTGTTTGTGTGTGTGACTAATCCGTGGATATGATAGGAACTGAGAACATTTCCAGATGTTCTGATGATTTGACGTTTTGGATCCATGGAAGGGAGCCCTTGCTTTTCCTGCAACGAAGACAAGACTCGCACCTAAATGGATCGGAAATATCAACAATTTGATTACAAGTGCTCAAAGCATTTGTTTAAAGTCCCAGTTGCAATTGATTTTATATTTCAGTGCTGTGACGTATTTCCAAGTGAATAGAGGTCAGGAGTTAAGGATATTCAAACCCAGGCCGTCAAACGGACATCATCTGAGAAGGAATTCCAGGCAGAAGTTACTTTTCAGATTTTGATTAAAGATTACCACAACAAACTTTTTTTTTTCTGTGTATTAACTTACACGGATTAATTGTTCACCCTAAGACCAGTAATGTTTGCTAACAAAGTAGCAGAATCAACAGAAGGTTGATTTTGATTTCATGAGGACTTTAAAATGTTATGTGCATTTAGTTTAAAACCAAATAGAGTCTAATAAACATGTGACCTTGGTGCCACTGGCTTGTGTTAAATGTTATGTGCAGCACGCTTTTTAAACACACTCTTCTTGTTATGGTCACACTCAGAAGTTTATTTCTCCCTCCCTGTTCTTCTGCTTTCTGAAGGAAATTTACTGAAAGCAAACTGGGGAGTGAAAGCAGCAAAGGAGGAGCACAGAACCCCACTTAATAGCCCCACAGGAACCAAGCAGTTTCCCCTCACTCTCCGGAAATGGCCGTTCAGTGAGCAAGGTTGTAGAGAGGGTAAGACCATATAGTGGCAAAAGTCAGGGATTCTCCTGGAGAGCTACAGGGGAAGTCACACCACTTCCTCCCAAAGTCTGAATACTTTTCTTCTGGTAACCACTCTTCTTTTTCCAGTACTTCCTTTTTCTTGAGCTAGAAACAAAAATCTACATGCTCCTCTGTTTTATTTGGCCTTCTTAAATCAATGTCTGAAAACCCCAAATATATGTTGAGCGATGAGGGGAAAGGTACGTCTTAAACTTACAAAAATGCTAAGAATACCACGGTGCTCTTGAGGTAATATGAAACATCCACAAACGGGCCTATTTGGGACCAGATGTAGGTTTGGTTACTGTAGCCTATGTGCTTCATTAGAAGCAAAGAGAAATTTGCCATCCAAGTTGCAAATTCAATGCATGCAAAACTAAAATGTATAACTATTTGCAAATAAAACATTTAACATTTAAGAGAATAAAACTACTACTAAAACTGCCACTTCAGGAGAAACTGGGCTGAAACTCTCTTTTCTTCTTGCGGTGTAAATTTTTTAAAATTCTTAATATTTTTCAATCATGTAATATTCTAAGAGAGAAATTAATCTCAGTTCCACTGATCCACAGCGTGTGATTGGCTGTTCACAACTGATGTCACAGCTAAACTCCTAAACTCACGATCAAAGCCTGAGTTGACAGAGAAAGTTGATGATGGGACCAACAAAGCCTGAATAGATTTGGTTTGGTTTTGTCAACTCGAAACTAATCCTGTAACCCTGAGTTTGTTAAACTACCATCATGGGACAGGCCCCATTTATTCCGTAAATTCATGCAAGTCTTTTTATCGGAAAAAACAAAACAAAAAAAACCCTTGACCACAACATTTGGAATTTGGTCTAATTTTGGTCTAACTTCTGGATGTTTGTAAAAAGAGTAAATGGGATCAGAAAGAAAAAAGAAACAAGAAAAATGCAACAAATATACAATCTTTATCACAAAGCAAATATTGCACCATTTGTATTCAAACAATTTGACCTGGCTAATGAGTGGAGAATATTTGATCTTTTCGTTTACTTACTCTAACTATTTGATCACACAGTTGCAAAATTAAACAACATATTGGGAAGCGTTTCTGAGTGGTAAAAGATCTAGACTGGTGACCCCAAAGGTTGTTGGTTCAAAGCCCAAAAGGGGAAACTCCTGAACCATATTCAAAGACCTCTCAATGACTGGTAACACCGCAATAATTGATCATCTAATGACTGATCAAATGTGTTGACAATACTGGTAAGAACTGGGTCTTTTAAACTGTCCATCTGCAGGCAATTATTGTCAACCATCAAAACAAGTGGCTGCTATATTCATCAGCATTCTGCAGACAGCTACTAAACCACCAGCATTTCCTTAGAAAGCAGCTTGGGATAAAGAAAAAAAAGGAGAAAAAGTTTTACATAGGCACAGCTCTCTCATAAAGGGTATTTATCCTCTGTTAAAGAGGAGGAGGAGGAGAAGGAGGAGGAGAGAGTTCATCCAAAGGGAAATTCTTATATCTTATTTCTTCATAGAGGCAAGTTCTGAAAATATGTCGCTGTATCTATACAGACAAACAGAAAGATATATAATAGAAATGTCTACGAAAAATAAAAACAGCCTGAGATTTCAAGATGTGTGGTTTCTACTCATTGAATCAAGAACCAAAAAAAAAAGCCTGAAGCACTTGCAAATGGCACAAGAACAAGACATTATTGGGTCAAACACAAGTCTCTTCCCAGTTTCAGCTGAGTGAAGTATTCATCTGTAATCAAAACTATGAGACAGACTCCATGTGGAAATACAGCCTTTGCTTTTTAGTACACATATTCTAACATAATGATTTAACATTAAAATATGTAGCATCATAATTTCATTGACTTTAGTATAAAACTAAATGGTTTCAGTAAAGTGTGTGAACTTGATCTGATTACTACAATACAGCAGGTTTATCCAGTTATCACCATTAACACAAAAACTTCCTCATTAACAGCCACATAATGCTTTTCATCAGGCTCAAACAATGACCTCATCCGTCATCACACTGCTCCAGTTACTGTGAGCGAACGCCACACCTATAAATTATTCTTCTACTATTTCTACTTTTCCAACTTGCATACACCTTCAATCAAAAGCCTCAAGCGCTCAACCTATTTAATGTAAACTGAGTAAATTCAATACACAGATGCTTATTAGAAAGAAATGAGGGTGTGTTTACTATAATATCTACACTATGACAAGAACAACATACATTCTTTTAATTCATGATGTCGGTCTACAATGTTTAACAGTATGACCTTTAGCGTTTACCGTAGCTGGCTGGATGTACTGAAGCATATACATACTCCAGAGGACATGCTCGGAAAACAGTGGGAATAAACAAGGCCAACATAAATATAAAGGACACAGCTTGACCAACACCTTAGAACATTGGACAAAGAACATTTAAAAAAACACAGTTTCTTGAAAATACAGAGATGTACTGTATATACAAACCCTACTACCACAGGAAGTCAGGATGTGAAAACTGATTCACCTGTCTTTTGCTTAAGAATGAAAGACAACATTTTTAAAACGGTAAAAATAACAGCTATTTTCCACAAACGGTTTACTAACTTGTCTTTGAGTATTAAACCGGGATAGTTTATCTAGCTATATATCAATCTACTCCTATTTATTACATTACACACACTAATGTTTAAAATGTTGGGATTAGTATTTTAATGTTTTTGAAAAAAAGTCTCTTAATAATAATAATAATAAATTTTATTTATATTGCACTTTACATTTAGAACAATCTCAAAGTGCTACAGGGTCAAGAATTAAAATTAAGTTTAAGAAATTAAAAAGTAAATTGTACATGTCAGTTGTATGCTTTTTAAAAAGATATGTTTTTTTTTTTTTTTTTAAACATCTGTAGTCTGTGGGGCCCTCAGGTGGTCAGGGAGGCGCCCTGTTCCATAGCCTGGGGGCAGCAGAAGCAAAAGCCCTATCACCCATGCTGCAAAGCTTGGTTATGAGGGTTTGGAGGGTGTGTGAGGTTGCAGACCGGGTGTGTGAGGAGGTCTGGGGGGTGAGGAGTTCCTGTAGGTGAGTGAGGAGGGAGACCTTGTAATCAATTCTGAGTGGGACAGGGAGCCAGTGTAGGGATTTCAGAATGGGGGTGATGTGGTCATGCTTGCGCACCCTCATTAGGATCCTGACAGCGCTGTTCTGTATGTACTGGAGTCTCTGGATGCTCCTGCCAGAGATCCGGATGAGCAGTGCATTACAGTAGTCCAGGCTGGACGAGACAAAGGTATGGACGAGCTTCTCTGCATCTGGTAGGGTGAGTGATTGACGGAGTTTGGCGATGTTCTTGAGGTGGTAAAATGATGTCTTACAGAGGGGTTTGATGTGGGTGTCAAAGGTGAGTTGTTGGTCCATTTTAACACCCAAGTTGGTGACAGATGTGGAGAGGGAGATGGTTTGGCCAGAGAAAATGATATTGGTGATGGTGGAAGAACTGCGCTGATGTGGTGTTCCAACCAGGATGGCCTCCGTTTTGGAACTGTTGAGCTGAAGAAAGTTGAGCTTCATTCACTCCTCTATCTCCTCCAGGCAGTTAGTCAGTGTAGAAGTTGGCAGAGGAGCAGAAGAAGTGGGGGTTGTCTTGAGGTAGAGCTGTGTGTCATCCGCAGAGCAGTGAAATGCAATGCCATGTCTGCTAATGATATTGCCAAGGGGGAGCATGTAGAGGGAAAAGAGGGTGGGGCCCAGCACAGAGACCTGAGGAACACCGCAGGTGACGTTGTGGGTGTGTGACTTGGCTTTGCCCAGGGCGACATGCTCAGTTCTGTCGGTCAGGTAGGAGATGAACCAGTTTAAGCGTTTTCTGAGAGTCCAATGGTGTATTGCAGACGGTGGAGAAGGATGTTGTGGTCTACCGTATCAAAAGCAGCTGTAAGGTCTAGGAGGATGAGTAGTGATGGGGAACCAGTATATGCTGCCATCAGGAGGTCATTGGTGACTCTGACCAAGGCTGTTTCTGTGTTATGACCAGGGCGGAAACCAGACTGAAACTTTTCATACAGTTTATTGTGTTTGAGGTGATCATGGAGTTGTGCTGCAACTATTTTTTCCAGAACTTTTAATAGAAATGGTAGATTGGAGATGGGCCTGTAATTGGAGAGAACTTCTGGATCCAGGGTGGGTTTTTTCAGTAAAGGTCTGATGACCGCAGTTTTTAGTGCAGATGGGATATGGCCGGCCAAGAGGGAGTGGTTTATGATCTTAGTGATGAATGGAGAGATGGCAGAGATGTTTGCCTTCAGCAGGGCTGAAAGAAAAGGGTCCAGGGCACAGGTGGACGGCTTCATTTTATTCATGATGTCCTCTACTTCCTCCTGTGTAGCTTCGGAGAAGGTGCAGAGCGACTGTACAATCTCAAGCGGTGGGTCTGCAGTTGGGAGGTGCAGGACCGCAGTGGTGGAGAGGTGAGAGCGGATGGTGTTAACTTTTTCCTCAAAGAAAGTGATGTGCATGTTGCATCTCTCTTCAGTGATCTCAGAGTAGGAGGGTGAGGGGGGTTTGAGAAGGTAATTTACTGTAGAAAAAAGTTGCTTGGAGTCACTAGGGCTGTTGTTGATGATGTTGGAATAAAACGTGGAACGTGCATCCCTCAGTGCTTCTGCATACTCCCTCCTATATTCCCTGTATGCCTGTTTGTGGACAGTCAATCCAGAGGCCTTGAGCCGACGCTCAAGGACACGCCCAGTTGCCTTCATCTTTCGCAGTTCGCAGGTGTACCAGGGTGCTGAGCGCGAGAATGAGACTGACCTGGATGTTAAGGGGGCGTGGAGGTCCAGGAGATTGCTCAGGGACTGGTTGTAGAAGTCCACGGAGTCATCAACAGAAGGGAAGTCAGTAGAGGCAGAGGAGAGAAGTTGAAGGTCCAGGGTCAGGGCATCTGCATTAATGTTTTTTATTTTCCTGAAATGGATCTGTCGCTTTGGTTTGGTGTGAGTGGGGGGAAAAGACAGCTCCATTGACACGACTTTGTGATCTGAAACACCAAGATCGAAAACCCGTAGGTTGCTGATGGGGGCGGAGTTAGAGATGACAGATCAAGTGTGTGTCCCCTGCAATGTGTGGGGAAATTAACGTGTTGTCGTAGGTTGATGGAATCTAGCAGCTGAAGAAAATCAGCAGCGGGACGACATGAGGGGGTCCAGGATTCACCCAGGAATCCAGGAATCACCCAGGATTATGGTATTGGCAGAGGTAGTACAGAGTGTTGTGAGGAGATCAGACATTTCTGGGATGAAGGCAGAGTTTGGTTTTGGGGGTCGATAGATAAGGAGAACAGTCGTAGGAAAAGGCGGCTTAAATTTAAATGCAAGACTTTCACAGGAAGATGTTGTAGGCAGCAGGATGGGAGACAACTGCAGGTCCTGTCGGTAAATGACAGCTAGGCCACCACCGCGGCCAGTGCTGTGAGCTGCCTCCAAGTAACTGTAGCCGGGGGGACAGGGTTCATTTAGGGCAGAGTAAACCTCTGGTTGGTGCCAGGTTTCTGTCATACACATGAAATCAAGTCCTTTCTCCCTGATGTGTTCTTCAATCAGTGTGAATTTATTGTTGATAGATTGAGTGTTAAAAAGTTCGAGTTTGGCAAGTGAATCTCTGTACAGAGCGCAAAACACTAAAATCCACTACACGCAGATTGGAATCCGGTCCACGAAATATATCCTGCCGGGATTTCAAGGATCTCATGCTGGAATACAGAGATCTCGCGATATTTCCAGTGTTGATGGTAACTGAAGCGGCAGGACTCTGATGACGCGTCAGTCGCGCGACGGATGTCCAGAGAGATGGGATGTTGTTGGTAGCAGAGCAGCTTGACTGGTTATGGAAGATTAATTTTCGACCAGAGCCTCTATGAATGTAACGAGGGCGGCGAACAAGTCCAAGTTTTTTAATGATGGGGATGTTTAGTCCAGGAGTGGTTACGAGATTAAGTCTCCAGAGTTGCGAGCTGAATGCCATACTGACTAAGGAGAGGGGTGCTAGCCAGACAGTGTTTGCACCCAGTTCTGGAGCGGTGGTGGAACGGAGAGAAGTTGTCCGTCAAGGCAGCGCAACGGTTGGATCCAAAAGCGCCCTTTCCCAGGTGGAGCAGGGTAGATAGCTGGAAGTCATCTGTATCAGGTAGGTGCCTAGTTACCTAGCTTCCCCACTATGTAAGCGCAATTTAGGGCAATTCAAAGATTACGGGCAGAGAAAAATGGCGAACAAACAACGCCAGCGTCCTCTCCCCCTTTCTCAACGGTGAGCTGTACGGTATAATGGGCAGGGAAGCGCGAGGCTCTCCGTGTTGCCAGGGTTTCGTACTAGGAAGATCGAAACCACTGGTGATGTAACGTAGACAACTAGAAAAAGCCGTTGGCCGGTTAGCGCTACCAACTGTTAACAGCCGAATGAAATCCTCCAAGACGTTAAAATCAATGCAACAGTCCCAATTATATCCCTGACCAATTTGACTGGTTACGGACATAAAAAAATAAAAATAAAATCTAAATCTAACATTAGTTAACTTGATTCAGGTGGAAAAAGCGGCGAACAGATAACGCCAGCGTCCTCTCCCCCTCTTATGCTCACCAAGGCAGTATTTATTTTATGAAATATACTGTAATTGTTATATTGTGAAAATTTACAAGTTAAAATAACTTCTTTCTATTTTATTATATTTTAAATGTAATTTGAGTAGAATGGCCTTCATTCTTTGATGACTTTTTTGAGGGCTTGGGTAGAACATCCCCTCCAACTACAGGGAGTGCAGAATTATTAGGCAAATGAGTATTTTGACCACATCATCCTCGTTATGCATGTTGTCTTACTCCAAGCTGTATAGGCTGGAAAGCCTACTACCAATTAAGGATATTAGGTGATGTGCATCTCTGTAATGAGAAGGGGTGTGGTCTAATGACATCAACACCCTATATCAGGTGTGCATAATTATTAGGCAACTTCCTTTCCTTTGGCAAAATGGGTCAAAAGAAGGACTTGACAGGCTCAGAAAAGTCAAAAATAGTGAGATATATTGCAGAGGGATGCAGCAGTCTTAAAATAGCCAAGCTTCTGAAGCGTGATCATCGAACAATCAAGCGTTTCATTCAAAATAGTCAACAGGGTCGCAAGAAGCGTGTGGAAAAACCAAGGCGCAAAATAACTGCCCGTGAACTGAGAAAAGTCAAGCATGCAGCTGCCAAGATGCCACTTGCCACCAGTTTGGCCATATTTCAGAGCTGCAACATCACTGGAGTGCCCAAAAGCAGAGACATGGCCAAGGTAAGAACCACCACTGAACAAGACACACAAGCTGAAACGTCAAGACTGGGCCAAGAAATATCTCAAGACTGATTTTTCTAAGGTTTTATGGACTGATGAAATGAGAGTGAGTCTTGATGGGCCAGATGGATGGGCCCGTGGCTGGATTGGTAAAGGGCAGAGAGTTCCAGTCCAACTCAGACGCCAGCAAGGTGGAGGTGGAGTACTGGTTTGGGCTGGTATCATCAAAGATGAGCTTGTGGGGCCTTTTCGGGTTGAGGATGGAGTCAAGCTCAACTCCCAGTCCTACTGCCAGTTTCTGGAAGACACCTTCTTCAAGCAGTGGTACAAGAAGAAGTCTGCATCCTTCAAGAAAAACATGATTTTCATGCAGGACAATGCTCCATCACATGCGTCCAAGTACTCCACAGCGTGGCTGGCAAGAAAGGGGGACCCACTTTATATTAGGTGTCCTTAACTACTATGTACTAACATTTTAATTAATTATTTGATACATTGCACTTATTGTGTACATACATGTTTTTACATTGTACTTACATTTTAAAAAAACCCTGCATGTAATTACATCTGTAATTAATTTCTGTACTTACATTTGTAATTACACAGTTGACACTTCCCTTACACCTAACCCTACCCTTAAACTTACCCATCCCACCACACCTGTCCCTAACCCTACCCGTATCCCACCTCAATATCAGCAAAGGTGTTTTGCAACACAATATGAACACAGTAAGTACATTGTACTTATTTTTTTATGTAAGTACATAGTAGTTAAGGCCACCTAATATAAAGTGGGGCCGAAAGGGTATAAAAGAAGAAAATCTAATGATATGGCCTCCTTGTTCACCTGATCTGAACCCCACTGAGAACCTGTGGTCCATCATCAAATGTGCGATTTACAAGGAGGGAAAACAGTACACCTCTCTGAACAGTGTCTGGGAGGCTGTGGTTGCTGCTGCATGCAATGTTGATGGTGAACAGATCAAAACACTGACAGAATCCATGGATGGCAGGCTTTTGAGTGTCCTTGCAAAGAAAGGTGGCTATATTGGTCACTGATTTGTTTTTGTTTGGTTTTTGAATGTCAGAAATGTATATTTGTGAATGTTGAGATGTTATATTGGTTTCAATGGTAAAAATAAATAATTGAAATGGGTATAAATTTGTTTTTGTTAAGTTGCCTAATAATTATGCACAGTAATAGTCACCTGCACACACAGATATCCCCCTAAAATAGCTAAAACTAAAAACTACTTCCTAATAAACTACAAAAATATTCAGCTTTGATATTAATGAGTTTGTGTTCATTGAGAACATGGTTGTTGTTCAATAATAAAATTAATCCTCAAAAATACAACTTGCCTAATAATTCTGCACTCCCTGTATAAGTCAACTACAAACTTTGACAGCGAGCTGAATGAAACGCTTACTTTTCTAGATCCAATCAATTCCAAGTGGGACAAACAAGCCACATCCTCTGTTTTTCCACATTCAATTTTCTGTTTCACTCAAAAAATATGTCACAAACACTGAACAATGCTGAAGAAGGCCAGGTCATGTTTGTAAATGACAAGTGGTTCTCAAACTGTTTATTTGTATAACTTTTTTTTTTTTTTTTTAAGTAGTCAATCGCAACTTCCAGTTCACGTAGACTTTCAGTCTTCAGTTTTACATATGTCTATGAACACACGCACGCACGCACGCACACACACACACAAAACTTAAAATAAGTTTGTGGTACAGAGTGGTACAATACCTCAGGACTTTTGTCACACATGAACCAAAATGAGCTGAAAAAAGAATTGACTCCCTTAATGAAATGTAAGGAATGCGTCAGAATACATAGGAAAACCTAAAAAAAAAGATTTAAAAAAAGATTTTATAATGTCTAGATGTGTATCTGAACGCATACTGAAGAGATACATTTGAGAACTGACGTTAGGACCCAGCAGAACAGCTCATTTGCTCCATATAGAGCTATAAGGCCATCTAGTGGCAAGAGTCATGAAATATGATATTTAATATTTTCTTCCCACAATAGGTCGGCAGAGACACCCAAATTGACCCAATTGTGAGATATTTTCAGCTGATTTGATCTGGTTTTTGCATGTATTGGAGAGTTATCTTGAATTTAAGTTAAGAATGTGCTTAAATTATATTATTTATTTAAATAATATTATTTAAAAAAAACTGACCTGAGAGGGAAGGATTTGTTTCAGGATGCGAGAGTGGGATGACGGTTAATCATAAAATGAACGCTAAATGCAAAGTTTCTCTTTCCTTTAAACATCCAGTTGTTTTCTCAATGTAAATAATCAAGCATGTGTGTTAAACGTGTCTCTCATCTGCTGAAGGTTACACTAGGAGGGCCTCTCAACGCTTTCCTGACTCTTTCAGTTCTCAGGAAGTGTGAACACAACGCAAGGCATACAACAGGATGTTCCCACTCAAGCTCACAGCCCTTTTGGAACAGGGGACTTTTGACACAGCAGATAAGTGTGAGCTATCAACACACAGGCCTGAGTAGAAGGTGCTGTTTGGAGATCATACTGACACACACATAGGGTTTCAACTGTCAACTGCGTCAGCAAGGGTGACCATGGTCCTATACAAAAAATACATCACCCTGATTTATTTCTGCAGGCTACAGCGTTCCATTACTACATATACCATGTGCTTGAGAAATAATAAAAGAAAAAAAAAATCAATATAGAGAAAAATGCAGTTGCACAAACTGCCATCTAACAATGGAAACAGAGTGTGATATGAAAGAGAAGAAAACAAACATGACCCATAATTTCACAGTGAGACCTTTTAAAGGCACGTCTGAATACTGGAAGCAGAGAGCGTGGAACCAGATTCCTCTCGGCTTTTTAGATGTCAGCCACATTGGATCGCTTCATATTGTGAATGTCCCCAAGCTTTGCGATTTAAATTGTTTGAGGGATTGAAGACTATTTCAGTCAGTGAGCTGCCAAAGGGTAAACAGCGGATGCAGTCTGCACGCTGACAGCACTATTGTGGTCACAGTTTGTTGAGACGAGATCAATACAGCTCTCCCTAGTGCACTGGCTCAGAAAGAGTCCCAGGCAAAGCCGTGCTCTTCTCAATGAACCCAGTAAATACAGCTCTTTCTGCCGCAGAGCCCTACAATGCTCTAAAAATAGCCAGCAGTCTCAGACAGAGAAACATTATTGTGCAGTGCTTGGCTCGGATGCGAAGATACAAACAGAAGCTTTTCCTGTTCACTGCACTGTCATAGTGATTCATCCAAGTTTGAAAGCATAAGTGTTATGTTATCCCTCAGCAGTGGTTGGCTTCCCTATTCTGATTAATACAATAATGTTTTGCTAGAGGCACAGCACTTAAGATGTCTGATATGATTTCAGAAATGTTTCTGAACGAGTTCAGAAATGTGATTTAATGTTCACAGTGCTGTAAAGTACTCTATAAGTAATGCATTGAATAACCTAGAATGAAAATTAATCAAAAGGAAACTTTGTAAAAAACAAATAAACCATGTGTCAAAATTAGTCGTGGCAGCTCATATTCTGATGAGTGCAAAAATATAGGTAACACTTTAGAATAATGGTCATTAGTTAAAATTAGTTAATGTGTTAACTAACATGAACTAACCATGAGCAGTTAATTTGTTACTGTATAAGTTCATCTTTGTTAACATTAGTTAATAAAAAGCCAGCTGTTCATGGTTTGTTCATGTTAGTTCACAGTGCATTCACTAATGTTAACAAGATTTTAATAAAGTATTAGGAAAATACTTAATGTTGAAATTAAATTAAATGAATTTTCAGCTGCAGGGACAGGATGACTGGTTGCAATCAAGGGAAAGATGAATGCGGCCAAGTACAGGGATATCATGGATGAAAACCTTCAGAGTGCTCAAGACCTCAGACTGGGCCGAAGGTTCACCTTCCAACATGACAATGACCCTAAGCACACAGCTAAAATAACGAAGGAGTGGCTTCACAACAACTCCGTGACTGTTCTTGAATAGCCCAGCCAGAGGTCTGAATACTTAGGACCATGTGATATTTCACACACACACACTCACACTCACACTCACACTCACACTCACACTCACACTCACACACGATTAGATTCATTTGACAATTCAGGGTGATGTCATGCAATGTGTGGGATTGCTTTCTTGCTGTGTAAGGAGAATATGAATCAACCAACATATGAAAATAAGGTCAGCAAACTCATCTGCTAGAAGACAATATTATCCATATTTCAAGTAAGGCCTCATTGAGTAATATTGCTTAACACAGTAAATATATATTTTTTTTGACATTTAAAACTGTATGCGACCCAAAACAATAAGAAAAGCACATAATTCACAAAACATTTAAAATTGAAACAACTCAGACACCATATCTAAAACTAATGAAGTCAGGCAGAAATGAGGGAACTTGTTTCTTAAAATATAATAATAATAATAATAAGAATAAGAAGAATAAGAAGAATAAGAAGAAGAAGAAGAAGAAGAAGAAGAAGAAGAAGAAGAAGAAGAAGAAGAAGAAGAAGAAGAAGAAGAAGAAGAAGAAGAAGAAGAAGAAGAAGAAGAAGAAGAAGAAGAAGAAGAAGAAGAATAAGAAGAAGAAGAAGAAGAAGAAGAAGAAGAAGAAGAATTATTTTAAAATATTATTATTTTTATTATTATTTATTTTTTAAAATGTTCTTAAAATATTTGTCCAACAAATCAAATATAAACCAAAAAATTATCTCAGAAATACAGACATTGAACGAGTTAACTAGTGCTAAATGTATACAATTATTGCAAATAATTGCAGTTTTGGGGGAAAGAATCTGTAATGGCCAGAAGATGGTGACATCCTAAATTACTCAAAGGAAGTATAGAATTCTTTGGTCTTACCTCTTTTGAGTCATCACTAGCTAATGCATGAGACAACTGTGCGCTGAATGTGCTCTTCCCAACACCCCCTTTGCCAGACAAAACTAGAATTTTGTGCTTCACAGAGGTCATTTTCTGTCTGATTTCTTCGATAGCTAAAATGACAGAAAACAAAGTTCTACACTTCAGATATAAATGGAGCCAACAAGCTATTATAATTAAAAAAAACATTGACATCATTGTGCATCAATCATTATACGATAACAAAACTAAAAGGATAAATCCAGGGGCATCAATTGGGTGTTGGCATACCTCGACAGGTCAATGCGTGTAATACATTTTTATTGCAGGATTAACAAAGTTACATTAGTACATGTAAGTAAATTAAAGCGATCTGGCATTGAGTATTGTAACCAATCACAGGGATTTCTGTGGAAAATAATGACCAACCAGAGGTGTTTAAGTTACCGGTAGTTAGAATCCGCTTGTTATCTTTTAAAACGCTGAACAAGTTCATATTAAGTTTACTAAATTCTGCATGTGCACAAGTCCTCTCATTATAACAAAAAAAAGGATATGCGTTTTAAATAAAAGATTAATTAAGCAGTTTGACAGGTTCATTGATTAAAACAAGCGCTCAATGAGTTTGCACTAAACTGACGGACAGCTTTAGTGATGATAAAGGAAGCGCTCTTTACTCGCTGTCCAATTTCATTTGCAATTTTAAGATACATTTTTAGATTAAGACTTTGCGTCTTCCTACATACTTCTGCTGGCTGCAGTGGTAATTTAATGTCTTTTTATATTGTATTTTATAAAATGTATTAATATTGTATATTTAAAGTTAAGTGTTAGCTTTTCTACATCACAAAACTTTGTTAGTTTTACAAATGAGGACAATCTTTGAAGGATGAAAAAAATTTTTTTTGGTCATCACATCAAAATTAACATTTAAATATAGGATAATATTCATTTGAGCTTTGAAGTGCTGGAAAAAAAGGTTGTGTGAAGTACTTGAAAGTGGGACTGACTGAGAGAGTAAGACAGTCTTCCATACCTTGGTTTTTGGTGGATTGATGCCACTGGATAAAGTTTAAAGAGTAATATTATGACATGACCCATTTAGATGTTCTTTGCATTTTGCTCCTTTCTTTATTAACATTTGAAACATATAAAAGGAAACTGCTCTCACATAGAGCTTTCAAATACATATAATGCATCTAAAGTTTACATATATACATATAATGTATAGATGCATTACATATAATGCATCTAAAGTTTACATATATACATATAATGCATTCTCTTTGATGGGAAAGTGTGTCCAAACTTTTGACTGGTAGTGTATATATATTTACATACATATATAAATTAATGTATGTATACCTGGATCAGGGGCTTTGGTGGCACCAGACGCACACATATTCTGGTTTGGGCATCCCTGACAGGCTGAAGATTTGCCAGCCTGGTCACTGCTTGTGCCCGGACAGTCTAGAGATAGAATGACAATAGACTTAAACAAAAAGTAAACAGACACGTATAGTGTGGATCATGAACAGATGCCTCCCTTTTATTTTTTTAACCGAGATTATTAATAAACACAAATACATATGGACTCAAACATAAGTTCACACTTAGTTTGATAGCATGTTGTAACTGTATAGATGTTAAAGTAAACAGTAAGGTAAACATCTAGGCAGCTGGCACAGGCAGTTGTGCCAGACTGTCTAAAATGAAAGATGTCAGTGTGAGAAAGTAAGACTGAGAAAGTAAGACAAAAAAGTTTACTTTCTCAGTCAAATGACAGATGTCAGTTTTAGATAAACATCAAACAGGCACAACGAAACGTATTGGATGTGTGTATAGTTGGCGAAAGCGTACTTTAACATGTAATCAGATGGAAGTTAAAAAAAAGTGTGGATTCAATGTCCTTAAAGTTAATATTATACACATTTATTAGACTTACGCTGTGGCGCATCACTAGGAATATCCGCCATCTTTCAAATCCTGCGTAGTTCCTGACACTGGTGCAACGACCACGAACTTCCCCGGATAATGCAGTGTGTCGAAAGTTCCGCATGGCCACATTGCGGTATTATTTTGACGCACAGAGACAGAGTAGCTTAGATTTCTGCGGCAGTGAAAAGTAAAATGAAAAAAACAAACAAGAATTCACATCAGGGAAATGAAAAATTCAGTTACCATTATAGTTATTGTTCATTATAGAAAGTGGATTAATATAATAAAAAAATTATGTAACAAACGCAACAAACGTAACCATTTCAAATAAAAAAGAGAAAAAGTAAGATGTACATAATTTATTAACTAAAATCTAAGTTACCCAAAATCGAATTAATCGAATAACTAATTGTATTAATGTATCCCAGAGTGTGGCTTGGTCAGATTTGTGCTGCTTTTACTAGTTAGATAAACTATTTATAACTATTTAGTATTTTTTTATCAAATAGCTGACCAAACTATTTTTAAAGGCAATACAAATAATAAATAAATAAATAACCAAATAAATTTGTGTTTATTTGTTGTTTGTTTGTTTGTTTGTTTTTGTTATGTGATCTATGGTTTGTAGCTTAGCAAGTTGTCAGCAACTTTAATAAATTAATATTATAAATGAGTTAACCCGCACCGGTTCGTGGGCGGGGGTTGACGTAAGTGGGCGTGTCTCTACTTTTATTCACTTTTGTTTTATACAAACTATTTAATCAACCATCACAAACTATGCATCATTTGAAAGCTAAAACACTCGAGATTCATGTTCTGAACTCGTTTTGCAATAAATACACCAGAGAGGAAAAGGTTAAATGAAATGCTGTAGCAGTAGCTATTTAAACATTAGCATAATGAACGCAGTACTCATCTTTCATCTCCTATCGTGCAGATCAGATCGGACCAATCCAAAAACAACTGCATACATGTCCGTGTAAGAGTCCACTCTTCCAAATGCATCCACTTTTTAATCCAAAACAACGAAAAATAAGGAAAAAACTAAAAATACTCCTTTGTTTGCTTGGGCGTTTTGAGTTAGAGTAATCAATCGTGTCCATTTTCAATGAAATAGTGATTCAAATCCGTTTCTGACGATCTCCCTGTGCTGTGGACTCTTCCTGTCACGTTAAACCCTCCCAGGTCTCTCTGCTTCAATCACAGGCTCTCTGAGGAGTCATTACACAGAGTTGCCGCATTACTCGCTCCGCCAGCTGTCAATCAAAGCGCGCATGGTTTTCGTTGGATGAAGGCAATCAATGCCTAGCCAATGCCTTGCCAGCAAAGGTTTGATTGACGGACGTAGTAACTAATGACAAGGCATTATCTTACGTTGTGTTTATAAGCATTATTGGTGAATATGCCTCTAGTCACAATCTCCATAGCAGCCAAGCGCCTGCCAGTCAGATTGCGCAACACTGCAGTGGAGCGCGCAGGCTCTATGACAGACTGTTTTTATCAACTAAATGAGTTTTTTACACTTTAAAAATTCTGTAAATAGTTCATTTAGTTTTTCAGTAACTGTAAATTAATCATAATCAGCAGTTTATTGCAGATTTATTTGAATAAAAACTACTCTTTGCAATTACAAATGTTCTAAAATAAATGCCCTTTTGGAAAGGACGCCTAGTCTTTTCTTGATATAAAAGCTTACAGAAGCTACATTTTGAGAGAATCATCCTCAAATTTGAATCAAAACATGATCAGACATTCAGTTTTATATTATGCTTATTTTCAGGACCTTAACATTAAAATCTCATAATTTTTCCTAAGTGAATAATAAAAAATAAAAAACGTGAGTCACTTACATGTATATTTACATGTATATTACTCTGTTCATATACAACTTGGAGCTATTATGACTCTTGGGTAACACTATTTGAAGTGTCTAGTTTAAAATAAGACCAGATTTATGAATATAGACCATAGGGTTTAAGAGCTGCAGACATTTTCATTTGGGAATGTCGTTTTCAGAAAATTTCAAAAATTGGGGCGCTGGTTAATAGGTTAAATTATGGTTTACAACAAAGTGTGAATGTTGTTGTTGTTGAGAAAATTACAGGGTATAATAAAAGGATTGTTTATTTAGGGATTTCTTAACTCTGTCTGACGGGCTCTGGAATGCCTTTTATGAGGAAGAATTTTTCTCCGAATTAATTCCACCTCAGAAACATTGCTAAGCTACGGAACATGCGCTCTCTCTCTCTCTCTCTCTCTCTCTCTCTCCAAATAAATGTGAATTGAATTTAATTCTCATATAGCCTAACAGGGGACTCTAAATCATTGAATTCAGGGGTTCCAATCACTTCCATGGCCACATGTGTATAAAATCAAGCACCTAGGTATGCAGACTGCTTCTACAAACATTTGTGAAAGAATGGGTCGCTCTCAGGAGCTCATTGAATTCAAGTGTGGTACTGTGATAGGTTGCCATGTGCAATATGTCCATTTGTGAAATTTCCTCACTATTAAATTCCACGGTCAACTGTTAGTGGTATTCTCGTCTAATATGCCTGACCTCATGTGCTTCTAGAAGAATGATCAAAAATTCCCACAAACACATTCCTAAACTTTGTGGAAAGCCTTCACGCAAGAGTTGAAGCTGTTATAACTGCAAAGGGTGGGCCAACTCCATATTAAACCCTACGGATTAAGAATGGGATGTGTATTTAAAGGCAGGCGTCCCAAAACTTTTGGCAATAATGTTTGAACAAAATGAGCATACAATAATATAACCCTTACTTAAATGTCCACTTCGTTATCAAGACCTGGTTTAATTTTTAGTATGTGTCATGTTAAGTGGTATTTGTAGATTTCTTGTTGTTTTACAAATGATATTTGGATGGCAAAAAAATAACAATATTGTGGCCTTCTGCCTACTTGAGTAAACTGGATGAGAGCTCAGTGGTAATAACGCTTGTGAAAATCAAAAGGAATGTCTCTCTGTGACTACGATCGTGTTGCAATGCCAGTCATATCAGTCACAACTTCTGATCTCGGATCTTCACACTCTCTTAGCTTATAGTTACATAATAATTAAAATGTAGTTTTACCTTTTTGTCACTAAAGGGTTAACTTAAGTATTTGTAGCTACAGGGCTTTTGAGGAAGCAGAAATTACTTTCTGGCAACATTGGAGTTCGTTTTCTAGATCCTCCCAAGGGCCGTGTCACTTTATACAGGATGGCTTTGTGCTTGAATTGCCCAGTTACGGATGTTTCTTTTTAAATGCCAGAGAACGACATAAAAGGCAACAGGTAATTGCCTGACTACTGGCCATTTGTCATCAACAACTCAAAGCTTTTGAGATTGACTCTTCAAAATTCTCAGACTTTTAACTTGTTGGGGAAATGCAGGCAACATCAACTTCAAACTACTTAAACATGTTAGGATGGATTTTCTGTCCTGTATGTTCATTAATCCATGAGAATAGTTTTTACTTTTTCTGCAAAAAAAAGAAAAAAAGTGTCTCTATAGTGCAGGGGCTGATTTGTTTTCTTGACGGTTGTAGCTCCAAGTGATTCAAATCTGAATGTTGGGCCCCTGGTTTTCCCATGGACAGGGAATGTAATGTGATATGTCCTTTGTTTTTTTACATCCTTCACAAGCTGGCCATGAAGGACACGCCTATAGACAGACATTATGGGAGGAGATCTCTCGCAGTCGCAGCCCTCCCATTGATATAAAACCTCTTTTATGAATCCCTCAGGTGTGCTGAAGAATTTTCTCTTTTGCTGAGTTGATCAGAAAACTTTGTTTGTGAAGATATAGGCTACTCTCTCTGAAAGTCAGCATATCATATCAGTGATATAAAATTTTAAATATATTTTAGCATTGACAAATAAAAAAAGAGTAAAATGTGCAGCAATGTTATATATGTTATATAACATTTTTTTTTTCATTCTTTAGTTCATGCACACACCAGTGTAATATTGCATGCTGTCCTGTAGGGGGTGACAAGAGAATTGGCACGTCTGAATTTATAAAAAAAGAAAAAAAAAGAATTACATTGATAAAATTATGTTTTTGATTATTTTTTGCATGTATTTATGTATTTGTATGCATGTATGCATTTATAAATTCCTAAATTATGGAATAATAATTATTGATAACTATCTATAACCTAAAACTTCAAGAATACCTACATAAAGCAGCAACATTTTAAATAAAAGGGACATTATTGTGATTGGTTATCCCCTTACATCACATGACCTGCACTCAAATTATACAAATCCATATAAAAGCACTGACTCATAGACGTTAGAAAAGTCACTGTCTGCCTATAAAAGTGTCACTGTAACCTTGAATACTCAAGGGCAAGTACACCGTTAAATGTCAGTTTGTTGCCAAGGAAACTATTCCACCTGGCTAGTTCAAGATAAACCCAGTCGCCACTCATTGTCCACTGGAAATGGTGTGGGAGGGTGTGTTTTTGTTTTATTGTACTCCAGAGACTAGGAAGAGGAGTGTGTTTTTCCTCATTTATCTTATGGTTATCATGTTTACATTAGAGCCAGGGACCAGAAATAAGGGGTTGAGAATAGCTATGTTATGAACAAGGCAAGACATGGAAGGTGAGCTTGTGCTTTGAGTGTTAAAGGAACAATATATAGATAACGTCTTGAAGATGCACATTCAATTTGATGGATCAAGTGTTTTGTGCAGCACCCTTATCTTGTGCTATGCTATGTGAATCAAAGAAATGAATCATTTCTTGAACTAAAAAACAAACAAAACCTTGTTCTCCTTAGGCATACACGGTCTCAGATGAATGACAATGAATCAAGAATGGCTGCAACTGATCTATTGGTTTTGTTTTTGGTGTTTTAGACTAAGTTAAGTTCTCAAATTACAGCATATGCCCCATTTATTTGCTGGTTAATCTAGTTAAGAAGCATGGTGTATACCTGCATCCAAAACAGAAACTGATTATTAGTCTGAAAGTCAATACGACTTATACTTCAATTGCTTTGAGAGAAAAAGTGACTTAAAGGCCACCTGACAAGAAAGTTCAAGATATACATATTTGGAAATGATTGCCCTGCTTCTTGGGTCAGGACTATTATTATTATTTAATTTTATTTATAATTTACCAGAGCATACTTTTCTTTTAAGGAGCTATTCTAAAGCCAAACCCTTTGAGAAGTCAATGAGAATTGTATCTCTATTGCTTGGTGAGGATAAAGTGATTTCATGGCCACCTGTCCAAGTTAAAAGAGTTCAAGAGATACATTTGGACATGATCCCCCTGTGTCATATCCACCAGCTGGAGTGCCCTTGATCTCCACTAGAAGGCACTTCTCCCTAGTCCATTGCCACCACTTCATGATCTACATTTCCCATAACCCATTGCCTGGACTCCTCTGATTACTACCACCTGTTTATCATTATCTCCTTTATGTTTCCCTGTTTAAACGTGTGCTGTGTTTGAAATCACCCCCTATACCCTCATTCACTATTCCCTACATTACTCCACTAATATAGTCAAATAGAGTGCATGAAAACAAGAGAGTGAATTCAGTCGCTGAAGGGCTTTTGCATAGTTTCTGTTTGCTGTAGCAAACTGGCTACTCCTAGCCTGGATGCTTGCCGAATTTAGCCCCGCCCACAACATTTTTGCTCAGGCAATTCGGTCTGGACTCGATCCATAGAGGAGTAATTATGCCAATAAAATTGTCAGGGCGGGCTTTAGATGATGATGTACAGATGATAAACAGTAACGTAATCATCCACGTCATCAAAGGCCCTTTGGGTTGAATTTGCTCTTATCCTAAATGGAGAACTCAGATATGCATTCACCTTCACTATTTCTCTCAGAAATTATGATCGTATTGGTAAGTACTCTGTGTATCCTAAAATAATGGCACACTGGCAAAGATCGTTTACACTCATCTTTTTCTTCTAATGTTACTTAATCCAGTGCGCGTGCAGACAGTGTTGCCAAGTTTTTTTTCAATATCGCGCAATTGCTACTCAAAACTATACCCCAAAACAATCCCAATAGTTTTTTTTAGGGGTTCTCCGTGGAAAGAAAAGGCGTTTGGGGGGTAACATATGTTATTTTGGCAAGGTTGCCTGCTAGGGTCTATATTTCCTGGGTCTATATATCACATAATTGGGGTCGCTTCAACCTGCGGACATGAAGAACAACCTGAGCGAAAAACACGGACTTGGCAACACAGTGCGATTGAGTTCTGTTGACATTTGAGAACTAACATTATGCGTCGCTCCGTTGCTCTGATTGGTTGAAGGTCTATCCAATTGAGGTCTTTCCTGGTTCGGTTGAAACACGCCCCATAATCAAAGCCCAATGGAGCAGTATCAGACTCATATTCTGACTAGAATTGAGTATGACCACGTCAGGCTAGGCAACTCCTGTACTAGGCTAATGAAAAGATTTATCTTGAACTCTGCCATGGAGCTAGCATGTATACACCGTATCTAAACAAAATAATAAGAAATAAAAAATGATGTATGATATTATGCTGGACCAGCGCGGTTTGGAAAATCAATGGATTACTGATTCGGCTGCGAGCGCCATCTCCTGATGAGACGCAGGAATTCATTCAGTGCAGAACTCTCACAATGCATTATGGGTATTCTCTAGCTTTTGTTACACTCCTTTTGGGATTAAATGAATGCACTCAGTAATGTCAACTATGGTTTCAGACATCTCGACCAATGGCTGTCCCCTCAAATAGTGCCATATTTAAAGGTGAGATTTCATTCACTCATTGCAAAGTCTTGTTGGTGTTACACTGCATTTTTGAGTGCTATTTCAGGTTTTTGTTTCATGGTCGTTATTATCTGGATGGTTTGCTCTGTGGTTTTGACCTATTGCCTGTTTTATGGATTACAGATTGGCCCAATAAAAGCTGCGTTTGGATCCTCAACCCGTGTATCGGAGCAGTTTCGTAACACAATGCTTCTCAGGTAAGGGTTATTATCACTATTACTATTATCATCATCATCATTATAGTACATCATATTGTTCCTTTAAGCAGCTATATGTAGAATATTCTGTTCTTCAACCCAAACCCTTTGAGAAGGAGGCTCTGTGATTTATGGTAGGGAAACTGTGCTAAGCCACCATGTGCTGCGTCTTTCTTCCAGGCCTCAAGGACAAAGACTTAAATCTTCTCCACTTCCCTCAGGCCCACTCGCTCTCCTTCGCAGATTAGCCTCCAAGGCCAGTGCGAGTAGTCTTGTCTACGGGATTAGATTTTGTTCTTCGAAGCTTTGCCATACCCAGCACTTAGGACAAAGGATTGTAGCGCGCACTTCAATCAACACAAGGCTGATCGGCGAGCGCTCCAGGAGAGCGGAGAATGCGCAACCAATATCCATGGACGCACTCACCCTGAAGGGCCAGAGACATGTTCAACACTTGTTAACAAGTGTTCTCTTGTGACGGCCCTGTGGATCATTGAGAGTTGATCTCCAGTATTCCAGTACAGCCGTCCATGCAGAGAGTGCGATTTTCATCATACACAGCCCTCACTTGTTGTATACAGGAACAACATGACTTCTGTTCAATGAAGTGTCTTAATGATTCCAAGCGGAACAGTAGATGCGTTATGGACGGTCCAGGATTTCTGCCAAGACTTTGTTTAATCCAATATATTTGGAGGAATGCTTGCGAGAAATGTCTTTGTTGTGTCTATAATTCATCTAATGTAAACTCAGTGCTTAGTAGGCTATTAAGTGCAGGAGCGCTTTTTTCTTTGAAAGTTAATTACAGTAATCACCATACTGGGATGGACAGAATAGGCTACATAGTGTTATTCTGACCTTAAATTCCTCCCAACAGAGTATGTATGTGAACATCCAGGGAAAACAGCCATCGTTGGAAGAAAAACAACAACAATATTTTATTAATAACCAAACAGCTGCTAAATGAACCGTGTAAGATTGCATTCAAGATTAATTTCTCTCTGTGGAAAGAAAGATCAACGAGATTAAACAAATCTTGAGCCCTCTGATGTGTGAGTGAATTTTATAAAGTGCTGGTATAGCAAAGAGCAAAGCGGGAATGCAAATGTGCATTGTTGCAGTGACTCAGTCAGAGTGCCAGCTTGCTGCCCAGGGGGAGTGGCTCGCTGGCATCACCAGCCATCACTATGATTGGATTCACTCTCCACAAATGTGCTAATCTTGCCATTTCTCATTTATCTCCATAGCACTGCAAAAGAAATAAAGAGAGTCAGACAGAAACATCAGCCCACATAGTCAGACTGGAGTTCTTGAGTCACTAGAGTGTCAGAATATGACAGCATACCTGCCACAATTAGTTCTTGTGCTGTCCGCAGACCCTGCAGGACATTTGCTAGATTGAAAGTACAGCCAGTGAATTGGAACAGGCCACCGTTTATAACAAAAATAAAAAAACAAAACAAAAAAAACAAACAATACAGACTGCAGTTCAGCAAAACAATGCATCCTATAAATGTGTGTGTGCATTAACATTTACACACAAACACACACACACACACACACACACACACACACACACACACACACTGGTGCGCTATCCTTCTCGGGACTCGCCATAGGGGTAATGGTTTTTATACTGTAAAAACCGTAAATGTTATCCCCCTACTCTGCCCCTGCCCCTAAACCTACCCATCACAGGAGACATGCTGCATTTTTACATTTTCATAAAAACTCATCCTGTGTGATTTATAAGCTTTTGTGCCCCTGTGGACCTCAATTTTGGTCCCCACGGTGACACGAGTCCCCATGAGTCTGTGTGCAGTCAGGTTGAAGTCCCCACCAGGATAGAAAAACATGTACAGGCACAAACACACACACACACACACACACACACACACACACACACACACACACACACACACACACACACACACACACACACACACACACACACACACACACACACACACACACACATGTTGTGTTTCCAAGTTTTATGGGGACATTCCATAGCCGTAATGCATTTTATCCTGTACAAACCGTATTTTCTATCCCTCTACACTGCCCCTGCCCACAGGAGACATGCTGCAATTTTACATTTTCAAAAAACATCACTTAGTGTGATTTATGACCTGTTTTCCTCATGGGGACCAAAAAATGTCCCCACAAGGACAAGGATTTTGGATATTGCCATCTTTGTGGGGACATTTTGTCCCCATAACGTAGGGATTACCAGTCCACACACACACACACACTTTCTCACACACACACACACACACACACACACACACACACACACACACACACACACACACACACACACACACACACACACACACACACACACACACATGTTGTGTTTCCATGTTTTATGGGGACATTCCATAGGCGTAATGCATTTTATACTGTACAAACCGTATTTTCTATCCCCTACACTGCCCCTGCCCCTAAACCTACCCATCACAGGAGACATGCTGCATTTTTACTTTTTCAAAAACATCACTTAGTGTAATTTATAAGATGTTTTCCTCATGGGGACAAAAAATGTCCCCACAAGGACAAAAATTTGGATATTGCCATCTTTGTGGGGACATTTTGTCCCCATACCGTAGGGATTACCAGTCCACACACACACACACACACACACACACACACACACACACACACACACACACAAATAATATGTATTTTATGAACTAGCTTATGAATTATGTATGTAATATGAACTAACTAGTAATGATTGTTTTTATTTTGTATTTTTAGCTTTATCATCAAATGTACACAACCCTGTTAACAGCAACTTCAAACAAGTGACAAAAGTAAAATCAAGAACAGACAAACAAAAAATAAACATAGGGCCAGGGGTTATACATTAGCTTACATTATTATAAAATAAAGGTTAACAACCTGACAAAAGGTCACAGAGCATGCAGTCAACTGTACATTATAGGAGAGAATGAATATTATAAGATGCACACAAAGCATACATTATGAATTATGGATTTTAAGGCTTTAACCAATGTATGCTTTGTGTGCATCTTGTGCAGAGATTGAATTCAAGTTATACTTCAGATATGTACAATATAATAAATAGGGGCTTTATGGGCAAAGACTAGCTTGAAATGATACTGATTTAAGTTTCAAAAACGTCAATGAGGGTAAGGACAACTTCCTGTTCTGTAAGTGAACTGATTAACCGCTCTGACTGACTCAGTGAAGGTTTCTCAGATTGGTTCAAACCGATGAGTTCTTCTTTTCAAAAGATTCATTAAAAGAACCTCATAAGAGTCATTTGCTCGTGAGTCAAACTAAACCGAGCTCAGTTCACAGTCCAGTCATTTTTTGTGAAATAGGCAAAACAAACCATTTTTTTCTATCTCACTACAACATGCAGATATAACACAATACGGGTGAGTAAATAATACATTCATTTTTGAGTTTGAGAACTGTTCCTTCAAGAAAAGATTTTCCAAGCAGTTCCAAGATTGTTTAATTTGTTTACCTGCTCCTTATACTTAAAATGCTATTTTAGAATAGTGTGCTGGTAATAATAATGACAATAATAATAGCATTGAGCTCTTTTGTCTCTTTGGAGTATTGCTCCTCATGAATCCATCGGATCAGCTTGTGTTCATACACATACTCAGCTGTCATCTATCTTTAAAGATGCACATTCCTTAGAGTCGATTATTGCGTGACCCATGCACACCTCGCCCTTTGTTTATGCTTTCTGCTCATTGTTATGCAATTGTTCAGCTGTGTCAGAGCCCTATACTGTACATCCCTCTCATAGTAATATTACAGATCTCACTACTCACGTTTTATTTTATCAGACAGGAACACCTACAATAGATCCCTGGACAGATTTCTCCTTGTGCATTATGAGAAAGTGGCATGTCTGTTTAAGTCGGCATGAAATGGAAGCTGCTATAGTGTTTTCTTTCCTTTCGTATATCTGAGTGAACGGCTGTAGGATGTAGGATGGGACTTGATTTTGTTCAGTTGTGGTTTGCTATTGCTGTGATCTGATGTGAGTGACAGATTGTCAGTAAACGAAGATGTCACTGCGAGAGGGGGAAGTTATTTTAATGAGGGCACATGAATATAAAAAATGCAGATAAATAATTTATCATAAATATCAATTTTGATTTTGTGGTGACTTTAAGATATAACGAGCGAAGGCACAACAATAGATGTTATATTAGACTTCTCAGATATAGTATGATGTGTGTGTGTGTGTGTGTGTGTGGCATTGAGGCCTGGGATATCCATGAGACAATGATCATGCTGGAGCAGTGGCTCAGTGATTCACGTGACACAATGCGGCAGCTGGCTGGCTGACTTTGAGGCCACACTGAAGCAGGAGGCCAATTCATTGTTTACAGACCTGGAGCGCCGCACAGGCTTGCACAAGAGTTTTCCCTGTGCGCCCGACCAGGTGTAAGATTCATTCAAATTTCTAAGCACACAGACATAGGCACACAATAGATTTGGTTTGAACATTGGGGAAATCGAAGAGCAAACCGTTTAAACAGGGTCCCGGGGGATTCTTCCTCGTTATTAGTTTATTTTATTTTTTTACTAAATTTGTGGTAATTTACCTATCATCCACACATGCAAAGTTATTTGAAACACGATTAAGTAATACTTTAACATTTGCTATAGATTACTTAGAATATGTGAGGTATGTTATATTATTTAAAGGATTAGTTCATTTTTAAATAAACTTTTGCTGATAATTTACTCACCCCCATGTCATCCAAGATGTCCATGTCTTTCTTTCTTTAGTCGAAAATAAATTAAGGTTTTTGATACAAACATTCCAGGATTTTTCTCCTTATAATAGACTCAATGGACCCCAAACGGTTCAAGGTCCAAATGACAGTTTCAGTGCAGCTTCAAAGGGCTTTAAACCATACCAGACGATGAATAAGGGTCTTATCTAACGAAACGATCGGTCATTTAAAAAAAAAAAAATCAAAAGTTTAAGTTTGACTCCTTCTTTCACATTGACTCCTTATTGTAAAGTTTTACCAAATTGTTTTACTCAGTATCTTTCAAGATATAAATATGAAGCAAAATTTATTTATAAAGCTTTTTTTTCTTCCATTTTAAGTGTTTGCGTAAGATTTTTTTTTTAGATTTTTTAAAAATCTAATTTTAGTGAATGCTTTAAAGCAAAAACACCTTCCAATGGGGTATGACAATTACATTAGAGAATAATAATAATAATAATAGAGAATAATTAATCTCTTAATTGGCTGGCATGTCTTAGTTCAGATTCAAATGTGAAAATGTATAAGTGTAAAAAAAAATTAGTGGGGAAAATGGCGTATTTACGTATATGGTTATGTTTGATAAACCAAAGTTAATAAAAAAAAATCTGAATGGATGTTTGAAAACGTAAATACTGTTTGACTTTCTTCTCCATGACAAGCAGGTGTCAGAAATGGAAAGTTGGGGTAACCATGGTAACAGCTGTATTTCTGCTTTTCCGCAAGCGCCACCTTCTGTCAGAGTGTGGCATTGCATTTTCTTTCAGCCCGTCTGCTGCTTTTGTTCGGATCAATGGGAAAGAAGCTAATTGTGCATACTACAAAACTAAACAATCCGGATAAAAAGGTATCTAGTATTCATGTATTGTGAAGTGCCCATGATAACAATCATCATTCATGTTCACTACCGCAATATGGATGAGACTGATACTGTAACATTAGCACTGCGTCTTCAAAGTGCCCGCAAAATGATGAATTAAACCGATAAGACATGATGCAGCAACCACAATTTCAATGGTATCTTATTAAAAATGAATCACTTTTTACTTTTTTTCTTCTTAGCTTGATAGTGCTGCCTCTTCATTTTCAAACACTAACATATGTGACTGACACAAGCAAACTTTATCAAAGTTCTTATTACCAAGCATTAGTGTAGCCTAAAAGCCTAAATTAAATCTGTTCATCATATAAAGCGACCATGTCTCTCCCCCATAATCCCCCAAGAAACTACTCTGAAGTATTACCGAACAGCATTTCCTCCACAGCACACAAACTCATACATTTTGTCATCATTTAGCCTACTAATTCCCTGTGAGTTAAAATAAGACTTGTTTGTACTATAAAGAAAGAACATTGTTTTACAGTTAGGATATTTCAGCAAACCTGCGCTCTGATCATCTGGATCAGTTGGTTATGGTTATGGTGGTTATGGTGTCCTAGCTAGCTTCCCCTTTATGAAATTTATAGCATTTTTTAAACAATGATGCATGACCCGTTTCCAACGGCAATACATAGCAGCACATGCATGACATGCAAACCACCCCTAAAGACTGGCAGCTTTTCACATCCATTCAACATCTCATGCATGCAAATTATGGCCTGCTTTGGACCATCAAAGGCACTACTTGTCATTTAGTTCCTTGTCTTTACCTTACTGCATTTGCAATTGGGTGGAACAAAGATTTAGGGTTGTGAGCGACTGCAGTCTAGTGGCTGGATTTGAAGTCAATGTGAAGTGTGACAAAAAACAAAAAAAAAAAAAATAGTTTTTAAACCGGTCAAATGAAAAACATAACATTTAAGTAAAATATCTTAATTTAAATACAGAAAAATCTTCCACAAAAAAAATTCTGTAAATGTATTGTTTTTGCACTTTATTTTAAATAAGATATTTTACTTTATTTTTACGTGTTTTTGTTTGCCGTAGCTACCAGTCATTTGACCCTTTTTTTTAATGATTTAATTTTTACAGTGTACATATAAAACTAATAAGATTTACTTTAAAATTACAAAGAATAATGTTAAATGTGTAGTATGGATATAAATTATGATTATTTCTGTAATTTTACATACATTTGCATGTAATTTAGGAAAATAAAAAACACTGTATAAATAATACTGTAATTTTCCTGTATCAAAAAAGAATTACTGTAATTTGTCATTAATGATACAATCCTTAAAATAATGGTCAAGTTGTTAATTTACAGATATTGTTTGTAATTTTACATGAATTTGTATGTTATTTATGAAAACAGAAAAATACTGTATAAATAATACAGTAGTTTTTTTTGTTTAAAAAAATAATAATTACTGTAATTTGTCATTAATGATATAATTCTTAAAATAACAGTCAAGCTGTTTATTTACATATAATGTTTGTAATTTTACACAGTTTTAAACAAAATATAAAAATACTGTAAAAAATGACTATTATTATTATATGTATTATTTTCTGTAAAAAAATGTTTTACAGTGTACAGTGCGGGTTTACACTGAATGATTCAGCAGAAGCAAATACCATTGCCTTGAATAGTTTACACAGAATTGATCATTTTTACATAATTAAGGACCATTTTCATAAATGTGTCGTATTTCCAAAAGAAAACTGAAATTCAATGAGAAACGTTATTTTATTCATCTGGTATCGATTAGATCTTGGAACATGGGCGTTACATACCAGAATGGAGCCAGACTGAATGTGGGATTCCTGAAACAATGTCTAAATAGTTTTTTTGGCCTATTGGTTAACATTATCTAATAGTCTACGCTGCGTCAGTGACATCAGTGGAAAAGTTGTTTCAGAGGAAGAGCTATAGTTAGTACATTTTGATTAGATATTACAAAGACTCCACCAATGAATTGTGCAGGGAACATGCAGGGAAATATATTTGTCACGATTGTCTTCGTGTTGATTTAAGAATCCGTTTTTCTGAACTGCTCTTTTTGTTACAGCTTGTTTTGTTTGCAGCATTTTTGAGAGTAGCTAGTTTTTGTTTGGAGAAGATAAATGTGTTTTCATCCAGTTCGTTTGCACAGTACTGACACATTCTGCCTGTTGTGTCAGCAGGGAGCCGTCCATTGAACCGTGTCCAAGATCCTGTGCTGAAGCTCCACCATTAGCAAGGTGTCATTTAATCTTAGCTTACAAAAAGAAAATGACACCAATTTGATTGAGTTCTGGAACGTCAACCTGTTACAAAAGGAATAGCAAGCTCATTTCTAAATATATTAGATATTAGAAGATATTCTCAGTTGGTGAAGTCATGAAAATGCAAGATGTTTTTTTTAGCAGTTTTGCACTGAGGCTGAAACACAATTGGCATGTAGGAATAGGTGGGTGCCAGGATGGAAAATGCTGTGTATGTGATCCCTAACTCTTCAGTCCCTCTCGTATACATAAACCGTATGGTCAGACCAAATTTAACTCAATTAACCCTACAGGTCAGGTGTCTGAGGTCAAACTATGTATGGCTCCTATGGCCAATTGGCCTTGTGACATTGCAACCATCATTTATGACACAGTTGCTCCAGGAAAACCACTCAACCCTGAACAGTTGTGAGGAAGGAAGAGAGCTTGCTATTTTTGTTGCACTCCGACCAGCATACATTTGATCCATTGCTAATGAAAGAGCTATATGCACATTTCCTTACAAAGCCAGCTACACACGTTTCTCGCTTTGAACAGTGCAGGGATGTTGTATAGCCTACAGCTGGGCCGTAGGACAAGTCCCCCCCAATAATTAGAAATGGCCGAATTGTCCCCCCAATATTTGAAATTCTTGCACTGCTCTCCTGCACTTCATTACGCAGCACTCTGCATGTTAGGATGACAAAACGGTTTAAAAGTTACATTTTAGGCTGGTTTGCCTCAGTGGTCTAACAGCGCTCGTCAATGTTAAAATGATTGAGATGGCCAATCAAATAAAAGTAGGCGGGGTTTACATTCTCTTTTGGCTTGTGCACACACTGCACAGTCTTCTTCACACACACAGGCGAGCGCGTCAATTTATCACATGCCATTGTGGAGAGTGACTCTATTCTTTCTGGTGAAATCACAAAACAAAATGCACACTAACGTGCCCCTGCTCTTAATACTCTTAGTATACAATAATTGATGAACATATTTGATTTTAATGAAAAAACTATATGAGGGCGGATTAGAACCTTGAACCTTTGACGCGGTTTACTAATTTTTTTACCACCAGACCACTAGAGAATTCCAATAATTATAGCAAATCTATGTATTTATTCACTAATACGAAGAATCTCGGGCCTAATAATATATATGACGCAAATTAATGCAAATATTGTTTGCAAATAGTCCCAAAAGGATAATTTCCCAACTAGAATTAGACCTAGAATTTCATTCACTGTTCTGTTACTTTATGCTTAAAAAAAAAAAAAAGGGTCCCCCCCAATGTTCAAGACATGGTTACGGGCTTGGCATACTGGGCTACTAGATCATCAGTCACACTGAAAAAGGCAGAAGTAGGTGTTTTGTCTCAGGGGATGATTGCCTGCAATGACCTCAAACAGCTGCGCAAACACACTCCCAGCATACAAATCACATCCGCAACCATAGGCATCTATCAATGTATTTTTATTGCCACATGTGAAGAGTGTGGCAGACATTCTTTATAGAGTCAACGGTAGCTGAATGCGGATTAATTGAAGGTGTTGTTAGAAGTTTGCTTGCAGTATAATTCAACTCTAGAATATTCTAACCAGAGAGATGTTCAGTAATAAAGAGGTTCTAGGTTCTTGGCAAGTCAATCAGGAGTTTGTGCTGTCGTTCAGAATTAAACCGAGAAAACCTTTTCTATATTTCTAGTTCAATTACGGAATTTTAAATCAATGTAGCAAGCAAAACAGGATGTAGAATTAGAATTAGAATTTATGAAGGTAGAAATAAAACTGAGGCAACTAAAATTCTGTATATATTATAGTTTTTTTATTATATATATAAATATAGGTGAAACTAAGTTGTGACTTCTTTCACTTCTTTTTTTTATTTTTTATTTAAGTATTTGTGTGGATACCTTAGCCTTAGCTACTAAAAAAAAAAAAAACTGTAACCACACATATTGTGACAATTTACATTTTCACAATGTAAATTACATTTTCCTGTCAGGTAATATAGCAAGCTCCAACACGATCTCATGACAATGCGTATAAATAGTACGAGTGTGCAATCTCGTAGAATGTATACGCCAAAACTCATTTTGGCGTGCATATGGTATGCCGTTTTTGGCGTGCATATGATACGCACTTTATGGCGTGTATATGACACGCTTTTGGGTAGGGTGAGGGTGGGGGTGTGGGGGGTTCGTACATATAGTACGCCATAAAGTGCGTATCATATGCACGCCAAAAACGGCGTACCATATGCACGCCAAAATGAGTTTTGGCGTATACATTCTACGAGATTGCACACGCGTACTATTGATATGCATTTTTGTGAGATCGGGCTCGCAAAAACATAATATGGTCATTTTAGTTTGGAGGACAGACAATTTAGAAATTCTTCCAAGTTAAGGTTTCTGAACTAGAGGGGTTGGGCTGCGTTTAAAGGGGTGATGAATTGAGAAATCAACTTTCCTTTGAGCCTTTGATATATAAAAGGTCATGGTAATATAAGAATATCCTGTAAGTTTTGGAGCTCTAAACTTCCTTGTTAGTCAAAGAAAAGCTTTTATTGACACCATGCCCAGAAAACGAGAGCTCTCAAATATTTATTGATCAATGACTTAATAGAACGGGAAACGCCGATAAATGTGTACGCCTGCTTCTGTAGTCCTGCCCACCGACTCATGGAGCTAAACTGATTGCGCTACAGAGCAATAAACATGCCGAAGATAGCAAGATATTGCGCTGTGCCTGGTTGTGGAAGCACACAGTCGCTGCATAATATTCCTTCGGATTCTAATATTAGGAATGTGTGGTTGAACTTTATTTTTAATGAAGTTCCAGGTCACACACGTAAGATATTTTCTGTTGCTTTATTTCACTGTGGAATCGTTTATAAACAAGATACAGGTCAAGACTGGATTTGTGCCTTCTATATTGGATCCGACAGGAATCCAATAAAAACATGTTTTTTTTTTTATATATATATATATATATGATAGTATTACATTGTTACAGATCGTTTTGATTATGTGTATGTGTCTGACTGAACATATCTTAGCATGCTGTCACAGGCAGGAGAATCCTTTATTTGTTTGTTCATTGCGATTCGGGATCAGACTTGGACATGTATGGGCCAGTGCTCGCAAAGCCCAACGTCCCGGGGCTATATGTTTTCCAGACGGGCTACCAAAACGTAAGCCTGTTGGCAGGCCGGTGAATTTTTAATAGTGAAATAATATTAATTTCTTGATCTGTGTTGTTCAGTCTCTTGACGTGGTATTTGAAGAATGCGCGCCCGTGCATGTGCGGTTCACATTTATATCCACTAATCTGGCGGGCCAAGTATGCCAATCAGTCGTGGGGGGATGAGAGATAAATCATTGTGTTTGTTTGATACATACTTTTTGAGAGCCCTGTGAGAGAATGGCGGTTGCCACTTTCAAAACAATCTCTCATGTGAACTGACAGGGGAGTAGAAGCTTACTAAATATGCAAAGCTTATCCTAGCCGTGAGCATTTACTTCGAAGTCTACAGTGTGGCACACCCATCAAAACCGATCGTTCTGGAGAGAGCCTCAAAACCAGTGTAGAAAATAGCCGATTAATTATTCATTATGATGTTTTTGAATGTAAAAAGCCAGTTCATGACACATTTAAAGCTGCCCTCATGTGCTATCGGAAATGTCTGACTTCCCACTTATCATACCCTAGAGTTGTGTGCAGGGTGGGGGTAAATTAAGCAAGACCTGCTATGACATCACAATCATGTTGCACTGTGGTCCATGGATCTACCTGAAGTGTACATGTTGAGTAGACTCGCTCCCTCAGTCAAAATCGAGGGGTCAAGCGCCTGTCCAAATAAACTTGACACGTCCACTTGACGAAGTTGAGCGCACTTCAAAATGGCGGTGGGGATTCCCCCAAGTGCTTAGGGAAGTTTGTGAGTGTATGTCTTAAAGTGGAGTTAAACACAGCCATAGGTGTTTGAACCAATGCTAGAGAAAACACATTCGTGTTATTGGATTTTTGCAATAGTCATTAGAAATTTTTAATAAAATAACTTTCAGTGCCATATGGAATATGGAGGAAGAACTTAATTTCCAAGAATTATCAAATTTACCCTAATTTAGACAAGTTCTTACCCATTTTGTTGTGTTGGACTAATGAAATTCCCCTGTTGTATGACTGTTTCCCTGTGAATGACGGCCAGTTCATTTCAAATTCCAACTTGTGGATTGAGGAGCTTGTTCTTATGAATGCCCATCAGCCCAGTTGTTCATCCATTTAAGATAGGACCAAGTTTTCTCCAATTCACTGTAGGTTTATAGTCTCATTATTATTGAGGTCTGTTGATTCAGAAGGTGTGGTTTAAAGTGAATGGCCAGAAGATCACATAATCAGTTGAGCTGCTGGCACAAGGAGAACTGCTCCTACAACAGACAGGAACTACAATCTGTTCGGAAGCTTGGGTACAATTAGAGCTCTTTTATAAAACTTTCATTCATATTCATCAGCAAGGCCACTTTTGTCTTCATTTCCTCCCACTTGCGCAGAGCTACGAGAGCTCTTGAGCTTAATCAGAACAGGTAAAGCAATTCATTCTGCTTATGTCAGTGTCAAAGAGGAGGCTCTGTCATGACGCTGGAAAGCTCTTGAGTCCTCTGTTCAAATGCTCTCCTGTGGGTCACACGTTTTTAAACAAATGAACGAAAGATGAAATGCAAATTGTATGGAAAACGTGTCCTGCTAAATAAATGTTGTGCTGTTCACAGCTATTGATGGGATTGGAAAGTGTAGGAGGAAGTGTTAGAACTGGTTTTACTGCTAACACAATAGAGCTTTTTACCCCTATTTCCCCCCGAGCAAATGGGTGGTGTGTCTATGCAGTACACTAGACACTACAGTACACTACAGTACACAAGACCAGCTCAGGTTCTCAGCAGGAATCATAAAAGACAAGGATCTTCCTGCTTAGCTAACATGGTATTGTTTAAGTTTTGGAGTAGGTTCAGTAAAAGAGAAAAAGATGTCTAATAGCCGTCCAAACACAGCCCTGACATCTAAGCTAAAACAAGGCAAAATTTGGGCTGCCAGTGAAAATTTAATAGACGTCTAACCCAAAAACAAATACCCCACCTAATCACTGTTGACTTTACTTACATGGAATATCACACATCTCGCAAGTTATTTTGGCAAAAATGACATGCAATCAAATTCAAGGTTATTTTGGCTAGGTTTATAGTTAACCGAGACGGTAAAATGACGGCTATTGCTTGCTGGGTAATGTTTTACACTGACTCTGAACATATATTCAAAAGCTGTTAATGCAATTAATATAAAATGTTTTTTTTATTATTATTTATAATGTGGTAAAACCACTGGCACTGACATAAAAATTACTTTTTGTAAATTATTATAAAAATTTTGTATACTATTATTCTTTATACTTATTAATTAAATTAATATAAATATTTAAATAATTATTTATTATTGTAAGATTATAAATTTTACAGCTTTTCAAAAATATTTGTACTTCTTTTTTGACCCAGAAAATTGGAAAACAACTGCAAACATGCATATATTTTCTCTAAGATACTTTCAAAATGAAAATAACTCATTCATTTTATTATTGAGTATACTATTCTAAATTACAGTTAAAAGTATTTTAAAAAGTATATGAATTTCTTTAGGAATTGTGTACATTGCTTTTTACCATCTAAAAGGAGTGAAAGCATATTCCTGCAAAAATCTAATGCTTTTTTTCTGTTTCTGGTTAGTTGGGATATGGTGTTTTGCATAAATTAGGTGAACTTATCTGCACGTAAAGAAACAAACTCTTTATCATGGAAACAAACAGTCTTGTTGCTTTTAAAAAGTTCAGATACATGGTGTAGTCCCACCCACTTCAGCCCCCAAGGGTTTTACTGCCGTACTTCTCCACCTGTGACCTGGTCATCACCCACAGCATTCTTCCCAAAACAGCCTGCAGCTTCTGACCTTCCTCCTTGGCACTTTGTCACCCTGGCTCCTCAAGAATCCTGATTATTCAGGCCGTATGGTTTGTTCACAGTAGCAGTGAGGAAGACACCCACATAAGAACATGTGGATATTATTCAGATCTGTTTGAAATGTGACTGATCACTTAAAAACGAACCCTTACGTTTTAGGTAAGCCATTTTATAGGTTGATTTCCCCAAAAAGTTGAACACACTGTGGCGCTATCAAAGCATTGCTCTGATTGAACATTGCCAGTCCAACATAGCAACATCTCTGCCTAATGAGGTTCAACCAATGGTGTGACATTGGGGGCATAACTATCTGGCCTAATGGTTAGAGAGTCAAACTGGTAACCCGAAGGCTGTGTGTTCCACTCTTATTACTGAGGTTCCATTGAGCAAGGCACCTAACCCACTGCTCCGGGTGTGTTTGTCCACGGTTTGCAGTGTGTGTTGACTACTCCTAACATGTGTGTATTACCTTGGAGGGCAAATTCTGAATATGGGGTATCACACCTGTCCTTTACATGTCACTTTGACTTAAATGACCAATGCAAGATGGGGAGGAGTGTTTGTTTTTGCAATTCAAAAGAAATATACATTTCAGCCTTAATTTGGAGATGGTTTGTTGTTCCATTCAGTCATTAAAACTTATATTTGATAATAGTGATAAGATGGGAGAAGACTGACCTGGAAGTACAATGGAAGGATGATAGACTATACACTATGTACAATAATTCATTCACATACTGGTCTCTGATCCGGTCCTAGATAAATGTGCACCATATTCCAGATGCATGAAATGCATTTTTTCCCCTTCTCATCTGAAGCACAAATACTAGTGCAGAAGGTTTAGAGAGGCCACGGTGGGGCCTCCCCAGTTTTTGGCTCCACCTTATTCTGCGCTGTTTGGCAGTCTGCCTGCTGTTTCACAGCTGTCTGGATCTCCAGAGTTTCCACATCGCTGCACTGACTGAGCCAGAAGCATCCAGGCATCCAGCACAAAATCCAAGCACATAAACCTGCTATGTCTGATCGAAACCAGAACCTTTTTCATTGTAAACGAAGCATAGCGTTGATGGGTGTAACTTTTTGATAAGCCATTCATAGGTTGATTTCCCCAAAAAGTTTGAGCTGCCCAACATCGCAACATTGGCTCAATGGTGTGATTTTATTGTGGGACTGTCTGTACGTTAGACAAGCAGTTTCATTTGGCAATGCTGAATATTCACACTTCACATTTAACACAACTCAACAGCATTTAATTTTATTATATGCATTCTATTATGACAGTTATGGCGCCTAGCAGTGTCCTAACATGCTGTAACTTTTACTCAAAAATCTTGCAGTCTTTTTTAAAGGCCTAATGGTAGAGACACATTTTACTGCATTCCCTGTTGTGTATTAAATCCCTCTGCGCTCGGATAATTGTGTCAACAAAAGCAAACACAGCTGAAATGTGCAAGACAGGCAGAGAAGAACCAGTTTTCACCTGCATGCCATTTGTGTTTGTATGTTTTGTACAGCATAAATGTGGGCTGTGGCGGGTAAAAGCAGCTCATAGGCATTTCTCTTGGCAATGCTTTCAGAAGTTTCTCAGTTGTATATCGGCTGTCTTTAATTGAACAATAGCACTTCATAAACCATAGTGGATGTAAATATAGCATAAGCAAAGTCTGTCCCTCTCTGTAATAATTGCAGAATATGACAACTGAGCGATGAAAGAGGAATGCATTGACTGAAGAGCTGTGGAGGAGTTTGCATGCTTGGAAACTCTTCCTTCTCAGTGGAATTTCACATTGTTAGTTACAATTCCAGTTTTCATAATTTTGGCTCCAGGGTAAGCGTAAAAATACACGCCTGATGCTTTATGTTGTAAATGAGCACAATAATATTGAGACAAGATTTGTTTTCATATGAGACAAGATTTTAGAATAAAGGTCATTAGTTAACATGACCTAATAATGAACTGCACTTATAAAGCATTTATTTATCTTTGTTAATGTTAATATCAACATTTACTAATACTTTATTAAAATCTTGTTAACATTAGTTAATGCATTGTGAACTAACATTAACAAACCATGATTTTTATTAACTAATATTAACAAAGATTAACAAATACAGTTACAAATGAACTGCTCATGGTTAGTTCATGTTAGTCAATACATTAACTAATGTTAACTAATGACCATTATTCTAAAGTGTTACCACAAATCCAATACAGTAGTTTGCTCAAGCATCCAAGGGATTTTCTGAAACCGACATGGATGATAAAGGCATGTCAAGCTGAGATGTTAACGTCAGTAAATCTATTTTAAGTCATGCAAATCTTGAAAGTGTTAGAATTGATTATTTTTGCATATTTGATTATTTAATTGACCTAGTGACTTATATTTCTTCATTACTTTTCATCATATTACATTTCGAAGATTCTAATGATAATATTAATAATGAATTAATATTTTGTATTTTATGGTACGGTAAATTATATTAATGCAGTAGTTATAATATATTTATTCACTTCTTGAGCATGAACCTGAAAATGAAATGTCCAACTTGAACTGTCATAAATCTTGAATGCTTTGGAGCACAGTCTGAAGTTTGGTCTCTTTTTAAAGATGACACTTTTACATTTCAGCAAAAAAGCTCGTAGATATGGGAAGGAAGGAGGCGGGAACTGGCGAACATTTAAAGACTTTAATAAATAAATCAACACAAAATGAAAGTAAACTGCGGTCGGCCCCTCACGGGCGGCTGCCGTGCACACACATAACAAAACGTAAATAAAATATAATGTAAATTTCAGTCCTGGTCCTCACTCGTCCTTCACTGTCGTCGCTCCTCCTTTATGCTCAAGTCACTCCTCCATGAGCCACGAGGCCTGTGTAGCTCGCAGCTGTCGCTTATTATCATTATCACCCAACCTCGTCCCGCTCTCTCGGTCCCTCAGCCTAGCTGGTCACCACAATATGAAATATATATATATTTATACTCTAAAACTCATAACATCAAAACTGAAAATCAAAGCCATAAAAAAATCTCATATGTCAAAAAATTAGCTTTCAGTAAGAATTTGTTTGTGCGCACTACCAAACGTTTCCAGCTGATGATATTTGTCTCCCATTCATTTCCAATGCGGTAATTTTTGACTGCAAACAATACCCATGTGACTTTTTTTTTCAGGACCATTTAAACTTTTTGAATCGTACCCATGATTTGTTTATGTTTTACGTTCACACAGCAAGTGCCAAAACAGTTACCAAGTTTCATGCCATTCCGATGAAGTCAAAATTTCAGTCAAAAATGACAGAACAGTACCAGAGAGTTAAGCACTGTTGCCCTGTTAGAGATGAAGCCAAAGAGTCCAGTCTTAGTCTGGATCAGAGTCAGTTGATACACACCACTTATATTTCATACACACACTCAGGAAACCCAGGGAGCCAGAATACTGGGTTGTAATGCAAACAGGAGGAGCACACAGGAAATGAAAATACACAAATATTTGCAGATGGCATAAAACAATGCTGTATATCAATATAGCCCTGTTACATAATAAATATGCATAGTGGAACTACAAATATACATACATGTAGCTACACGGTTCTTATCTGTTAATATATGTACTGTATATAACTATAGGCATTGTTGTAATTTTATATCAGGATAACCATCTGGACGTCCACAGAAGCAGCTGCTCAGAAGAACATGGGAGAGGTAGCTGAGCATTCAGTGGCTGAAACTGGGGGCGAAGCTGTTGGATTTAACAGTTTCCTTTGAGAGTAAATCTCATTGCTCCACTCTTCCTGCTGCTGGCCTCATTCTCAGTTCCCGCCAGGAACAGGCTAAGACTTTCCTCTGCACTCTTGGTCTTCTTCAACACCACAGAGAACCACATATAGACACACACACAAACCACCAACCAAATCTGTCATACTCTCCGTCGAGAGCGTGTGAGAATGAGAGGGAAAAATAGATGCATGAGACATTTTGACATGCGATGTTGACTTCTGAAGTCTTAAACCTCGTCCGGATTCAAAAGGAAACATTCCACAAAGAATTCAGTACATAATATCAACACCTAATGCTTCCAGAAAAGCTTCCCCCCTTTCTCTCCCTTCCTCAGCGCAGCATGTATTGAGTTCCAGACCACACCCAACCAGAGTTCTGGGCAGTTCAGGATTTTGCAGAGGAGGAGCGCACACTTTTTCCTCATTTCACTACTACTACGTTTACCCTGCAGTCACGCTTGCATCACTTCGTCTCCACATCTGGCTGCACTTTTCAAGCTATACAATACTTGACCCTTTAGGCTTCTTTACAGCGGTGAGTGTGAATCTTAAGTAACTTTTTTTCTGCATGCAAAGAGTTTTTAGGTGAGTGATAACACTCTTAGAGAGGATCACAGCATCTCTGATGTCTAGAAAATACTGGCTAGAGCCAGTAGACAGTTGATTTATTGCTGTCTAAAAGGTTTTATGTAAGTGTTTGAGAGTTTATAGCCTTTTAAACTGAAGAGAAGAGAGTTTGTGAGAAAAGGGGCGTTGGCGGTGATGCTTTACTGATGAATCACCAGCTTACACTTATTACTAGACTTTACCTAATATTCTTAGACATGTTTTGTTTACTTGTAGTCTTTTTAATTATACTTTGAAGCAAGTGGGAGTATCTAGTTTGCTTTTGGTTTTTACATCAGAAAAGAAAAACAATGTTTTGAAAAAAAAAAAAACCATATATATATATATAATCTAGGAGGCTACTTACATTTTCAGCATTTGTTCTCATGTTTGGCGGTTGTGCATTTTAAAAATCGTTTAGAGGGAAGAATCTACAACTTTGTGTCCCATATCGCCCCCTGGTGAAATCATTTTATCTGTCAATATAGTCAATATTCAATAAACAATCATAGTTTTTTATTTTTTATCAACAGTTAAACTATGTTGTAGATGAAAAATAGATGTAGCTGTTATAAAAATTAGGTCTATGTATATTAGATTTAGAGGGTGTGTTGTTTTTTGCTTTACAAAACCAAGTGTTGTTCCTGAGGTGGTGCTATAACATGTTTTGCATGTCTGATTAATTTAGCATGTGTGGCATTTTATCTCACTCAGTTCAGTTTGCGTAAGATAGATAGTAGCAGTGCTCTCTCAGTGGCACATTCCAGCGTGCTGCTCGTGGGACTGCTTTGGGGGTGGGGAGTGTGAAGTGTGTTCATGAGGTGCAGCCGTTTTCACTGGACTGGATTTCCGGATGCCCGTCTGCTCTGCTATTAAAACACAAACACAGCCGCAGCGAGTGCCATAATTCAAACCGACCTATCAAAAGCCAAACCGCTCTAGGAAAGGATACATGCACAAGACTTTAAAACACAGTGTGACGTATAGTCTGGTCACCATGAAAACTCATATCCACTATTATTTGAAACATATTTATCATTCTGTTTGTGTGGGAGTCTAACCCATCCATACATCACCACACCACAACTCTTTTGTGGTGACAATTTCGCACCAACTCCCCTGTTGATCGTCTGTATTGGATGATTTGGACAAAATTATGTCTTTTTTTCCCCATGTATTAATTTTCCATGCTACAAAAGTGAGAGATTTTTCCAGTGACTTATTGGCTAAATTGTTTCCATCCTCAGTTTATTTTCTCTTTTGTTTTGGGTCTCTGATTGATCTAACTGATGCCACTCGGAAATGTGCTGCTTGCAGGGCTTTCCAGAGAATAGGTGGTGGGTTTTGTTTGCGGATGGGCTGTCAATGTTTGGATCAGGAAATGCCTCTCCCTTTGGCTAAGCTTAAGCTCTGGACAAACACTTTGTGTTTTTGTTTTTTTTGTCATGTCAAGCTCAGAGTGACCAAGCTCTGTTTGCATAGTCGTAGATTTGGAGGAGGCGTGCACCCCTCAATGTTTGTAAGAGATCTTCTTTTAACCACACTTGCAAAAGAGTTTAGCATGAAATGGCCGGTAGTTAAATAAACTTTAAGGTTGAATCAATAATTGACTCAGAACACCATGTGAATAAACATACACCTGAATATTAGCATGTAGATATACACAGTAGGCCTATTGCGAGGCAAAATAAAACCATTGGACTGAGTAACCATATGTATTTTCCTGATTTTTATTCAGTTCGGGTTTGAATTCCAGTTGTTTACAACATGGATTGATTTGATCATTTGAGTGTATTTCAGTTATAATATGAAAGACATTATTGCTATCTGCTAATGTTGTGAATTGTACATGGGAAAAAGTTTCAGATTTATGATTCAAACTGATAACTTGTCTTTTTAACTGATTTCAGAGAATCGGCTCATTAGCCATTCCTTTTGGGAAATCATGGTACATTAGTCACTCTGTATGTTTTATATTCACTCATAAGAGTCATTTGTTGGTGATTCATGAACAATTAGTCTTTCTATGTTTCTGATTCATTATAAAGAACCTCATAAGAGTCATTTGTTCATGAATCAGACATTGGCCAGGTTGAATGACTATTTTTGTTTGCACAAAAAGACTTTCGGCCCTTATTTTATGGTACGCAGTTTTTTATGCATCACATTTGATACATACTGCAAACTCATGCACACCACATGTAAAATGTGTTGTACACTGTCCACACACAAACATGCTAAGTATTAGACTTTGAAGGTATACATGAAGCTGAAAATGTGCTGCTTATTTATCTAGTCAGTTCATGTTCAAACCACAGGATTCTGAACTTTACTACAAGGGCCTAAGGGAGACTGCAAGGGACTATGGAAGATGTTTCCAAACTCTATCATTGCTTTAGCAAAACTATAACAAAGAATTTCAGATAGTTTCATCTTTTCATGAACTATATTGTAAGGATTTGGTAGATATATCAGATTATTGGAGAGTTCTCTGGAAAATAATGCTGTGAAATGAGAGCGAAAAAATGAAGCAGTCCACTAAAGATGTTTCTATTGACTTGAGGCTTGGTAATCTTTATTTGTTTTCACCAGTTACAGAAAGAATAACACTGAAACTCATTCGTCTCCAGTGATAGGTTGAATCCAAGGTCACTGCTGTGTCACAGACAAAGTGGCTTGGAAAATGTGTGAATCGTAAAACAGTCTTTGAGTCTGGGATGTTATGATGTGTTTGCATGTTTTTGGGATTGAGACAATGAATTGCACATGTGTTACTGTGGATTTTGGTAGCCAAGTGTGCACAGGGGTGACATTTCTAATGCTTAAAGCCACGTTAGCATATGAAAAACTCTACGAGGAGGTCTTACCTGAGATACTTACCAGAGACCCAGATCAGTTTCAAACAATAAACATGTCCCATTCCATATGATATAAGACAGGAGAAAGAAAGTAGACATGGTCTACTTTACTGGCAAGTGTTTAGAGATGAGAGGAGGATTTATTGTCATGCCTTAAGGTGGTGTTTTAGCAGTCATTTTTCAGTCAGAAACTGCATTTTATAGTCATTGGGATAATCAAAGGGAGGGTTGCCTGAGCAATAATGTTAATGTAAGTGCCAATAATCAATAACCTATAGCCTACTATTTTCTCTAAGGAAACACTAAAATCATTGAGTTTTCAATGTCTAATACATTTTGTGAATTTAAGTACAGAAAAGTTTAGTGTATATTTTGGATTTTGAGATGACTAATATTGTGGCCTAGAAATAGAGTGACAGAGAATATTTCTTATTTTATTTTTAATTTAAATGAAATTTTGAATCCCAGATGTGTTTTCAGACTCCTGGATAATGTAGCATCAGTTTTTCAGTGTGTGGCACACTTTATTTAAAAGTTTAAGGTCAGTAGGATTTGTTTAAAATAACTTTATTTTATTTTATTTGATCAAAAGTGACCGTAAAACTTTATTTATTTATTTTTCAAAAATAAATTGTGTTCTTTTGACCTTTTTATTAAAATAATCCTAAAAAGGGTTTCCACAAAAGTATTAGCAGCACAACTTTCAACATTGATCATAAGAAATGTTTCATCATATTAGAATGATTTCTGAAGGATCATGTGCCACTGAAGACTGGAGTAATTATGCTGAAAATTCAGCTTTACCATCACAGGAATACATTATATTTTAAAATATATTCACTTTAAGCATACATAGTTTGATCCGATAAATGGAGAATTGAGCATTAAAAACCTCTTTAAAGAAACATTACAAAAGTCTTACAGCTCTCAAAGTTTTGACTGGTAGTGTTTTTGATCTTAGTCTGATATTACAGATTTTACTGAGCATTGGCCTCAAAACTCACTTCAAATGTAAAACTTGCTGCTAAGTGCACTGGTTGCAACGAGAAGCTCTTTGGGAATAACAAGAGTCCTCTCTTCATCCATGTTGAAAGATCAAAGGAGCTACTGAGAATCTGGACAGTGTGTAAATGCATTAATCATTGCCGTCCTGATTCTCAGCGAGAGAGGTTGTCTGGATGTAGCCGCTGGGGTTCGGCAGCGTGTCTTTTGACGGATCCATGTGGGAGCCGTTACTCACGCTGGCGGCGTGTCATCAGTGGAATGCGATGTGAAAACACAGCCTGCGGCACCTGAGCACCATTGCTCTGCGGTAGAGCCACAGTAATGAGATGAAAGCCTATCAGCACCCAGTGCAGACTTTCAACCCAGCAGGCCACACCAAGGGACGAGTGGGACCCTACCGTGTGTGAATGAGGCTCCTCCTGAGATCAGCTGCAGCAGGAACACATGTGCCTTGCCAAAATACACTCCTTTTACAAAATGAGGATTCCCTTGTGCCAAAACTGCACAGTGTTGAAATATCTGTGGAGAACCTCAACGGTTGTGTAATAGAGACCTTAAGGCTTCGTAAAAGTAGCGTTCACACTGTGCACATCATTCTAGCTGGGAGCTTGTTTTGCTTTTTCCTTTCCTTTATTTTTGTACTTCCAAAAGTACTTGTGGGTGGGGCTTAAAATGCTTTATAGACGATACCCAAAACCAAGCTTTGTTTGTTCTGTACATTTAACTTCATCTCAGGCAGCCTGCCAAAGGCAGCAATTCTGGCTTTTGTGTTTTCTCCAAAAATAAGCCTTGTGCTCCCATTCTAGTTCACAAGCAGCAGTGCTACAGGGGTTGAACAGTGAGGAAAAGATAATCAGAAATGTCAGTCATTTTTGGCATGTGTTCAGAGCTGGATAGGCAATTCCTGCGACACTGTATATGTAAGGTGCAGTTGTTCATTTGACGAGCTATTATGTCTAAACCGACTCTATTGAATTACTTGATTGTGAGTTTGATTCAGGCATATTAAATAATATTTTTGAAATGGACATTTCTGAATGGTCCACATGCAGTGAACAATGAATTAATGCATATGCTTCATTTTTTTAAAACATTTTAAACAAGAGGTCATAACTGGATCTTCAAGTGAAACGATAGACTTCTCTCTGTTGTCATATTCCATTAATCTCCAATTATTTTCCTTACACATTCAGATCTGCCTCCATCCAATAAACAACCACAGATAGAACCCATACTACATTTTGGTCTCACAACTTTAAGGCATGACATTTTTTTTTATTACATACTACTATTATGGCTTTGAATTGTTATAAAATTAGTATAAATTTGCCAATTCATTGTGATCCTTCTTCTAATGATTCTGATTTTGATCGATTCACATTATTTAAAATATGTTTTAATCAGAAATTTTCATTATTAATAAATCTGCTTAAAAGACAACAACAACTAATAGTCCACCCAAACATGAAAATTATGTAATAATTTACTTACCCTCATGTTGTTCCAAACCTGTGTGTCTTTCTTTCTCCTGCAGAGAAAATATTTTTTTATACAATGAAAGTCAATGAGGTCCAATGTTGTTTGGACCCCATTGTTCTTAATAGCATCTTCTTTTACGTTCCACAGAAGAAAGTAAGTCATGTTTGGAACAACATGAAGGTGAAAAATTATGAGAGAATTTTCATTTTTCTGTGAACTATTTCTCTTACACTGTGTAAGATGTGACAAAGTGACCGTTGCAAATCCATTTGTCCATCAGAAGTAGCATTGAAGTATGGTGCCCAGTATTAAAGTGGCACAGACGAATCAAAGATGTGTGGCAGAGGTCTGTTTGTTTCCTTGATCCTTGAAGCAAATTACAACACATGTCCCAGATTACAGATCTTAGATGCCACTGCGACAAATAGGCTGTACGGAAAAATGTGTGAAAATGCTTTGTGTGAACTGTAGTCATTGAATGTTACAAGAGGCCTGTTAGGAAATAAGTTAGATGGGACCCAGCAGGCACATTTCAGCTGCTTGAGCTTAATTTTAACTTTATTGAGCAAGAACAGGGCTGTGTTTAATTTACAACTGTATTTTAAAACAAACGCCTGTCCCTGATAGGATAAACATGAGTGCTTCAGTGGAAATGAGTCTGTGAGAGTGCATTGATCTTAATTAAATCATTGTTTATAGCTTTAAGAAAGCCTATAGCACTTGCCTGAGAGATGAAGATGTTGTTTATCCATGGCTGTTAACCTTCACAGCTTCACGACTCTTTCAGAGAACGGTTCTTTTAGCCTCTTTCCTTTTATCCTGGCAGTGAAGGACATCTAAAATGAAAGGCGTGCATGGGTCGACTTCACACTAAACTCTGTGCGTCATCTTTCTGATCCATTGCGCAGTTTTCTTCCCTTTTATCTGCATTCTTTCAGATCTCCAAATACAAGTTGGTCTCAGGAGTGTGAAACAACCCATGGATGCTTTGTTACCTTTGGGCCGACATTTGAAACCGCAGGTCATGTCAAACGTACCCACTAAAACATTCCCCCTCATTTCCCTCGTTTACTTTGAGGTTTTCCTTCTTGCTCAACGCTGGTAGTTAGGGTCGGGTTAGGTCAAACTGGGTGCTGCAGTTCACATTTGCAAGTCATTTCTGGATTTATTTAGCATCTGTTGTATTATCTGGACTGCATGAGCACAATATTTGCACCAGACGTAATTCATAAAACACTTAATCCTTTGGATTTCACTCAAAGATGGGTTTCATAAGCAGAGTTAGGGATGTCTGGCTGCGTCATTTTACTGAGGAAAATTCCTTTCTCTGAGATCACACTGCTTCTGTTTAAATACTGTAGGAGACACACTGACGCACAATGAGACTGGAATAATTGTTGGGTCGTCTGTGCCGTAACTGTTGCCTTTGACGTCACATAGTCACTAGTGAAGGCCTTTGGGATTGTTTTTGTGGTCAGTGCCAGTCCATCAGAAGACTCACCTTTGAATCGCCTCAAAAATACATGTAACAACGAAAGTTATAAAGGTAACATTTGTCTTAATCCATTTACCTACAGTATATGGATAACTCAGATACAACTGCATACTATATTTTGAAAGTAATTTTATACATGTATTAAAATAATATATTAAATAAAAAATATAATTAATATACAAACATGTAAATAATATTGTTCTTATTTGTTTTTAAACATATTTTATTCATAACGCATTGTTAAAATATGCAATTAGCGTAATTACCAGCGAATATATTTAAAAATGCTATAATTGTCACTGCATGTGCGTGCTGGCAGGACGACGAAGAAAGGTCTCATACAAACTAAAGACAGGCAAACACACAACTATCATAACGGTGATCGGAAAAGACAGAGTGAAAGGGGAGCTAAACAGCAAACAGAGATGATTAACAGGGCACAGCCAACACGATCTCATGACAATGCATATAAATAGTAATGAGTGTGCAATCTCGTAGAATGTATACGCCAAAATGAGTTTTGGCGTGCATATGGTCTGCCGTTTTTGGCGTGCATATGGTCGCCGTTTTTAGCGTGCATATGGTACGCCGTTTTTGGCGTGCATATGATACACACTTTATGGCGTGTATATGACACGCTTTTGGGTAGGGTGGGGTGTGGGGTTCGGTTCGTATAATACGCCATAAAGTGCGTATCATATGCACGACAAAAGCAGCGTACCATATACACGCCAAAATGAGTTTTAGTATGGAGTCAAAATAATGCCACATAGTTTTGCAAAATAATAAAGTATTGCAAAAGAAAAAAGTTTTGCAAACAAAATAAAGTATTGCACACGAAAAATTAAGTATTGAGAGAAAAAAGTTTTAACAAAAATAAAGTATTGAGAGAGAAAAAAAGGAAAAGGAAAATAAAGTTGTTTCATTTGCAGCTAAACTTTTATTCTGCGCAGCGTTTCAGTGTGCTTGCGATACCGTTTCCCTGTGCGCTTCACTTTTCTGTGCGTGTCTTTGTGGCACTGTTTTGACATGGGGGGTGGAGTCAAGAAACTGGGGCGTGTTCAGCTGACATAGTCACGCCTCCCTCCGTGTGACATCATCTCCTCAAGACGCAGATCAGCACAGATGAAGGCACCATGGCTGAGCTCATGCGGGTGGAGCGTTTCCTTGTACTCACACTTTTACTAGCATTAAAACGGGCATGATTTTGTTTTGTTATGAATAAATGTGTATTAAAAGCGTTTGCTTAAGTTAGAAGTGGTGATTATTATTAGCTGTGGACTAACGTTACTGGCTGATGCAAACTGTGTGAAGATAGCCAGCATCTGCTGTTTATTTCTCTCAGTGTGCACACATTTTTAGCATTTGAATGGTTGGTTTTGTTAATTAAATGTGTATTAGCAGCGCTTAAGTTAAAGTAGTTAGAGATCAGTTAATGTGGCGTTTAGTGTTTAGTTTAGAACTGTCTGAAAAAGCCATAGCTGTTCATTTCACTCAGAATGCGTGCAAATCTTTATAGCTTAGCAACGTAAACATGTTTGTTCTCATTGATAGTTAATTGAAGCTTACTGTATTAGGTTTTCAGGTCAGTCCTATGTTCATAATAAAACATCTATTTGAATGTCCGCTGCGATATCTTGTCATTTAAACCGTTATGGGGGTTCCCCGTGCCCGACGGCGCTAGTCCAAGCTTTTGTCATTTGCGTCTTGTTCTGCATTCACAAATTCAATATAAAAGTCTCTATTGAGTGACTCTCTCATTAAAACAGTCTCTGCCGCCATCTAATGGAGTAACGGTCAGGTAGCCTACTATATTTTCTCCAGTAGAAGAAACAATTTAAGCATGAGTCTGAGATATTTTTAATGATAAAAGTCTGTCAAGTTAATTACATTCTATTTACAACTTAAAACTAGCAGTAACTTTGACGTCAACAGGTTAATGCTTCTAATACACATTTAGTTAACAAAATAAAACTATAAACATTTAAATGCTATAAATGTGTGCACACTGAGACTGAGAGAAATAAACAGTGCTGGCTATTTTCACACAGTTTGTATTAGCCAGTAGTCCAAAGCTAATAATAATCACCACTTCTAACTTAAGCAAACGCTTTTAATACACATTTATTCATAACAAAACAAAATCATGCCCGTTTTAATGCTAGTAAAAGTGTGAGTACAAGGAAACGCTCCACCCGCATGAGCTCAGCCATGGTGCCTTCATCTGTGCTGATCTGCGTCTTGAGGAGATGATGTCACACGGAGGGAGGCGTGACTATGTCAGCTGAACACGCCCCAGTTTCTTGACTCCACCCCCCATGTCAAAACAGTGCCACAAAGACACGCACAGAAAAGTGAAGCGCACAGGGGAAACGGTATCGCAAGCACACTGAAACGCCGCAGAATAAAAGTTTAGCTGCAAATGAAACAACTTTATTTTCCTTTTCCTTTTTTTCTCTCTCAATACTTTATTTTATTTTGCAATACATTATTTTTGTTTGCAAAACAGTTTTTTTCTCTCTCAATACTTTATTTTTGTTTGCAAAACAGTTTTTTTTCTCTCAATACTTAATTTTTCTTGTGTAATATTTTATTTTTGTGTGCAAAACTTTTTTTTTTTTCTCAATACTTCTTTTTTTTGTGCAATTCTTTATTTTTGTTTGCAAATTTTTTTTCTTTTGCTTTATTATTTTGCAAAACTATGTGGCATTATTTTGACTCCATATTTTAGCGTATACATTCAGCGAGATTGCACACTCACTATTTATACGCATTGGCTCGCAGCTGACACATACAAACATTACGGTAACTATGGGGACAGAAGAGTGGCGGAAACTGAACAAAGAAACGTGACAAAACGAAAACAAACTGAAAATTCATGAGCAAAACAGATCACTGTGACAGTAATCTTTCACTGTTTAAATAATCGTCTAATTTATCAGCCTCCTTAAATGGACCACCACTGTTTGTGTACAAACAGCCAATCAGCGTTCACATCACTTTCAGAAGTGATTTGTCACATGGTATTTACAGCTCAGTCCTGTCCATAAGTCCATGAGAACTGCTAAATAAAATGAAAGGGAAAGTTTTTTTTTTTATGTGTAATTTCAAACCTGTATAACTTAACCTGTATAACTATAAAATATATTTTGAATATATACTCACTTAAAAAAGTTGGGTTAAAAATGACCCAACAGATAACCCAATGGTGGGTTGATATAGCACTGACCTATTGTTGGGTTATTTTAACCCAATTCATAGGGTAGTACGTTTTCAACCCAATAAATTGGGTTACAAAATAACTAATTTGTTGGGTCATTTGGCCAAAATGTTGCATTAACCAACCTAGTATTAAAATTATTATTACTATTGCCAGGCAAATAAATAACCAACAACTTTAATATATTGACATGTCATTTAGCAGGTGCTTTTATCCAAAGCGACTTACAAATGAGGAGAGCAATAGAAGCAACTAAACAAACAAGGGGCAGTGCTGTAACAAGTCTCAGTTAATCTAGCCAAGTACATATATACACTTAAACAAAAAAAACAAAACAAAAAAAAAACAAACAGAAACATGAATAGCATAGATAAGTGCTAGTTTTTATTGGTCAGGTGCTGCTGGAAAAGATGCAACTTAAGATGTTTTTTGAAAATGGCTACAGAATCAGCTGCAAAAACTGAGGTAGGCAGGTCGTTCCACCAGGTGGGAACGGTCCAGGAAAAGGTCCAAGAGTGAGTTTCTCAGTTAATGTCCCTTTGGGATGGCACCACAAGGTTTCACTACAGCATTGTTTTCAGAGGTTTCTTCTGTCTATATGTGAAGGGAAGGCATTTTTGTATTTAATTACAGTTTCAGTATACATAACCAACTGAATTAAAAAATAATAATAACAACACAGCTCCTGTAGATTACCAACCTAACAAATGTCTTGCCGTTGATTAATGCACCACACCAATAATTGGCCTTTTATTCCAATAACTAGTGTTGTCAAAAGTACAGACCGCGACACTAAATCGGTAGCGTTACTGAAATTTAAAAAATGTGCCGCCTTGAGCGCTGTTTAGCTGTAATCGTAAACACCTCTGACTGGCCATTGTGCTCACGCGCTCACCGGATGTAGCTGTGGTTGGCTACAATGATCAACGCACGGCTGCGCTTGATAGCACACGGAAGTGTTTGACATTTTTTTGAAAGCGGGAGCGTTTGAAAGCACAAGCAGGCGTCAACCAGCGGACCGGTAGGCTGACAGATGCCTGCATTAAAAAGCTCCGTGTGTGATCTGTGTAATCGCTCTGTGAAAAGCGTCATTGATTTATATTTGTGAAGCGCTGATCGTTGTAGCCAATCACAGACATGTTTTGATGAGCGTGTGAGCGCGATGGCCAGTCAGAGATGTTTATGATTCCACTCAACTTCGCTCAAAAGCGTCACACTTTTAAAATTTCAGTACTGATTTGGTATTGCGCTCGGTACTTTTGACAACACTACCAAACATAAAAAATCTAACATGTAACCTATGGTAAAATGTGTGTGTATGTACAATAAGCATTATATTTATAACATGCTCTATTTAATACAGATGTAAGTTACTGATAATGAGAAGGAAAGTAAAAGCTTACTTCATGTTAAAAATTTACATTATGATTTCACAGCGTGCAAGGGCTGAAAATCATGCAGTGAATTCACAGAGACAGCTTCGATAGCGTCATCAGAGTTAAAATAAAAGTTAATAAAAGTTCGGAATAACCCAACAGAATGACCCAAAATTTTTAACCCAGCTATTGGGTAAAAATAATAACTCAACGTTTTTAGAGTGTATATATATATATATATATATATATATATATATATATATATATATATAGAAAGATAGATATAGACAGACACACACACACACACACACACACACACACACACACACACACACACACACACACACACACACACACACACACAGTGGTCTGTTGTTATGCAGACCATACTTTCATTTTACAGTTTAAATATTCTTGGAATATTCCGCTTTGGAACATACACTATCCCTTTAACACAATAAACAGGTCTGTTGACATTTAATCAAATCAGAAATTACACAAATCTGTTAATCAGTGATGATACCCATCCCCAGTCATACTGTAACTGTACATGCCCTGGATTAAGTCTGCAAAGCTTTGCTGGGTGGCATTGAAGCTTTCCTTCTCATCTCAATCATTTGCTCCATGACTGCAGTTTCTGTTTTCAGCAGTGGCCGACTTGGAAGCTTGCTGGAGACTGCGGTTTTTATGAAAAAATGACATTAAAAGTGAAACTCAAGTCAGCGTTTTCCACCAAGCTTAGGGGAAATGAGCAGGGGCTTCTTAGTGTTTACACACACAAACACACACACACACACACACACACACACACACACACACACACACACACACACACACACACACACACACACACACACACACACAGACATTTCTACACACAGAAATACTTTGAAATGGCTTATCTGCTACCTTGCTGTAAATGCTGACTCCAATTAATTTACTAATGATGGTTTTTAAGTGCTATGGAAACCTCTAGGCTTTGGAGGTATGGCTGTCATTATCATCCTGCAGGATCGTAGCAAACTCCACGGCTAGTTTCCAAGACAAACGTTCATAGGTTTTCATGTCTCAGCCTATATAAACTTTAACGGGGCCTCAGCCCCCCAACTCCATTATGAGGTTGAACTAAAAGCTGGATTTTTTTTTTCTCTTTGTTTTGTGCAGCTGTGGTACAGATGTCTGTAATTTGTGATTTGACTTTAGCCTGACTGATTGATCTAATGTAGAGATCTGACATATTTATTCATTAAAATGGTTAACCACACTCAAAAGCCACACAAGGTGTAGATTGTACTTAATCACAGTGGTTGCAGTTCTGGCCTCACTATTCATATATAAAAACTAGTCGCGATATTCCGGTATTGACAATAACCCTGACACTGAAAACACAAAATATGGATATCGTGTATTGAGGGTGTGGCAGTATATCGCGATAACCGTAATATTTTAAATGATTAGTACACATATGATAATGTAACCCCATAATAACACTGTGGCAGCACCTGGTTGATGTCCCAAAGTACAGTTGGTGGTGGTATTTCATTTGAACGCTGCCATCTGTCATAGAAGACGCAATGCGTTTTTGGATTTATTGAAAATGACTTGAAAAGATGGAAACACAACCTGTTCACCCACCTCCACGTCCATCATCCTGTGGATTTCGCCACTATACAGATGGTAAATTGCAATTATTTTGCTAATCGGTTAGTCCTGACAGGAAATGTTACATTAACCTGTCAACTGCTGACGCCTTTCTGTTTTGTAATTTTTATATCCCTTGAGGCTTTTAGTCAAAAAGTGTAAACATTCGGATAAAAACTTATGGACGTTTAGTTCAAATGTATTTAGAGAGGAATATTTTGTATTTATTTTTGTTGTTTTATCTAAAATAGGTCGATGTGAGCATTACGGTGCGCTAAATGTGATTTGTTTCATTCATACTCGACATCGGAGGGCGCCCTCGCGCAGAAAGTCCACAAGTGAGACCCATAGAAGTATTCAACTTTAGGAAATCCCTAATATGGACAGCTGCAGCAGAATTGACTGATTAAACATGAAGAGAATTAACACACCATTGTGTGACAGTATATGGTTTATCTGTGATAGGCCTGCTGGATATTTTCTTAAGAATAATGCATATTTATAATGCAATACTAACCAACAAAGAAATTCTATTTGCATTTTAATTAGGTACATGCCATTTCTAAGATTTGGGCTCCAATTGGAAATGCAAGTTAACAGGTTATTGTATTAATGTTGTTAAAGTTTATTTATAATACCGTTGAATTTGACAGTATATTTTCTCTACTGGTTATTTCTTAGGCAGTCAAAGAAGCCAGAGAAAGTCAGAGTCTCAGTAATGTATGCAATGTGATGCAATGGCTAAAAAAGAAAGCAAAACACATAATAAACAAAGTAAAGATGAATTTGACTGATAACATTGTTTTTTAATGTTTATGGATTGGCCCATTCATTCACTTCCAATAAGTGCCTCACTGTAACAGAGATTTTTACAGTTTTAAAGAAAAGTAGGGAAGACATTAATATTTCTGGTTATCATCATGCTGGTGACCGAACATAAATTAGTATTTCTTTAAGACCTGTGTGGTTGAGTATTGCCACTTTTGATGATTACAGGTACACAGTTCCTGTGAAAGCTAAAGTAAATCAACTGAAGCTGATTCTACTCTAGCCCTTGGCCTCGGTGAACCTCAACAGTAGATCTTTTGTTCCTAAATGTCCTGAGGGGACCGTGCACAGACGATTATCCCTTTGTGTAGCCAACATACAATTTTCAGTATGTTCTTCCTCATGTATCCTGTGTGTGATGGGCCTCTGTCTAGTGAAAGAGTTTCATTTTTCCTCACTTCTTAGCCATCTACAGGAATTTTCTTCCTCAATTTCCCACCATTCAGAGACAATTCAGCTACAAGTGACATAAACAACAAAACACTAGTTCTCTGTGTGTTAAATGCCTCATTTGCGTCATTATAGATTTCAGCAAATTACCAGGCACCTCCCAGCAGCTCTGCAGGGAAATGCAGGGATTTCAACCAATTGCTACAGTGTCTTCTGAAAAATACATAAAGCAATAGCCTTAAGACCTTTATTATTTAGTTTAATGATATTTGTTTATTATTACATACACGTTTTCAATATTTTTATTTTAAAGTAGTGATGAAACCGAAGTATAGTTATATATATATAGTTATATATAGTTTTGGCCGTGATTGGGCAGGTTTTGAATATCAATTTGGTTGGTATTGTTACGCAAACCTGGCAACCCTGCCTGAGGCAGATTCATTTGAGCTTGCAGGAATATAAGAAGTTTAAGTGAACTAAATGATTGGAGATGTCCTGTGTACATCACCAAAGAGAAGTCTGACATTTTCACCGGAAGGTTATTACATTTTGATTAAACATTATGAGCAGTGTTGGCGCCTGTACCCACAAAGTCTGCAGGACAGTGGCATAAAGCGCTGTCCGGGGTGGGTGGTCCCCCTCGGTTGAAATCATGGTCTGGAGCAGAGGTGTGTGTATGAGGGGGTAATTGAGCTGAGATACGGGGGCACTGTGGCACCGACGCTGATTGTGAGGTTGTGGGGAAAAAAGAAGAGAAACATATGCATGCATGTTCACAATAAGATCTATAACGTCACATGCTTTAAAAAAGTACATAGGATGAATTTTAATATCTTGCTAACTTTAAAATGTTAAAAGGCTAAATGATTAATCATTTTTAAAAATAATCTAACGCTTATGAATTGTACAAAAATGGAATACAAAAAAATAAATTTGTGTTTTATCTGAACTTCTTTTATGATATTTGCTTTAACTTTAGGGAACTATTGCCTTAGAATCATCTGCTCAACACATTTGCTTGTTGAAATCATATTTTGGACAGCATGTTTTGAGTGTTTCATCTCCTGTTCCTCCTCCCCTGGCTCCTCCCCTTCCAGGCCTCTACGCCTCTCAGTACAACACAGGAAGGCAGCTGCAGAGAAAATTAAGACCATGTGTGGACCAAGAACCACGATACACTGCGATTTAATGAGACCAGCCTCCCACTTTACACTCTACAGAGACAGACAGCTAATGTACAGCCTGAGGGGATGAAGGTCTCCAGAGGATTTCCACTACAGGCTCTGAATAAATGACACAACATGCTCGGTCTTTATTATTGCCTACGCTTAATTTGGTTCCCAGTACCTTCCCTGACCTTACAAGAAATTATGAAAGCTAAAAAAGAAGTGATTTTACAGCCTTGTAGAGATGCTCTGAGGAATATGTGCGTGTTCTAGACGAGCATCATCCCATATCCTCCCACATTGTGTTTCCCTTGTGTTCTGAGCATAGACTGAGGCTGGCTTTCTGTTAGCCGACTCAAGTCTCTTTTATTATGACTGTGTTGGCTGAATCTCTATGGCTTGGTTGTGAGCTGTAATTGGGTATGTTTCTTTGCTTTCTTCAAGCTGAGCTTTAATTTTTTAACCATTTTCCCACCTAAACTCTGCATTGCTGAAATGCCACACCCTATGTCCCACATCCCATCTTAAAGGGATAGTTCACCCACAAATGAAAATGCATCATTCATATATTTATATACATATACATGTGACAGGGCTACATATACATTCATATACATGTTGTTTCAAACCTGTGTATGACTTTCTATCTTGCACACAAAACGTTTAGCAGAATTTCTGGTTTCTTTTCTACACAGTAAAATTGAATTGTTAAACTCCCAAAAGGAAGGGGGAAAAGCAGCATAAAAAAGTATGTGACATTTGTGCTTGTGAAGCCATGTAATAGATCTAAATTTAAGATTGAAGATTGAAATTTAAGTTGCTCTGTCCTTGAAAATCTTGCTTGACATTTGTGGACACCATTTACTTTTATTATATGATAACGAGCAGCTTTGACATTCAGCTGTATTTCTCCTTGTGTGTTTATTGATATAGAGAATGTCATATAACAGGGAAAAAGTCATAACAGGATCATCCATCCATCCATTGCTTGTTTATGTTAGAGTTTTTGCATCTTGGCTCAATGGCGCCACCTCAGGTCAGATTAAAATGTTCATGTCAATACTCATTAAAAGATATAGCCTACCTGGAGAAAAATAACTTCAAAAAGTAGTTTTTGATGAGCTGGTTGTGGATGAGATTGAGATGTTGGTATTTGGAGGTGTGTAAGCTAGGAGGAAAGCATCGTCTTTAATACTCGACTGCTGATTTTAGGAATCATTGATTTCTATCACTCCCTCCTTCTGTGTCCTTAACAAGAAAAGAGCTAGAGTTTGTATCTTGTGTGTCTTTTCCAGACACTACAAGCCATGATCTGTTACACCATTCAGTCGTTCGTCCCTTCCAGCTATAGTAATGTTTTTCACCTCCAGTGAAAAAAGCCATTCATAAATGGCTCGAAGCGTCTGTGCTGCAGGCTGAGATGTATAGGCTGTCTGTATGTGGCTGTACTGCAGTGAATCATGGGAAGCTAAATTAGCAACCGACTCTGAGGCTCACGTGTATGACGTAGGCAGAAGCTGACTGTGATTTTCAGCCCACGTGAGGTTTTGAACTTAGCTTCTATCTTGAATAGGGAAGGTCTGAAATCTCAACAAAATCTGACAACAATGGTACCATAGATGTACAGCTTTTTAATCTAAAATCATGCTAAACTGTTTATTAAATAACATGAAATGGTTTGATTCCGTAGGCCTGTTGCATGAAGCTAGCTGAACAAACTCTGAGTTTCAGAGTAGGTTTAGAGTTGACCAATTCAGATAAATCCAACCTGGTTTAGATCAAGTTCAATTGTTTCTCAAAGCTTGGTATAAACTTTCTCTGTCAACTCAGGTTCAATCCAGAGTTTGCAATTAACACTGAAGCGCGTGCACCTGAAAGTGTGACACGTGCGGCAAACAGCCAATCACAGTGTCCATTCGATTCACTTCTCTTCTGAATATTGAGAGACCATTCTGAAAATTATCATGAAATTAAATGCGTTTAAAGCAGGAATAAACACTTATGCTGCAGCGTAAGTTTAAGAAAGCAGCTGAAAGAATATCTGACTATATCAATGCATGATGTGAATAAAAAAATTAGGCCTAATAATTATAGGTTCACAAAGAGCTCAAATAAATACTTGTTGATTAAAAGAATTATGAATGCATGTATTATATTTATATTAATATTTGGCTACTTGTCAATATAATATAATTATATGAATATATTATGTGAATTAAAAGTAATTATAATTTATATAATATAAATATAATAAATAATTTGCACCAAAAGATGAGCAATTTTGTCTCTAAAGTTTGTTCCCTATAAACTGCTTTAATTTGTTACGAGAGATAGAGGGTGTGTGAGTTTTACTTGCAGCTGATTGGTCCAGTTTGAGTTTGTGAACTCTAACCCAGAATAAAATTGGCTCCAGAGCAGGTTAGCCATGTAGTGTAAGTTACCATGGTGATTAACGCAGCTAAAAACCAATCCACCTTCTTGAGCCTGAAAAACCAGAGTTTGCTCAAACTAATCTCAAACTTACCTGGGTAGCAACTGAAACCAGCTTTGTGCAACAGGCCACATGTCAATTTGGATGTTTACAATGGTATTTATTTACTTTGCTACAAATGCAATTTTTACCAATGGCATTTTTATTTATTTTTTGCCATTGGTGTTCACTGTTATAAATGTGTATTTTAAAAATACAAATAGTTCTGGAAAATTACTTCCAAGGTCAAATTCAGAATAAAAACAGACTGTTCAAATGGGCATATGGTGATTTTCCCACCGAATCTAGAGAAGCAGAGACTAACACTATTTTTGCTCAAATTACAGTTCCAGTTCGTATCAGCTCTCATGAGTGTCCAGTATTCATTCAACAGGATGTTTATAATATTCATGTGTCTTCCCTTTTTTTTATCTCCTGCTTTAGATTTCCTTTTCCACCATCAGCCATGTTGATTATTTTGGCCTTCATCATCCTCTTCCACTTCACCTCAGCAATACTACTTTTCATAGCAACCATCAGAAATGTAAGTTGATTTTCTGCTCTTACTGCTCATTGTTAGTGTTAGGGATTTCAGCAAAAAATCCCAGCAAAACTCTAAATTGGTTAAATTGTGTGGCCCGTTGGGGAAAGGTGTGCTTTTATTTTTAAAAGCAATCAGACTCAAGATTTTAAATAAATACATAGAAACATTTTTGGAGCGTGTTTATGCTTCATCAGCTCTTAAATTGCATACATGTATATAACTAAACTAAAACCTATTCTCCATCTTTTCTAGGCATGGTGGGTTTCAAACAACTCCTACTTAGATCTCTGGTATTACTGCAACACCACAAGCTGTTATGACATACCAAAAAGTGCAACCTCTGATGCAGGTAGACCTTGATTATCATAAAATCTAAAAATATAACCAGTATTTATTTTGGACGGGGCAAAACGATGTACAGTATAAATGTTTGAATGTTTGTATTAATGGCATTGTTCAAAGTTGCTTTTTGATCAAACTTGGTCAGATCCAGACAGACACTTAAATGTTTTGAATATCACCGGGGCTGTGTTCAATCAGGAAAATTCTAAATAGTATTTTTTGACAGTGAGACTTTTGACTCCACCATATACTGTATATAATCTCCCGTCATTTCTGTACAACATTTTCACAAATGAACCTTGTGTTGTGTTCTCTTCCTCTTCATCAGCCTATCTTCAGACTGTGCAGGCCAGCATGATACTGGCCACTATCTTGTGCTGTGTGGGTTTCTTTGTCTTCATCCTTCAGCTCTTCCGTCTGAAGCAGGGGGAAAGATTTGTATTTACGGCCGTCATCCAACTTTTGTCTGGTGAGCTCATGTCCACAATATGCATTTTAAAGTAAATCATCTTTATCAGCACATTTGTGATTCAGTTATTGTCTATGTACTAAGGAAAATGTACAGTCAACTGGTCCTTACACAGGCGGTATTGAATGACCTTGAAGTGGTTTATTTTGTAACTGCAGTGAATTTTATTCTAGTCTGTAAACTGCCCCAATTTTGAAGGATTTGTTTTGCAAAATGGACCCTTTCCTTTTTTCTAAGTTGAATTTTATAAAGGGTTTTATAAGGTCCCACTTTTTACATTTTCAACTTTCTTTGTTGTGTAGTGTTTCTGTTTGAGCATGAGGAAGGTTTAAGTTAAAAAGTAAAAAGTGACTCGAAAGGAAGTCATTACGTAAGCAAAGTTTCTGAACTCCCTGAAATGCCTCGATTGTAGTCTTGGATTTTTTTTCCAGTAACAAACATATCACAATTTCCCTCATTTAAAGAATTCCCAACCAAGGCATATGCAAATAAAAAGGGCATTAAAGGGATAGTTCACCCAAAAAAGAAAACCATCCATTGACAGTCTAACTGAAACTTTCAAGGCCCGACATGTAGGAAAGACATGGTTAAAATAGTCCATGTGACTTCAGCGGTTCAACCTTAATGTTATCAAGGACGAGAATGCTTTTTGTGTGCAAAAAAACTAACAAAAATAACGTAAATTTATTCTATTGTGTAAGGCCTAGTCCACGCGTACACAGGTATTTTTATTACCAGAGTTTTTCCTCCTCCGTTTTAAAAAGCAATCGTGTCCACACAAGCACGGTTAAAAGAAATCTCTGTTCACATGAGAACACAAAACCTTGCTATGATTGGCTGCCTGATTTCCACATGGGTCCCATCCACGGCACCGATACACATTGCATCGGGGGAATGCCTTGGGCCTAGTGAAACCCTTCTACAAGTTCCTTTACTTTGGACTCAGTGACAGGTATATACACACAGGTGCAGGGCCGTAGCGGACTGTAATAGCTTCACAAACTTGCCTTACTATTTTGTATTATTGCATTCTGGCGCTTTTGTTCTGCAATACAATGAAAGAACTGTGCATGTATCTGTAGGCTATACATGTGATAAGCGATGTTACCAGAGTCCGCCGCATAGACTCGACTCATGTAAATCAAAAGAGATAACGTGCAAAATCTGACGTCAAACAAAGGAGAGAACGGCGCACACTTTGACTTAAAAAGCAGATATCTCCAGTTTCTAAAAATATTCACCCTGGCTGGAGTTTTCAAAAAAGTCCGGTTTAACCGGATACTTTGTTTGCGTGTGGACGGACAGCCAAACCGCATAGAAAAAGCTGTGGTTTTGAAAATCCCTGTGTTCGTTTGGACAGGACCTTAGTCTCCTACGCTGTTCACGTAGTAAAAACATTGCAGCGTTTCCGTGTGCTTCGTTGGCTGACGCTGTTCACGTGAGCGCCACGACGCATGCGTGTGATGCTGACGCAAGAGCTGGCTAACACCGAGCCACCGTTCTGATGTAGACCCCGAAAGCGCTGCACTGTGTTTACAATGTTTCAGTTGCGTAGCCTGTCAATGGATGGTAAGAGAGCTCTTGGATTTCATGAAGAATATTTTAATATGTGTTGCAGTTATTGTGCACATTTTACATTGTACTTGTATTGCATGTAAATACAGCTATAATCCATTTCTGTAATTACATCTACAACTACACTGTTGACCCTTCCCTACTCTTAAACCCATACCACCAAACCTGTGCCTAACCTTACCTGTATATCCCACCTCAATAGCAGTAAAAGTTTTTTCAATAAAATATGTACACAATAAGTAACTAACAGTTGTTTTTGTAAGTACATAGTTAAAGACATGTAACATAAAGTTTGACAACTGTTGGTATCTGTTGTAGGGGAGCGCGGGGCACAACCTAACACGGGTTAATTGTAACACACATGGTTTAACACTTTCCACACATGCCAGGATGATGAACCTTTGTGTATTTACTACTTGCCATATCAACACTATTTCAAGAAACAATCGCGCCAAACTTAAAAATCTTTGGAAGATATTACTGACCATTTATTTAACCATAGCAACCATTTCTTACTTAGGTTTATTTTTCATCTCTGTTTTTTGTGTTTATTTAAAATAAGACAAATCTGATATTATTGTAATCTTATATCTGTTATTTAACAGTTGAGATCGTTCTTTAACGCTGATCTAACAGCAGAAGACACGAGCCGGTGGTTTAAATCCCAGTTGTGCAGACGGGGTGTGTTGTGACACTGCGTTACAATGAGCCCCTATTAGAACTACACTATTTTATGCTATACTTTTAATCATTTTTTTTGAGAAACCATATGTGAATAATGACTGAGAGTCAATATGCAGAAATTATTTTATTGACAAAATATTTTATTTTGTTTTGGATTTTTTTATTTTATTATATCAGGTAACATTTTAAGCTGTCATCTGGTCATGTTACAATGTACCGCACCTATGGGGCATGTTGTCACATTTCACTTCCATTCTTTCGTGGTAAATCAAGAAAAAAATATACACTGTATTAATGAAACAAAACCACATAATTGTATTAGTAGTGTGCAGTTAATGTGGAAAAAAAATAAATACTCTGAACCCCAAGTGGATTTACACAAACTGAGACAGTCAGAAAGCGTCAGGTTGTGCCCTGCTCTCCCCTATTGTTTGTTGAATGCTGAATCTGTACCTGCCATGTAATAGCCTGTGAAGCTGATATGGCAATCAATTCAAATATATATCCATCCAACTGTAAATTGCCTTTTTTTTCTTTACTTCCGCAGCCTTCTGTGTAATGACCGCTGCGTCCATCTACACAGCAGAGCACTTAAACTTCAAAGATGATGCTTTTCAGACTGGAGAGTACGGGTACGCCTTCGTCGTCGCCTGGGTCGCCTTCCCCATGACACTTCTGAGTGGCTTGATGTATCTAGTGCTCAGAAAACGCAAATAAAGCGCAACACACCACCTCACTAGCTGCCACCAGCTACAGCCTTAGCCAAGAGACTTTATTTGTGATGATACTTGTTTTTATATGTAGATTGAATACTTGCCAAAGTTAGAATGAAGTAGATCAACTTGTAATATTAATCACTGCATACTGGAAACTTAATTAGATTTTATTCATTTGTTTTTATTTTGTTGCGTATAATTTAGTTCTAACTGCCCAGCAAAAGAAAAAAACGTGCTGCGATTTAGAGAGTTAAAATAGGGCGTGGAAATAAGTCAGAGTGGGGGATATAATAGGACATATTTATAACATGGAACCACTATGGGCTCGACATGTATTCATACTCAATACATGGTGTGAATTGGCCTTATATGTAACACTTAGTGTGTGGTAAGCAACATGCTAGTGGAATGTTTCCTGGTCATTATATGTGCTTGGGGAAAAAGTAACTAAAAACAACAAAATCTGAAATATTGTGCTGCCAGTTTGCTGAGCACTACCATACTTGAAGCTGAACAAATTGTCAATATTAGTAGCACAATGTGTTTTTTTTTTTGTAAAATAGTCTTTTAGTGTTGACTAATTATATTGCATGTTTTTATTTGTTTGCAGCATTTAATTTGAAATCACTATTAACATAAGTACAGATCTGTAGTTCTTTAGGAAATTGTGTTTGATTAGCACTTGGGATATGCTTCATATTCATGCAAATAACCTTAAGATGATGGTGTTGGTGAAGCACACCAATGGTTTCAGTTTTTCTGTCTTGTATGTAATCTTTTCATCCTCAAATCTGCTATAGAATAAAAAGCAATTAGCTCAAATGATTTAGACGAAAGTGAAGTTAAGCTGTATTTATTAAGACTAACTGCATTGTTGCTGTTAAGATTTTTTTTTAAATGAAGTATTATATCAACAGGCCTGAACATGTTTGTTTTATGCTCACTTTTCAGGAGGTTTTAATGAATATTAGTGAAGGCTTTTGTAATTGGAATGAAACCACAATGGCAGCTTTGTTTTTTTAAACGTCTGCTGACTTGTTCAGGTCTGGTCTGTTTGTGGAGACTGATCCCCACCAAGGGCTCAATATTGTTCTTTTTTAATCAAATAAATGTATTTTACATTAAAAACCATTCAAGCCTCTCTATCTGTTCCGGTGTACGACATCCCCACCAAAATACTGCCAGGTCATTCTCAAAATATAGTAACAAATATGAGCCAAAACAGTTCAGTCCATGAAAAAGTAATTAAAAAAAAACAAAAAAGATACAGTCAAACCATTCATTACATAAAATGTTAGGATTTAGAATAAAGCATTTTCAGAATAAAGCTTTTTATTCTGCATCCTGACATTTTATCTAATACAAGAAATGGGTTGACTCTAAGAAACAAACATGCAAAACAATATAATAATAATAAAAAAAAAAAAAATGCATTAGTGCCTGAAAAAAAGTATCATCTTCTTGTGCAAATGTCACTTCTGTGACATTTTTAGTTATTTATTTTTTTACTCAATTTGCTATTCCAGTTTAAACTTTAAGGTAAGATGAGATCTATCCCCGGTTTAACAGACAAGACTTAAACCTAAACCCAGACTAAATGCATTTTTGTTTTAATTTAATTGAAAGCAACTTGCACTGACAGATCAGTGCCATTGTCTTGTCTCAAGATGCACACCAGTATTTTTTTCCAGGGCATGTTCATAAAAGCTACTTAAAGGGTTAGTTCAACCAAAAATGAAAATTCTGTCATTAATTACTCACCCTCATGTTGTTCGACACCCGTAAGACCTCCGATCATCTTCGGAACACAAATGAAGATATTTATGTTGAAATCCAATGGCTCAGAAAGGCCTCCATTGACAGCAATGAGATTTCCTCTCTCAAGACCCATAAAAGGTACTAAAGATGTTGTTACAAAGTCCATCTCACTAAAGTGGCTCTACAATAATTTTATTAAGCAACGAGAATTGTTTGAATCAGTGTATCGATTCATGATTCGGATCGCGTGTCAAACCACCAAACTAAAATCACGTGACTTTGGCGCTCCAAACCACTGATTCGATACGCTGATTGATAGCGCTTCGAAGCTTCAGGAAGCAGTGTTTTAAAATCGGTCATCTCTTTATAAGTCGTTATTTAGATTTTTTTTTTTGTGGACAAAAAATGTTCTCGTTCCTTCATAAAATGATTGTAGAGCCACTGTAGTGAGATGGACTTTTTAACAACGTCTTTAGTACCTTTTATGGGTCTTGAGAGAGGAAATGTCATTGCTGTCAATGAAGGCCTTTCTGAGCCATCAGATTTCAACAAAAATATCTTCATTTGTGTTCCGAAGATGAACGGAGGTCTTACGGTTGTCGAACAACATGAGGGCGAGTCATTAATGACAAAATTTTTCATTTTTGGGTGAACTAACCCTTTAAATGCCCTAATTGAACCACGACCTAATCCTGGCTTAATCTAAACCCTGTCTGTGAAACCGGGCCTTTAAGTGTATAATAATACCGATAATTCCGATACCACATGAAGGCAGCATTAGACTACAAATTGTTGTGGAAAAGTACTTTTAAGGTCAAAGTTCACCAGAAAAAAAAAGCCAGTTAAAACTTGCAAAGATATTTCCCATTTTCAAAATATCACGTTATAAATTTACCCTTTCCCCTATTTATTTTACATAACTGATGCAACATTGTTTATTGTTTGTGTAAAAAAATTTCACTGGAAATTGATTTCATCAGACAAAGCTATTGATACCAATTTAAGAAAATTATCTTTTATGACAATATCACAGTTGTTACAAACCTCTCTCCAGCTGTAATAATGAAGTCAAGTAATAAGTGCCAAGATAGTAATAAATACTATCCATCAGCTCTTATGGCAGAAAACGGAATGAAGCTGAATTCAAGACTTCAACATCTGCTCAGTCAGAAGTCATATTTCTGAGATTTCTAGAAACAGTGAACATCTGATTTAAGTAGAAGGTCATTTCGACAGCAGCATGAAGTAGAATCCTCAAATGCAGTCATTACAGGAAACAAATGTTGTCTCTCAAATGGTTTTCTGCCACTTACATTAGATGTTAACAATTAGATTTCACTCCCGTCTATTATGGCTAGTGATTGCTTTGTTGACTCATTCCACTGAAGACTTCATATTATGAAGGCCAGAGGCAAATTAAATCGTTTCGTAACTTTATAACCAAGAAAAAAAATTCAAGACAACAGCTTTTTTCTTAATACTTTTGTGGTGGTGCCTTTCGAATATAAGATGAAGGACTTTCAGGGATCTCTGACACATAAAAAACAAACATTCTCTTGTCAGAGAAAGAAAAACAGCAGCTTTAACTTTATTTTTACTGAACTTAACATATTTTGAGAAATTCAAATAAAAAAATAAAAAAACAATTCCAAAATAAAGAGTCACATTCATCCTCCTTGAACAAGGGTTTCGGCACACTAAAGAACTTCTGCCAAAATCATATTTGTCCTGGTGCAACAGTACGTATGTCACTGTATGGCCCATAACGGCCAAATATATCCTTTCCCACTACAGTAAAACACAGTCGTTTATCTCCTTTGCAGTCAGACACCTTGCAGGCCATAGGAAGAGGCATGGCTTTGATCACTCCGAGGCACTTCCATTCCGAAAAAGTGCCGTTTTTGTGTTCATGGGAAACGTAAATGTAGTAACAATCCATCTCAGCTGCGTGGGGATCTTTCCGATCAACGTTCCACGCAATGCCTAATTCCTGTGCACTTCCAATCCGAGCTAGTTTCACCACTGGCTTCTGGGGCAAGTTATGAGAGGCAGCTACAACCGGAAGCTCCTTGGGGAATGGAGTGTCCGGAAAAGGATGTAGTTTGAAGTGCCAGCCCTCCTATTAAAGAATGGTATAAACTGAAATGTTATGGCTGTTATGACCTAAAACTTAGTAGCACATACAAAAGAATTGCTTACCTTTTCCAACTGTACTGGAGAACTGACACGGCTCTCCTCCATAACACTCCGATTTTCTTCTGTTCATTTAAGAAAATGACAGTAAAAAAAGACTTGCTAATGTCTAGATTTAGAAAAAAAACTAACAATAAATTCAATGGCATCATACCTTTAATGGGTTTGGGTTGCGTACTTGAGGGTTTTGATTGTTCTGCTTTTGAAGGTACCAATTTCTGCAGGACACAAATGTGAAAACAAAACTACTATGAAACAAGTCGGAAAAATGTTGCAGAACGAGACCTGAGTGAGAGCATGATGGCGTACCTGATCCGGTGGCTGGGTAACAAGGCTCTTTTCATTCAGTCTGGATACTGAACCAGAACAAAAACACATCATACTGTCAATACAACATTGTTTATAACATCACTTGATTTTAATTCAAGACCAAATACCTCTTTCTCCCTCCGTAAGGTCAACAACCTGTTTCTTAGACCGCTGAAACGAAAAGAAAACAGTTTTCCAATTTGAAGTTTTATATAAACAATTTGCCAATTGTCTCCAGCATGGTCTGACCATGTCACATGAGACATATTACAAATCGTATACAAGAATAAACAAAAGCCAAGTAATGATTGACAAGACACTGAAGACTGACAGAAACAGTTACCAAACTCTGCCAGAATCCTTCCTTCGGTCTTCTCAATGTGGACATCACACAGTCATTGACTATTAGTGCAACAAAAAAGAATATATATATATTTTAATGTGTTGAATTACAAATGTTTGACAATGTTGAAGCTAGAATACTAGGAGGATAATAGATACAAGACCTGCTGATGATACTGAAGCATTGTCAATAAAACTGCCTCCGTTGACTGGACTTCTGGTAAAAAAAAAAAAAAAAATTGCATTAAATTAGAATTCCGCACTCCAACAAGACATTCAAGAGAAGTATAATTTCTGCACTTTTTGGAGATTTAATTGTGCATTCCCATTTCCCTTGTTTTTACATAAAACTATTCTTTAAAAACACTAACTTAATAGAAATGTTAAATGTGATATTTAGCAAATCACAAAATAATAATATCGATTTTCATACTGTACATTATTAGGAGGTCCTATGCCTAAACTCACTTGTATAAAATTAGTTTTGAGTGGTTTTATTTTAGAACAAAAAGACTCAATTTTAATATTGGCCTATTGGTATTTGCCAGAATAGGAACATTGCTGCATATTGTGGTTATATTTACTCACTGCCATTATTCATATACCCCATTGCACAGTAGGTGTGTTACTGGCCAAGCACACATGGATTTGCTTCCACATTACTTTGGTATCCAGTCTCAGTAATTTTTTCATATCAATGTTTTCGATCATCAATATACAGCATTATATTGATGCGCACAACATCTTCAGCACCCCAAAAATGGTCAGAGTGGAATGTTTATTGCGATTAAATGGGCATAAATCACGCTTTACTACATTTATAGTAACTATGATTATGAGCTTAAATCGCATCCATTTGATCAATGTGTTATGTGTACAAGAGGTACATTTCAATCTCAATATTGCCTAAATCTCATTATAATCATATTATGAGGGTGCATGTAAATGCAGGGATGCAAACGGGTGAGGGGTAAAAAAGGTGAGAATATTGCGTGGATAAAGGAAGCATTCTCTAAGGTCTGGACACTTTTTCTTTTCTTTTTTTAATATATTTACTTGTCATGCTCATCTCTAGACACTATTAAGTATCTTTGCACTATTTCTAACAGGTGAGAGGTAAAAAAGTTTTTGTGTCTTATGTAGGGCAAAACAACCCTTTATAAAACACAAAAGGATTCAATAGACGTGGGAGCTGAATACATAAACAACCAGATAAAATGTAAGTTGGAAATCATCTTAGCTTCTTTATTAACACTCAGAACTGAAAACTGAAGATCCCACTGGTTACAAATGCATCAATATGGGATACTTTGTACACCACCTCGTAAATTAAACCCTATTTTTTTCTGATGTTTAGCCATCAGAATTTCAAGGGCCCGCTTCCTTTGTTTTGCTGCATGCCTCAGCCTTGCTTGTTTTTCTTCGAGGCATTTATTTATTTTTATTACTTTGTAATGTCTCTCTTCGTAGGTATCCTATTTTGATCACAAAAAGGTGAATTCCCACCCTTCTGGCTAGGTGAGGAGTTTGCATCTATGAAATGTAGTCAACGTTTCAAAACCATATGAGCAGCCACAATGCCTTACTTATGAGTTGTTCTTCCAAACACAGTGTAGTATGCTCATGGTTTTAGCGCTATTGTTTTATTTGATTTTATTATTAAAATGATTATTATTAAATTTAAATCACTATATGAAGAATGTTTCACTCAGTAGAGCGGAGCACCTCCAGTTTCTGTCCATCACACTTGAGTTCTTACAGTGGATCGTGATTGTGGTAATTCAACAATTAAGCAGATGGCTAGGATAACAAATAGCTGTAATCATTGGTTTGAATAAGTCTGGTTCGTTGGCCTTGGTACACAAACATTAAGTGACAATGAACGCCTTTCCAGTGAAGCACACTAGTTTATAAGGCTGTAACAACCACACATGGAAGTGAGGGAACGCCACTCTGCATGCAGCACTTCAGGGAAAGAAAAAAAATGGAAAGGTGCCAAGACTGCAGCCTTGAATCATTACTGAATTAAAAACAACCGGCCTAAAAGAAAAAGGTCCTCAGGGGACCACTGAAATGATTTCACTTTGATTATTCTATTAGAATATCTTCTGATTAAACAGTAAATGGAATATTTCAGTGATTGTCATTCAAACAGCAGGCTCAACAGGATTCGAAAAGCATCAGTCTGCAGCATAAGTGTATACAGTTTCTACACCAAAACTAACACGGACATTAACAACGAAATTGGTGGCATTTATATTTTATGAATGATGTTTGTATTATGTCTAAAATACTGCAGAATACCTGGACATATTGATTATTGGTTCGGCAGGAGAGATGCATCGCTGTGGCTGGCATGGTGGAGGACTTAAGGAAGGGGGAGACTGTTAAAAAGGTCAAGAAGATAAAAAAACAGTGATGAGTTATACATAAATAAAATTTCTTTTAATTATAATAACCAAAACCAAATAAATCTCATAATCTTGTTCATACCTGACTGTGAGAAATGCCTAAGGATCTGAATTTTCTGATATATGCAAACACTGCATCTCCCCTTCGTTTTATCTTCCTTACATGGGCCTTAAAACAAAAGAGGTTTGATTTGACACAGAAAATGTGTATGGTGTACACGTGGCATACTGGTGCTACAGTCATACGGACAGTTTAATACACATATTATTCAATATGGACACATTGTTCAAAAATGCAAATGAACTACTGAAGTCCACAGAAATGGGAATTCTGGTCACTTACTTCTAGTTTCTTGATTCTGGCATCATATTGGGGTTCACTATTCACCTCACTGATTCTCTCCATCAGATTCTTCATCTTCAAGTCAGATTGCTCCACTGCAGTTCCAACCTTATCTGAAATAATCTTTTCAACCTATCAATAAACAGATTACAAATGGAAGAGGTTATTTGAAATTCTGACAAGTGTGCAGCATGTTTGTGCAACATAAAATACATGGATTTCTGACTAAGAACATAAATGAATACTGTAAGAAAAGAAGATATTAAAAATGTTGGTAAGCACAGTTGACAGTAGCCACTGAAAATACCACGGAAGTCATTGGCTACCATCAACTGTTTGCTTACCAATATTCTTTGAAATATGTTACAAAGAAACTCCGGTTTGGAACAATATGAGGTTGAGTAAATTATGACAGAAACTATCCCTTTAAAGGGTTAGTTGATTAACTCACCCCCAAGACATCCTAGGTGTATATTAATTTCTTATTTCTGATGAACACAATTGGAGTTATATTTATAAATATCCTGACGCGTCGAAGTTTTAGCTATAATGGGAATGACAGGGTCCATTGAGTTCGGCCCTGGACAAACCCAACCCACCCGGCCCATGAGTTCCCCCGTTAAGGTTTTTGCTGGGGTTAGGGCCTTAAATTCGAGAAAAACTAGGACAGGGACAAATAATGATGGATATTATTGAATTTGCTGCAAATGCAGTTAACAAATGTAATATTGCACGTTTGTCACACAGAAATGCACTTGACAGTTAAGAACTGATTTTGCATTGCTAGGATGCATTTAAATTTTACTGCAAGTAAATTTACTGCTATTCAATTCTGTCATCATTTACTCACTTATTCATGTCGTTCCAAACCTGTTTGACTTACTCTCTTCTGTGAAACACAAAATAAGATATTTTAAAGAATGTTGGCAACCAAACCATTTTGGTTAGGCTACCATTGAATATTGTATGGACAAAAAAAAAAGTCAGAAAGAAATCCTTTCAGGTTTGGAATGACAATAGGGTGAGTAAATGATCACATTGTGGGTTGAAGTACCCCTGTAAAAACTAATATTTTAAAGTTAACACCTACTTTATGTAAGACACTGATGAGGTTCTCATTGAAATAAGATTGAATTAAATTTCATTAGAACTATTTAAAAGTTCATAAAACATTTCAACAGAAAAAAAGCTTTGTCCTTAATTAATGGGAATCATTTTCATTTAACTGTAAGATCATGGTAGTCACAGGTAAAACCATGCTCCTCATTAACATGGGTTTCTAAAATAAATAAATAATAATAAACTATTGAATTTGTAATAAAATTATTGTAAATACATGTAGCCTTAGAAAATACGAAAACAGCCTCTATAAAAGTGATTTATATTCTGCAATGTTTAGGCTAATGTAAGTAATAATAGCAATCTTTTTAATAAATACATTTCTGCCAAAACACCATATTTCTAAGTAGCTTTAAGGTAAATTATTATAAAGGTGTGGTGGAGCTAGATTGACAAGTTTGTAGTTGTGTGTATTGCCGTTTTCCAATTTACCTCGTCATGAATTAACATGCTCGCGGTTGTTTTCAGCTAGATTTAACACAGAACCTGTAATGTTCCCATACCACACGACTGTATAAAACACAATTCGGTGTCAAAGTGACGTTCATCACTTCATAAAGCAGCAGAAACGCAGCGCACGTTCATCAGCGGCAGCGCTGTGCAGATATTCGCCTTTTCCCATGCACTCAAAAAAACAAAACAGCACCTAATATGGACCAAGTCTATGAATCTGGAGGAGGGGAGGTATCTCTCGCTTTGACCTGTCAATTCAGAAGACAAACCAATGGGCCACTGTCCCTGCATGATGGGCCAGTCCGTGGCAAAAACTAAATAAATAACCTTGTATCGGCCCCAAACTGCGTCGGCCCACCAGGGATGCCCGATATGCCAGATTACCAGTCCAGCCCTGATCGAGTCTGAAGCTAAAAAAAAAGTGCATCATCAACTGGCGCGGCATTTTGGATACTTGAGGCACTTTTTTGCATTTCAAACTCGATGGACCCTGTCAGTGCCATTATAAAGCTTGGCAGCGTCAGGATATTAATATTTTAATAGGATTATTAATATTACTCTACTTTGTGTTCATCAGAAAGAAAAATGTCATATACACCTAGGATGTCTTGAGGGTGAGTAAATCATGGGCTAATTTTCATTTTAAAGTGAATTAATCCTTTTAGAAATATAGTAGAATAATAATCAATAATAATCAAATATTATTTGCAAATTAGTCATTTAATAAGTAGCATAAGGATAATAGTTTGTCAGACAAAACCTCTTTAGGGTGATAAAAGATCGGACCACCTTTATACTATAAATAAATTAGCTTTAAAGTTAGCATAAAACAGAAGTTGCAATAGTCTTTTCTTCCCTATTGTGACGTATATCCGAGTGAAATAGCTTCTCAAACAAGAAAAAATTTAAGATGGAAATTGATTGGATGGTTGTGATTTGCTATTGCTGTGATGTCATGTGAGTGACAGGTCGTACCGCCTTTGCACAGTAAACACGTCATCAGAGAAGAGATGAAGATTATGTGAGCTCATGAATTATAATGAAATATATATATTTTTAAAAGATTTGTGCACAGATAATTCATTTCTGATGAATGCTGCAATATTTCATAAAAAAAACTAAGCACTATCAATTTTAATTTCATGTTGACTTTATGATCTATGATGGAAGAACACAACATTTACTAGAATGTTTTTTACCCTAAATGTCAATGTTTATTAGTTTCCTGAAAAAGGGGGGTGCACATTTTGTGATGCTGTATACATTTTTTTAAAAATCTTTTTGATTGCTGTTTTGTGTTTTGACAGTGCTGAACTTTGATGGATAGTTCATCCAATAATGAAAATTAGCCCTAATTCATCCTAGGTGTATATGAAATTTTTCCTTTTAGATGAATACAATCAGAGTTATATTAAAAAAAAACATCCCGGCTCTTTCAAGCTTTATAATGGCAGTGAATGTTATGAAGTCCATAAAAGTGCTTCTATCTATCCATCCATCATAAAACTGCTCGACACGAAGCGAAGCGATCCATTTGTGTCAGGAATATATCCATATTTAAAACTTTACAAACTGTAATCTCTAACTTCCGCTAACTGTCGTACGCACGTTCACGAGAGACTGGCCTTCCAGCATATGACATAGGATGCTCCGGTTTGAATGTGGTAGATCTCACGAGAACCAAGTTTTATTTTGCTATCTTCTGCGCTACCGCCTTCGTCACCAGAATTTACGCTACACCTGGGTCAAGCACAAATGACAGTTAAGCCAATTTCACACTGCACGCTCAAGCAGTGCGGTGGCAGCACAGAAGCTGTGCGTATGGAAAACTGGAGCAGTGCTCACCCGTGGTGCTTTCACGCTGCCAGCGTTTGTCTCGTGCAGCTGAACCACGGCATGTGTATTAAAAATACTGACGAATATTGTCCATTCTGTCACTTTTTCCAGTGTTCTCCTCCTATCGATCTCGTGCTTTGATTTATGATGGGTAACATATCTGCTGCAAATGCGACTTTGTTCCCCTCTGTCCCAAACACATATGCATACAACATGCTGTATAGGTAGTTTACATGATAAAAGTAACCTTAAAGTTAAGATATGCCTCTAGTTTTAACCATTTGAATGGGCACTTCTGGCAGAAAAGTGTTTTCATGTATTTTAATTTTTCACAGCGCTGGATGTCATATGGTGATTGTGAAACACATGGGACACTTCACTACATGATTTCATGGTGTAATTTGTTATTTTTCATGTTAATCAGGTCAATTTTGATCAAGAACAATCCCCTGTGGCTTTAATTCAGCATGAGCACTGCCGCTTCTGCTCCTGATCTGCGTGCGGTGTGAATGCTCTAATAATTTGTAACATTTATATAGTGCTTTTCTGGGTACTCAAGCGCTTTACATATAGAAGGGGGGAATCTCCTCAACCACCACCAATGTGCAGCATCCACCTGGATGACGCGGCGGCAGCCATATTGCACCAGAATGCCGACCACACACCAGCTGATTTGTGGAGAGGAGACAGAATGATGAAGCCAATCAGTATGGGGATTATAAGAAGGCCACGATGGACAGAGGTCAATGGACAAAATTGGCCAGGATGCCGGGGTTACACCCCTACTCTTTTTCCGAAGGGAATCCTGGGATTTTTTATGACCACAGAGAGTCAAGACCTCGGTTTAACGTCTCATTCGAAGGGCCGTGCTCTTTGACAGTATAGTGTCCCCATCACTATACTGGGGCTTTAGGACCCACAGAGACCACAGGGTGAACACCCCCTGCTGGCCTCACTAACACCTCTTCTAATCTGTTAACAGGGGCGCCGGAAAAAATATGCGCTGCTTACACTCTTCTAAGGCTGTGTTCCGAATATCGATACAACGATACATCGTCATGAACTCCTGGCGATGCTCGATACAGCAGCTGCCATATCAATACTGTGTGCTTTTGAATGTAACCAATTCTCATGTGATGTCAAGTGGTGCCAATTTTAGCAATAAGTGCAAGACATAGCAGCAGTGCAAGACATTCAAAATGGATAAGAGGATGGATAAGAACTGAAAACCCTCCTGTTTTCAGTTTATGAATGAACAGAACATTGCAGCATGCCTCCCATCCAATAAATGACAATAATCTTTGTGCTTTGTTTGTAAAAAAAAGTCTCCGATTTCAAATTACAAAATAAAACATCTTCTCTTCCACCATTATAATACGGTGAATGAGCACCGTAAACATGAATGAGCATCTGAAAGTGTGTTAAAAGATAGAGTACAACTTACCGAAATCCATATCATGTCTCATGTGATCGCTCAATCAGTGTTTCAAACACGGAAAGACGCCAGTATACTTGTTAACAATTCACATAATGTCACATTTACCTCAGAAAAAAAAAAACATATCCAGTGTCCATAAACTCGTTATTCAATAAACAAATAATAAAATTTACTAAACTCTGCTCAAAAGAAATTTTAATTCCAAATTGATCCATATCGTGATACGTATTGTATTGTGACTTTAGTATCGTGATGCATATCGTATCGTGACATTGTTGGTGATACACAGTCCTAATGCGTGCAGTGTGAAACCGGTCTTAGTGGAAGTTAGAGATGATAGTTTGTAAGATTTTAAATATGGGTATTTTTCTTACACAAACGCATCACTTCGCTTCAGAAGGCATTTATTAACCCCCTGAAGCCGCGTGGAGCACATTTATAATGTATAGATGCACTATAAAGAGATAGATGCCATTATAAAGCTTACGTAATATATAATATATATATAAATAATGAAACTGATTGTATTTGTCTGAAAGAAGAATGTCATATATACCTAGAATGACTTGAGGGTGAGTAAATCATGGGCTAATTTTCATTTTTGGGTGAACTATCCCTTTAATACAGATGAATGTCCATTCAATTAAAAAATATATATTATTTATAAAAGTATAAAAACATAAAAGTATTTCTGAGAATAAACAGGCTACACATTTACATATACAACACTTTTGTGTAACTGTATAAGATTTTTTTAGAATGGCAATTCAGTGAATTATCCCTGTTATTCGAATTCATAACCAACATCATCTGAGTTGTGGCATAATTGAATATTAATTACAGCTCATGAACTACAAGAGAAGTTTACTGTAGAGTATAATAAAAGTATTTTCATTTTAAACAACAATATGACAAAACACGTATCAAAGTCAGTTATCGTTGAAGAATAACATCCAAAAAACGTAAATGACAAACTTGCCTCGGACCGAGGGAGCTTGTTCGGTCTCTGCCATGTTTCGTCTTCAATCCTGTTCCTTTTCATACCTGAGATGTAAAGATGTAAAGCTCATTTTATTTTGAATGATCCGAGATTATATATTATAATGAAAACCAAACAAATTAATGATAGAATTAATCATTAGTTACTTTACCACCGTCAATGTACAACATTTGCACCTCGTTTTACTAATACAAGTATTTGGCTCAAAGCAAGTCTTCGAAGACAATCCTATGATTTTTAAACTTAGTTCACAATCATTGAAGGGCTTTCTATATATGAACATCAACACTGAATGAAACAAGAAACCCGGAAGTGACGTGCATTCGCAGTATATGGCAACAACAGGCTCTAGTTAAAAACGCTACCGACACTTTTTACGCTGCACGAATGGTAAACAAAGGCCTTTCCTAGGAATCTCAAGCTACATTCGACCATAACGAACCAGACACAACTGTTGTCACAGACAACTGCAAGCTAACATTGACGCTAGGATGTAACGTTACTCCTCTATCCTGGTTCAGAGAAAACAATGAAAAGTCCAACCAATTTGCAATACAAATGGCTTACTAAATCTGCTCGCCTTAAAACCACGCTTTTTATGACTATGCAGGCGTATTATAACGCGTTTTCGAAACCACTGACTCTAGCGCTTGCCATACAACGCGCGTAACAAACTGGTAACGAAACGGAGCCCACGAATGCTATCTGTGACACCACGTGCCTTATCTTCTGAACAAAAAACAAAACAAAAAAAACAACCCACCTAGAATGTGGAATGTGTCGTAGCCAGTAGACAGCTTATTATGTATTGTCCCTTTACTGGATTTCCTGCTTCTTTAAATAATATAAGTCCCGCCACAAAAGGTAGTGGGTAAGTGAGGTACGCTTTGTGAATGAATCTTTTTTTTTGAGTCGGATCTTTGCAACGAATCGATTCCTCCAGGAACGTGTCTAATCAGAGCCGTTGAATGAAAACGTCTGGACTGGACTAGTCACTTTAACTGTCACTCTTCAGTTACTAAGACACTTTTCATGCCTTTCACAGCAGTTCTCCCCTCCACCATGTTTAAAGTTTATGGCACGCCCATCTCGGAAATTTGAGTATCAAAATGATTTCCGAACTTCCCAGTGGTAAACACGACATCAGAGGGCGTTAATGTGCATTGTTTTCCTATAGGAAACTCGTATTTACAATAATTCCGATAGCATGTCAACGCAGCATAACTAGTTCGGGAATATTCTGACTAGAATCTGAGTATGACGACGTCAGGGAATGCTAGTGTGCTTCACAGACCCAATAAATAAATAAAAGAAAAGAAAAAACGTGTCAATGCGTGCGTCTAGATCAGCTCCCTAGTTCAGTAGTCAGAGCACTGATCAGGACATAAGTTAATGGGCTGACTCCCTGCGTATAATATATATATATTAGTACATTTATATTATAACAATACAACAGTGCAGTCTGGAAAGCAGCATTAACCTAAACATTTCAATAAAGTGTCTATATTTGGTCTTTTGCTCATGGCATGGCCAGTCAATAAACCTCTGATTGAGAGAGCCTTTGTGTGCGCTGTGGCTTGGGGAAGCGACCCGTCCGAGGCAGAGGCAGCGGCCTATGTATGATCGTTTAGCTGTTCATAAAAATATAACATATTCTTTCAAATAAAGGCCGACATATTGTGAAGAGAGGCCGATGAGATTTAGTTTTCCTTCCACTTAATACTTTTGTTAATAATAAACATTTGCAAATAATTAAATTTTTGAAATATTTCAATAAATAGGCCCACTGTAAAAACGTTTTATCTCTTTTAGTATTGTGATTTAATTATTTTACCTTGATCTCCTGGCTCCATTTCTTCTATCCCAGTAGTTCATAAATATCCTGACACATCAAGTTTTATAATTGAAGTGACAGGGTCCATTGAGTTTGAAGCTCAAAAAAGTGCATCCATCCCCAGAGCCATCCATCAGGGCTCTGGGGGGTTAATAAAGGCCTTCTGAAGTGAATTGATCGGGTTTTGTGAGAAAAATATCCATATTTAAAACTTTATAATGTAAAATATCTAGCTTCACCAGACCAGCTTCCATTTTCAACTTGTAAAAAAAAAAGCTCAGCTGGAGTGAACAGCGCAAACGTTTGAACTGTGAAAGGCGGCATGCCATTATAAAGCTTGGACATGTCAGGATATCAGAAAAAAATCATAAAACTTCAAGCAAAAATTCAAACAAAAAGTGTTGTAGGGAGAGCAGTGATGTGTGAACTGAATGGTGACGGTCCAGTGTGTTACAGTGAAATGATTGAATATTTTTTGTAATTACAGTGGTTATTGGTCATATTTCATAAAAAATGGTAAAAATGATGCAAAAGCAAATTTTATCCAACTAACTTGTAATATAACCAGCGAGAGAGCAGTGTGTGAATGTGTGAACCGAATTTGGTGACAGAAGGCCTACAGTGTTACAGTGAAATTATTTACTCTTTTTGTTGTAACACTTTTAAATTTTTGCCATTTGCAGACGGTCCCTTCGGACTTGTCCCTCAGCCGCCTGCGCATAGATATTAATGTATTTTGTCCATTGCGGAGGAATTGCTATGAGGAAAATTAGGTTGTAGCTCGTTGTCTACATAACTATGAGTGAAAACAGGTGTTATTTGTATAGTAACATCTTTTAGCTCACAAGTTATTGATCTTGGAAATTTTAATTTTGTTGCCTATACTTTACTGAACTACAGGAGTTTTCTTCTCCTACAAAGTTCACACACACACACACACACACACACACACACACACACACACACACACACGCGCGCACACACACACACGCGCGCGCACACACACACGCACGCATGCACGCACACACACACACACACACACACACACACACACACAGAGAAAGAGAGAGAGAGAGAGAGAGACAGACAGAGAGAGAGAGAGAGAGAGAGAGAGAGAGAGAGAGAGAGAGAGAGAGAGAGAGAGAGAGAGAGAGAGAGAGAGAGAGAGAGAGAGAGAGAGAGAGAGAGAGACGCTTTACGGTAAAAGTTTAGGCCTACTCTTTGTGAAATCTGTGTACAATTACCTAATTTCCCAGTAAGCACATGTACATTGCAAAGACATATGTGAAAGAGTGCAGTGCATTATCTGGAAGGCATTGCAGTATATTTTAAGCATCATAGGTGTGAAAACACAATAATTAATTAATCTATAATATTATTTTAAAAATCTTCCATATAGCCAATTGCTAAAAACTTTTGGGTCAGTAAGGTTGAAGAAGAAATTAATACTTTAATTCAGCAAGAATGAATTAAATTAATCAAAAGTAACAAAGTAATAAAGCAATAAAAGATATGCGTCAAATACAGGCTGAAAGAAAGAAATTGGGCTTCAAATTAGCATCTTAGAATGATTTTTGAAAATTCAGCTTGAAATTTATTCAGCTAAAATACATTAAATTAGAAAACGGTTATTTAAACTGCAATAATACTTGAAAGTATTACTATTTCACTGTATGATCAAATAAATGCAGCCTTAGTGAGCAGAAAATACTTCTTTTAAATGCATTAATCCATTTCACTGGATTGACCCCAAATCTTGAACCCAAATCTTGAACCAAATCTTGAATTATAAATTGTTACTAAAATATCTATTGAATGTTATTCTAACATCCGACAGAGAAATCTTCCAGATGAAAGTGCACACATCTGATTATGTCTCTGGAGTAGATTTAGTGCAGGAAACAGAAACACTAATGTTACCAAATTCAGTAACACTTTATTTTACAGTGTCCTTGTCACATGTTACATGTACTTAACTTAAATTATGCATAATTACATTGCAACTAACTGTAGTGGAAAAATTCTAATCACTGATTAAGAAGATGAATTATCTTTCACCCTTTGCAGTTGGGAGCTTGACATTGTACAAAATGTCTTGGTATGCTGAAGCATTAAGAGTTCCTTTCACTGGAACTATTTTCAACCCCTGAAAAACAACTACATACCATAATCCTCCCTATTTATTATTTTTACAGTCTATGGTTGTTGTTCACAGTTGCTTCTACTTTGTTATAATACCACTAACAGTTGACCGTGGAATATTCAGTAGCGAGGAAACGTTCACTTTTTTTGCTCAGGTGGCAACCTATCACGGTACCATGCTTGAATTCACTGAGCTCCTGATAGCTTCTTTCACAAATGTTTGTAGAAGCAGTCTGCATGCCTAGGTGCTTGATGTTTTAATACGATTTTCCCAATAAATAGGCAGGATTAAACCTGGTGTCCTCCATGATTCCTGTTCTTTCCTACAACAAAGCACTTGAATTCATCAAGCTCGTAATCACGACTTCAGAAGTGGGAATTATGAAATTTTCGATAGCACGCGAGGGCAGCATAAGCCATGGCTTTATTAAAAAGCATGAAAGCATGATGACGCGTCATGGTTGAAAACGTTGAAAACTTCTTTAAACGTTGAAAAACAGCTCTATTTAAAACAAATTTGATAGGTTTTGCTCAAGTACTTCATTATGTTTAGTTTAGAGCAATTAAACTATTTTTCCCCACCAAATTACTTAGCTGCCTGATTGTTATCTACATCACACACGTGACAAATTGAGTACATAACTCATAAAAGCTCATAAAAACATTGTAATGAACCCAATTCATGTTGGCCCTCTAAAAGCGCCACCCTGCGGTTGGAGATGTTTTCACCGACTGTTGACGTCTCTGTCCCACAGGGGTTTTGTGAGAGCAGTACCACGCACACATTTTACAGTGTGAGGCTTGCTCAGAAACATAATTAAATGTTTCCCCCTCAAAAATACCTCCAATTTACCACATCTTTGATTGAGATATAAAATATTATGATCCAGGTGCACCCTATAGGGCCCTATATCTTAGTGGGGTGCAGCAAATGAATATGCCGCTATGCCATTGTGCAGGTAAAGTATAATATTTCTATTTAATGCTTTTGAAAGTACAATTAGTGTTGCTGGATCCACACTACAGAAGGATGTAGTGTTATAGTGCTAACAGTACAGGTGGAACTTTGGCCAAGCCATTGATTTTGAGGTTTGAAGCTTGTGTATGTGTAAGTTTGTGCAATATCTCCAAGCAGGCTTCATCTGAGTTTTGTAATCTTTGTTTGCATGCTGTCTTGCTGTAACTGCTCACATTTTCTTTGTTTTGCATTGGAAGGGCATTCACTTTGTATTACTTCTCAAACAGACATGATACCGCTTCCCCTGCATTCACGCATGACTCTATACCCAGCTCCACAGATAGTATTAAACTGAAATACAAACCCCTCAGGGAAAACCGAGTGCTGCAGTTTGAGCATGAACATTTCTTTATTTTTATGTGTGTGTATATATATATATATATATATATATATATATATATATATATATATATATATATATATATATATATATATATATATAGTTGCTCATTTGTTGTGTGTTTGACACGTAGAGTTAAAATAGAAACGTTTGCAGATGTGTTAAAAAAAACGACATCAGCTAAGAACTTCACAGGCAGGAGGAGCGTTTTCTCCTTCGAGATGTAAAGGCATCAGCCATGTTCTGCACATGCTGGAGTAGTCTGCTAATGAGTAAATCATGTTCACTGCGATTGCAGAGAATGAGAAAATGGCCATTTCCTCCTGTCCGAGAGGATAATGAGAGTTTGGGGCTGACTGTGTAAGTGTTCTGACTCTGATAATCTTCCTTGAGCTTGAGTCCTTCCCACGGAATCTGGTGACATCACACAAAGAGCTTTACTATGAGTCATGCCTGTGTTGTGAATGCGTAGTTTAAATATTGCATAGTGTAAGTCACGGCTTCTGAAATGAATCAGAGGGGGTTATGATGGTAAAATAGTGAGGTATAGCATATCGTCATATGGTGCTATTTCTTGAATGAAACATCTGAGAATCAAGAAATATAGCTGATCACTGTCAAGAATGATTTTTCCTCCATACATCATATTTAGAAACTTTGCCACATTTAACAACTTTTGAGGTATTGTTTGCCTTCACTATGTTTGTATGTTGTAATTATATGAAAAGGCAAAGTATACAGTAAAACCATGTTAATTGTTTGTATAAGTAGCATCAACATATTTTATAGGCCACATTTTTTATAATGGACAATAATTTTACTTTTCCTGTAAAATATAGGGTACCGCAAAGTTTTTAAATAAATATATAAAAGCTATATTATTTTATGAATCTGTAATGTAGGCCTATAACAGTTTGCATTCTTGCTGAAATGTTTTTCCCCACAGTCTCTGTTGTTATTGATCAGTAGTTTAGTTGTTCCCAAAGACTTGTTTATGATGAAACTTTTGTGCGATCTATCTGTGAATCCACTAATTTGTTATCTCAAATTTGTTGATTCAAGTCCGGACTTTGACTTGACTAAACTGTGACTAAAGAGTTTACACAGGATTAACCATTAGGCTACAGAAACATAAATTATTTTTGATAATAATCCTACTGTTAGTTTAGGGCAGCTGTGGCACAAACCTTATTGGTGGTGGTCTAATACACTTGTTAAGCACTAGCCTATATCATTTTCGTTATCAGCTATGTTCATTATGGTGTTTTATGTTTATTATTAATTATTTAGCTAGTTAATTAAGGTTATTTCCAATATTGTCACAGCATTGTATTTTTGTATTTTTTTTTTTTTTTTTACTTTTTACCTACACCTAACACGATTTGCCTTATTTATGCAACTAGACCTGAAAACATGAGAGGGTAAACGCAGAAGTGCGTGTTGAGGGTTTATAACGAGCTGGGATAAAACGCTCGAGGGTCCCTCATCTCATCGAAAGATCGCTTATATTGGTGAACGAATGATGTAGAAACGCATAGAATCGAGCATGTATCATATCATGAACGTTCATATGAGTACAATGTAAGATGTGTGTGAGAGCAGCATCTGCGCTGATGTCCGAGCAGCGCTCACTGTACATTGGGAATGATAAGCTCAGTGGTTTCCGCAGTGAAGTTTGCCTCTGGAATTTCAAACGCACATAGGCTACAGTACGTCACCGAGAGGCAATCCCTCACCGAAATGAGTTAGATGACTGAAAAAGCAGAAGAATCACGCAGCGACAGGTTAAAGCTCCACAAACCGAGCCACGGTAGGCTAATCCACATCAGAGTATTAGCAAGTTCAGTTTGTGTATTATAACTTTTACGATTATGTAGCCTACAAGTGACGGTTGGAATGACATTTAAACGCTCGGAGGTTTGAGACCGATGGCCAACTGACAAGATTTGAAGACCGTTGCACTGAAAACTGTTTTCTTAGGGGGAGCCTTGCTCTGAAACAGGGTGTAATTCTCATTTTCACCTTAAGGATGTGTTACTGACGGCATCCCTCAGTTCCAGAGAGGCTGTGGGGAAAGAGGACCGCGTGAGACTATCCTGTGGTCCTGCTTGAAGATTCAATCCCAATTCTTGCGGATTCAGTTGCCAACGTGCGAGTCTCGCGGTTCTATTCGTCGAGGAAGAGTCATGGATCATTCATAAACATGGAAACCACTGGATTAATTTGATTCATGGTTGGTTCTGTGGTTAAACTTAAAGGATTCGTCGGTGGGAATAATTATCCATATTTCCAACCTGACTGGTGAGAGGAGGAGGACTGTTGCAATGTCATCCCATTCAACATCTTTGGAGCTTTGTGGAAGAAGGATGCTGTGAGTATTGTTTTTTTCTCTCTCTTTGCTAAAATTCGCGTGGTTCATTACGACGTGGTGTCTATAGGGCAATGGAGAATGAACATAAACGTTTTAAAAATCAGTCTCACCATTCAGCTACACTGAAATTAATTTGATGCAGGAAGACGTGGCTTTTCCCGCATCATTAGGGATCCGCGATCCTAAAAAACGGCATAAAGGGATGAAAGGGGGATTATAATGTTAGGATGTAGGCTTTTTAACAGTACGCTGGATTTAATTGAGTTATGTTCAACAACACGCTCTTGTTTTACCTGTAAGAAAACTCGTGTCATGATCATGTGAGCACCAGATCTGAGGATTTTCCCTCAGGAGTGCGCATCGTTTTTACTGGACAAAACGAGGGAAATCGTTTACTAATGAACGAGAAAAAAGATAAATAAAGGACAGAAAAGATACATGTGTCATTTGACAAGGTTTTACACGATATGGGACTTGTCTATGATTCCTTTGCTATGTAATGGATGAATGCGGATTTTGGTCCAGTTGTTGATCCAACTTCGAATAACAGCTAGCCTACTTTTCTTTTAAAACAACGCTGATTTTATTTTGAATTGAGCATGGCTAGTCACTAAGTCTTTGTTTCCTTTTCGTTAAATAATGGCTATTTTCATCCTTCTTGCTCCTGTTGTAAAGTTCTGACGCGTATACTATACTTTCCCATTGAATGTTATGGTGTCGTATAGCGCACTGAGGTTCCAGCTGAGAACGCAAAACGTGTCTCGTCAATAGGGGGCGCCCTTGCATAATGGTCGTTTTGTGGAAATTAATGAGGTATCAAAAGTAATATTCATCTAGATATATTCCCCATGTTAAGATCTCTGTCACGTTGTAAGAACATTGATATCGCATTTGCCTAAAATAACAAATCAGGTCAGTTTTTCCACGCAAACATAAATTAATTTATACATTATGCTTTCTCTCTAGCCTCCCTTTCCCATCCCTCTCTAATTAATTACATTAAAATAAAATGCCATATAAATGTTAAATGTAATCATCAGAAGACCTGGTTTCCAGCCACATTCATTGATGTTTGTCACGTTGTTCCTAATTCAATTCCTCCGATGATTTATTTTTCAGAATGTTTAAAGGATGCACTTGGCAAATTTTTGCTTATAAAAAAAACTTGACGACACAAGAACTGTGTTGGACAAAATGTCACGTATTGATTTAAAAACAGTCATTCAAGACATACAAAACTTAAGCAAGGATGTTCAGCTACATTTACTACATTAATGTGATCTAGTCTAAATGCATATGTGCCAAAATGCATCACATCTCTTGATTAATCTCTTGAGACAAGTCTGGATCAAATCACACAAAGCTTGATATTTTCACCAATCTCTGCTCAATTGCATTGAAACAAATCAACCATTCATGTTTGCTTTTCTCTACTGAATTCTTATCAGCCGAAACTGATAAATCTTGCTTGCTCATTCATTTGTCTTTAATAATGGTGATATGATGCATTATTCTTCATGAGAATCGCAAGCTTCAACAGCCCCTGCACCATATGTTGTTTCTCTGCAGTTTTATGCCTTGCTTTACAATGCATCTGTTTGCGTTTACATGCTGGCCACAGTAGCGGAGGGCCTGTGTGCTTCCTCCGCTCAGTCAGTCCAAGACTCTTCATGTGATGATGTCAGCTCCACTCTCTTCTGCCCTGCTTGCTGCTCAGATCCAGTGTCACATGTAATATTCATCATTTGCTCATTGCTAGTTATTCATTGCCTGAATTTCCAAAATGAGATGATAAAATCCTGCGCTCCTCGCCGTTGTTGTGTCACTCTACTGGATGCAATTGTGTGTGTAATATGGTTATCAAACAGTTGGTAATGCAATTCTGAACTAAAGTAAGTATTAAGCGATGTTGAATAAGATTTAGATACCTGGAGTCATTTTGTGTTTCATCTTTAAGAAGAAAAGAAGTAGCGTATTACATGGTGTATTTTGTAAATCTCCAAAGGCATTATATCAAAAACAGCGTCTGTTGTGTGTGTTTTTGTTCTGCAGGGAATGAAGTCGAGCACTATGGGGCTTTCCAGGTTGGTTCTTCTCACTCTTCCAGCTCTCCTTACCCTCATCAGCTTCTCACATGCGGCAGAGAAAGTGCCCATACTGAACATTGCCGTGATCCTGGGTCAAACACGCTACATCTCTGATCGAGATATAAGGGCTCTGTGGAGCAAAGATGATCCCATTGACGTCAACGTGGTGACCCTGCTGGTGAATGAAACAGACCCCAAAAGCATCATTAACCATGTGTGCGATCTCATGTCTGGGACTAAAATCCATGGGGTGGTGTTTGGGGACGGCACAGACCAGGAAGCCATCGCCCAGATTTTGGATTTTATTTCCTCTCAGACTTTGATACCCATCCTGGGGATCCATGGGGGCTCGTCCATGATCATGGCGGATAAGGTCAGTCTGTAGTATGTCAAGCATCAGCTCACCTGGGGCAGGGCACATTATTGAATACTAAAGTGTTCTACTTTTTAAATTTGTGTATTCAATATCTGGAGCGGAAGATGAGCTCTAAATATTATTTAGATCACAAAATGAGTTCAGTGGGTAAAAATGAGCTCTCTTAATGTGGTTTGGTAATGACAATGATGTTAAATAATATCATTAGTTCATCATGCAGTCGTGCCTTAACTGTTCCTCTGACAAATTACAATATGGAATTATTTCACAACATATGTTTCATAAAAAAATTTGCATTCCACTGGAGTAATCACTTTACTGAATCCGATAAAAAAATATCTCTTTGTACTGAACCATTGCAATTCCTATCACAGCTGTCATCATGCAATACTCACTTGATTTGAAGATCAAAAAGGGAAAAAACAACAAAATCATATTTGAGATCGTTTTTTGGTACTTTTTAAGATCGTCAAACCAGAGTGGGGATAATATGCCACTGTTGAAAAATCCCATTGTAGACCTGCATTGAGTAGACCTGCATATATATATATATATATATATATATATATATATATATATATATATATATATATATATATATATATAATAATCCTGTTTCTCTTGAGCACTCGCTGCTGCATTTAAATGTGTTTACTCACTTTTCATCTCGGGATGTCGCTGTATCAAATGAAGCAGCGTTTTGAAAGCTTACTCTCGGGAGACTTTCTTCAGCGGTACATTAAGTCATTCTAAAGCACTCTGTGTTGAGATAAATGTCGGGGCTGTTTTAACTCACAGGGACCTTTGTGTCTTCTTTTGTTGAATAATACATTACGTGCATACATTGGAAACTATGTTGCAAGGATGTGATATACTTCCAGTTACATGTAAATGTGAACTTTGCATGGTTAACATACATTTACGTCATGGTAGCATTATGAAACCACCATGTGCTACAGCTCTTAAAATGCGCTTTGTTATTTATTCATTTAAATGTTGCATTTTACTGGCATGTCAAAACAAGAGTCATTTGATTCGATTCTGAGAACCGTTACTGGTTAGGAGAGACCAGGCGAAATTAATGGTAGCTCATGTCTTTTTTATTCTTCAGGAGACAGGAAAGCATACACATGGTAATTAATGTTGGGCCACCAGGCAGGTCTTACTTCATTTAGTGCTCATGCAGCAGGATTTGAACCCAATAAACACAGGGATCATTGGCATGTGTCAGGAGATTCTTTGTTTTATATCTAAAGTGCTTCCTCCCACTGAATGCGGCCAATGCACAGGCACGTTCACGGCCAGTTACGGCCAAAGATCAACTGACTGTCTTATTGACGTTTTTAGGTTGCTTTTCCATATGTCGTCAGCCTGAAGCAATTGATTTACACATGATTGTCATTTAATATACGCAGCTGCCAAACGCGGCAACATACAATGGAGATAGCCATTTAGGCAATTTAGTTCTTTCTCTCCATCACTGACAGGAAAATGCATTTTTATCCATTTATACACTCCTAATATATCCCCAATAGATTCATAATATGCACACTGTGGCACAAACTAATGCCTTTGCTATATTTGCTATCTTAGCTTGTTATAAAGATTATTTCTAGTGATTCGACACATTTAGAGGTAGTCATAATTGCATTTGTAGAGTACACACTAATCTGATGCGTTCTCACTTGTTAATCAACCACTGCACAAAAACAAGGGTTTTCAACTTTGGTAATTGTGTGTGGCTTTTACAGAACTACTTTAATATGGCTGATATCAACTGTGCTGTTTGTGCTAACAGTGCTGTTTGTGCTTTGAACACAGTTAGTTGGGACAAATCATAAAGTGTTTTCCCTTATGATCGCGTTTGAAGCAAACGTGTTGGGTGAGTCTTTCTGCGCAGCGTAAACACCATTAATCTTATTGTAACCTCATCTAAGGCTCATCCAATGCATGCTCGTTTGTTGGCTAGAGGAGCACTGGTCCCCCCCACTGTTCCTGGTCACCGTCGCCTTTGGCTTGCAGTTGGGGACACTTAATTTTCAACATTATTATTGATCTTACTGTACTGATGCTGCTGTATAAGAAGAACTAAACTGAGCTGGATGATGACATCATCTTTTCAGAGCAGCTTTATAGATTCAATTAGCTAATAAACTGACCTGACTTCAGCTAAACATCAGCCAAAAATTTGCAACAATCTGTATTGCATAAGACGCTATTTAAATAAAGGTGACTTGACTTGACATGTAGATATTTGTTCATGGACTTGGTGTTTAGGGAGTCTGCTGATCATGACGTTCTCTTTTGGAGGAGATACGACCCGCCAATAGCCTTCAAGTGCTGACAATTTAAGGACTTCAGTTTGGAGGAAGGACTTGTCACCCCAGAGAGAGGCGTGTAATGCATGCGAGAGCACACCATAGTGGAGGGATGGACTGAAAAATTAGCCTAGGACCTATCTTAGAAATTCAGCTGATATAGGAGTCATCCTGAAGTAGAATTGTTAGTTGGCTTATCTTATCCGATTTGGGTGTAATTCTCTAGACAAACTACTTTTCGCAAGCAGCACAAAGTACAGATTTGGTCAAATTCATAATAGCGGTGGTCTCTGGTTTGTTCAGTTCAAAGGTTTGGCATCTCCTTTGCTTACCAACATCAAGGGTGCATTTATTTGATCAAAAATACAACAATGATAAAACAGTAATGCTGTAAAAGATTATTACAATTTAATATTTTTCTATTTTAATATATATTTAAAATGTAACATATTCCCGTGATGGCAAAGCTGATTTTTTGTCTTCAGTGTCATGCTGATTTGGTGCTCAAGAAATGTATTATTACTATTAATGTTGAAAACAGTTGTGCTGCTTAATATTTTATGAACAGAGAGTTAAAAAAAAAAAAAATTAACATAGCAAAAAGCATTTATTTCAAATAGAAATCTTTTGTAACACTATAAGTGGATTTCTTTACTATCATTTTTGACCATTTGATGAATAAAACTTTTGAACAGAAGTGTAAACATAAACATTACTGATATACTACATGTATGGTGTTTGCAAAAATGTATTCTTTCCGAGTAAACGACAATCAGTGGAGAAAGATTATTTTTTTTTGTGGACCAGTATGGCATCAGGGGCCAACTGGCCCATACTTTAGCCAAACCTTCATCCTTCATTTAAACAAACTTAACTGTAACATGTAGCTACAATCCCCTATAATACTTTTGAGTCATATCCATTGAGTGTTTTACTGTATGTTATTTATGAAAATTCATTAACAAAGACATGCTGTGAACAAGCGCAGCACTTATGTTTAGTGTTCACTAATAAGAGAGCGTTTATGAACATGCAAATTATGAAATGTAATTAACTTACTGCCATCGGACAACTAATAACCTGCTGTTGTTGTAGATGAGGGAACAACCATAGGGTGAAGATTTTAAATTAAATTATTAATTAACCACAATGAGGCCATTCTGATGTCCCAGCGTTTTCTTAAAACCGCCATATTGCTTTCCCATTTCTACTAGAGGGAGTGAAAGTGGTATTAGTCTCTCAAGTGGCCTTTGTGTATCCTCATTGTGTTCATAAATGTTCTCTTTTTTGTGATTTCAGCGAGTGCTAATCTAGCCTCTTGTGCACAATTTGCAGGTGTGTCTAGCGAAACACACCAGTTGTATTTATTCGAATGGATTCTGAGCCATTCTTCTGAACAAAATAATTGTGCTATTGTAGAGCAACACAGCAGAGATTGTAAAAATCTTCTCAAATGCTAATGTCCCGATCCCCTGAGCATCATCAAATATTCTTTGCAGCCATATTCGACTAGCCTTGTGGGACGTGCGTATCTGCTCCCTTCTGAAATGGCACAGTTGTAGATGTGACATCTCTTATGTGCTTTAAACCTCAAACAGATGTCCAACACATTGTCTCTTGCTGTTACCTCAGAGGGGCTAAACATGGCCACCCATTATCACTCTTCAGCAGCATCCCAGACACGGTGGCTTGTGCATGGGGTGCAGAACTCATCAGATCACAGCACATGTCCACTGGACAAGTGTTACAACACTCTCTTGATTATAGTATGCTTTTTCGTATGCCTGACTCCCATGGACAGGACAGCTGTAAAGAATTTAAAAAGCTGAAAAATTATTTAATTAGCTATAACTGCTATTTCCAAGGCAATAAGGCTTTGCGCAGCGGTGCTGGAGAGTAATGATGAAAGGATGCACTTTCCAACAGGAAATCACAAATAAGATCACTTTAAAATCTCAATTGTTTCTCCTAGACTGCAGTGAGATTACATGAAGAGTGAATGGAGAATTTAGCTATGCCTGTTCACTTAAGGATACACTCAAGAGTTTCACAGGAGATATCAAAAAATTCTCATTTTGGGTCTCATTTACTAATAATTTCAAAAGTTAATTGTAATAAAAAGTTTTGTCACACTAACCACACATTAAATAAAAATTTCTTATTTTCAATGTACCCCGAAAAAAGAAATAATAATAATTATTATAAAAACTATTATTCTTTGATGAATCGAAAGTTCAAAAGAACATCATAAATGCAGCCTTGCTAAATAAAAGTATTAATTTATTAATACAATTGAATAAAATATAAATTGTAAGTATACGAGCATGAATTCTGTAACAAATGATCACACAAGTTTTTAAGCACAAATATATGTGCCTACGCATTCGATTTTTAATCAAATTCTTTCAAAACCAAATGTTTGAGATATGCACATTAAAGTTAGGCCTATAGCGCTTCATTCTTACAGTATCTCAACAGAATATCGAATTCATGAATTCAACAGAGCTTGTGGTTCTAGTTCAGTCTACAGTAGGTCAGTGTTCAGAAAATAAAAGGATGCCACATTTTCATCTATTAATTTTGGGGCGGAACAGTCTGTTTGTCCAACTAATGGCAGATTGGGGAGTGTTCAATAAGCCTGTTTAAAAAGTAAATTGTTATTAAAAATGAATCATTATCTTGGCGGATTTGATTGGTTATGATAGAGCTCTTATTGTAGTTTCTGTTTCAAGACTCAAGTTTATTTATTGATATAAGGTAAATAGGAGTGAACAAGTTTGCTGCAGTCCTGATTCCCAAGCAGCTGGAAACTGCACTCTGTGCTGGAAATTTGCCATTGACCCCTGGAAACGCTGCAGTTCACTTGCTGATGTCACTATTAATGAAGGTTGTTATGAAGACAAGGTAGTTTGCACTGAAGCAATCTAGGGTCACAGGATAGCCATCTGTTGTTTCATTCGTTAAATGCTGCAAATGATTTACCATCAATTATGAGGTAAATTAAGCCTCTGACATTTATTAGACAACAAAGGTCTAGCTGTGAGATTGACCCCACAGCTATATGCTCTCTTATGTAAGGACAAATCCATTGGAGGGTGTAATCACACATTGGGCCACTTGCTAACAGCGGACCTTAACAGCCAAACTGTAATCTTATGTAAGGCAAGCTGAAAATACAGGGCGAGCTACAAAATTACAATGATTTCATTGTGTTATGAAGCTTGGCTCATTAATTAAAGACAGGTCAGTGCAGCTGTGAAGGGTGAGGCATGAGGCAGATGTTTTTCTGGCTGCTGCAGTGTTCTTGTTTGGTCTAGTAAAGGGCATGCAATGTTAATTTGATTGCTTTACTCATCTACACTGTATCAGTATTACAGAGCTTTACACAGTATAAACACTATGTGGATACACTGTACTGTAAATGCACTTCATGGTATGATTGTCTTTTTGATTTGGTGTAATTCATCCAGAAATGAAAATTCGGTCATCATTTACATACCATGACATTCCAAATGTGACTTTCTTTCTTTGATGGAACACAGAAGGAGAGATTTTAAATAATTGTACTGCTTGCTCGTTTACATGCAATTACAATTATTGTAAACTCGATATTTCAGTCTTAAAAAAATATGCAAAAGTTCTATCAAGTATTTTAAAATGAGTGTATTTTTATTTTTACATTATATTTTTTATATTTCTTTAATTATATATAAATAAACAATACACCAATCAGGCATAACATTATGAACATATTCATTATGAAGTAAATAACACTGATTATCTCTTCATCATGGCACCTCTTAATGGTTGGGATATATTTGGCAGCAAGTGAACATTTTGTCCTCAAAGTTGATGTTTTACAAGCAGGAAAAATGGGCAAGTGTAAGGACTTGAGTGAGTTTGACAAGGGCCAAATTGTGATGGCTAGATGACCAAAACTGCAGCTTTTGTGGGGTTTTCCCGGTCTGCAGTGGTCAGTATCTATCAAAAGTGGTCCAAGGAAGGAACAGTGGTGAGCCAAGGTTCAATGAGTGTGGTCATTGGCTTGCTCAGTTGGGGACACTACATTTTTCAACTAAATTTCCAAATAAATCTAATTATTAAACTAAATTAACCATATAAACTAAATTAATGATCTAATTACTGATCTAAAGCCCACATTGTCACTGTATGATAATTGAAATATATTCTGTTGCATTATTTTCCTGTTTAATACTGTGAAGCTGCTTTGAAACAATCTGCATTGTTAAAAGCGGTATATAAATAAAGTTGACTTGACATGACTTGACATGAAGCTACTGTAGCTCAAATTGCTCAAGAATATAAATGCTGGTTCTGATAGAAAGGTGTCAGAATACACAGTGCCTTGTCAGTTTTTTTTACATCACATGGATGGCCGGGTGTGTGTGTATCACTTACCTGGGGAACACAACACATGGCAGCAGGATGCACTATGGGAAGACGGCAATCCAGCAGAGGCACTGTGATGCTTTGGGCAATGTTCTGCTGGGAAACCTTGGGTCATGCCATCCATGTGGATGTTACTTTGACACGTACCTACCTAAGCATCATTGCAGACCATGTACACCCTTTCATGAAAACAGTATTCCCTGAAGTTGTCTGAAGCTATATATAATAACTGATTCACTAATAATCATATTCGTCTACTATAGTAGAGAAGTATTGGATTTCAGACCCAGCTTTGACATCAGGTCAACTTCATAGTAATAAGCTATGACGCGGCAACCAATGGGAATGTAGAAGTGCTCCTTCGCAGTCCTGTAAACTTTGGTTCTGAACACATTAGTTCCCAAGCAAAATGAAGGAGAGGTTGATCATTGCTGTGGGGGGTTTGATAAGAAGGCGCGCAACACAATTTATAAGGCAACATTTTCGCTCTAGAATGCTATTCATTTGTTCAAAATAACACCTATTTGACCAATTGCATTAATGCTGCACTTCAACCAGGACAGTTATTGTAATGTAGGCTGCACACAAATGAATGTTAATGTTAATTAAAGACCAGGTCTCCTATAAACTGCATGTTGAAATTAGACTAGCAACATTAACACAAAAGTCACACCACACAAATGGCTTTTAACTGATTTATTTCGTTAGCAAACATGTAACTATAATTGATAAGTTCTTTCTATTAATCTTTTTTTAAATTTTTTTTTACTTTCACATTTAAATGATTTCATGAGGTTCATTTATACCTTACTTGTGGTCTAAGTCTGCACAAATGCCGCTCACCATGATTGTTTGCTTTGCAGCCCCTTTAAATAAAGTTTAAAAAAAGACCAAGCATTCGATCTACGTCAGCACATCCACAAATCTTTCTACAGGCTCGTTAACAGGGCGGCCAGAGTGAATTTTGAGGCTCTTGTCGGCGGCGGTGTGAACGCACAGTAATGATGCGCTTTCATGCAAAATGGAAATACTTGTGTGAATATATAAATCAATTTTCATTATCAATTATTATCGACTAGTTGCTACTGCCTCTATTGGAGTGCAAAAGTAGAAAAGCTTATCCAAGTCTAAAAGCAGAGACTGAAACGCTTCCAAACAAAGTGCAACAAGGATTCAGACTTCACCATTACAGAATGACAGAGAATTACATATGCTTTGCATCTAACTTTTTAGTACCTCATTCTGTATTTTAGGCAGAAGAGAACTGCATCTTTGCAGCACACTGTTTGGCTTTCATACGACTGCAAAATGAATGAAGCTTTCTCCTAGACTTGCTTATTCTCAGCCGAGGCAAGTTGAGAGATGCACTGCAGTGCTCATGCAGCGAACACAATTACATCAGAATACACTCCTCCGTATTGGTACAATTCCTTGTCAGAAGCAGTGAAGTGTGCTCAAAGAGAGAAAATGGAAGTGGATGGCATGAATTAAATATATTTTGCTTTGTGCTCCATGCATTCATTAGAAACACGTTTTATGTATGATGGCCCAGCGGAACTTACAAGATTGTTAATTGATCACAAAAGTGAGGCATAGTCTTGAGGAAAATGTAAGGCCTATCCCTGGTTTGATGGAACTGCATTGAATGGAATCGTTCTCTTTCTGCAGATAGCTCTGCAATAGCTCAGGCTATTAATGTTAAGGGCATTTAACCTGCTCTGGAATAGATCCTTTGCATCAAAATACCATTCAAATAATGTACTGGACTAAGCCTATGGCGGCTTCACTAAATTGCAAACCATTTAAGGTGACTTTTCAAACTAAATAAAACGGCAAAGAATAATTGTGGACAGAAATCATCTTATTCATGAAGCAGTTAAGCATTGTGAACAAACCTTTTTCACAATCGAGCTGCATTTGCTCCAGGCACTAGAGGCTGAATTTAATAGAGGTCATCCAAACAGCATTATTGCAAATTGTATTACTAAAGTGTCTGCTTGAGGATTGTGATTGGATAATTGATTAACAGAGCCTTAACATCTTAATCGATGGCAAGATATTGACTTGTTTTGTGCTCAACAAGAGGGCCGCTGTTCTTATTTCTGAATGGCCTAAGGTGCTGTAAAGTGTCATGAAATCCCTCTGTTTTAGCCTGGTCGTTCACACCTCAGAGTTGGAAAAAGTCTCAAGTGTAAAGTCGTGGAAAAGTGGGAGAGTAAAGGGTGGGAATGGGGGAGACAACAACCAATAAAACACAGACCTGCAACACACTCATTGTACTGACACATAAATATTAAAATATGAATTGAGCTCTCCCTCGACTGCGTTCTGTCTGTTTGACAGACATATTCTGTGCTGATATGCAGAGTATATTATGAGAAAATGAAACCTTTGATGCATGTAAACCTCTTGTTGTAGACCTCCAAAGGAAACTTTGAAATAGCATAATAGGGGCACTTTAAGTTTGCTGCTTTCTTTTAGTAATATCTCCATGTAATATTCACAGAGCATACTGTATAGACTCATACCACGGTCAGCTTGGGACAATAATGATTCACTCTTAGTTTTTTTTCTTCTTCTCCTGAACCCATGAACCAATTTAAAATCATCTCACACCTTGAGAGTAAACTAGTTTTTGTTCTACTTCTTCCCATGTTCCTTCGTTCTCAATACATGGACATGCCTTTAAAAATAGGTCCAAAGGTAGCAAAGATAAATGACAAAACAGCTGAGTTTTTCAGGGTCAGCTTTGACAAATGAGGCAGCGGACTTTCGGAGCTCCAGAGACTTCCACAGTTAGGTTGCTAATCTCAGGAGGTTGAGGGAAATACATTTTTGTTATGCTGGAGGCAGCAGTCGAGGTCTTGAAATTGTGCTATTTGCTGATGTAAATGCATATAGCTGTTCTTAGTTGTCAGGAATGTAGAGGATAAATATCAGACTGAGATTTAAATGAATTTCTTGTTCCTGAAACCTTGACTGCTTTTGTGCATGACAAAAACCAAAGACTTTCAGCATGGGAGTATGTGCGAGTCGTGACAGCCATCCTTATAAAGGAAAGTGTAGAGGCATTCTGGTTTATAAAGTGGCCTTGAAGATGTACGGAACATTGAAAGGAAAATGAGTTTATTCCATTGGTAAAGTGAAAATGTTCGACAGTCATAAGAATTATTGTAAGGTGCTACTGTATGCTTTGTGAACAAAAAATGGGAGAGGATTTTAAAGAAGCAGCTTGTTCACCATAGTTGAAAAGAGTGATTATGTGGCTGATAAATAACAGCTTCCCACATTTCTGAGGTGGAAAGATAGGCTTCACACTTGAGATTTACCTCAATATAGGTCAAATGGATGAAAAATTGAGCATACACACAAGCTGGGCTATGTATGTCTGTCCACATGTTATAGAAAGGTTTATTCAGACCACCTATAAAAAAGTTACCCTAGGGAAAACTAGATAGATAAGCCAGTAAGCCATACAGGCATTATTATTAAAAAAAAAAGTAATAATTATAATTATAATTTTTTGTATAATTGTGTTAATATTAGACTTTTTAACTAAATTAAATTATTTTATTGAATCAGAATTTAAAAATAAATACATTTATTTAAAGTAACCACAATTGGACAGAAAATATATTAAAATAATATTAAATATCAGTATATTATTCTTCATTCAGTTGTATGCAACAGAATCTGATTAAACATAATTTTTTGGCGCATCCCATATCTATTACTTGAAGCGAGCATTTGATGATGTGATAATCTGTTCAAAATGCACAATTATACAACCTCGACCGATACAATAAAAGCGAAATAAAAACTAATATACTGAACAAAAATGGACCTCAATTCATCTTTAGAAGTCACTGTAAAGAATGTTAATAGGAATGTTTAGACGTCTTATGAGTCCTCAGTCTGTTCAGAAAAACACTCAATAATCCCAATCAAAGGGTGGGTGTTGACGTGCTTTGCAAAGCCAGGGTTACTTACAACCAGGTGGCATATTTTCAGCATCAGTCTGGAGGCAGTCCAAGTGCACCAAAGGACTTAACAAACACTGGTTCAAAACCAATTACCTTCACAGGAGGTGAATGATAAAGGAACGCTTAACTGTAAAATATCAGGTTTTTAGGGGAGATTTATTGCATTACGGGGGAAAGAGGCACTCGTATGCTCCATTTTATGTCTAATTTGAGATTCGAAATAGCAGATGTGCTGCAAAGATCTCTCTGTGACACAGTTTCTCTAGGAAGTGTCTGTGATTATTGCCAGGATGGTGCATATTGAACTCCACAGAAGTCAATTTGAAACATGTGTTTTGCCCCAAAGGGCTGAAGACTTTACTGGAGTTTGGTGCATAGAAAGCGGACCCAAGGGCAGAGCTGTAAAATCTCCTACACCAGCTGAGTTCAACCCCGCACAGGCAGCTGTCGTAGCTCGGTCAGACCGGCTTTGTCTGTATTTTGTTTATGTGTATTGGGTAGAACAGGGTCAGAGGTAAGTGTCTGTAAAGTCAAAAGTGTCACCGAATCACTGCCTATTGACATGGGACTTAAAATCTTTAATTAAAGTTCTTGTGACGTTGCCTTTAGCCAGTCAATAGCTGCTCGTCGTGGCTAGTCATGTGGCATTTCTGCTTAAAGTTCACAAGTTCATTGCAGCTAAGCCAGAAGAAATGGAACATATTCACAAACTTTTTTTTCTTCACCAAAACTGTACCTAAAAAAGTACAGGGATCCAAAGATTATCATCCAAATAGTATATATATATATATACACACACTACCTGTCAAAAATTTTGAGTCAGTACATTTAAAAAATACAAATAATCTAATACTTTTATTTAGCCTAAATTGTTTAAAAGCGAAGACAGTTACAAAAATGTATCACAGTTTCCACTAAAATATTAAGCAGCATTATTATTTTCAGATAGTTTTTATATTATTATACAGATTGTAAGAAATGTTTCTTGAGCATCAGATCATCATATTAGACTGATTTCTGAAGGATCATGCAAGACTGAAGACTGGAGTAATGATTCTGAAAATTCAGCTTTGACATCAAAGGAATAAATAACATTTTAAAATGTATTCAAATAGAAAAATTATTTTGAATTGCAATAATATTTCCTAATTTCCTAACTATATATTTTTGATCTAATTAATCCCTTCTTGGTGAGCACAAGAATAGACTTCTTTTAAGAACATAAATCTGTCTCTCTGTCTCTGTCTATGTCTCTCTGTCTCTCTCTCTCTCTCTCTCTCTCTCTCTCTCTCTCTCTCTCTCTCTCTCTCTCTATATATATATATATATATATATATACACACACACACGCATATATGTGCAGCAGCAGCAATGCTTAGCGTGATAGCATTATGACATGTCATTAGCCTGTGAACACATTTGCTGAAACCTTAAGCACTCCATCGGCGGCCTGTGAGTCATGTGTGTGTCAGACATGCTTAAACAGAGGAAGATGTATGTGAGGACATGCCATCAAGGTTAGGACATGGTGGAGCTATTATGGAGTGGAATATAACAATATATACACATTTATTAGTAGTAAAGGGATAGTTCACCCAAAAATGAAAATTCTGCCATAATTTACTCACCCTCACCCTGTATGCGTTTCTTTCTTATGCTGAAGAATATCAGAAACAAAACAGTTGATGGTAGCCATTGACTTTTAGAGTATTTTGTGGGTCCACCAACTGTTTGGTTTCTGACATTACTCAAAATATATTTTGTGTTTAGCAGAAGAAAGAAATTCCTACAGGTTTGGAGTGTGATTCACAAAACTTTCATTTTTGTGTGAACTATCCATTTAATAACATCCATTTAAATGTAATATACTATTAAATATAATCTCAAAATCAATAGTTTTTATGCCTAAATGTATGTTTTTATTTAACTTTAACATTTATTTAACTTTTTATTTTTATTTTATGCCCTTCTTGTGATGGCATTTTATCACATATTGTACGTCTTCCTCTGTCTATGCATGTCTGATATACATATGACTCACAAGCTGCAGATGAAGTGCTTAAGGTAACAGCAGATGTCTTCACCGGCTAATGACATGTCATAATGCCATCACGTGTCACCTCGCTGCTTCCTTATAGCCAGTCCACTGACAACACTCTTGTGCCTGTGTATCTGAAAGTCATCGAGGGCGTATGTTTGATTTTGACATTGGAGGGGACATAAGTATATTCTGTCCATGTATACCCGCAGAGCGTAGACGGGATAGAGCAAAGCTAGGACTGGGTCTGCCTTCTTCGAGTGCTGATTGCAAGGGCTCCTGATGGTTTATGTAAGCAACGGTCGCAGTGCTGTCCTTACGGACCAGTATATGCTTGCCTTGTAACAGCCCTATGAGCGGCCCAGCACAAGACGTACTGTAAGTAACTCGAGGCCATTGATGTGCCACTGCATTTAAGGTCCTATCCACAGACCCGAAACTGCATGCACATTGTACTTGGCCCCTGAGCCGGTGGTGGAGGCATCCGTGGAGACCACAGCATGCCTGGACACTTGTTCTAAGGGAACACCCGCACTCAGGAACAAAGGCTCCAACTACCGAGTGAGGGTATGACGGGAGCTCGGTGTGATATGAGTGCTAAATCGGCCTCATATGAAGCAATGCAAACAGCGTTACTGCGGCTGCGGATGCCTTATGCCCCAGGAGCCTCTGAAATAATTTCAGTGGGGCCGCTGTCTGGCTGCTGAGTGTAATCAGGCAGTTCAACACTGACTGGAGGGTGAGGTGAGTGGTGGTGTGCAGCTCGCCCATGAATGGCTGGTCAGGACCACCCTGGGCCATGTCCATGAGTGCCTTGGCCTGATAGACCTGCAACAACGCCATGGCATGGAGAGCGGAGGTGGCCTTGTCCGATAGGTTGGACAAGAACTTAAAGGCCTTGGATGGGTGCCGTGGATTACCGCTCCTATTGGCGACCGTCTGACACAGCTGCATCACGACGGCACGCTCAACTGGAGGGATTTCCCGTATACCCCTTGGCCTCCCCGCCATCCAGGGTGGTAAAGGAGAAAGAGGAACAACGTTTTCCACGACCGGGTTACCTCTTACTGCAGTTCCGGGAAGAATGGCACCAGAGCGGGATGATGAGAACCAGCACCCAGCAACCTGAACCAGCTTGTCCTCGAGAACCGAGGTAAGCAAGCCTGTACTGCAACACTGCGATGCTCATGTTCTCACTGTGTTCAGCATGCTGAGCACCCAAACACGTGATGCAGCGACTGTGAAAATCAGCCGTCAAGAAACGACCACATCCAAAAATGCATGGACGGAATGACATCTTAAAAAAGATGCAGTGTCTGTCCGTATATTTTTTTAGGAATGGGAAAAAAGCTCTTGTATAACACACAGGGGAACAGCCGCGGAGCTGCTGTAGGGGGTAGTGCAGCCTAACAGCACGCTCTCACTCTCTCACACCGGCAATCTGCTAAACAGCTGAAGAGACACGTGAGCTTGCGGCCACCGCTGTAGTGCCTTCTCACCAACACGAAGGATCTCTTCTCCCTCTCACTGGCTTGAGTCACACTCTCAGAGACATAGCAACACTCTGCTCGGTTCCGACATGGAAGACAAAGGTGCGTTGCATGCGCATTCTGTATTTATACCCGTGCTGCAGGGCGGAGTGCGACATGCAAATATCGCACTCCAATGTTCATTGGCTCATTTAGTACACACTCGAAGTTGATAGGGCTCTCATGCGATATCTCAATTTCAATTAGTCAGTTCACATTCTGATGTACGTGCACACACTACAGGGTGTTAAATGTAACACTGAATCAGTGTTGGAGTTAATGAGACAATTAAGTGATAACAAACAGAATCACTGAAGGACGGAGGAACAACAAAAACAGAAATTACGACTGAATTCCAGCCACAGCCTGAAAACTGAAAACTGATAAAAAAAGATAAAAGAAGACATCTCTCAAGATCTGAGCAGAGGATGATTAAACAAGGAGCTTATCACTTATTGCTAACCAATTTATACTTCTGTGTCAAGCGTAGCTATGTTGTAGGCTGTGTGTAGCACGTGTAGCCTAATGTGCCCCTCTCCAAAAATGTAACGGCAAGCGTTGGGATTGGTCTGCTAGAATCGGACCAATCACCAAAAAGGAATCGCTGTGATCTGTCTGTGTGTGTAATTGTACGTCGACAGCAATGCAGAAGTATAAATGAAAACCGACGCATAGCCTACACAGTGTTGAGGCTATGCCGTATGTCCGAAGCAAAAGTATAAATCAGCTTTAAGAATTAACACAGTTTTAAATGTTGATGTTTTACTGAAAATAATAGTTTAGTTTGAAGTCACCATTATGGAAATCTGTGTTTGCTTTAGTTGGGCTCTTGACTCTTGACTGGGCCCCAGTTAGATATCCCAAATTGACTGTGCTAGCTGGATTGAGATGTTATGAATCTGCATGAAATAGGACAGGTGTCTATATCGTCTTAAAACATGGTGAGCATAGAGTTCCCTCAAATGGGAATAACATACTCAGTGGATATGATTATATTTATTAAAATAATAAACTGATGCTGCTTTATTGTGCCCGTCCCTATACCTACTCCTAACCCTACCCATTAAACACTTTATTCCCACTATTCTATACCTGTTAGGAACTTTTTTTACACTTTTCTAATATTTTAATATTTTTTTTCCTCTCCGAGCTGTTATGCAATGGGAAAAGGGAGAAGAATGTGTTTGGAAAAAGGCGAATTTGAGGTAGAAATAACATTACCTGTAACCTGCCATAGTCTCAGTTCAACGAAAGAAAGAAAGTCACACAAGTTTGGAAATTACAAGAGTGTGAGTAAATGATACAACTATTCCTTTAATAGCAATTCATTGCTTATTGTACAATATAATTACACTGCTTCTGCAATGCAATTGATCAATTTTACACATATCAAAATACTGTAAAACAATATTTGTGGTACACAATAGGGAAGGCAGACTGGCATAGATCCCAGGCTGATTTCAGTCCCAGTCCCTCCGTGGTTGAAAAACAGTAACTGAATTCTCCGCTTCTCCAGTATCTCTGCTCTCTCTGTCTGACTTTGTCAGATGTTCTCCTCCCCTGTGGCAGCTCATCGAGTTTCCCCCGGGGGACCCCTGTGCCTTTCAACACACTCTCTCTTATCTCTTTGTCCAACACATGGACCTGTTTGGATTCCTTAGCCCCTCGCTACCTCTACATGTCAATCACTCTCTGGCACACAGCACTGGTGATCAGACCAGAGCATCCATCAACAATGACGTAAAAAGTAGTGGAAGCCAAGAAGAGGAGGAACAGAAGAGGTTATCTCTAGCAGGCTGTCTTGTGACATCCCGGATAACCTGCAGACATTACCAAATGAAAGCGGTTTGAGAAGAAAAATATCTAATTCTCAGTTTTGCATTCAGATTGCATGCTGAACTTTGCCATAATTGCTCCACGAAAGTCAAGGTGTAACAGATCTGCTTAGAAATGCATTACGGTGTAAAAGAAGACGCCTCGTTCGTACTCTTATCACATGACCCCAATTTGGCTTTGATGAGGTCCCTCATCAGCGGATCAAGTGGAAATGTCTCGGTGTTAGCTCTGATCCACACCATTCTCAATATTTCATAGTGGCTTTTAAGAAATAGAGGATATTTCAACTTCTGGGTTAAGAGATAAATGAACCACAGAGGCGGTAAGATGTGAAAGCAGTGCTGATGTGACATCACAGCGTAGGGACCTGCTTAAAATAAAACAGTCCATCAAATGAATGTACTGTATGTAATTTAGTTTAGAGAGCAGTACAAAGTGAATTGCTGTTATTGTGGACAAACGGCTTGATAGGTTTAGTCTAAAGATGTATGTAGGAGGCTGTTCCGACCCCCTCTTTTGTCAAGCTCGCAGTGGCGTGTGCTCGTAAGCATTCTGCGTTTGTTGTTCATTGACAACAGTTGTGTGGATTTATCTGTAAGGAGTGCCTCATTGTAAACAAAATGAAATGTGGTTATTGTAGCTCTCAGAGGATTTCATTTGCTCCCGTTACAGGCTGTAATCAGAAAGCCTGTTGCGAAGAATCGACTTACGGTTCCTTTGAAACTTTGCTGCATAATGCATACTGAAATGACTCAGCCTTGCAGCCTGGCTAAACATATTGTTATAAGAGCACTAACATTTTCCGCCTTTCACTTACACTGAACTACCGTTTGTGGACGGGCCTGGAGAATTCAGGGTTTTGATTGATGACCGTGGCTGCCTGAGTGTTTCCCTCACACACATGTGACAGAGGTGAGCAGTCTTAACACCTGCTCAACATATCACAAGACAGCAACCCCATAGCATCAAATGTCTAGGTATGTCTTGGCTAAAGGTCAAGGATTTCCCATTTTAGACTAGTATAAACAAATGCACATTAAATGTACAGTAGCAGACAAATATCTGGACCCGTCTAACTGAATTTGTTTCTGGTTTATTAAAAACGTTCTAATATCCATCCATCCATCATCCATCCATCCATCAAAGCTGGTATTGTATATTACGATTAGTTTTAGCTCTTTGGTGAGGTGCTTTTGTTCCCCTTTTGTACGTGGCTTTAGATAAAAGTATCTGCTAAATGCATAATTGTCAATTCAATTGAAAAATCTGGGCCAAAACCAAATGTAATTATTTTTTTATTTTGGTATAATTGTATTCAATATTGATATAAGACGTTTTCTCGATATCCGTAATATTGACTGTTGTGGCAAAAATTCAGTCAATCACTGAGCAAGAGACAAATCTTTGAATATAATAAAGAATGATTTATTTCCTTGCAAGAAAAGAGTACACTGTCGCACAGCCACACATGACTGTAGGAGAGCGGCCCAAAGACTAAACAATCAGGTTCCCTTTTATACCATTTACAAGGTTAGAAACACAGAGTGCTCCTGTAAATTTCCACCCATGGTAAAACTTCAGTACTCACACAGAAATAACCCTTTCAGTTCAATTCTAAGGACATGTAGCAAACTACATGTTAAGCATACTACAATAATGATTATATGTGTTAAAACAAATTCATACATATTGTTAAAATCACTCTCCTCTAGGATTATATTTTCTTCTATTGATTAAATACATTTTTTCCATTACATTTACAGTCTACATACTTTTAAATCCCGTCTCAAGACCTACCTTTTTACACAGGCTTTTTTATGATTTACTACTTATTTTTCTTTCTCTATGATGCATGTTTGTTTTAAGTGTGTTGATTTAAAATGTATTTATATTGTTATTGCTTGTTTACCTGTAAGGTGACCTTGGGTGTTTTGAAAGGCGCTGTTAAATAAAATGCATTATTATTATTTAATGAAATTCAATAATTTTAATGATACTGAATTTTTTAAAAAAAGGCAATAAAATAAAATAACCACACTTTTATTGAAACGTAACACTAAAATGTATTGATAACTTTACTAATTTTCTAAAAATCAGAGAAAAGAAATGATGAAATTGATTATGGATTTTTGAAAAATGATGTAGTGTGTATCATAGTTCAAGGGAATGAAAACATCCTGCAAAGTTTTAAACCTGAAAGTGTACCATATATAAAGTTATTGTCTCAAAAGTAAGAGTCGACTCTGAGTCAATTAAATGAATCGTTTTTAAAAACGAATCCCAAGCTGTTTCGTTGTGATGTTAAGACAAAACATTAGCATATTGCCTGCATTTTCAGCCTTGTTTGGCATTTTGATACAGTTCCCACACGTGCACCTAAATAAATTCGGCAAATAATAAATTCAGCTAGATCAATCAGAATACAGCAAGTCACTTCTCACACATTCTTACTCCGATTCTACATGTTCAGTCGGCCTGAAGTGCAATAAACTATATTGACACTTACCATTGAGAAAGGTCCTGCTCCAGTCGTGTTTGCGATTTACTTTCTGGTTCATCAGAAACTCTGGACATTTCCTCGTTGGACTCTGACTCGAATTGGTTAGGCAAAATTGATCCATGTCCATTCACATGCTGTATAACATTTTCAACACTTAATCCGTAATCCAGTAATGGTGATAGGCGTTCCGTTTTCGACATGTACTGCACGCAGTACACCAATCACACCTGACTGGGTGTAAGTAGACCTACACACTTTCTAATGACAACTTTAGATCATGCAATTTAAGTCAAAAAAATACATTATCCCAAATAAAAAATTGAATAAATAATAAATAAAAAATGTCCCTTGTGAAACGGCTTCAACACTTGTCATTCTGCGTTGACTTTTAAATGTGCACCGGAACAGGGGATTGCAGCTTTGTAATCGAGTCCATTTGGGCTTATTCTTCCAAACTGTCAGTAGTTGTCAGGAAAACACTATAACGCCTCAATGGCGCCTTTTTTCACCTGTCGGGCACTTTAAGTAGATGTTTTAACATTGGACTGATACTGTATGCACTGGACCACAGATTTGAAGAAACAAACACATTAAGGCAGATTCAGGCTTTCTACTCAGTGTTTATGCAGGTTTGCTGTGACCGTACTGACCTGCTGGTCTGCTAGCATATGTGCCACCATCAAACGTTTGGCATTTGAATGGTTTTGTATTGGTGACCAGGCCATACATTGATCCAGTGTCACTGTACTTTTTTTACTAAATTGGTCATTATGCTTTTTTTCCTTTTCATGTCCTACCTGTGATTTTTGCTTGTCTTCACCCCTCTATCCTAGCATAGGTCTACACCCTATAAGCAATGTTCCGAAAGTAGGCCTGTTATGACTGTCATCCCGCAGGAGATGTTTCCAGCTGGATGAATCCAGTCATCTGAGCTCTGTTTCATCGGTTACAAGTCATTGCTCATCTGTTCCTTTAGTTTCAGGCGACCTGATTGGCTCATTGCGGGTGTGCTTCACTACTTGTTCAATAAGACAATGAGACGGCCACCACTGCGTCTCCCTCCCGCACCCTCAACGTCAGCCTGCCTAAACCTGGCAGATTAATTATGAGTAAGGTCAACACACCTCCAGATGCATCTGACGGCTAGGAATAGACTTTTCTCCATGTGCTGGAGGTGTCTGCCACTGACGAATGCTCACAGCTGAGTCACAAGTCAGGCTCTGTTTTGGACAATGCTTTAAAAGACAAGCTTTGTCTCTTGATGAAAGAGCACTTTTTATACCTGAAGAGGAGAGCTAAAATCACCGGAGGTCTGTAATACCTGGAGAAAGTTTTCAGTTAGTATTCCAATTTATTTCAATGGCAGTTGCTTGGCTGATGCAGGATCCTGTAATATGCGATTGGTAGGGATGTAACGATTCACTCAACTCACGATGTGATACGATTCACGATACCAATTTCACGGTACAATTTCTCACGATTTTTTAGGTTTTCTTTATTTCTCAGAAAAAAATCTGCATATTTCTTTGTAAAAATGTAAATTTGATGTTAAATAATAACAATTGAAATTTTAAAACGAATCTTCCAATAGTGTTTTCTTGGGAGGAGGTAAACACATTTAGAGATTTACACATTTAGAGAAAGAAATAGTAAAATAAATACAACACTTGGTTCTGCAAAAGCACAGATTTCTCCTTCAGTCTGTGGAATACATACTCACGCTGGTCTTTCTCTTGATGAGGAAGAGCCTTGTATCTTTCGCTGTGAAAACACTGACGCTTGTGATCTTCATGGCAATTGCCCTTGACACCTGCAAATCCGCAGGTCAGTGTGGTTTGGCCTATAATCTTTTTACATGCAGACGGAGATGACTGGAGCCTCTCGCTGTGGTGATTACTAGTCGTCAGATAGTCAAAATGCCACATTTCCGGATTTGAATGAGTCACCGTAAACTACGCGCTTGCCGTCGCCATGTTTCTGTTTGACGGCGTGTGCCCACGGGTGATCTGACTGCGCTTGCGCCCAACTTCTATATGAATGAACTGGAAACATTTGCGCATTTCACTCTTCGTGCTAGTGTGCACGGCGGCACGCACAGTTTTGTAATGCTAGCTACAATGCTAGCTACAACTTGCTCGTTGCTATCGTTCCTTGCTATCTAAAACATGTGTAAAGTGAGGTCACAGTATATGGTTTCAGCGTCCCTGCTGTTTAAAAGGTGAATCACGATTTGTTTGACATCTCAACCGATTCGAATCGTCACACATTTGAATCGACTTTCAACCAACTCCGACTGAATCGTTCCATCCCTAGCGATTGGAAAATCTGTCATATTTGTTCATGATCCTTTAGAAATCAGTATAATCGGTGTTGAAATTGGTTGTGCTGCTTAAAGGGGTACTTCAGCGCTGGGAAGATGAATCTGTATTTAAACTGGGTCATTAATGTAGTAGAAATGTGAAATTATTTTTGAATTTGGTGCCTTCTAGACTGAGAAAACAGATAAAAAATGTTGTCTCATAGGGATGAAAGACAACAATTCCCAGAACACACTGCTTCACTGCCCTACTCGGCACGGCTAGTCGGCTACTGGATTACTGGATCACTTGCCCACTGCGTTCATTTTCAGAAAATCAGTTCAGTTAGAGACACTACAATTAAAAACTGAACGTGCCTGTTTGATATAATGCGAGTGAACCGATTGAGCATCACGGGACAAACGCAGAAAGATCGGATTACATTCATCACATGAACTGAGGTAATCGCGGGATTCGCGGCTGCATTCACAGCGCGTGATCAGTCTGGAGCGTGTTCAGTTCATGTCTTTGGAAGCTTAACTGTCATAGGAAGTTCATTTTAAAAGTTAAAACACTCACTTTGCTCTCCACCGCTCCGTTTACATGAATCTCTGCAGCTGAGCGAGCAGTACTGTGAGTGTGATTTTGAAAACATGTGGAAATAGCGCCCTCTGCTGGCTGTAGTCTTCAGCCTCTGGCCAAAAAGAGGAAAATTCCTCCGATGACGCAAATATCGTATTGCATCATCGGAGGAATTTTTCCAGAAATAAAATACATAATTCTCTCGTCTCAGGGTCATAGGAAGGGGGAAAGTTCGATAATTTGAATATACTCCTAGGTTTCTACTGATACAAAGCTTAATGCTAAATGCTGAAGTAACCCTTTAATGTATTTTCTTTCGCTTAATCACTTAATTTCGCTTAATTTTGCTTGATTTTGCTTAATTTTTGCTTTAATGCAACCTTGCTGAACAAAAGAATTAACTTCTTTAGAAAAATTATCTTACTGACCCCAAATTTTTGGAACGCCATTGTGAGTTTTTTTTTTAAGTAACATTTAATAGGCTTAAACTGTAAATTATCAGACTACAACCTCATTAAAACCGTGGACTTGGCAACACTATAGACAAGCCTTGACCCCTTCAACACTTTCACATCATTCCACAATCATCACTTAAGAAAACCTGAAGCTGAATAGCTATTCATTAAGGTTTCCGAAAGGTTTTTATGCGCAGTAAGTTCTGTATTGTTGTTCTGCAGCCACACAGCCATCAAAAATTTCAAGGACAGGTCCTGCACTAGTCTTGTTTGCATGTTCTGTACGGTGCAGGACCTTAGCATTCAGGAAAGATCATGGGGGTGTTTGAAGCGAAGCAACAACTCTTTCAATCTTGTTTTTGCTTTTTATCGTGTTTCTTGCACTTTTATCTGCAGGTAAAAAGTCAGCGCAGGGCATTATCTGTGGCGACAGTCTGCCAGTTGTTTTGTTGGTGGCGCAAATGACGAGAATGATGTTTTCGCTCCTCTGGCCCAAGAAAAAAATCACTTCACCCATCCAGTAAAGTATGCGGCCTCTGCCTGACTCAGTGATGAATGGGGAAGACTCTATCTGTCGCTCGCAGGCTGTGAGGCGGCATGTGTGTTTTGTGAGTTTGTGAAGGGGTGTGTATAAAGCGGAGTGCCGTGGTTATCTCTGTGTGTGTTTTGGAGAGTGTGTGAGTGCCCTATGGGCTCCTTCTCCCTCTTATACTGCGTAATTATTAATGGTTCTTGGACAGTGCCAGCTCCCCTCTCCTCTCCTCTCCTCTCTGGCTCTGAATATGGGCAGACCCGGGGCTCTTAAACTAGAGTGACTGGTACTAGGGCTGTCTGGCAGGTAGAGTGGGTCATTGGCATGACAGTGAGTCTTCCTGTGTGTGTGTGTTGTGCAGAGTTTGTGTGTGTTTTTCTGCAGGGTTTAAAGGAGGCTGGTTAATGGCTCCATCAGGGCGACATAAAGCCTTCTCTCATCTCGTAAAGTGAACGGGCTGGATTGTTGGGCTGTGACATTTCACTGACACACCCACTGAGGTACAGAGCAGCTCATGTTCTCACCCCTGAGGGAGTTCATAGTCCTCCTCCGGTCCGTCAAACGACTGTCTTCACAGCATCTGTTGACTGATCCGATTACACACCTTGATGTTATTCATTAAAGGTGTAGTACACCTAAAAAGGAAAATCCTGTCATCATTTACTTACCTTCCTGTCGTTTTAAATCTGAAGGAAACTGGAGCTGTCAAGAATGACTCAAATGCTCCTTAATAGCATCTTAAATGCAGTGTACTGTGGTGCAGATGTTTTCAATCTTGTTCTTTGGGATCCACCACTCTGCACATTTTGTGTTTCTCTTATCTGACGTACCAATTTGCATACTATCTGTACTAAATAGTATTTGAAAACAGAATTAGTATGTCCCAAATCATAGTATGTTGAAAAGAGTATTCCAAAGATACCCGGAAGGTCTACTTTTTACAGTCAGAATTCGAAGTGCAGATCGACACACACTATAACGGCTGATATTGCCCACAACCCAGTGAGAGTTGGACGAGGATTCGATTAGAACTACAAACACACCTGCAGCAGCATTGTGAACTTTTGTAATGAGACACGTTTGGCCATTAACTTTTAAATGCATCATTATATTTAAACTGCTAACACATGAGAAGAGTCTCTGCATTAAAGACCCACATATGGCAGATCAACGTGCTACTACATTTCTCTCCAATACGGTAGGAATTTAAACTAAATGTAGAGGATTTTATCTGTGACGATGATTGCATACTCTTCTGCTACACATAAAAGTATGTACTTTTATTTACAAAAAGAATACATCATTTCAGGTTGTAGTATAAGTAGGCGAATTGGGACGTGGCAACTTAATTTCGGTTGATGACGCTATTTCCTGATGAGCTGATGATCTGAATCAGATGTGTTAAATAAGGGAGACATACTAAATGTTCAGAGCGGTGTTTCCCCAGGACCAGGATTGAAAACCACTGCTGTAGTTTACTGATCGACATTTTGTTTTTTAGAAATTGATCAGTTTATTCAGGAATGATACAATAAATTCCTCTTGTGCTTGATGCCTGACTCTACTTAAAAATAGCAAATTATCAAAAGCAAATGATAAACTTTCACTCTATGATGGTTAAACTTTGCAATTAATCTGCTGAATCACGTGTTCTGAACTGGGATGCAGTTGGCCTCTAAGGATCATGGATCAACAACGATCCCTATACTTGACATCACACAAACGGATGCACACATCACAAAATTGATACTAGAATGATATATCGTGCAGCCCTAACTAAAAGCATTTACATGACAAATTATTGTTTAAGTCCAATTAAATGTATGCATGTAAACACTCGTAGCATTAATATTCTGTGTTCACCCAGAACACATTTTTCCATTCCACTGCGCTACTTTTCCATTGTTTTTCAATGTAAAAGCACTCGACGGAGGTCTTTTAGCCATTGCGCTTACGTCTAGAATCTTTTGCAGCACCTCGTGCATGACATGGGATTCTAAAAAAAAAAAAAGTGAATCAACTGCAATAGTAAGGTGCAGACATTTCTGAGCTATTAAAAGTCAGGCATTATATATAAGTTTTTGGTTACACAAACTGAATTTAATTTAATTCCTATTTATTCATAGTCTGGAGGAAAGACTAAGAACAGCATTTGAAACACATTCAATAAAGTATCAGGGTTGTAATAGTTAACTTTAGCCTATAAAAAAAAAAACTGAATTACTTGAAAAATCAACTTATTTGAAGCTTTAGATTAACCTGATATACTAACTAAAACAGAAATACAAAATTATAAAAAAATATATATAGATGTTTTTAAAAAACAAACCAAAAAAGTGAATTGTGCTCTCTTTCGTTTATTTTTGGTTAAAACACAATTCTGTAAAAACTTCAGTTTTGACACGTAACATTTTGGTGCTGCGACAGCATACTGCAGAAGGAGTGAGAATCCAAACAAATTTTATTTACAAGTATTATCCAAGGTCACGGTTGATACCAGGCAGAGGGTCAAGCACAAAAAATCAGTCCAAATACACAACATACACTTAGTGATGTTACATCTGACACCGACGCTCCGAAGCTTGCATCAAACGGTCCTTGCAACGAACCACTGCTTCGGAGCTTGTATCATTACGTCACTAGTCACGTGAAAATGACTTCTGAAGCAAACACACTGGTTCACTCCTGTAGTGAACCACCTGGCTGCTTTGACAACCTAATCCAGTGGTGACAGGTTTGAAACCTGGCGGCTGTATTTCTTATAAAAGTGAAGCCAAACCATGGCAACACCGTGGGTTGTAGTAGTCGGTGTTTGGATTGGCGTTATTGTTGAGGAGAGTGGATTGAGTTTATTTCAGAGTTGTGATGGAATATGTCCCAAACACACTACAAAAGAGAATTCTGTAGTGGTTTAAATGGTAAGAGCCACTGGTTCCTATTGGTATTTTAATAGAAACCATAAGAATTTCTGTGATGGTTTCCAAATTTTTTTAAGCTGGTCTGATCTTCTGTCCTTGTCTAAAAAATTGTCCATGCTTAATGTTTTATTATCAAGGTGAACACATGAAATTCATCGGTATCTGTAAAATTCACCTACATAAATGAGTTTCACAGCACTAACACTGTTTCAGCTTTGATCGCCTCGGTAAATACGTAATAAACAGGGCGTTAACATGTAAGCCTACTTGCATTTTATGGTTGTCAGCTTTGTTGTATTACTTCACCAGGAGATGATGCTGCATTTTCTATCTGGATGAACCATTTTCGACAAAGTTGTAGCAGAAAACAATAATGCTTTCGAAATGCTTCATTTGGCCATCACTACATACTTCAAGGAGGGCAGACAGGAACAGGGAATGGCAGGAATCAAACAAAAGAAAAAACAAGAACTGCTGGAAATGCCAACATGCAGAGAATGTAAACCAAAACCAACAAACAAGACTTCTTCCAGAATGCAGGGCAAATGGCATTTAAATATACAGGGTAATAAACTAATAAAACAAGACACAGGTGTAACAGGTTAACTAATAATGAGTAGAGGATACTGGGAAAGAAGTCCGAGAACAACAGAGTCTATATGGAAATGAGACTGCTATCTGCTGGTACATAAGGGTACTGCAGTTGATAGATGTTACACATGTATTCAGGTAAAAGTCGGTTATGTAATGCTTAAATTCTCAATTAATGCATTACAATTGAACTCATCTCATTAGAATTTATCAACTAAATCTACTGTAGATATATAGTCGACTAAAGACTAGACTAAAACTAAAACAATTCAGGTGACTAAAATATGACTAAAACTAAATGCTGTTTTACTAAACGAGGTTCAGGAGGAACATGTCAGATAATTGACACAGGTGGAGGGTACTCAGCCAATCAACAAAAGAGGTATAAAAAACTTGTTCCGTGAGAACCGGCCCTTACTGTCTCAATGAATCTGGTCACAGTGGTTTACTTCTCATTGGATGGCTGGATTAATGTTGAATAAAGACAGCTTCTTCCAAACCCAAATACTGTTAAGGGAAAACACCTTTAGAATGGTGGTGAATAAATGATATGAATACATTTTCATTTTGGATAAATATATATATATTTTTTGTGGCAAAAACGTCCCGCACATACTCCCTCACACATGTCAGCACGCATGCCACCCTCTCTCTATATGTCATTGAAGCCATACAAAGACTTGCATCACCCGCCTGCACTCTCTTTAGAAGCGGCTGTCTGTCTGATGTCCTCTGTGGGTTCGGGATAGTCAGAGGCCCACGTTATTCCTGAAACATTAGTCACTGCAGTAAAGCATGCTAAGCTGCGTGGCTCTGTACCTTCTCTTAGGTTTCCTCACTAAAAGTCAGTGATGATTGCTTTAAACTGGGAGCTTTGCCAGGGAAACCATGAGAATTACAAAATCAATGATACGCCAGAAGAGTCATTCAAGGGTGCCAGGCTGATTCTGCAGGCAGCTCTCCTGCTTCATTGAGATGGTGGCGTAGTCAAGATAAAGGCTGTGGTGCGTATGGGGAACAGATGAGAGAAATGAGAGGAGGGATTGTGGGAATTGAAGGATGGGAATGAATGACTGGAGAGACAAGACCAGGGTGGTGGACTCTTGCCCAGTGTTTCATAGACTATTGTGCAAGCGTCCAGCCAAAAGCTGCTAAATGAGGCATTTAGGAGACCTCTGCAATATCGCTTTCTTTCTTTTCCCCTTCGTCTTTTTGCTGTTTAGAGGTTTGGAGCAAGTTTGGTCCATGCCCTGGAGAGTCATTACTCCATCCCCTGCCTGTTATCGATTATTTCTGTATTGTACCATATAGCCCCTGCTTGATGGGGTGGGTTGCGTTCGTCGCTAAAGGACTTGTTCTTATCTTCAAGGTTGTCTGGCCTCATGTTGAGTCCGACCTTGTGAAAACAGCATGTCTATTACTCCTACTCTGACATTTCTGACAGAATCTGTTAGTACGGGCTTCAATCCACAGAGCAGAAACTGGCAGCCCACCCAGATGCCACCTGCATCAGACCCACCTAAATCCACCAGGTATGACTCACCTACACAGGCTATTAGGACTTGGTATCATTACTGAATTATAAATTCAGTTTGGTTCTGATTCAAAAGTTTTCTGGTTCCAATTACAAATGGATTAGATTCTGATTAATTTGTATATATTTCAGTATAATGTCTATTTTGCATACACACAGAAGTCATTGTTCATAAATCATGTGGCACTGATTATGTATGTTTTTGTTTTGTTTAAAAGAACCATCTTATAAGTGTTATTTGTTTGTGAATCGCACTACACAGCTCATGCTGCAGGTTTTTGAATCACCAAAAGGAAATGGCTCCAACTTTTTGAGCAATGTTGCTGGGCAATGTTTCCGTCAATGGGCCCACGACTAATCTAAAGTATCCAGATAGAAATGGATTGCTCATTCTCAGCGGGAAAGTGCCCAAGCAACATTGCCTGTCAACATTGCTTAAAATGTTGCCTCGTCATTTGTTCTGTTAATCAGGCTGAACGGGTCACATTGTATGTTTTTTATTTACTTTATTAAGTCATTTGTTCGTTAATGGGGTGACTGATCATTCTGAATGTTTTCTCTATTGACAAATGTATTGATTTGTTTAATAGAATAATTTGTTTTGTGAATCGTGCAGCATGTTTTTAGTTCACTACAAATGAATAAGAAGTTGGTTTGAAATTGGACCACACTGTTCCTTTGTTTTGTGTTGTATGATTTTTTTTTTTACATTTCTCTATGTATCTCTTAATTTATACAGGGAAAATGTTAACATAAATTAACAACAGGATCCATGTAAAGTTGTCTAGTAAGTTAATTCAGCAGAATGCAGTGAAATCTTTAATACATAATCTTTAATACAAATCTTTAATACATTGGAATAATCAATATTTTGTAGGCTATTAACCGTTAACTCAACTTGTTCTGGAAGACTTCCCTAAAACGAGATGTACTGCAAATGCAAACACATACTGTGAATTATTAGTGAAGGACTACATTCGGATAACCCCCATTGCTTTCTAGGTCACCTTTAATCAGTCCAAATACATTATTAGATGCTAGATTGATACAGATTTTACATGATATGATGATACATTTTCTTGATTGTAATGAAGAGATGGCCATTGGTACAGTATATTTCCCAGCCTCCAAGTCTCGTGACAGCAGCATTGATTAAAACAAGGCCATTCCGCAGAAGAGGTACAAAAGGTTGCTTGTTCGGAATGCTGATGCCATTTTTCGGATCCCTTTTATAATTAATCTACTTGTCGTCCAGCAAACCCTTTGACGACGCGCCCGATGGGTAGGCAGCATCTGTGTACCGTAGGGACTGCTTTGCACACGTTTTTTGGGGGCCAGCGTAAATGGTGTTTAAAGGACGCTGTAAAACGCTGCCAGGGGACTCAAGGTAATGGGCTCTGGGAATATAAATCATACCGTCCCTCATATCGACTCTTAACATTACACTCACATCCTCGGCACAAGAGCAGCTAAATCGCTCTCATATATGCAGGGCTGTAAATAAATAAACAGAGCCCCGTATTTTTTTCCGAAGCCTCTGGAATGTCTCCAGACATGGAAATGCGGGACTTTGAGACTAACATGCCTCACTGTTGCACTTTGCCTGATTAATACAGCCACATTTTTTTTTCTGCATCATAAACTGTCCTGTGCATTTTAATCTTAAAATGAACTGGGTCACATATTCCTTTCCTTCAAAACTAATTATAAGCCTTGCACTTTTAAATTATAGAAATGATCTTATCCTTTCCTGTGGTCCTATCCAAGATGTCAAGATTAAGAGGGGAAAAGAGGGTTGTGCTAGAGGAAGATTTATATCTCTGAGAAGTACAACGCATAGACACAGTCCTTTAGGAAGAGCTATTTGTATGAATTCCTGCTGTACCCGTAACCCTTTTTTCGCTGCTTATGGCTGACTTTAGCTGACTGGCTCTCTCTCTAGACACAATGAGGGAATAAAAGTGTGTGAATTTACGAAGGAGGAAAAGAAGCTGATGTGGCAGTGGGATCCATAATCTCTTTCTGTTTTGTGCTTGTGACCGAGAGAGGGAGAAATGTGCGGTCGTGGCCCTGACTAATAATGAGGAAAGATGTAGCTTATACGTTCATTCAGAGCTGTTTTTAGCCACAAGTGTAGGACTATTTGGGCTGCGGCAGGCTTAGACTACCACAGTGCAAGAACACGCAATGCAAGAGTGGATGTCTCTTTATCAGAGCTGAAGCAAAGCAAAAATATTGCTTTGTGAAAAATCAAGCGTAGCGCAAGTTCTGGCAGGTCACGTTAGTCAAGCGCGCATCAGCTGACTGTCAGCTGATTACGTCTACCTATAGGAATACGACGTCTATCACAGCATTCAATACTATCAGCAGCTATCACGTTCTCCAGAGCTCATTTACCTCCTCCATCCCCAGCTCCTCCTCTCGTCCAGTCAGGATTTGGTATAAAATTATCCTGTTTTGGCTTCTTCATCGCTTCGGTTGTCCATTGAAATCCGATGACGACGACTGTTATGGCTAACATTATAGCAACAGCATATCTTGGTGTGAAACACAGCAAAACCAATGTTACTCACGTATGGAGTAGAAAATGCAACCTCTGCGTCTGTTTTCAGGCCTTTCTGCTTAGGTCTCTGCAGCACTGGAAAGCTTTTCTAATATTATTGTGGGTTCTGAAGCTATTGACTGATCATAACCCTTCTTTTTCTATATATATTCCTCTGAGCTTTTCTTGTTTGTAATGTGTCTCAAAGAGGCCATCTCTCTTTTCTGCAGTCTTTCTTCAAATCTCCCTCTTGCTCACTCTCTCTCCTCCTCCATCATGAGTGGACACGCATGATTGCTGATTGGCTACAAGTGTGTTGTGCTGCTCAATCCCAGCCACTTTTGTTACGATTATCTATGTTGTTTTCTTTTTATGGTTAGGTGTTGTCTATATTTAGTTCTGTTTCCTTTGTTTCTAGTGGTTTTTATGGAGTTTTATTTTTCTGTGCTGCAATCGTGTTTATCATAAATCGCTTAGTACACCTTTAAAAATGCATTAAAAGATTACATATTTAAGAATTATGAATTATGAATATTAGATTTGTATTACTACTATTATTACCACCTAATCTAGATTATATATTATTTTATTCTAGCAACAAATATTTGTCAACGTTTATTGTAAATATTTAGATTTGTATTTTGTTTTTTATAATCAATATAGAGTATAGGTAACATACATTTTGTGAGAAAATGGAAAAAGCAGGTGATTATATGCAAACATAGCGTATATAAAAACATGCTTAACATTTCAATCCAAAATAATTTCTTCACCCATTAACTTTCTCAGTTTTGTCCCCATTGTATTTTTTCTCTTACTGTAGCCCATTGTGTAGTTGTATCTCTGTTTCCAGCTGGTCTTTGTGAAGAGAAATGTCATAGTCCCCAAGAGCTCATTGGTACTGTCTAAATGACTTGTTCCTCTTGTGTCTTTCCAGCCATGTCTATTTAGGTGGAGGACAAACAGAAACACTGACAGCCTTCCTTCTCCTGTATCCAAATCCAAATTTGACTTTTCATTACATTCCTTCAGCACAATCCGATCTAGACATTGCCAACAGAGCTGCTCAGGGTGCAATCAAGATCTTCACAAAATAACATATTATTATTACTGATCTATCGTGTTAAACTATATATTCTGATATACGTCCGAGGTTAGAGATGACAGGGGTCCTGTTGCCCAGATCCTGGATGATATTTGCGCTCAGCTGAACACATCACTTATGTTTATTATTAATTTACCTGCAAATTGCCATACAAACTTCACCATGCTACTTGCAAAAACCATACATTTTTTAAAACATAATTTGGGCTCTCTGATAGATCTATAATTTAGCAGCTCCTCCTAAAATTTGGCATATTTTTGCAATTACACCCAAGGCCTTAGATGGGAACTCTAGAAATTAATATTGAATTACTCACACTTTTTTAATAAAGTTAATTTAATAATGGCAATTTGTAGCCTTCACTTTATGAAAAGGGATAGTTCATACACAAATATTTGTATTCATTATTTATTCACATTCATGCTGTTCTAAACCTGTATGATTTTCTTTCTTTTATGGAACAAGGTGAATTTTTGGAATTCATATCCTTGCCACTATTTGATGTATTATGAAAGTGAATGAGAACTGGGGGTGTTCAGCTGACCAAAAAAAACAAAAAAACCCATACTATAATAGTTTCATAAAAGTGGGCTAAATGACTCGCTTGCGCTTTATTCCAATTCTTCTGAATCCACTTGATAGATTTGTGTGAGGAAAAGACTGGAGGGAAAACTTGAGGACATTTAAATGATTTCATTTTTCTTTCTTTTCACTATTACACTATAGTCACTATAAGCTAAATTAGAGCCATACATGGAGATATATTCAGTGTTCTATATACGTCATTTTGTTTTAGCAAATAATTGGTGTTAGATGACAACCCGTGCTTTTAGGCCAATATTGAGAACAGTGTCACACGTTCTTGAAGGTGAGAGTGTGAAACGAACCTTGCAAAATCCCTGAGGCTGCATACGTCACCCCTGACTTCCTTAAAATGGAACAAAAAGAAGAGCAAATTGAGCTCACTGCACCAAAAATATTCCATACACCATTTTATAATCCCACCTAATTATTGTTAATGCAAAGACAAAACCCTTGAATATATCTTCTGATCTGCTACTGTAAGACCAAGCGCAGTCCCCAACTCCATTTGTAGGACATCAGTGGGCAGTTTGTCATTTTAAAGAAAATCGATGTTGGATCAAGGGGTAATTTATTCATCATCAAGGTGCTCGGTGGGAGATATTATCTATTGGCAGATTTTGGGTTAAGCTACCTGGCAGTAAGCGTTCGGACAAATATGCTGTAATATATAATGCTAAATCAGCAGTATCATAATATCACATTAAGTCTTGCAGCTGCTAGTGTACATGCGGGTCAAAGTGAATCCTATCGCGGAGGTAACTGAATGTTGTGGGATGTGACCGGCCATGTTTGTGAACCTCTGCTTTGCTTGTGTGTGTGTGTGATTTTCAGCAGGACTGCCGTTGTGTAGCCGATAATGAATGGGGTGAGAAACACAGCTTAGTCAGTGCTAACAGCAGGGGTGTAAAATGCTGGCTAGACAGGATGTACACTGGAACAGGGGTGTGTGGTCATTTTAGGAGAAAGAAAGGGAAAAACTTTGAGTTGTGTTCCAAATGACACACTATGCACTTATAATATTGCACTATGTACTCATCTAGGGCTGGGCGGTATATTGAGTTTGTATGATATAACAGTATATTTTTTAGAAACGATATGGACTGAGGCAAAACCGTTTATATTGATATACAGTAGTTTTATGTATGGACATAATAAGTGCATTGTATCAAATGATTAATTAAAATTTTAGTAGAATACAATAAAATGTTACAATGTTACAATGTAATGTGATTTTAACCCCATTTTTGCACATAATATATTGCATAGCCTACATTTATTACATTCACTATATATGTTTTCATAGCCTACAATATTAACATTGTTTGTAGGACAACACGGGATATAGAATGGTTTGAATTTTTTTTAAATAAATACTTACTTTTTCATCCAAATATAAAAATGTAGAAAATACAGAGATATGATTTTTTTTGGCCATATTGCCCAGCCCTATACTCAACCATGTAGTACATGTCATTTTAAGGTTATTTTGTCATTCATTGTCAGAGTCTGATAGCCCCTCCCCCTTCACTACCTAAGTAAAGCTGCAACAGTTGAGTGCATGAGGAGTCCAACATTCCACACTATACATTTTTAAAATTGCACCATCGTCCGGGTATTTCAAGTGCACTTTTTCTTTCTGGAATTTGCAGTGTGAACACACAGCTCATGGCATAGAATAGTGCACAAGTACACTAACCTGAGTGCACCTTTGGACGGTCTACTAAATATCTATTTTTGTTTCCCTCAAGAAAAAAAGGGTTTGGCACATCATGACTTTTTATTTTTGGGTGAACTATCCTATATAGTCAACATGTAACACTGTTCACAACTCATTTTACTTTTATACTTTTATAATACAGGGTATTCAATCAGAAGAAATGTAAGACAGGATATTTTTTATATCAGGAATGGTGTATACCTACATTGTAATTTTTCCCTGTCAGTGGTCCTGGATTTGGTCCATTTATTTTTTTGAATAGATATTTCATAAAATTCTTCATTAAAGAGTCTTAAGCCATGAACTAAAGAAATCTAAACTTGGAAGAAAAAAAGTATGCATTTATATATATATATATGACATTTGCAGTATAAATGAGCGGTCACTGTTGAGCTCGTCTGCTGCATTTTCTGTTTCTATGGAAACAGCAACGTCTTTGATTGGTGGATTGTGGTTAGTGTAGTTATTAACTGGGAATTAAGCAAATTAACACCCTAAGTCACCTTAAATCTGGACATATATTTCTTAGGTAACAGAGCTCTTGGTAGATTGGCAGAAACATTACACATTATTGTTAAAAATCATTTTGTTTATACTCCCTGAACCATAATATTTATTGAATAAAAAAATGTATTTTTTTTTGTTTTTTTTACAGAATAAAGTTTATACAGAGTTGGAACTATTGCTTTAAGTCTGAATGACAGAAGTGCTATATCTAAATTCTCCCTCTTATCTCATTCACCAATTAGTATATGTGCCCCTACTGTGCCTCTGACCTATGCAGCATTATGGACAGGAAATTGGAGCTGGTCAGAAGTTTGGCATTGGTAATGAGTCAGCACCTAGCGAACAGGAGTAACGTTCAAATCCCATTAGTCTATCTGCAGGGGATTACTGTCATTTGGTCCCTTTCCATGTTACAATAGAGGAGGTGCAGAAAAGATGCATCCAAAGAAGCTTGAAGGAGGCGGGAGGTAGTGCTTGTTGACAGCGTTATACTGTCGAGCAGATGATCAACGTTACATTCTGGAAGGTTTATCTCCGCAAGCGATGGAAAATTCAGACACTGTTAGAACAGTAACTTCTAGAGATTCACCAAACCCCTGTGGAGGATTTTAACACGTTCCAGAACACGGACCTCATTCACACAGTACAACAAAGCCTCCTCCTCCAGTGCTTTGATGCCTCTCACTGGCTCCCTGCACCAGCAGTGCTTTTGTTCAGCGGGAGCCAAACTGTTATTTATGCATGCAACACAGTTCAGGTGTAAAAGGAACATTGGGCTATATCGTTGTTCTTAGAGCTTAATCAATCACGTCTTGGGAGAATAGGCACTGGGTCCCAGCTCTAGTTATGGCCAGGTGACTGATAAGTTGTATTGATCATTCTTTTTTTCCTTCATTACCTCTGTTGAGACTGATGGAGCCCTGTGTTTCCTATAGGTAGCTGTTTTCAGCACCACGGACAGCTCCTGGCCACCCACTGCTGCTGATTCCACTGCCACTGGGGTTTTATTATTTATGGACATGCTTGCCCTTGAAATCAATGCTGTTATTGATTTATTTAGCCGCTTTGTATCAGAGGGGATTTCTGAAGACATATATCAAACCTTATATAGAAAATAAATGCCTTGCCATAAACCAAGGAGTTTTGTTAAAGAGATAGTTCAACCAAAATTAAAAATGTGTCATCTTTTACTCATCTTCAAAGTTCCCAAGCCTAAAATTTGAAGACTGTGTAGTCTTAATTTTCTATGCAAATACAAGGAATGGGACTGAAAATTTTACGTTTTAAAGAAGCATGTAGAATCACCATTATAGTATGATAAAGCTATAATCTACATCTTCTGAAGCCATACAAAAGCTTTGTGTGGTAAACAGACCGAAAAGTTATTACTCTTTTTTCATTTTCTCCTCCATTGAGCTGTTAACCGAATCATTGAATCAGTAAGTCAAACACGGGTGGGTTTCCTGTACAGCGGTGTAACTTGCTGCTTTACTACCGTTGTATGAAGCATCATTGGTAAAATTAACTAGTTTACCAAAACTGTAGTAACTTTGTTCTACAGTATAGAAATCACACTGGTGGCGGAGTGCTAATATCTTTTAATTAATTGCTTCGAGATTGAATTAATATGAGATTATTGCTTTATTATCAGATGTTTGATTAATTCTCAAGTTCCCTCTTAATGTATATCATAAGGATCTTAAGCAGTTTCGACTTCTGTACCAAGTCGGTACTGAAATGATTAAAATATGACGATACCAGCATTTCCCCCTAGCATTTTAAGCGCTGTTAAGCAGATTCTTAAACACATCTGATTGGCCATTGTGTTCTTGCGATCAACATATATGTCTGTCATTGGCTACAATTTACAAACATGTTGTAAATAGACATCTTTGAGTGCTTGCACAGGTACACTGGAGCGTTTTAATGCAGGCGTCTATCAGTGAATGGAAACAGACATTATTTTCAGATATTTCTTCCTCAAAACTAGTAAAATAACTAAGAAAGAACTAGAAATGTAATTGGAAGCAGAATTGAATTCTGTACTAGTCCCATTCCTACTGCCGCATCTCCTACTTCCCCATTCCCACATCTAGTTGAATAACCTGAGGAGGGAGAAGTTGTGTGCAGCTTGCTGCAGTGCAGTTACTGCCCACCCCATCTCTCTCTTTCTCTCTCTCTCTCTCTCTCTCTCTCTCTCTCTCTCTTTCTCTCTCTCTCTCTCTCTCTCTCTCTCTCAGCTGCGTTTTTTTGACTGACTTTCCATGTATTTTCTCACCACTGCTCTCTTTCCCTCTATTTGTTCTGTATTCCTTTCTCTAACTATTGTTTTTGTTAGGAAACAAATCATCTGAGATTGTTGTTCTTCTTTCTGCACCTCTCTCTTTCTCTGTTTTGCGTTGCCCCTGATGTTTTTTTTTTTTTTTTAGCATTTATTGGTTGCTTCCACTGGCTGCTAATGTGAGAGAATAACCTTGATAATGTGTTTGTCAGGGGCTGATGCGTGTGTGCATGCGTTCACGTGAGTGATGGATCTCATCTGGGACTCAGTGCGGGGTGATAACCGCTTCCAGCTGCTACTTTTCATCCATTATCAACACAGCTGGATCAACCGCCATCCTCTTTGTCTCCATCTCTGCCTGTCTTTCCTTTTTTTCCATCATATTTAGCTCTCTCATGTTCTCACGCCATTCACACGGTGATCACATCCCTCCTTAGACGCCAGCCGTATCGAAAGCTGGAGTACCTTTTTGCTGACTTGCTTTATTTTGCAATTCTTGCCTGCTAAATAATTCACCTCATACATATGTGGCTGTGCTCCCATTGAGAACAGCTGGAGTTTTGCTCCCTACCTACATGTACTGCTCAAAGAAAGAGTTGAGGGATTGTATTACATCTGTGTAAACACGTGCAAGGGCTTTGATACTTCTGCACTTTTCAACTCATAGCCATTTTTAGCATGTTTGCTGCATTGACGTTCGATCGCAAAGGGAGAACGTGCTATAAAAAGATCCGTTTGAATGTCTGTAGACTGCTTGCTGAGCCTTTGGCGTCAGAACGCTTTAATAACTGTCTCAATTAGTCATTGTTTCTCTTTTGCTTGAGCCCTTTTAAAATGACACTCTTCATTTTAGATTTCTGTGGTGTGATGGTGTTTCTGAACTCTTTCCAAATGAAATTGCTGAAAGTGCAAGAGATATCTATTAGGACTTCCTACCATCAGGGGAACAAAAGTCCATCTCATTAAATCATGTTAAGTCTATTGATTTTTTTTTTTAGCTGCTGTTGCTTTTGTCTTTCCGACAACATGAGCCAGTCTCATCTCAGCCTCAGGGATAACCGTAACAGGAGGATTGGGACAATGCCGAGACGGAATACCACGATAATTTGAGGATTTTGTTTTTATGATAGAAGCCACAATCTCTGCTCAGACAGTTTCACATCTAACAAAAGCTCACAATTCCCAAACATTTAAAGAACATTATAACAGTTATGGCACCGAAATATCTAGCATGTTTTTTAAAGTCTATAATACACTATATACACTACTGTAAAAAAAAATGTAGGGTTGGTTTATGTTTTTGAAAGTCTCCTTTGCTCACCAAGACTGCATTTATTTGATCAAAAAGACAGTAAAAACAGTATACTGTGAAATATTATTACAACTTAAAATGCCTGTTTTCTATTAAAATACTCCAGTCTTCAGAAATCATTTAATGTGCTTAAGAATCATATTATTATCAATGTTGAAAACAGTAAATTTTTTAAGTATCCTTTGACGAATATAATGTAAAAACCAGCATTTATTTGTAACAAAAATCTTTTGTATCACAAATGTCTTTACTGTCACTTTTGATCAAATTTGTGTATCTTTGCTGAATAAAAGTTTTAATATCTTTAAAAAAGTATATAGTGTAAATTTAACTGTATGTACTCATTTCCCCTGTTTTGTTGACTTGTGTACTTACATTATTCCAAAATGTTTCCAACAATGTTAAAATCTAGAGAAATCAGCAATTTTAACCACTGTTATGGACCATGACCTTATGTCGCCTGTCAATGACGTCATATCCGTGTTACCCTTAGATATGTATAAGCCATGGAAACATCGAAGACACTTCATATATTATAGAGGTGAACAATTGCAGATACATTTATCAACAGAAATCTAAGCATTGTTATACAGAGCAGCACGGTTTGTCTTATTGTTTGAATCGCTTGTTTTCTTGATTCACTTACCATGTTTTACCATGTCTTAGAGACAACACTATTTTGTCAAGTGGCTAAAATAGCATAATCAGAGAGAGCTTTCTCCATCATACAATTAAAAAATAATTGGGTGTCATTTAGCAAGTCATTAAGTCATCTAGCTTTTCTATTATTGATCTAGTTTACTGCAATGTGCAACAAGACTCTCATACTAGCCAATGAGCGAATACACAGAGTAACATTAGCATAACTTTCAACACACTCAAATGTATTTAGTATGATTGTTTTAACCATGTTAAACAGCACTGCGTTACCCCACATCCGCAATGAAAAGAGCGGAAGAAGGGAGCTGCAGCATAATAAAATCTCAGAGAGCGGTATTTCGCGCAGGTCTCTCTCTTATTAGCATTCGCTCCCAAGGGCTCTCGCGCGTCCAGCTACATACCACCGCTCATTAATATATTCGCTCATCCATGAACATGATATCTGCCCGAGTTCGTCAGATTCCTTTCTATCGGCTGTGGAGGTGAAGACAACAACAATTCCATGATCAATCACGGTGTTATCAAGCTGCGCCTTAGGCCGTGTGTCCACTAAAATGTTTTGTTTTTTTCACGCAGCTGACTGGCGTATTCAATTGTTTTCAATGGGAGCTCTGCGTTTTTAGACTGCCATGAGCGTAACGAGGCGCTGAGCGAGTATTTCACTGGTCGCCTAGAGTTGAAGAATGTTCAACTTTGAATAAAACGCAGCGCTCATCACTGTCAGTTTTCACCAGCCATCCAATCACAGTGGAGAAAGGGCGGGACAAACACAACACTGACCAACCGCCACATTCTGCTTGTACAACGTCCACAGATGAAAACGCCTCGATTACGTATGTAACCCTCGTTCCCTGAAGGAGGGAACGGAGACGTACGTCGGAACTGACCGACGAATTGGGATCTGCCTTCAGAGACCTATCTGCTTCGAGTGTTTCTAAACGAGCCAATTGACATTGGCATGCGGTTCACGCTCCGCCCGCAACGCGAGTATAAATCTGAAGTGAAACACCGCATACTCGTTTTCTGCTGAGGAGCCAAACTAGTGGCAGGTCCTTCAGCGGAAGCACAGCACCTGGCGACGGGCGTCGTCTCCGTTCCCTCCTTCAGGGAACGAGGGTTACATACGTAATCGAGGCGTTCCCCTTTCAGTCGGTCACGTTCGACGACGCCGGAACTGACCGACAATTGGGATCCCTACCAACACGCCAGGGATGCTGGCCCTTCCAGCGCCCTGCCTGAGCTCGCTGGACCACTCCTATGTTGGAGTGGGAGTCAGGGCTCCCGGCAGGGAAGGACAGTCACTGCTGTTCCTGCAAGACCCACTCAGCGTGACTATTGGATAACGCTGGGAAAGCATGCCCGTCTCGGGGAGATGGCATACTGCGGAGCCACATCCTTCAATGGAAGGAGAGGTGGAGAATACACATACGGACTAACCTAGCAGGGAGTGCAACATATGGTAGTCCCTGGGGTGATTCCAGCCTGGTCCCAGGGGGGAAGAGCACCTCCAGGAACGACAGAGGGAGCTCTGTCGAGGGAAAGACACGGGCTAGCCAATTAGGGTAGCTGGTACCGTGGAGAATACACATATGGGGTAGCCGTGAGGACCGCTACATATGGATACCCAGCCTACACACACGTTCCACAAGCATACGGGTGCAGGCCTGGCGTCAGACGGCCGCCACGTCTGACACCGAAGGGTGACGGAGGAACTCACAGGGTTAGCCGTTTCCGGGAACACAACTGGAGCAAAATAGACGACGTATCCAGCCCGAGGCGGGAGTGGCGTATGCAAGCCGACACTAGAACGGGCACTACTGGCCACTGGGGGCGAGTACACGGGAAGATACCGGCTCTACACGGAGGCTATAGAATCTAGCGAACGTGTTAGGTGTCGCCCAGCCCGCAGCTCTACATATCTCTGTCAGGCGCCTTGAGCCAACGCCCAGGAGGAGGCAACACTCCTTGTTGAGTGAGCTCGCAACCCAAACGGGCAAGGCACGCCTTGGGACTGGTAGGCCAAGAAGCATCCACTATCCAGTGGGCTAACCTCTGCTTGGAGACAGCCTTTCCCTTCTGCTGGCCTCCGTAACAGATGAAGAGCTGCTGTGAGGATCTGAAGCTCTGTGTCCGGTCAATGGGCGCGCAGAGCGCGGACGGGACATAACAAAGCTAGGGCTGGGTCTGCCTCCTCCGAAGGCAGCGCTTGCAGGTTCACCACCTGGTCCCGAAAGGAGTGGTAGGAACCTTGGGCACGTATCCAGGCCGGGTCTCAGGACCACGTGAGAGTTGGCCGGCCCGAACTCTAGGCACGATTCGTCGACCGAAAGTGCATGCAGGTCCCCTACCCTCTTGATTGAAGCCAATGCAATCAGGAGAACTGTCTTCATGGACAGAATATTTAGCTCCACGGACTGCAAAGGCTCGAATGGAGGACCCTGAAGTGCTCTGAGCACCAGGGCTAAGTCCCAAGAGGGTATCGAGGTACGACGAGGAGGATTTAGTCTCCTCGCACCTCTGAGGAACCTGACGATTAAGTCGTGCTTACCTAAGGTCTTACCCTCTACTGCATCGTGATACGCCGCTATTGCTGCGACGTATACTTTGAGGGTGGAAGGAGACAGCCTTCGATCCAACCCATCCTGCAGGAAGGAAAGCACAACATTAACCGAACACCTTGGGGGTCTTCGGCGGGAAGAACACCACTCAACGAACAGGTTCCACTTCAGAGAGTAGAGGCGCCTCGTGAGGGCTCTAGCTGAAGCGATGGTGTCTACCACAGCTTGTGGTAGGCCACCTAGAACCTCCGCGTCCCGTCCAGGGACCAGACATGGAGTTTCCAGAGGTCTGGACGCGGGTGCCATAGAGTGCCCCGCCCCTGAGAAAGAAGGTCCTCCTCAGGGAATCGGCCAAGGAGGGGCTGTCGCGAGGTGAGAGTTCTGGGAACCAGGTCGGTTGGGCCAGTAGGGCGCAACTAGCAAGACCTGCTCCTCGTCCTCCTGACCTTGCACAGTGTCTGTGCGAGAAGGCTCACTGGGAAACGCATACTTGCGCGTAGGTCCCGGGGCCAGCTGTGCGCCAGTGCATCTATGCCTAAGGTACCTCCGTTCAGGAGTAGTACCACTGGCAATGGGTCGAGTCCGGAGGCGAACAGGTCTACCTGTGCCTCCCCGAAGTGGTCCCATATCAGCTGGACGCTCCGGGGGTGGAGTCGCCATTCGCCCGGAGGTGTCGACTGGCGAGAGCTCGTCGGCTGTCTGGTTCAGCGCACCTGGGATGTGAATGGCACGTGACCTCACAAACTTCTGACTCCACAGGAGGAGATGGCGGGCGAGCTGGAGCATGCAACGGGAGCGTAGACCACCCTGTCGGTTGATGTACGCAACGGCCGCAGTGCTGTCCGAACGGACCAGTACGTGCTTGCCCTGAAGCGGTTTCTTGAACCGGGCCAGGGCGAGACGTACTGCCAGTAACTCCAGGCAATTGATATGCCAACGCAGTTGGGGCCCCGTCCACAGACCTGAAACTGCGTGCCCGTTGTACGTGGCCCCCCAGCCCGTGGTCGAGGCATCCGTGAAGACCACCGCATGCCTGGACACTTGCTCTAAGGGTACTCCGCCCGTAGAAACGCGAAGGTCCAACCACGGGCTGAAGGTTTGGCGGCAGTACGGGGTGACTGGGACCCGGTACCTGCCGCTCTGCCACGCCCATCTCGGGACTCGCCATGAAGCCAGTGCTGAAGCGGTCTCATATGTAGCAATCCGAGCGGCGTTACCGCGGCTGCAGATGCCATATGCCCCAGGAGCCTCTGAAAAAGTTTCAGTGGGACCGCCGTCCTGCCCTTGAACGTATTCAAGCAGTTCAGCACAGCCTGGACTCGCTCTTCTGTGAGGCGAGCAGTCCGGTTGACGAATCCAACTCCATACCGAGATAAGAGATCCTCTGTGAGGGACAGAGTTTGCTCTTCTCCCGGTTGACCCGAAGGCCCAACAGGCTGAGGTGACGGAGCACCATGTCCCTGTGTTCGCACAACTGTTCCCGCGACTGGGCCAGTATCAGCCAGTCGCCGAGGTAGTTGAGGATACGAACGCCGCGTTCTCTGAGCGGAACAATGGCTGCCTCCGCGACCTTCGTGAAGACGCGGGGCGACAGGGACAGCCGAAGGGCAGGACTTTGTGCTGATATGCCCTCCTCGAACGCATAAAGCGTAGGAACGGTCTGTGTCTCGGAGAATGGAAACATGAAAGTACGCGTCCTTCAGGTCGATCGCTGCAAACCAATCTTGGGGACGGATGCACTCGAAGATGCGTTTCTGCGTTAGCATCCTGAACGGGAGCTTGTGTAGGGCCCGATTCAGAACACGCAGGTCCAAGATTGGCCTTAACCCACCCCCTTTCTTGGGCACAATGAAGTAAGGGCTGTAGAACCCTGACTTCATATCGGCTGGAGGAACCGGCTCGACCGCGTCCTTCGCCAGTAGGACATCGATCTCTGACCGCAAGACATGGGCATCGCTGCTCCGCACGGAGGTGAAGAGGATGCCCCTGAACTTGGGAGCCGAATCGCGTAGCCGAGTCTGATGGTACGGATGAGCCAGCGAGACGGCCTGGGGAGACCTAGCCAGGTCCCCAGAGACCGCAAGCGGGACCAACGGCACCACAGGCGTGCCCGGGTGGGGCAGCGAGGCGGAGTACTCTGGCCCGACTCGGTGGCCCGAGGGCGGCCCGGAGTGTTGCCTGAGCACTCCTGGTTTGGACAGAGGGTGGGTGGGAAGGCTTGGTGGCGTCCCCAGTGCCCACTCTGCTGCCCACTGCTCGGAAGCAGAGAGGTGGAATATTCAGCCCCGACCGGGAGGCCCGTGGGCGGCCCGGAGTGTTGACTGAATATTCCAGGGTGGGGCGAGACCGTGGGTGAGAAGGCCTGTTGGCGTCCTCGGTGCCCATGGTGCTGCCCCCTGGCGAAAAGAGGGGAGGAAAGGAGTGGCAAGGCCCGGGGCGTCGACACTGCCAACCTGGCCTCTTGGAGCCCAGGTCTCTTTATTGAGAATGTGGGTACCGCTGGACTCCGGAGAGCCAGCGGCAGGATCTTGTTGGATGTATTCTCCCCGGTCCTCCTCCGGGGAGAGTGCGGACACCATCTCCCCCAGAGCAGCTTCTCTTCTCCTGGGCTGCCCGTCTCAGGGCCGCTTGCCCTGCGCTTGCCGGCGGACTTAGCGGGGCCCTGGCGGGTTGGGCGCTGCTCCTGCGCCCGGCCGCCTGCTGCCCGGTGGAGGCTGCTGCTTGGGCTTTGCAGGGGCGGAGGCGGACGCGGAGGCGCCCTCGGCGACGGGCTGGCGGAGGCGCTGCTACCGGCGGCTGGGTGGAAGCAGCAGCGGGCCGTCGGGCAGGATGCTTCTGATCGCCTCTGTCTGCCTCTGGGCCACCGAGAACTGCTGGCGAAGCTCTCGATGGCGTCGCCGAAGAGGCCGGCCTGGCAGACAGGGGCGTTGAGGAACCGCACTTTGTCGGTCTCACGCATATCCGCCAGGTTCAGCCAAAGGTGGCCTGGACCACCATGGTGGACATCGCCCGACCCAGGGAGCGCGCGGTGACTTTCGTCGCCCGGAGGGCGAGGTCCGTCGCCTTGCGCAGTTCTTGCAGAACTGCTGGGTCGGGCCCACCCTCGTGCATGTCCTTGAGTGCCTTGGCCTGGTGGACCTGCAGCAACGCCATGGCATGCAAGGCAGACGCGCTTCTCCGCAGGCGTAAGACTTGCCCAACAGAGCGGACGAGAACTTACACGCCGAGAGACGCGGATTTCCACGCCAGTCGGTACCGGTCTTTGGACACAGTTGCATCGCAACCGACCGTTCGACTGGCGGGATCTCCACGTATCCCTTAGCCGCGCCGCCGTCAAGGGTGGTGAGGACGGAGGAGCCACTTCCTCGGTGTCTGGCATGAAAGGGTGCCATCCACGATTTAGTGAGCTCCTGATGCACTTCCGGGAAGAATGGTATCGGGCCGGGGCGCTGAAAACCAGCACGGGCCGTCCGAAGTAACAATCGTCCCAACCGTGAGGGTTCGGGACACGGTGGAGGGTTCCACTCGAGCCCAACACTCACGGCGGCCCGGGAAAGCATAGCCGTGAGCTCCGGATCAGGCTCGGCAGCGCTACCACCCGGAAGGGGGCAGCGCCGGGTCCTCATCTCCGAGTCCATTAGCTCGTCCCCCGATGCAGCAACCGACAACATATCCTCAACCGGGGCCCCGAAAGTCACGACCGGCCCCCCGTGGGAAGGACCGGGCCGCTCTTTCGGCAGCTCAACCGCGGCGCAGCGGAGGGGGAGGATCGAAGGGCTTGGTGTCCCGTCGGGGTGTCCTCACTGTAACCCTCAGGTCTCCGCCAAAGGCATCAGCCAAAGTAGCAGCCCTCTGCTTTGCAGCGGAGGACCACTAGATCGGGGATGCCCAATGGGGCCGCTCCTTTTTCAGGTAGTCGAGCCTAGACCGTAGAACTGCGATGGTCATGTTCCCGCAGTGGGAACATGAGTCATTCACGAACGCCGCCTCAGCGTGCTGAACGCCTAAACACGTGAGGCAGCGATCGTGCCCGTCAGCTGGGGACAGAAACCGGCTGCATCCAGAAACACACGGTTTGAATGACATCTTGAAAAAGACGCAGGGTCAAACCGTGTAGCTCTTTTAAGAGAAGGAAAAACGCTCTTCACGTGCCGAGGCACACAGGGGAGATGGCCGCTGCTCACAGTGGTTTTAGGGTGCAAGCCCACTGCGAGCACACAGCGCCCAGCGAGCTGTCAGAACAGCTGTTTGTTTTCTTCAAAGGCTCGCGACCGCCGCTGTACTGTGCCGTATCTCCAGCCGGAAGAGCTTCTCTCTTTGTAGACTCGTCGTCACGATACACTCCGCAGGAACACTGAGTAATACAATGTTTGGCTCGAGTAAGCGAGTATGCGGTGTTTCACTTCCGTATTTATACCCGCGTTGCGGGCGGAGCGTGAACCGCATGCCAATGTCAATTGGCTCGTTTAGAAACACTCGAAGCAGATAGGTCTCTGAAGGCAGATCCCAATTCGTCGGTCAGTTCCGGCGTCGTAACGTGACCGACTGAAAGGGAACAAGCAGCAAAACGGAACAAAATAATTTAAAACAAGAGCCAGAGCAAATACTTTACACTGTATCAGCATTTTTATATAGAATCAACCCAGAAACAAAATATCTGTGAAAGGAGATACTAGTAACACTTCCGCGTATATTCCGTAACATAACAAGCAGAGTCTCAACTGAAAAAAATGCCAAAACGCTCTCAAGCGCCCACAGCAGAGCGCCTAGCGTATTCAGCTGAATAAAAATGCTTTGGTGGACACACAGCCTTAGTGTCAAAAATGACATATTGTGCCTTAAAATGTCAAAATCTCTAAATGAATTTTAATCTTTTATGCTGTACATTATAATGTTGCGATGCCTAAAAAGAATAACCTGAGGAGGGATTTTAAATATCTGTCATTTATCAGTTATTGGCCATAATAAATATTGATCAATTTAACTTTAAAAATGGTGTACCGTTATTTGACGCATAGGACAGGTGCTTTTATCCGCACCAAAGTCTATTCAAGCTACACATTTGATCAGAATTTGTGTTCCATTAGAATCAAACCCACAGCCTTGCCTTTGCTAGCACCATGCAGGTGGATTCAGGTGTTAGTTACCGCCTGTGTGTTGCTTTGAGCCACAGCTCAGTGAAAAGCAGAGAGCTCAGGGTTTTATGTTGTACTAATGATATTTCTATACTAGCCTGGATGCCAGACAAATTTAGCCCCGCCACAACATTTGAGTTTGGGAAATTCGGTCTGGACTTGGTCCGTTGTGGAGCAACTATGCTCGAAATGGAGCTGTCCGGACCAGTGAAATTGTCAGAGCGGGATTTATACGATGATGGACAGATGATAAACAGTAACGTAAGCATTCATGTCACCAAAGAGCGCTTGGGTTGAATTTGTTCTAATCCTAAATGGAGAACTTCTTCATATATGCATTCACTTTTACCATTTCTCTCAAAAATTACGATCGTGTTGGTAAGTACTCTGTGCATCTTTTTACAACACTGGCAAAGATCGTTTACACTCCTCTTCTTCTTCTTCTTCTTCTTCATCCAGCATGCTGTTGACAACTATGAGTCGCTCCGTTGCTCTGATTGGTTGTAGGTCTATCCAACTGTGGTCTTTCCTGGTTAGGTTGAAACACGCCACAATAATCACAGCCCAAACGAGCAGTATCAGACTGATATTCTGAACAGAATTGAGTATGTCCACGTCAGGCTATTCCTATACTGTAGGTCAAGGAAAACATCCTAAAGCTTCACTGAAACGTCCGCTACCAAGAAATGCTGATACTTGAAGGAAGGGTGCTTCTCTCTTTTCTGTCCAAGTGGCTTCATTAATTGCCTGATTTGAATTTAAAATAACCATCTTTAATTAAACACTCTAGAGTGTTTAACAGGGTCACCACAGAAACATCGTTCCGAGTCTCCTTAGCTACCAATCCCAGCATGCCCGCATGTATGATTGCGTATACCCTGACGACCTGACCAGGGCGAGTTTAAGTGAATGAGAAAAGAAACTTGAAGTGAAGAGCTCTTAAGTTTTCCATTAAGTATTTTGGAGGGTTTAAGATCATGTTGGAGCTGTGGCCTAGTGGTTAGGTGACATTGATCTGTGATGGTCATGTGGAAGATGTGAGTTTAAGTCTTTCATTTTGTGTAATTTCTCCTCTGTCAGGGTTTAAAAAAATGGCACAACCCCCCAATCACAAGCTCCCAGCGTTCCCTTCTAAACTCAGTGGGAGAGGTGGTGGGTCTGCATCATCACTCAGCTCACAGGCCGCTCCTGAGGAGAATGTTTCAATTACAAAGCTCTGATTGATGTTCTCTCTGGTCATCTGGCATGCAGTGAGGCACAATAATCAGTGGATTGCTGTTACAGTGCGGCTGACACCACTGACATAAATGAGCAGCAAATCCAATCAAATCCAATATGAGCTGAGCACTATCAGTCCTCTGACGCTGGGAGGGAGATCTATAGTCTTTCATGCCAGACCTCATGTTGCGATTGATGCATTGACTTCAAGTCAATAAGTCTGGATGCTGCCTGAAGAAAATGACGCTCATTTTTACACTTGAAAACTAATCAGGTTTGAAAAGGGACAAAGAGCATTTGATTGAGACCGTTTAAGTGCATCTTAAGTGAAAAAAGCTTTGAACGTATGTGCGTAGTTTAGGAATGCATGTTAGGAATGCATATAAATTATATATAAATCCCAAAAAGAGAATTAATTTCATGTTATGGCTGATAACAATAAATAGCCAATGATACTATATTGCCTATAATAATAATAATAATAATAATGCAATTAATATTTTCAAATATATATTATATTTAAATCGGTAATTTATTATTAAATGTGTTTGAATTTTATTTTATAATTACATTTTTAATATGAATAATAACAATTTTAATATTAAATATACATTTTACTGTTTGATTTCAATATAAAATATAGTTTATAAAAAAAGTTATATTAAAAAGCAATCTGAATGATCAGCAATTAGTCAAAGTGGTACCGATATATTGTGCATCCTTGTACAGAAATATGTATTACATTTGAAATTATTCGTTTATTATTAAATAGATTGTTTGAATATTATTTTAATATTAAAGTTTAATATTAACATTAACTATGAAGTTTAATATTGAACTAAAACATTATGTTTACTATTTTAGTAAACATGTAGTATACAAAATTATCTAAACTAGCATTTGCGAGGCATGCCGGGTAATCGGTTTTGTGTTATTTAGAACTGAATCAGGCTCTGTGCGTAGTTTGACCATGCATTGTTTGTCCATAAACAACAGAGAACTGTTATTTATTGTGGTGCACATGAACTGTTACAGTATTTAGCATGATTCATTTTTTTTTGCTGTAGTAGTAAAATATCAGCAGTGCTTATATTTGACCACCAGAGGGCCTTGCTTTCTTTCTCTCTCTTACATACTCTATCGTTGGTCCTGATGTGGCTGGGCTCTGTATGCATAAGAAAGACAATCAGCAGCCATAAGCGAGCGAGTCTGCCTCTGTTTAACGCGGCTGTGCTATGCATTGTGTGTGTGAGAGAGAGAGAGAGTCAATTCTCGCTCCGCTATGCCGTCTGAATGCTGATGTCTTGCGCTGCAGCAGTGGCCCACTTATCCAAGTAACCTCGCACAAGTCTGTGTCTTCCTCCTCTTTCATCACTCTTTTTTCCTCTCATCCTCCTCCTCCTCGTCTCTCTCTCTTTCTCTGACTGGATGGATGGGGTTGAATCAGCCCACAGGACTGAAATGAGGACGCCTTACTGCTGATGCACACACTTCTGCTCAAACAGCCCACAGCTCTGTGTTCTAAGGTGTGTGTGTGTGTATGCATATTATTTGTGTTTGTGTTTTGCGTGCATTCCTCTGCACACAAGCTCAAGGTAACGTCGCCGGATATTTGGAGCAGGTTGATCCCTGGCAGCCTGCACCAGGCGGCATCGTGTGTATGTGCGTGTTTGTGTTTTTGCTAATGGTGACTGGCCTTGGCACATTAGCTCAGGGAAGCGCTGGAGCTTGTGACAGCCGTGCCAACGGCAGCCCGCATATGTCCACCCCGGCATGGGGAGTGTGGCTGCGGCATCTGGGGTCCTTTCAGAGACACAAATCTGGTAAAACATCAAATACGGGCATTAAAACAAAGCTTCCCTGAAAAGGACACAATCCCTGCTCTCTTGAAAATAAAGGTTTCAAAAGGTTTTATTTTTTTATTTTGCAGCAATGCCATAGAAGAGCCATTTGAAGAGCCACTCAAATTTTAAATTTAATCTTTAAAAGGGGTGGTTGATTATGATTTCACTTTTTTAACTTTAATTAGTGTGTAATGTTGCTGTTTGAGCATCTGCAAAGTTACGATGCTCAAAGTTCAATGCAAAAAGAGATTCGAGCTTCCTCCTGGTTTAGTGACATCACTAACCCTAAAATGTACATAATCCTGCCCCAGGGAACATGCAACAAAGGGGCTGAGGCCATGTTGGGCTGCGTTAGAGAAGAGGAAGAGTTATGTAGAAGTGTTGTTGCTGTGCCGTCAAAGCACTGTCATTTTCACCCCGATTGCAGGTCCTCTTTGTTCAGCCTTCTTAGGGACGCTGGACTGACACAGGACGCAAGTGGTGCGATACGAAGCGCCAAAAGACAATAGAACCCATTATAATCAGTGATGTTGTCTACACTGGATGCGGTGCAATGCGAGCGGCAAACTGATACCTCGTTCTATTCATGATGCACTGACATGATGGACAAATGCTTTGCAACAGGCACTTTGTCACATCCAGACATCCTTTAGCTACTGTGACACGAGCAACAAATTTCTTTTTAATCCCATCAGCGAACTTTGAATGTTAGTGTTTGTTGGCGTTTATGTGATCAGTGTGAATTATTCTTTGATTAGAGCTTTTATAGTGTTTACCCACATGCTCGTTTGGCTACAGGCATGCTAAACGTGGTTCTGTGTAATGGTACATGAAACGTTTCGGTATAGGGTTTCTGGTACGGTGCATGTGTGTACCAAAGGTACGAATGCAATCTTTAACAGTAGGCTTGTTTTACCAAGAAACATACTTCAATCCAAGTTCCCACAAGAACAAATTAAGTATTCTGTCAATTTGATCATGAAATTCAAACTATAAATGCTGTTTGATGCTCTTTAATGTGGCATGACACAGATCACTGTATAGGCGTCGTGTCAGTTCGGCGCGCAAGTGAACGCGATCATCTCTTCATAGTCATAGAATAAACATGAATCAACATCTGAAGGTTTGTTGAGGATACATTACAACGTACTGAAACGTATCATGTCGTGTAATCGCTCAGTCAGTGTTTCAACAGTGGAAAGACGTCAATAAAACAGCTTGTAAACAATGTCACATAGCATTACATTTACCTCAGGCAAGTCCACAGCTGGTTAGTTCACTGGAGAAATGAACTCTTTTGCTAAATATATGCACTATATTAGCCTATTATCATTATATTCTACTTACCCTGTTAGTGATGTCTTGATTATATGTATGTTTAAATAAATGTCATGAAAATGACAGCCACTCTGTATACATTAATTTAAGGATAGACACAATTTGTTCAGTAAACAAAAAAAAAAGAAAAAAAAAAGTATATTTAGTTTTCTCTCCCCTGCTGTACCGAACCTTGACTTCAAAACCGAGGATGTACCGAACTGTATGTTTTTTTGTATGTTACATCCCTAGTAAACATGATTCTTTATTGTATCAAAGCCATGGATTAGTCTTCGTAATGTGCTCATAGTTCTAACCAGGTATTTGGCTAAACACCTGTTATACAGTATAAAGACAAAACTAACAGTGCTCTACAGTCAGTAGTGGTCACTGTAGCGCTGCAGTCTGTAATCCGAATAATCCCTTCAAGCATTTACAAATAACAGCATATCTAAAAGTATGAGACTACAATCACAAATAAAAAAAACCATACCATTCTGAAACATCCTGTAACAGCTTGCACAGGTTCTGCTCAATCCTCTTCACTAAAATTCTCTGGGTCCGATTCGGGCTCAAATTGATAAGGCAATATTGACGATATTGATAAGGCAATATTGTTTTTTTTAACGAAGCATGAACACATGTTAGACTGCACCCCACAAGCACAATCAAGCCTTCAAAAAAGCTGATAAGAACTTTACACTGATAGGCTCTTTGGGGATCACTGCAAACCTTTATTTTCAATCTTTATTTTTAAGAGTGTTGATCTATGGTTGTGATAGACATAGTGAACATTGTTTGGTTGTGTGAGGTTACCACGGTTATAAGGTAGCCAAACACTATACGTCACATCTATTTCACACTTTATGACATGGAAATTGATTTGTAATAAAACAAGAGAAGCCCCTCAAGCCTGTTAGATGGTATCTGTGAACAAAGGGAAGCTGTGATGGTGTGAAGAGCCCATGATGCAGTAGATCTGCTCTGGTATTGAAATAGCTCTGGAGAGCAGATTCGCGCCGCAAGCGCTGGTTTTATTATCAGGCCAAATTTGTTTCCGATAACGGTGGTTTGTTTGAACATATGTTGAAACAAAAAGGTCTGAGCAGAACACGTTTAGTACGTGTTTTAGTATGTTGTTGTTTTTTTGTGTTCTCAATGCGCTTTATACTGGCTATATTGTATCGTCTCTGTCCAGAGTTGGACTGTTATAAAAAGATATTGAGAGTTTTTTTCTATCCTTTATGGCCATTTAACTGGGGCAAATAGAAGAAAGATAACAATTATCTGATAAGACATCATTGTAGTCATATAAAAAAGGTACAAATGGTTTTAAAACGACAATACGTTTTGAAAAAGAAAATACTGCCATATTAAATTACTTTAAATTGATAAGATGTCCCTGATTCATTTTTATAGTGACTGTAACGGGAGTCTGTGCAGCTATGCTTTGCAATTGCTTTACAAGGAGGTTTGTACTATCTGTTGAAAACATAGTTCATTATTTTTGGGGGGAAAAAGAAAAGAGAAATGTGATAATTGAAATATAAATATAAATATTTTGTAACATAAGTGTCTTTACTGGCACTATTAATCAATTTAATGCATCCTTGCCATATAAAATTAGGCATTCATTGTGGCAACATTTTACAAGCAATATTATTTGTTCAATTCAACAAATAAGTTAGAAATTGGGTTCAAATTAATCAAATTAATTCCTTAAGACATGTTAAACACTAAACACTGATACAAAAACCACAAACTGACTTAAAAAGTCAAACTGTCAAGTCAACACTAATCACCATAATGGTGACTAACTTTTTCAATAAAACATCAACATCTAAACCTCTGTTAATAAAGTCACTCTAGTTTGTAATAAGAGAGATGTAATATCTTTTTAGTTGATTGTGTCTAAGGCTGTCGCTGATGTCAGTTGTAGTTATTGTGTTTCTTTCATTCAGCTGTAATTTGTGTGCTATTTGCAGTTACTCATTTTTAATGGTTGACTTTTAAGGAATTAATTTGATTAATTCTAACTCAATTTGTTGAATTCAATTTATAATATTGCTTGTAATCAGTTGCCACAATTTAATTGAGTAGATATGGTGTATTATTTTTTACAGTGTACATAAATACATGGTTATTTTGAATAACTGTCTAAAAATAACCGACTTGGAAACTATTTACCACGCCATGACCATGTCTTACTTTTGTGTTTGCCCACTTAAAGGCACAATATGTAATTGTTGCTGCTTGAGATCGCTCATTCAAAACAAAGGTGTAGCTTGATGGTGCCTTGATTTCGCGGACTTGGGAGTTGTTGTCTTGACTTCTACATTCGATGGAAAAGAATCCGATGGGACTCAGGCAGAAATCATATTCATGGATGAGCAAACGTATTAAAGATTTATTAACGTTTCTGTAGTATGAAGCAGGGTGGGGCTGAAAGCCGTTGGAGCAGAATGAGGCCGCTGGAGCGATTGCTAATGAGACCTCAAGAGGTCTACAATGTAAGTACACAAGTCAACAAAATGTATAACATTGTTCTAGTGGTTTTTATATATTTGAATCCAAAAATCTTACATATTGTGCCTTTAATCTTAAAATCTTAAAATATGACAATCTAAACAAATGTCAGAAGACGACAAGTGTCAGTGAAGAACATTTTTAAGATTAAAGATGCACGATGAAGGAAGAAAACATCACAATATTTTTTTACATTTGTAGTTTAACTCTAATTTTGTACAATTATGCAACAAGTGTAGAAATATATTATATTATTCTGGGTATTTAGGATACTTAAAATCATACTTAAATTAGCCATAGCAAGACAAATGAGTTAAAATGTAATTCACGTTATTTTCATTTCCACCTCAAAATACAATCAAGCACAGTATTTTAATAATAAACTATTATTATATAATAATAATCATTTGAGATATGGAGGGAATTACACTGGTGGTGTGACACTTTTGAGTGTCCACAAAGCTCAAAGTGCCCATACTTGTAGAAACACCTAGTTACAGCCATCTACCAGCAAGGGCTAACCAGCCAAGTCAAGGCCATTGTATAAAGACATAATAAATGCAGTGGGTTCATGTGTAATTATTATTAATAACATAATTCCCTTTCCAGATAGCCCAATTCATAATCACAGGACCTAAGCCATGACTCTTTCGGATCTGTCTGATGCTTTGCCAGACATTCCAGTTTGAACTTTCCAGTCTTCCATTATTTAAGGAAGCTTTTATTTGATGCACTAGTTTAATCTGATTCACAGCAGATATGCAGAACATCAATGACGATTGCTTCCCATTCGGAGGGGCTTCCCAGTGTGGTGGTGGTTTAGTCATTTAATTGTTTGCCTCTGCAAACACATTTTCACCTACTTAGTGCAATTACAGTTGTTTTTTTTTATTTTGTCCTTTCGGCGGTCCTCAATAAGCAATACAGCAACAGGCAAGGTTAATGATTGCAGTACCTTGACCACAGAGGCCTGCACGCAGGGCCTAGTCTTTATTAGCCACCGCCAGACTAATTAATAACTGTACTTAGCAATGGTAATTGACAGCCCCAAATGCATGGCGACATACACAAACGCAAGGAGAGTTTCAGCTCTGTAGTAAGTGGTCATCTTCACTGCCCTTGTCCTGCTTACAGCAAGCACATGACTGAGGGAGTCAGAAATAGCACTCTGAAGCAGAGAGGAAGGAGGTGAAAGAAGAAAAGAAGTAAGAAAATTAGGTCAGAAAGATTGAGCACATATTTATCTACAGGTAAAATCGGTCGAGCGTTTTGCTTGATAGTGACTTTTAGCTTCAATATATAGTGTATGTAACTCCGCTAGCTGTGTTGCGCTTGCAGATCTTCTCTCGTCCCCTTGTTCGTGGCCCAGTTTGGAAGAAATTCTCAGTGTGTCAAGTCAAAGGCATTCACCCTCAGTTTCTATAAATGCGCAGTAATGAGCTCGCCCCCACCCACCTCACGCTGCCCTGCCTAGGGGCCTAGGCTTCATTCCAATTAGCCTGTTGCAGCTAACGACCATGAAATGAGATTTGGTCACCCAGCCGATCAGTGGTCAGCGGCCACTCAATGGGAAGGATTAAGATCACCCATAAATATTTAAGGAAACATCCCGTATACATAACGGTGGGGATACTGCTCACTGGTGTGTCAATAAAAAAGGCTTGTTCATAAAAAATGCATGCAACACTTGCTGTTAGAAAGGGTGGCATGAGCACTCGCTGTGTTCGATGTTCATTCTACTGTACTCTGTGCATCTTTCATAGTCATAATGCAATGGTGGCATTTGTTACATTAATATCATCCAGTGCGATAAGCACTTTCTCTTTGTAAGGGTGCTGCAACAACTGGATTGCACTCTAAAAATAAAAAATAGATGTTTACTAAAAGCTGATAGTGTATAAAAAATAAAAATAATAATGTTATTATTATTGAGAACTTCTCACAAAAAACTCTGCCTAATTCACAAAAGGCGCGTACGCACATGGATTTGTTCTTAAACTTGTTCGAACCATTGAATGTAAAAAAATATGGACGTGGTGTCCGTGCCATCACCCATAGTAATCTGAAGAGCAGTTTTGAAGCGTAAAGTAGGGTTGAGCTGGCCATCTTAGCAGCATGTCATTGTGCGTCACTCCCAGATAACAGAAAATGGGCAAAGAGGCGCGACGTGGGCAGAGCTGAGGTGACGCGATGACTAACAGACAGATAAATGGCTACCCACCTCTATATATACACACAAAAGGTGTGTTCATCTTGAAGTGGCGCTGCACAGGCCGAACGGCAAGAGTTCCCACTTGCAGTCGGGGGGCAGAATTGAAAACGGAGCTGTCAAGTCGGACACTTTCTGCTTCATGAATTGACACTCGCTCAGTGTTTGTGTACTTTATCACAAATAAAGTGGGTTAAATGCAATATTTGTTAAATACACAGACATTTCAGACATTTTCATGAAGCACAATGAACCAATAAGAACATGACATTTGAGACAAAGGAACCACATGACAAGATCACATGAGGGCCCAGGGAATCACATGACATGACAGGAAACATGACTATAGGTGCATTCATGCCATGTTGTAATTAGCGTTAAAAGCATTCACATCCGTGTAGAGTTTGTAATTACAGCTCGTAAGATTGGAATTTTCTGAGAGCTACTATTTGTACCACCTGACCGCTGAAGTTTCCTTTAGCTGTTTATTATTTCCCATAGAAAATTCTGTGCACATGTAAAAAAATTCTAAGAACACGTCACGTGGTGTCATCTCAAAACTACAGTAATTACTAAATGAAAGACATGGAAACATGTGAAATCAAACTATAAAAAAAAAAAATGCAGGGCGGGACTTGATTGGTTGTAGGAAGTTGGGTGTTGCTAACTAAACAGAGGCAGATCTGAATGGCAGATTGCTTTTGTTTAAAGATGATGAGGGCTTTTTTAATTATGAGGTGCAAAGATAAATCATTTATAATACAAATTTTTAGCTGTATGTATTAAAAAAAGAATAAATAAATAAAAGAGGTAACACTTTACAATAAGGTTCATTAGTTAACTACATTAGTTAACTAATACCAAACTGCACTAATCAAGCATTTATTTACCTTTGTTAATGTTAATTGCAACATTTACTAATACATTATTAAAATCTTGTTAACATTAGTGAATGCACTGTGAACTAACATGAACAAACCATGAACAGCTGGATTTTATTAACTAATGTTAACAAAGATGAGCAGATACAGTAACAAATGTACTGCTCATGGTTAGTTCATGTTAGTTAATAGGGGTGTAACGATATATCATTAACCGATATATCACAATTTAAAAATGTGACAGTATATCATTGATGTAAACGATATGATCCGCGATATAGAGTTGTTTTATCCAAGCTCAACTTGCTGTATTTATAAGGCATAATTCACCCAAAAATGTAAACTCAGTCATCATGTACTCACCCTCATGTTGTTTCGTTTAACTCCTAAACACAAATGAAGATCTTCTTTATACAACCTGAAAGGTTTCTGTCCCTCCATTTAAAGTCCATTCCTCTCAATCTTAAAAGATCCAATAAATGTCATAAAGGCATCGTAAAAATAACTAATCAAGTGTCTAATCCAAATCCAAGTGTTCTGAAGAGACACGATGGCTTGATGAACAGATTTACCGTAGTAAACACAGACGTTCAAATGCTTGCGTGACGCGAGAAAACAACATTAGAGTAAATGCTGAATAATTTGTTTTGCATGGGCTAAACATTTACAGTTTGGGAATAGTCATTTTGCGATTGACTTGCTTTCTTGCGATTAGAACTGTGACGGATTGCATTGATCATCTGAAGCGCACACACACTCCTCAAAGTCAACGCGCAAACATCACTGAAATCAGAACTCCTTATAATGAAAGCGCAAACATTTAAATCACCAGATCACATTTGGGTTAAGTAGTATGATTATTCAAAGCGTTTTAAATGGTTTATTCTTATATGTATAGTGCATTAATAGCGGGAGAGGCGTGGCATAGCGAGCACCGGGAGAGAAGGATGGCGCGAGTAATGCGTGAGGGGAAAAAAAAAGAACGTTTCAGTGACATTACTACATTAAACGACTATAATGTTGGATATAATGTATAATGATGCAACGGGGGAATATTTGTGGGTCCTGATAATAATACAACATAATAATAATATTATTTGTAATAAAAAAAATGTATATTGACTTCAAATTTTGTGATACATATCGTATTGTGAGGTTAGTATCGCGATGTATACCGAATCGTGACACGAGTGTATCGTTACACCCCTATTAACTAATGTTAACTAATGAAACCTTATTGTACCAGTGTGTCAGCAACTGTGTTAAAAGTAGAAATTGTTGTACAATTTTGAAAATCTAGTCACTGTTTGTTTTTTGAGTCATTTTTTCCATTGAGCATATTTGACTGACAATGCATGAAAAAAGATCCACATCAAGAGGGTTTCTCTTGAGCCAACATTTAGTGACAGCTTTTTTGCAGGCGACCAGAAAGATCTTCAAGCGGTAAATATAAATTTTACCTAAACCATCCGGAATAACCCAGAGGAACATACTTGGGAATGACACATCTATGTTAAAGCCTTATATCCTGAATATTAATTGTCCCACTATTACCCAAAAAGGCTGAATATGTAGACGTAACCAAAAAAATGTAGGCTGAGTCAGCTTTTAATGAACCACACTCGCTCCAGCAAGGATGTATCCCAGAAGACTTTGGTGTTATATAAAATCTAATCAGACTCTTCGAGCCAAAATCCCTCCAAAACAATGATTGAGTAGTGGAGCAGTGAGTTTCCCAAGTATGTAATACATACTTCCTCAGGTATATCCACTCTCATGTCTTCTTCCCATCGCTTTTTAACATCTACTCAGTCAACAGATTTTTTATTCATTGAGGAGATAGTGTTGTATACTTTACCTCTATAGCTTCTTTGATATTTTCACCCAAATTTGCTTCTATAAAAATCTGGGTCAGAATGGTCTATTCTGATTTCATGGTGACTTTAACTGCACTTTTTTTGTGAGAGCTGAGACCCAATGACCCCGTGTCAGTCACAAAAAGTGTGATTCGGCATGTTTTTTTCTGCGTGACTCATCAATAGCATCATCTATGTGGCCTGTCAAAAGGAGTGCATATATGCACGTTTTACCACATTTTCTTCCTGTCAACCACAACACTAATTCCTGTAGCCCTCCCTAAACAGAGTAAAGTATCTGTGGGTGGACAAGTGAGTTTGATGCTGATTGTTCTCACAGGAGTGACTGTCATATCTCATATGATCAGGTTAGCTTGCTCTGAATGACTGACCTCCTTGTTTGAGCACATAGTGCCTGAAATGATAATTCTGGAGTTCCTTATGTTCATAACTTTTACTTTTTTTTTCTGTTTTCTGCAAGCAAGAAAAAGCAGGAAATGGAGGAACAACTCATTAGCAACCAAGTTTTGGGAAATTATAAAGAGCCTGCAGGCTAAAATAAAAGGCAGGCTGTAGCGCAGTCAGCCTTGCATTGCGAGGCAGCCTTGTGGAAGAATAGGAACCCAAGGGCCTTGCGGAGAGATGGGAATGCTTTAGGGTGGGGGTGGGGTGGGATGTTAATGCAGTCTTTGGATTCAGCAAACAGTCCGCAAACAAACACGATGTAAAGAAAACACTGAGACTTTTTATGGTAAAAGGCACAGCAGCACATTAAAGGCGTCTTTTTTATACTTTTTTATATATTTTTTATACTGTTGTCTGAGGTCAACTTATGACATTTGCATGGTTTTTACATTCAAAAACATCATAATGAATAAGTAACCTGGTTTTGAGGCTCTGTCCTGCAGCGCTCGGTTTCTAAGGGCGTGCCACACTGAAGACTTGGAAGTAAACGTCCGCGGCTTGGATTGGATAAGCTCTTCATATTTAATGAGCTTCGGCTCCCTCGTCAGTACATGTGGGGATTGTTTTGAAGCGTGTGGAGAAACGGCAACCGGAATGATTTGCCCAAAGGGCTCGCAAAAACATCTTTATCAAACAAACACAATGATTTATCTCTCATCCACACACAATTGATTGGAATGTTATTTTTTATTACTTGGCCTGCCCCATCACACACTCACGGCAAGTACGTTGCAGACAGCATGATCAAAACTTCTGTGATTGTATTTTTTATTCAAATATCAAGTCAAGCGAGTGAACAACGGCAATCAAGAAAAGAAAGTTATTTCACTATTTAAGAAAGCCCATCGGCAGGCCGGGCTTACGTTTTGGTAGCCAGTCGGGAAAACACATAGCCCCGGGATGCTGGGCTTTACGAGCCCTGGCCCATACATGTCCGAGTCTGATCCTGAATCGCAATGAACCAACAACACCCCAAATAAAGGATTCTCCAGCCTTTGACAGCGTGCTAAGGTATGTTCAGTTAGACACACACACAATCAATATATCTATATTAAACTATCTGTAACAATGCAATACTATCACATATAATAAAACATTTTTTACTCACATTAGTGTATTGCTTTAATGTGCAATGTCTTCCCCACGTGAGCTGGATATTCAATACAAATAAAGTTCATCCGTGCATTCATAATATTGGAATCCGAATGATGCTTATGCAGTATGTTAATTGCTTAAAAAATTGGATCCGGTTTAGCCCTATGTAGGCCTGTGTCATGTGAGTGGCACGATCATCTGTTGAGGTGGTGTTTCACCACACGATGACGTCAAGGCTTGGCATATCTTGAGATCGATCGTTTTCTGGGCCTGGAGTCAATAAAAGATTTCTTTGACTAACAAGGAAGTTTTCAGCTCTCAAACTTACAGGATATTCTCATATTACCATGCCCTTTTATATATCAAAAGCTCATGGGAAAGTTGATTTCTTAATTCATGACCCTTTTTAAAATGTACAGAGCAATGATTCCTTCTTACACCGTGTCTACACCAGACGCGAGCGGTGCGGTGCGATGCGACGCAACGCAACAAAAGACAAAATAACCCACTATAATAAGTGATGTTGTCTACACTGGATTCGGTGCGGCTCAGCACGATGCGACGTAACATGACAAATCCCAGACAGTAAACTGATGCCTTGTTCTATTTATGACATACTGACATGAAAGACAAATGCTTTGCAACGGTCTATTTGTCGCGTCCAGTATAGATAGCTTCTAGCTGTTGTGTCCGGTGTAGTCGCAGTGTTACATTTAAAACCTCAAACTTACTGTGAGCATTCTTCTAGAGTGTCCTTTAAACTTGATGGTGTAATACTCACAGTCATGTAAGACCACAGGGAGCTCTCAAGGACATTTCTTTACCACAGTCGTTTTAAAGATGCCTTCTAAAATGTACAGGATGCAAATGTACAGTATTAATTTCATCATCTGATTATACTTGAGCATGCATGTCCCTGATGTATCTCTTGTCATAGGCACAGTGTGCAATGGTGCATCTAAAAATCTAGGCCAGAGTAAGATCTCCAGCAGGCATGTATTCACAAACCCTGTGGAGCTAGGCCTGCTTCTGTCTGTGATCTGGGTAGGGTTGCACCAGCCATTCTTAAATTGGAACATAAAGTCCACACTAGAGACTTTGTAACTACTAGCTAGTTTGTAACTAACTCTGTAACTTTTTATTCGGTTGCACCATTTTTTTTAAAGGCAAAACATAGCTAGTAGGTCGTACATTTTCTGTAAAGTAATGTGTAGTTACATATGACATTTACCCTCAATGGCAGCCTTCAAATACGTGAGCATGCAGTTGTGTTGAAATGCAGTTTTACCTCCATTATAACTTATTTTATGTTTGTAAGTAACAGTAAAATTAAGTTTCCATTTAAACGATGCTACTTCTTCATAACATAATGTGTTTTTTTATATATATATATAGGTAAATAACATTTTTGAAATAGTAAGGATCAATAAATAAATTAGAAAACATTAGAAATGACATTTGGGCCGGTGCACACAGCGGTACGCTGTTTAGGAGAGGGTTCGTTTTGAAAAGCCACTCACAAAGTAATCTATTCACATAATGTTCTCTCTCTTTTAAAATGTAAGCGAGTGTAAATGTCAGCATTATCATATAGCCTATGTCTAAAGAATTGAAGTCTGTCAGGTGCAGTTCAGTTAGTCTGCTGTTTTATTCCAATTCAACTAAGTATAATGGTGCAACTCAAAAATATTTAGTAGTGCGTAACTTATTGCCCATTTACATCAAAACTAGGCTAAGTTGTCATTTATACACAGCTGATGCAACCGGCCCCTGTTCTCCAGAACCTTTGATGTTCCATTGACAGCAAGAGTCCTTTTAAACTCTAGAGAATTATACCTATTACTCAGGCTTTGATGCAGCTAAACAGCTCAAACATTTTTTTGCAGACAATTTGTTCACACCGCTGTCAAATTTAGCAAATATTTGATAATCTTGCTCATTTAATTGATCATATATCATTTACATCTTGCTCATATATTTTTATCATCTTAGTTGCATCAAATTCTTGTTTTTTTGTGCTATTAAAAAAATAGTAAAATTTGTATCATTTCATTCATAAATGTAAAAAACATTCTCTGAAAATGATTGTTTTATCTCCAGTTAAATTTTCTGTAATTAAATGAAATAAACCTGATGGTTGTTTTAAATTGCTTTTTTAAACCCTTTTAAAATATATATTTTTTTATTTTAAAACAATTACAAAATTATATATATATATATATATATATATATATATATATATATATATATATATATATATATATATATATATATATATATATATATATATATATATATATATATATATATATATATATATATATATATACATAATTAAATGTATACTCTCTTGTAATTTTTCTATAGATGTCCTAAAAAGTTATGTTGTAAGTAAGCCATTCTATATTTAGAGTGTGATGCAACCAGTAAGAGGCAGTAAGAAATAGTCTCTCATTATCATATTTCGATCATGCTTAAGATTCGGTATTAAGGAGTTCCAATTCTTGTCATGCATATTTTTTGGATTTGATGTGAATAGGCCAGTGCAGGGCAGGTGAGAATGACAGAATGAGAGACTCTCCACAAAGTTTCGAGCATGAGAAAAGGTACATCATGCGGTGTATGCAGACCTGCTTAATGAAAAGATAATGGGACGTTGGCCTAGTGCTTGGGCAAGCGGAGAGAGACAATGCAGTGGATGTGCGGTCTAGACCGGGACTCCCTTGGGGACTGATCTGTCAGTGGCAGAAGAGAGAGAGCTGTTTTTAGATCCTTGCTGGCAAACCTAAAATCGATCCTGGGTGATTGAATTTTCAGAGGGAGGTGAGCGAAGATAAATTAGGCATGCCATCACTCTGGGTGTGTGAAGAGAGAGGACTGGAAATAGAACTACATAAGATCAAACCCCCTGAAAGAGAATTTCAGGCCTGTGCTGGAATTAAAAGATGCAGCTGTTCACCAATAATGGGTACAGAATTCAGTGACAGCTGTAAGAAGATTCATATGGGAATTAAAGAGGTTATGGCGTTTGTTTTGATTGTAGTCTGCCTATATTTACGTATGCTTCTCTGTAGCTGAATAAAGATATTTCGGTAACACTTTACAGTAAGGTTTCATTAGTTAACTACATTGTTTGACATGAATTAAGAATGAACAATACTTCTACTGCATTTATTAATCTTAGTTAATGTTAATTTCAACATTACTAATACATTATTGAAATTTGTGAACTAACATGAACAATGAACGACTATTTTTATTAACTAACATTAACAAAGATTAATAAATACTGTAACACATGTATTGCTCTTGTTAGTAAATGTTAGATAATACATTAATTTATGTCAACGAATGAGACCTTATTGTAAAATGCTTCCATATATTTCATATAACCCCTTGAATGGGTCTGAATGTGAATATGATGAGTGACACTATTACTATTATTACTACAATTTAACACGCAGGAATCATATAAATGAACACACCCACTCATTTTGTCACCATTGATCACAGATTGCACAGATTCACCAAACTGTGAAATCAAATCTCGCTTAACCAACCATTATGGGCTGCTTGGAGCACTGTCAGAAAATCTGTTCATGCTACCCATGGGACGGACACAGGGAGGCCAGGTAAGCTGTAAACCCGATCCCAGCCACACGTGGCAGATACAGCTTTGTGCAATGACTTGTGCTTTATAGAGCATGGCACTCTGACAGTCCCATGGGAATGGGATTACGGCTCAGTTACGACTCTTTCACTCTCCTTCACTATTGATTTACACCATCACACGGGTGCGAACCCACACGGCCGCCGGTCCGCTAAATGGAATTCCGGGCCTGTGTACAATGTAAAAACATGTTTTGTCAGGTTACCCTAGAAAATGTTAAGCACCTGAAATACTAATTAATATGACCGAATTGACCTGACTCCATTAGGTTTTATGAATAAAAGTCAGAAATTGCACTGAAACAGCAGGTTTTCAGTAGGATATTGTCTAAGGTTCACCCACAAACTTTTAGAGTCCACCATGACTTTCATTCTTTTGTGCAACATTAAAAGTTAATTAAATGAGTATCTGGTTGAGTGAAATCAGTGCAATGCCAGTATCTTAAGTAAAGCACCCAAGAGTGTCTGCAAAAAGTCAATGTATTCCAATTGGATTTAGTTAAAAGCCACTTGATATTTAAGCAAATTTAACTGTAAAATCGTGCCACTATTACTTTCATGAGCACAATGAAATGCTTCACTCTTTAGTCCAGTAGATGACGAAGATGTTTTCCACATTCTGGTTTTTCTGCAAAACAATGTAAAAGGTACATGTCTGCCAGCTACAGGTCATGTCATAAGATGCTGAAAACAGAAATATTATGCAAAGAACAAAGACATCAGATTGTAATTGTGACCAACAATTATAAAATATTGATATGTGAAATCCATTGGCATGTTATGTAATTCATTCGATCTGATCTGATTGACAGCCCTAGTTTTTTACTTTTTTTTTTCAGTCCTGGAAAACAAATGGCTTGTAAAAAACAGCTTACAAGCACATGCTCTTATCCTTTTGCTGGACGAGGTTGATGAAAACAATATTTTAATTGGATCAACATTGTCGTGATAAAGCGATCATCTCCCTCACTGGGTAAACACAGTACTGTGGCTTGAGCACTTTTTGGTATAATGCATATGTGTGTCTGTGCGTGTGTGTTTGGAAACTAGAGATTGTATCAATCTCAAGTCAAGTCCTTTCCATCTTCTCTGAAAGCTTTGGTGCAAATGAGCTGGTCCCAACTGCAAGGATCTGCCAGAGAGATGCGAACATCAAATCACACAGGGGTTTGCAGTGATCGCTGGGTTGAAACTGTAATTGGAAGATGCAGTGAGCTGTGCAGCATCGGCCGGATGCTCTGTGAGATAAAGCCAGAAGAATCTCACCCATCCAAGTCCAAACTTTGTCCCCACCTGCTTTCCACAAGCAAATCACATTGATCTTCAATTTACGGAGCCCGAAAACTCTTTCCTCCTTCTCATGCACATCCTCTGTAATCTCATGTACCTTTTCAAAATAATATCCTGAAAATGTTTGCCACCCAAAAACAAAAAGCCATGCACACTGTCTTACTCCAGAGAAAGGAAGAGACCCATAGACGAGTTTAAGTAATTTTGCTGCCAAGATTAGTTTTTGTTGTTTTTGTTCTTTTGCCTTTTGTGTTTTAATTCTCTAAACATTTCCAAATGTCTTTTTCAAATACCTGAGTGAAAATGGGCCAGGTGTTCAGGACCGTGCGATTCATTATGGTACAAACATTCTGGACCCCTTAGAGAAAATCTCAGGTGGTGTGTTGAATCCACAGCACCGTATCTGATCTGTAAACGTGACTCATTGGCCGTAAGATTCATCTTACAAGCGTTATTACTGTAAGTGCAAATCAATCTCTACTGTATTAAGTGTGAATCTAAGTGCTTGTGAATGTTAGTGCTGGATGTGAATTATGAACTTGAATGTGAAGTTTAGTTGGAGTAGAATTGAGTTGCTTTCATCATCTGTCAGTGTGAGACACTTCCCCTGGCTGTAAGCTGCTGTTTTTATTGATTTATTGTGTGTGCAGCCATTTTAGAAATCTTTCATAAGCTTTCACCTAGTAATTACACTGATCCCCAGTGTCTATATGTTTGTAAATCTCTATTAGGGAGAGCAAGTCTCCACTGAGATCTACTGAGTCTTATTTTGTAATTGAATCTTAAACTCTATCAGTTGAGTTCATGTTTTCACTCACACTCTCACACATTGGAAAAAAGGGTTAAGATAATCCTTAGATGGTTTTAGATTGCCGTTAGTGGATATTAGTTGATCTAAGATGGATATTAGTTGATCTAAGATGGATATTAGCTGATCTAAGATGGATATTAGCTGATCTAAGATGGTCATTAGCCTTTCAAAATAGACATTAGTTGGTCTAAGATGGTCAGTAGCTGGTCTAAGATCATTAACTTGTCTTAGATCGTAATTAGATGGATTAAGATGTTAATAACTAAGATGGTCTTAAATGGTTATTAGCTAGCCTAAGACAATCATTTTAAACGGGCCATCTGGTACCTGGTTTGTTGTTGTGCCACGGTAATCTACCACATGGGTGCACACCTGCTCCTGGTTTATCCCTGGTCTACCAGCTGATGATCAGATAATAACCAGGTTAGACATATATACCAGTTTAGGCTTAAGCTACTCCTTTGCAATACAACAGACAGCAAATAAGCCTTGGTAAAGCAAGCCACACTGTGTATTTTAAAGATAGGGGTAGAGAAACATGTACATGTATGAGGTAAGTGACGTCACATTCTATACTTTTCTCTTCACAAATAATTTGACATATGACACAATCCTGGAGAATAGAGGGCTCAGAGCCAGCAGGCTTCTTTATTTAGTGCTGCTGTCTCAGAGCTCCGGCTCGGCCCATGCAAGGTACAGCTCCCTACTCTAATAATCAACCCACTCTGGACCTCCATTCTGTTTGGTTTCCTGTTTTATAGGAAACCTTGTCACTTACTATCACCTTACCCAGTAATACAGGATGCTGTGCTGTCAAATGAAAGGAATTCTTGAAGAAAATCACTGGAATTCCTAAGAAAACTCTGCTTTAATGGATTTTAAGCAAGACTCTTTTTAAAAGGTTCAAACACCAGTAGAGTGTTTGAAACTGTTCTGGTGAGCGAGTTTGTGTGAGAAAGTGGAAAGAAATAGCATTTTGATGGCTGAATGTGGTTGAAGGGAAGGAGCATTTGGCAGGGTAAACAATATGCACTAATGAGGTAAAACCACAGGAACAAGTGGTGTAAGATTGACTGAAATATTGTGCGTGTCAAAACTCTGACTGATTCATATTCTCTCTGTCTCCCTCTGCTCAAATCAGGTTTCTTGTGAGTTGCATTCAGGGTTGGTTTTGATTGCTGTAGCTGACAAACACATATGCACACATTCCCAGTCCCACACATTCCCACATTTGACAGCACTGCAAGCAGGGGACTTGCTGAGGCACAGGATAAAGTGCCCTAGAAGACCTTGCCTATGTGCCGACCACTTCCCCTTTCCTGACATGGCTGTCCTGGTTTCACCTATAACCAGCAGGTTGCCTTTTACTGGTTCACTGTAAGCCCTAACAAGTTGATACATTCGTTGTCTCTAAGTAATTCTATGTGTAACCCTAATGCTCAAAGTAAATACAATTTTATTAAGTAAGCTTAGTATTTAACATTAACTGCATTAAATATGCTTGTGTAGTATCTAATGTGCAACAATTAATCATTCTGAATGACAATCAATCAGAAATAATCCTAAACTTTGCAAACCTTAAGTATTTAACTTTGAGACTGACATCACAATAACTTGACCTTTAGTAAGCTGAATGTTGAGTAACCGCTCTGATGTACTATTCTGTAAAGAAGTCAAAAGCCTGATTCAGTATTTTCAGAGTCTTTTTGAATTATTGATTAAAAGAGCCATTAAAAAGTACATTTTGTTTGAAAATCAATTTGTTAGAGAATTGATGCAAGTTGCAAGTTGGGTTGAAAATGGACAAATTCAGCAATTGGGTTGTTTTAACCCTGCAGTTGGGTTAGACCTGGAACACACCAAGCCGACGGTCGGCTGTTGGGCAGTTTTCGTCAGTCGGCTGACGTTGGTCCTCGTCGGCTATTTTTTAGCCGATTCAACATGTCGAATCGGCGTCAGTGCTTGTCGGTCAGTCGGCCATCTGATCATTCTGATTGGCTGTTCAGCTAGCGAACAAGTGCACGAGAAAACAAAACAAAACTGAAGTAACCGTTTGTGGTGAGTGAGATTTTGAGGTGCTTTGTTTATATCGCTGTATGTCTTCTGGTTTCCTGCTTTGAGTAACGAAAACAGACTACTGCCACCAGCTTGTACGGAAAACTATTTACTCTTACGCAGGGACAGAACGGACGTGCTACTTGGCTGTCGGATGTCAAGTGTCGGCTTGGTGTGTTACGGCAACTTTGGATCCAGACTCTGCCGACGTGAGCCAACGTGAGCCAACTCTGCAGTCTGCTTTCGTTGCCACTAGTTGGTCGGCGTTGGTTTGGTGTGTTCCTTGCTTTAAATGTTTGCTTAAGACAACCCAATTGCTGGGTTAGTCCATTTTCAACCCAACTTGTAATTATGTTAATTATGAAAATTGAAGTATAGCCATGGCCAAAAGTATTGGCAGTGACAATTTTTTTTCCACAAGTTTGCTGCTTCAGAATTTGTATTTGTATTTGTAGAATATATTTTCAAGTTCCTATAGTATAGCCCATACGGGAAAACAATGAAATTAAATGCTGTTATTGGCAAAAACATTAAAATTATGCAAAGAGTCAATATTGTTGACCCCTTTTCTTTATAAGATCTGCAATTCGCTCTGGCATGCAGGATTTCAGCTTCTGGGCAAAATCCTGACTGATGGCGATCCATTCTTGCCTTATTAGTGATTGGAGTTGATTACAATTTGTGGACTTCAGCTTGTCCACTTATCTTTTGAGGACTGACCACAGGTTGTCTATAGGATTAAGATCTGTGGCCACGGATCCAAAATTTTAATGTATTAATCTCCGATCCACTTCATTTTCACTACATGGTGCTCCATCATGCTGGAAAATCCAATGATCATCACCAATTTCCTCCTGGGTTGTTGGGAGATGTGGCTCTTGCAGGACGTTTTGAGATCATTCTTTATTCATGGCAGTGTTTTTGGGCAGAATTGTGAGAGAGCACTCCTTTGGATGAAAAGCAACCTCACAATTTTCCAAATGTCCCAAACAATTGAGTGATTTTACATGACTAGTACTTGTTCACACCTCCCCATGTGCTAATGATATAATTAGTGAAGTGATGTGAGCTGGTCATTGAAGGCCAGGTGAAAATTAGTTTTTCTTTTCTTTTTTTTCTTCTTTTCTTTTTTTTCTCCTTCTTTTGGCCAATGTAGCTTTTTGCAATTATTTAAAATGCATATGATCACGCTGCACACTAATCTACAAAGAACGTGAATCAACACCACAATCACTGAAGCAGGATGTACTGATAGAGCTTAACACATACGGGTTTGCAGTGTTCTAAGTTATTTTAAATGTATATCTGTAATTTTGCACTATATTATATAGACTTTGTATTCAATCGACTCCATGTATACTCCATGTTTTCTGACCCCAAGAAACCTCAATGTTTGCATGTTACTGTAGCTATGAGATCTTAACTGATCCCTGATCTGTGTCATGTACACGCATGGCCTGCTGACTGCATGGTGTCCGTGTGACTCACCGCCCCCTCGGCCAGTGTCTGATGCATTACATAGCAGAGCGCAGGACATGTCCCCTTAGAAGTTCACCTTTAATTGCATGCTTTCTGTGGAGGTTTTTGTCATGGAGTTGATGCAGGGTAAGCGCTGTCTCCTATTGTGTATGTTGTTGTGGATGTTGTTTCTGCCAACTCACATTTGCCAGGACTGCTCAGCGAGACAGAGGCATCCAACACCATGTCAAAACTTCTGTTGTGATGTCAGGGTGGGTCTCCATGGGTGTACTGCAAGTTTGTACCTATCAACAGACATTAGACGAGAGTTTTAAATGCCAATGGGCAGCAAAAAAAAAAAAAAAGAAAGAAAGTGGAGAGACGAAAAAGTGGGGTAAATCTCATCAGGCTGTTTGGGCTATAAATATCTGACTCTCATTTCTTTGATTTGCAAATTAGGAGGGTTTTTCCCCCCTCTTTTTCCATCCCTCTACTGCATCACGCTATCATTTAGGGCTGTGGCAAGCATCTGTGATAATCTCTCCACTAACACAGCATTACAGGAAACTGAGCGTGTAGCACAGGGCTGTGTCAGATCCTTTAGTCATGAGAAACAAATGTTGTCTGTTCAGCTCTGTTTGCCAGCCCCGTCCAATGACAATGTTCATTAGTGTAAACGGACACACGTACGCTCTTTCACTCTTCTTCTGTCTGTCTCTCTTATCTCCCCTGTTTCTGGCTCTGTTCCAAACCCTAGTGTGCTGCCTTAATATCTACTGCCTACATAAACAGCTGCCTTCTGAGGCAGCATTATAATGGATCATAGCAGATATAACATTAAATATGAAAATTTGTAATGTTTTAAAATATATTTAACAGTTTTTAACAATATGTGTCAGCATTGTTTCTTACCTTCTCTGGCTTTTGTGTCTCTGGCTCTGTTCCAAAACCTAGTGTGCTGCCTTGCTGCCTTCCGCTTTCATAAACTGCTGCCTTCTGAGGAAGAATCCTAACTGGAATGGATATAAGTGACCAATTTGGAACATTCTACATTGGCAGCATCCTGAAGCGCACTCGAAGACTTGACTTATAATTTATTTGGTCGCACATTGCTTAGCTATCAACATGATACAAGCATGAAAGCATAGCACACAAATACTAGGAAAATAATATTTAATTATTAATTCATTTTATATATGTACTACATCTCAAAAGTATTGCTACAATTTTTTAAAAATGTTTATACTCACCATGACACACAAAATTAAGCTCAGGAGAATCCTGTTTCCACTGATTATCACCTGTGGTAAATTCAGTTGATTGAACATGATTTGGAAAGGCACACACAGGTCTATATAAGGTTCCACAGTTAACAGTGCATGTCAGAGTACAAACCAAGCCATGAAGTTCAAAGAATTGTCTGTAGACCTCTAAGACAGGATTGTATTGAAGCACAGATCTGGGGAAGTGTACATAAACATTTCTGCAGCATTGAAGGTCCCAATGAGTGCAGTGGCCTCCATCATCCATAAATGGAAGAAGTTTGGAACCACCAGGACTCTTCCTAGAGCGTCATGTCTGGAGGAAATCAGGCACCGCTCATCAACTGGCCAATACCATCCCTACAGTGAAACATGGTGGTGGCAGCATCATGCTGTGGGGATGTTTTTTAGCGGCAGGAGCTGGGAGACTAGTCAGGATCGAGGGAAAGATAAATCCAGCAATGTACAGAGACATCCTTGATTGAAACCTGCTCCAGAGTGCTATGGACCTCAGACTGTGGAGAAGGTTCACCTTCCAACAGGACAACAACCCTGAGCACACAGCCAAGATAACAAAGGAGTGGCTACAGGACATCTCTTTGAAAGTCCTTGAGTGGCCCAGCCTGAGCCCAGACTTAAACCTGAATGAACATCTCTGGAGAGATCTGAAAAAGGCTGTGAAACCTGATGGAGCTTGAGAGGTCCCAGAGAGGTGCTTTAGAGGAGCTTAAGAGGTCCTGCAAAGAAGAATGGGAGAAACTGCACCAAAAGAGGTGTGCTAAGCTTGTAGCAACATACTCAAAAAGACTTGAGGCTGTAATTGGTGCCAAAGGTGCTTCAACAAATTATTGAGCAAAGGCTGTGAATACTATGTACATGTGATTTTTTTTTTTGCATTTTTTTTATATTTCTAATACATTTGCAAAGATTTCAAACAAACTTTTATGTTGTCATTATGGGGTATTGTTTGTAGAATTGAGGGAAATAATACTTAATTTAATCCATTTTGGAATAAGGCTATAACATAACAAAATGTGGAAAAAGTGAAGCGCTGTGAATACTTTCTGGATACGAGGTCTCTTTGGAGACAGCATAATTATGCTACATAACCTTTAGAACAGCCTTTGCATCACAAGCATGTTTATGATGCCTTAAAGTGCTGCCTTCAATGACAGCTCACTAGGTTTTGAAACAGATCGCTTTTTCACGTTCATCTCACTTCCACTATCTCCTTCACAGGAGCGACAACAATCTGACTACAGATAATTGTGTGTGTGTGTGTGTGTGTGTGTGTGTGTGTGTGTGTGTAAGAAGGGTGATTGGGAAATTAAGAGGTTTGGGGAGGCCGGGCATCTGATGTCTGTGTGTGAGCAGGTGAGCCCCCTCTGTGGAGCATAGCTCTTAAAGAACAGCTTGAGTCTGGCTCTCCGGCTCTGTTCTCATGCAGGGAGAGCTTTTCCAACATATTCCACGGCCCTCTCAAAAGGGGAGATTGGAAACTTTGAAGGAGTGAAAGTAGGTCAGCAACTTTTACTGTGTTCTACTTAGCCTTTTGATGTGAATTAAGCAAACGAGAAAAAAACATTAAATGGTAATAAAGCCATGTATTATTTGTCTTGCTATTTCAGCATAATGGCGACTTGCTTCCTTGCAATCTTAATTAGCTGTTTTAATTTTTTAGTGCTCGAGTGCTAAGGTTAAAGTTCTGATGCACACATTAACCCAATGTCGAAGGTCTTAGCACACATGGAAAGCATTTCGGCTTCACCTGTACATGGAAGTTGCGCAGGCTAAAGCGAGATTGAGGACAGGACGGGGCTGCTGACCCAGTTCGACTTCTCTCCTTCAGCAGTGCGGATCACAGATGGCTCACACTGTCTTATATAAGCACTTTAATTTACTGTTACTAAATGTTTATATTTCTCTGCTCATGCCCTCACGTTGAATGCCAGAGGGGGCCGTTTGCAGCAGACATTTGATTCGATGCATTTTATGAGCGCTGCAGAGATGTCAGATTGCTGTACTTCAAAGGCATCAGAGTGAAGACGTTTCCAGATGCTTTTGCTTTTTAAAGAAGTCTTATTATGTTAATATGTTGGGGAAATATGGCCCTTTACATTTTTTTAAAGGTCAGGCTATTTTAAAATGTTCATGATTCTAGTCCAATTAGACTGCAGTAAAACACCAGGCTGAAGTAAAAAAAAACATAACTTTAATAAGTTATTTATGAAGTAGGTCTGAAATTGGAGGCTTTACCTAGTCACCACCGTCTTTGAAACCAGAGTAAAATGTTGCCATCATCAGCATCTGTTCAATGGATGCCTGATGATTTAAACTCAGTGTTAACCCTCTATAATTAAGATGATCATCTTGTAGCAAGAATCTACTTTAGAACTATCTTATCATGCTGCAAGCTTCACATAATTTAAAGCAGTTTGACCATGTGTCCACCAAAGCGTTTTTCTCGAGGTTAGAGCATTTGTCCAATTGTTTTCAATGGGAGTGCCACGTTTTTAAAATGCCAGAAGCATGATAAGGCGCTTAGCGTCTAGTTGCATTTTTCAACTGTTGCCGAGAGATAAAGAATGTTCAAATTTGGGTAAAATGCAGCACTTATCACTGTCCCTTTTTATCCAGTCAGAAAAAATACTTTACGTTGTATTACATTTTTATATAAAAATAATACAGAAACAAACTTTCTGTGAATTGAGATACAAACAACACTTCCACGGATATTTCATATCATAGCAAGCAAAGCCTCAACTGAAAAAAACTCTGCGCTGCCGGAAGCTAGGCGTTTTCAGCAGGCAAAAAATGCTTTGGTGGACACACCGGCTTAGGGTGCATCCACACTACCAGTGCCACGCAGCAACAAATCGATACAATCCCATTCATTTCAATGGAGAGTGCCCGATTTCCGCCGACCAATTGGAGAGAAGTCAGTGGAGCACATGTGGTCTGTTGCTCTTCAGTGCAAGTTGAAAGAGAAGCTCATTTTAGCAGCCAACAACTGTCCTATAAATTATGATACATCTCCGTGTACAGTACATATGGTTGTACTCGTCATGCTGACTCCAAGCTTGAATGGTTTTGTGAGCCTAGATAAATAAATAGCCGCGATGGCAAAGAGCACTCGCTGTTTCCCGTTCATCTTTAAAATTAGGCATTTGTGAATGACATTACAAAGAAACATTTTGGAAGTAATAGTCTAAATATAAATGGAATCGGTACATAAAATGCCTAATATTAAAGATGAATGAGGAACAGTGAGTGCTCTTTATCGTCGCGGCTATTTATCTGCAGCAAAAGGGCTCACAAAACCATTCTGGCTCAGAGTCAGAATGGTGAGTTCCACCATATCGTCCCCCCGAAAAATGTTGAATCAGTTTCTACAGAAATATGAAGTAACTATTTTCAACATTGATAATAATTAGAAATGTTTTTGAGCATTATATCAGAATATTAGAATGATATCAGAAGGATCGTGTGACACTGACTGATGAAAATTCAGTTTGACATCACAGAAATAAATTACACTTAAAATATTTTAAAATAGAAAACAAAATATAGTGAAATTCAGTACTGGATATGAAGGAGAAAATTCAGCTGCAGTAGTTCTCAGTAGACCGTAATGTCCCAAGCTGTTTTTTAGTCTCAGCTCGTCTCTGACATCAGACCCTCAGGTGCTGTCTGATCAGACCAAACGTCTGTTCTGGCAGAGACGCTGATTGGCTGAGAGTGAACCAGACATCCTGTCAATCAAGCTGATGAGTACACAGCGAGGCAGAAAATGAGCCACAAAGTCAATAGAGGGCCGGTCAATGGTGACACTGGCTGTTTATTCTTGTCCTTAGGAAAGTTCACAAAAACTTTTACCATGGTTACAGAGGCAGTGTGTCTGTGTGTGGCAGAGGAAATCTAATGTTGAACACATGGCTATATTAAGACAGATGTGGCAGGCTGAGCTGTTTACACAAAGCTGCTCCATCTCTGTTTTCAGCTGATTTGTCTCAACAGTGCAAACTACATTTTCCCATTTTTATTGTCTCACTTCTTCTGAATTGAGTTTAAAGTCACATAATATTTCTTCAATTTGTGTAAACTCCAATAGAAAGAAATACGATTCTAGAACAATCACTGTCAAGGAGAGAATTGCGAGTCTCTGCAGCAGTTTCATCCGTTTGCTACTTCTGTTTAGCCAGAGTCTCCTGACTACAATGATGGAATATAATGAGTGAGATTATTAGCATCTTTTGTCGAGAGATTTTGAGAAAGCTGTGAAGCAGGAGAGTTGCACAAAAAATTGTTTTATCGCTTAATTGAGAATCAATTGCGATGTTACAGAGATGTTTTCTTTCTTAATGGGAAGACGTTTTTTTTTTCAATTACCGAAGACTGAATGGCTCACTGTATCAACTCGCTCTCAGATGTTTCTCCTAAAATACCTTAATAGAAATAAAAATAGACTGAGACCGTGTTTATATACAGTAAGTTATCAAACAGCTACTCAAATTTATTTGTTTATTTGAATCGCTTGAGTTTTGTATTGAAATGACATTATTATAAAATAAAACTATAAATATACTTAATGATATTTAAAAATAGATTTCATTAATTAATGTAAAGCTGGATTCAAATATAATAAAGATACAATAAATGTAATTAAAATAAATTCAAGCTAAGTAGCATTACAAAAACTTAATAAAATGTCAAAAGCACAAAAAAATACTAAGAATTAAATGCAAAGTCAAATGGAAACTGGAAATATATAAATAAATGTAGTGCACAGCACTAAAATAAATGATTTAATCTTGTATTTGTCTTGAAGAAACAATTGAAATATTAAAGACATCAGTTGTGTTTTTCTTTCGTATGACCTCTTAAAGCTAATGACTGGGTCATGATTTAAAACCTAATAAAGGGGGAAAGGGTAACACTTCATTTTACAGTGCCATTGTTACATGTTAGCAACAGTTACTGTATGGTTACTGTAGTAATAACTATAAATTATGCATAATTACATGCAATTAACCCTAAACCAAACCCTCGTCCTAAACCTAACCCTTGTAGTTAATTATTATTACTCAGTATACTTAAATGTATAATTACACTGTAACAACAACAACACTTTAAAATAAAGTATAACTGAATAAAATAAATACATTGAAATCAAAAAAGACAAGGCTATGATGACTCTGTTAAGATATGGATGTGACTGTTAAGCTCTTTACTGGACTCATTAGTAATTTTGGACTCATAATGAATTCATTAACTGTTTTACAAGGGTGTGTACTTTCTGGGGGATGATCACAGTTTAAATCTGGTTGACACCGTACATTATATTGGTCTGGTGCTGCAGTGGAGTATTTTGTGTATCTCTATGCTTGAGTGAGTGTGTGTGAACCATTGCTTGGTTTCAGGTTCAGTAGCTCTGGGTTGTTACGTCACAGCCTCGAGCGTGTCTGATTGACATCTCCCAGGAGTGCCGTTTGTCTGCTGAAGTATAACAAGTGCCAGTTACTCTGTACTGTTTGCTGGCAGCCAATCAAAATGAAATGGGAGCACTTAACAAGGGGCTGGTTGCGTTCCCCCAGCACCTGCAATGTGACAAAAGAGGGAACAGTGTTTTTCCTCATCCTGTCTGGCTTTTGTTTTGAAGTCGATTAAATATGGCATCTACTTTGGTGGTTTTAAAAAAGTTTGATTGTAACGTTTGCAGCTGAAGTTTCTCTGTAGTGCAAATGGACACTGCACAAACCACAGGGCAGAACATCCATTCGCTCCAACACTCGGGCCCTGCCCAGAGCCGCTGTATACATAATCTGATTTAGTCTAGATGTGTGTGTGTGCGTGTGCTCTCTGTCTACTAAATAAATGAATGCAAGCTAAGGAAAAATAGAATACTATACTATATAAGACAATTGATGTAAAGCTTTAATGTTAATTATTTGGCCTCTTTTGGAAGTGATTAAATGCCAATCCCATAATGCAGTGCTACACTCTCACTCTCTCTTGCTCTCGGCTTTCCCGGTGCTTAAAGGGATAGTTCATCGGAAAAAAAAAAATTCTGTCATCATACTTGCCCTCATTTCGTTCCAAACTTATACGATTTTCTTTCTTATGTGGAATGCAAAAAGAGATGTTATGAAGAATATTCACACTGCTCTCTTTCATACAGTGCAGTACAGGGCTCCGAAAGGACAAAAAAGCTTCAATAAAAAATAGAATAATCAAATCAAATAAAGTTACTTTGGCAGCTAGCTAAAATAGAATAAAATTAAGTACTAAAATGACTAAACCTGAAATAGAAAAAAAAAAAAAATTAAACCTAAACTAAAATACTATAATAACATATAAAAATATGGTAAAACTTTAGTATGGAGAACACATTTTTACTTTTAACTTTGAATTCAATAACCTCAATAAGCTCCTAATTTAATGCTTATTAATAGTTATAGTATTGGGTAGGACATGAAGAATAAATCATTAAGATGTGCTTTAGAAGTACTAATAAACAGCCAATATACAAGCTAATAAGTAAGTAGTTGAAAGTGAGAATTGTTCCCACTCAAGTGTTACCAAAAATATGCTAAAATAGTACTAAAAATCTAACACTTACTACATCTTGCGTAATAGCTTTGGTCACTATTCACTTTCATTGTACGGAAAAGAGCAGCTTGGACATATTGCTTAAAATCTCCTTTTATGTTCCACGGACTAAATAAATTGTACAGGTTTACAAAGACTTGACGGTGAGTAAATAATGACAGCATTTTTATATAAGTGCCTCACGTACTCCTGAGGCACGACTAAACACAAATAAAATGAATCATTTATTTAAAGTCTCATTGCTTCTGTATGAAAAGCAGCAGGACATTTTTATGTTGCTGTTCTGCCATATAACACTTTGTATTGAGTCATCAGGTCATTCCAGAGAAAAAGATGCCTGCTCGTTGTTACATGCTCTGCCACATCCGATGATTACCAGTCGTCGTGACACTGACCTCTCTGACCGCCTGTATGATTTGTGGATTATCATCTTCCTGGACAGGCTGCGTCACAGATCATGACATGTAAAGATTGAACAAACAACTTGAATAGAGTGCAAACATGCAGTTCTCCTCAGAATGACAGCACTTGTAATGTGATTAGTAATCTGATGATGTAAACATAAAGGACTCTGAGGGGAACGTCCTCAGGAATTTTCTGACAGGAGTTGGGCAGTGCCCACAGAGAAAGAGAGAGAGAGAGAGAGAGAGAGAGAGAGAGAGAGAGAGAGAGAGAGAGAGAGAGAGAGAGAGAGAGAGAGAGAGAGAGAGAGAGAGAGAGAGAGAGAGAGAGAGAGAGCTATCTGTGCTTGGAGAAAGTTTATCTGCCTTTGTCAGCTTGCCCCTGTGGGGTTTTGGTGCTTGTTAAAAAGTCCTGACAGAAAAACAGCAACAGTAACAAAAAGACAGTTGTGAATGCAAGCTCAGTGAGCATGTAGATGAACAAATTTTTTTGCCGTCTGCTATTTTTAAACTTTATCTCACACCAAAGAGCGTCTTTTGCCTCTTGTTGCCTCACTTTGCGAACATATCTGACTCTATAAAGACAGTAGCTGATTATCCGTTTGACCTCACCATATGTTCTTAATTATCGTAGTGCGTCTTTAAAAAAACCCAGCTTAGATTAATTGATTGAGCTTGTGATGTTTAAAGGGCAGGCTCAATCTAAGTCTCTGTGTTATTTTAAAGTGCTTTAGGGGGTTCGATGTAAGAGGAAGCCACTGTGAACATTCATTCATTACCACAGCTTGTTTGAGGTAAAATATAACCTCTGTTCTCTATTGATCTCCTAACAGTTTCCAGCATCTTATTCTGAAGAGGGTATGGGAATTAATGAATGGATCTCTCCGGGTGAGCATGGAAGATTCCTTATGATGGGTTAAAAATGTAGACAGTGTTCTGCTTTTCTAGTTGGCCTTATCTCTTTACTCCGTGTACAATGGTTCTCAGTCCCTCCAGAAAAACGTGATTATGCGGTCGCCTGATTTAAAGCATAATCAGCCAAAGTCTGCATATTTTTCAAATATGCCACACTTTCGCCGCATAAATTACAGATTTCCGCGCACAAAATATGCGGGGCTTGCATGATTTCATAATCCCTGCATTTTCATTGCAAAAAAAGTCATATATCTTAGCAGAAAGTTGCGTTTACTTCACACAAGATCAGTCATTTGTGCTTATTGCCATGGGAACGTTATGAAGTGACGTGAACATCATCGAAAAACTGCAAACCCTGGAGATGGATGTTGAGGGAGAGGGGATGGAGGATGAGGATGGCAAATGCACTTTTTTGGAGGATGAGGATGTAAGATTGCACTTTTTTTGTTACCAGTGGGTTAAATCATACTAGTTTCAAAAACCTTACAGTTGTAAGTATATTAGTAAAATTACGTTATAGTAAGTGCTATATAATTTGTTTGACTCATCAGTGTTTTGTAAGTTTGAGCCATGTGTTTTATTGTCTGCACTTAAACAAGATGAGAAGTTAAATATTCCCAGCTTTCTGTGATATAGTATGCTTGCTTATCATAGGAAGTAATAAGAAATGACTCTTTACATTAAGGTAGTAGCCTGGTGAGAACAGAGTGTTGGGGGAATCACTTTTTTTCTTCTCTTTTTCATCAGACCACAGTTTTTGTTAGTTCCCGCAATATTCCATTGCATTAAAATAAATAAATAAATAAATGCATGCCACAAAATCAAGGATTTTTGCCTGCAACAATCACAAAAAAAAAATCCTCATTTTTCTGGAAGGACTGAGTTCTCATCAGTTCCTGGTTCCTGTGAGGATTTCAAGCTTTTTTGGTGTATATATGAGCAATATCACACGAGTAGGAGTGCGATATGGCTGTATATCAGCACAGCTGTGATTAGTCCATAGGCATGAGGCAGTAGACTGAGTGTCGCAGGTAATCACAGCTGTGCTGATATACGGCCATATCGCATGACTACGAGTGTGACTTTGCATTTATACAACAGTTCGATGGCACACGTGTGGAAATAAATAAGAATCAACAACAGAGCAAGAGGGTAGAAGAAGGTAAAAACCCTCTTTTGTGCTGAACTACTTCCTTCTGCCACTGATTCATACCTCAAGTTGACAGTTTAACAGTTGTGACCAAGCCATTACTAGAATTCGTTACTAATTCTAAAATGTCACTTTAGAACTAGCAATGAAGGAGTGCTGAGTTGAATCACTGAATATTATTGTATTATGTTAAGTATAATATTATTCACTTAATTTTTTTATTATTTATTGTTCACAATACATATAGTTTCAAAGCAGCTTTACAGAAAATGCATGTGTCTACATTACAATTTAGAGTGATCTGTTGTATTATGAGAGAGAGTGTGAGAGTGTTTATTCTGTGTGAGGTTTGAACTCACACAGAATAAACATTTAACAGATACCTGATTGATTAATATAACAAAAATGGAGGTCCAGTTATTAGTTTGACCAATGCTGTGCGGTAAAAAAGCTATGCAAAATGTCTTTGTCTCATTATAACAGTGGAAACAACTTCAAATACTTCAACATTTATGACCAGAGTTAGACATCATTTGAATCTGTAAAGGGTCTATTTAATAAGGGCAAAGATTGACCGCTTGGTATACCCAAAATGATTTATATCTCATGTTTAACCACTACCTACATAAGAGCCAGCGGCAAATATCCCGAAGGACTGGCCAAGATAAAGCTGTTCTCGGCAGGGTACATGAGTGCTGAATGGCCACTGATCTCTGAAAAACTTGTAAAAAAATCATAAAGGCACTGTTTATATATAAATTGCATATTTGAGGTCTAAACTACTACATTCTCACCTAAAAAAAAACTCAAACTATTCTGTGACACAATAACAGTAGTTTTTGTAAAATTGTAGTGGGTTTGCTCTTCTGCCATTGACACTTGCTGTGAGAAATGTTGCCAGTATAGATCCTCCGGCAGAAACAAGTGGAGTGATACAATTGGTGAAATGGTTTTACATATATATACACATGTACAAGTACCTTATCGTACTGTTGGATGTACAATCCTGAAGATAACCAGTTTTTAGAAAGCAGAACAATAATGAAGTCAAATTTTGTCATTTTAAAATATTTTTTATCCATAGTTACTGTGTTTTGCCTTTGTAGGTCAGACTAGATTACATTACTGGAATACAGAGCCATTGATGGTTTGTAAGTCCTCCTTAACTGGGTCCTCTGTTGGTAGTAATCTGTATTTCACTTGTATTGTGAGGTGAACACCTTACTGTCCAAGGCAGCTGTCAGTCACGTCCCCCTAAGGCTATGGGAGCGTTCTGCAAAATCTGTTTTTGAGCAACTCATGACAGTTATGTAATGAACACTTCATGAGACACTGGCGTAGTCATTACTCAGAGCGGAGCATCCAGGGGTTTACAGACCCTCTTCATCATACCTCCACCCATCTTCTCTATCTTTCCCCCTTTCTTTTTCTCTCAAGTATCGTGGAGGAATTTCATTAAATATTCAAAAGAATCTGTTCCAACAGGATAATAAATAATGCTTCTCTCCCAGTTGTGACACGCAAAGTGATGAACCTTTTTATCTCAAGTTTTTCAGACATGATCTTAAAGAGAATAATCACATCTTTTGTTCACAGGTGAGCTAATTGCACTTCATTGAGTGGCGTTTCACTTGGGCACTTTTTTTTCTTCCTTTCTCTGTTTCTTTTTCTCCAACCCCCCCCTCTATCTCTCTCTTTCTGTCACCAGCATGTCAGTATAATTGAATTTCTGCACACGTTCCCCTTTTTCATCAATCACACGTGCTGATAAGGTGGGTTTAGGAGGGACACCAGAGAGAGAGAGGGTACTGAAAAAAAAAAGAGAAACAGAAACAGACAGGAGCAAGGAGAGTGAATGAATAAGGAGAGAAAAGGACATTTGAAGGAATGGAAAACAGAGAAAGACTGTTGTGTAACGAGTGACGGTGGTGGCGCAGTGCAGTGCTCTGTATGTTCACCTGAAAGTGTCCCACAAAGTGGATTCACAGGGAATTCAGTGAGATCAGACTTTTTCAGTCTTTTGCTCACAAATAAGTATAATTATGTAAGTATTTTCATTCCAAGGATTGGCATCTGACTAACACATGGAAATCTGCACCAGAAATCTCTATAAACTGGTTTAAAATACTTCAGTAATCATCAACGAAGACAGGAAACAAGAGAAACCATGTACTTTCATATATGAAACATGTACTTACATCTTGCGCCAGTGCAAACCCTCAAAAAAGTGCAATGAAAAATTAGCGCTGAGAAGGCGTGGACAGGGTAATTTTTGAGGCTGACCTTATTGCAAATGCATTTTTTAGGAGCTTCCCTTTCAGATGCAAAATTTATGGGAGGAGAGTATTTAAATGTATCACGCAAGGTGATTTACTAATGTTTGTGCTTGACAATTTACCGGTATTTGCACCATTATTTACCGCCCCCAAAAAAACACATCTTAAACCAGATGCTGATTTGCGCAGTTCTTGGTATTTTTCATCGGTCACTATGGAAATGATGTTCCGGCCATATCTGTGTTTTTTTTTTATTATTATTTGCGAGTCATCAGTAGATTGCAGATCCTTCCACTCCCATTGGTGCTTTTTTGGAATTTTTGCTCTCACACTAACTTGCCCTGTTTAGTAAACCTGGCTCCAAATCTTTGACAAATGGTGCAAAACATTAGCAACAACACCATTATGCTACTTGGTGGCGTACCACTCCATCAAAAGCAAATTGGCAATTTATAGGGCTGGGCTGGGTGCTGTGATTGCGTTAACTCACTGTGGCTCTTCTGTGTTGTGTTATTAGATTAACTGTAGTGTGTTTGCTCCGCTGCTGGGAATGATATGAGCTGTAAGGAAAATATCGAACACCCCTAAAACACTTTAGATTATCCACACGCTCGCTCACATACAAATTGGCATATTTACAGTAGATTATGTACATGCACTATTGTTGCTTGCTGAGCCGACGACACCAACCTATATTGGCGGATCATGTCTCCTTGTACTGGAGGTCTAATCAGGCTAAGATGCTTGAGAGATTGTGGCCACTTGTTCTGACCATGTTATGATCTGAATATCTTAGTGATTGTTTCTCAACAGAGAGATCTAAGTGCCTCTAATGTGTCTGAGAGCTCACGCTGTTGCGATGCCAAAAGAGCAGCTCAGATGCTTTAAGTGGTTATTGATGTGATTCATTTCATGTGATTTCTTCGGAAATAACACATTCAGTCTGTCAAGTTTGTTGGCTGCTTTTTAGATTTAAAACAGTGCGAGTACACAAGGAAAATTAAGTGTTTTTTGATGTGGTGCTGTGAAGTATGAGCTTCCATTAAGATCTCACTTATATATATATATATAAGACTTTAAGAGATGAATAATTTGCAGAATGATCAATGTCAAACCCAGTATCACCTACAATAAAGGAGTCATCAGAGAACTTCAGAAGGTCTTAAGATCTTAAGCAATGTCTTCTGAGAAATATCTCCTCTCCAAATCCTGTTTTTTGTCTTTTCTAAGATACACTTAGATATATGATACAGCGGTTCTTATTTCTGAGCAAACAATATAGCTTTATCACCTCTGGCTGGTAATGGCATCCTGTTATATGAAGAAAATGCCATTGAGAAAGCTCAGCAGCAGGCAGGGATGATGCAGACTATCAGGAAAGCGGATGGGAAATTAGAAACTAGTATTGCTACACTTCAGATTTGCACACAAATCTTCTTTCACACCTCTGAAGCTGATTACACATGCCTTTCATGTCACACTCAGTGATTTGCTGTGAAATTACATTTAGGCAACAATGCAAAATCCTTATACTGTATGTGCTTTGTGGATCATACTTTTCTTGATTTATTTATAGTTTGTGGCTATAAATTGTTTATAAAAATATTAAACAATTAAATTATATTATGCTAAATAACACATCACACATTAGAATATATTTCTGAATATATTTGTGTACATCAAACTGTGCTGATGTATAAAATATCTTCCTTTTTTGTTTCTTTTTCATGGTCTCACCATGTAATTATTGGTTTCATTCTTGTTGCAGAAAGAATGAACATAATTACCCCCTCCCTCTCTTTCCACCATCATTCGCAGAATGATGTCAACGAGGGCTCACCCTGCACAATCTACATGTTCACCCCACACACAGCACCCACTAGACCGATGATTATGAGGGTCATGTTTGGTTAACCCACTTCAAGAGTTGATGGACAACTGTGGGTAGCTGATTAATCTTTATGCTATTATTCCATACATGTAATATAATCTGCTCCATTTGCCTTGACATCTCCAGATCTGATTTAAAAGAAATTGCCACTCAAAACTCTAGCTCTTTAAGATAACATCATGATAACCTTGCGTAATAATTAAAATCTTTCCAAGGTGAGACAGCGAAAATAAATTAGGACTGTCTTGTCATCAATCCATCATTTAAGTAAATGTGTCTAGTCTCAAAGGGGCCAGTTCACATATCAGTGCCAATGTTGCACACAATATTTCAATGCAAAAAACTGTTTTATCAAGTTTATAAATGCTAGATTCAAAATAACATTTGAATGCATTTTTATACCCTAGGGCTTAAATTTGCCCAACAGTGTGTGATTTATAAATCTTGTATGTAAGCTTCAGCAAGATAATTATATATATTTAACATTTTGTTAATAGTATATTATAAAATATTTGACAGTCTATGGATCACTCAGAAATAAACACTCTATTATCTTTTTTGTTGAAAAAGGATCCATTTATAAAATAAGATTATACATAAGATTTTATCATACATGGTTGTTCTTATAATTGTCAGGATACTGAGAGTGAGGACCCAGATGCAGAATGAACAGGGGGTGGAATTTATTAACAAAAATAGACAGCACAAGAATAGGCAGGAACAAAGTCCAAACAATAGGGGCAGGCCACAATGGGAGAAGCGGCTGGTCAGGGTTGAGACAGTAAGGAGGCGATGAGAAATGATGGAGACAAGGTAGTGGCACAGGGAACCAGGCTTGACAGTTGGTGATGTGTCATGCTGTAGAACCAGACTGGTAGGGCCAGGAGAGTCAACGACCAGGGTGGAACAAGATGCAGGACAGGAACCACCACAAGACAATTGACACAAGAAGAGATAAACAGGAGCAAAAAATAAAAACTAGAGATAAATGCAAACTAAGTATCTGGAATCTAAAAAGGAAACAGGAGAGGGATACATCTAAAATGCTAAGTAAACTTATACTAGCAAATGAGGAAACTAAGCTAAATAAATAAATGCTAGAAATAAATGACTGGAACTTGAAACAAAACAAAAACAAGAATGCAACCTTGCAGGAAGCTAGAGAGAGAAACAAAATCAAAACAAGAAAAATCCAAAAAATAAGGATAGGGAAAAATGTAGCAAAAAACTAACAAAAAAAACTAGACAAAACAAACTACTATCTCCAAGACAAGGTTTAGCCGGACAAGGCATACAACAAATGCGCACAAAAAACCCCAGCAAAGACAAGAGGGAAAGGAGCTCAATATTAATGGATCAGCACATGAGGATCAGGTGAGCACTATTAGTGACACGAGGACTAGTGGGAACCGCAAACAAGGATGCAGGACATGAGAAACACATGGCAAACCCAAAGAAAGACAGAGCCATGTGCTTAGACACAACACAGACATCGAAACATTAAACAAAGACAAGGCTGCCATACAAAATAGTATTTATAGTTCTGTTTATAATACCAGTCAAAAGTTTGGCACCAAACTGAATTAATCTTTCTCATGATCCAAAACACTGTATATTTCCACCCAAAGAATGTGACATTTTATTAAATCTTGCAGAAAAACCAGACACAGGTGCAGAAAAAGCTCTCATTATCACCCCAGCGACTGGCTAATAAACATCTATTGCAAAGAACACTCAATCCAGTGTCGACCCCGCGTTTCATTAACTATCCATCACCAAAACAGAAGATAATCACTGTGGCTATCAGAAGCTACTTTTAATGAATGTGTTATATTGTACTGGCACCAAATGAAAAGATCAACTAAAGCCCGGAAGAAGATCTGATGTGGTTTTTAAAGATATTTAATGTGAGTGATTGTCATTTGGGGGGCCAGATGGTTGGTCATGGAAAAGTAGCTTGATGGTTTTGGTCAAAGCAGATTTGTGTTTAGTTTGGGCCGCGTCGTTTGTGTGTGAAGTGTTATCCTCAGTTAGCTTGTGTTTACTTTGAAGCGTCAGTGTCTATTTAGTTTCCCCGGTGTGTGAAATTGGCAACGTCAAGCCAAGCTTCCCAAAAATAGCGAAACAACTAAGCGAAACGTTTCTCCTCCCAACATATGCAGACCCACAACATGTTGCTTCCTACAGGCATCTTTTACACATGCACACATGCAACTGTATTGATTCACGGACTACCTTTGATTTTGCATTTATGAGGCCACAGTCATTGGTTTGACATTAAAATGGTGATGGATAAGCTAGCCTCCACAGTGATTGTAAAGGTTAATGAAAGCATGTTGTGTTCCTTATACAAGCTTCTGATTCTTTCATTCATAAAATGACTGAAAAGTCTGAACTCAGAGTATGAATCTTAAAATGATTGCCTCCTTTGTTCCTCAAAGGGCCTGTTAAAGCTGTGGAATTGTGGGACACTTGAGAGAATAGTTCTAAAGGCACATGGGCATTGAATATGCTCAGCCAGAAAGAACTTGTTCGGTGCATCATTATGATTAGACAATGAGTTCTTCAACGCCAGAGCTGCACATATCAGATGGCTCTCAAAGGAGTTAAAGAACCAGAATAGCTCTTCTCTTTCCTTTTTGTCTCGTTACATTTTAATAAAGTACCTTATTAACTTTTGTTAACTTTGACACTCTGTACAGTTCAGAGCTCTCTAAATATATTTTTTCTGGCTGTTATATTTATTTGAGGGAATTATGGAATTTTAACTGATGTTTCATTTAAATCTTATTAGGGATGCACTTAAAATTATATATATATATATATATATTTTTTGTTAACTTAAAGTGAACATTAGATGCCGCAATTATAAATTAAAAGTGAAAATTATATATATATATATAGACTCAAAACCGATATATTATTGAAAGCTTGTATTTATCATGTTGTGACCCGCTTCTTTTTATCTTTGTTTGTTCAACAGGATGTGAAATCAACATTCTTCCAGTTCGGGGCGTCCATCCAGCAGGAGGCACTGCTCATGCTTAACATCATGGAAGAGTACGACTGGCACGTCTTCTCCATAGTGACCAGCAAGTTCCCAGGCTACCAGGATTTCATCACCATCCTGAAGACAACGGTCGACAACAGCTTTGTGGGTTGGGACCTCCAGCACACTATCACCCTCGATGCTGTGGACGGGGACTCCAAGTCCCAGATTCAGTTGAAGAAGTTGCAGTCTCCAGTCGTTCTCTTGTACTGCTCCAAGGACGAAGCAGTTTACATCCTGGAAGAGGCCCGTTCGTTGGGCCTGACCGGGTTCGGGTACATCTGGATCGTGCCCAGCTTGACCACGGGCAATCCGGACATCACTCCAGATTCGTTCCCCTCTGGAATGATCTCTGTATCCTACGATGACTGGGACTATCCTCTTGAGGCACGGGTTCGAGATGGGCTTGGGATTATAACCACAGCAGCTGCAGCCATGTTGGAAGAGTTCGGGGACATCCCTGAGGCCAAAACCAGCTGCTTTGGCCAAATGGAGAAAACCAAGTTGCCGCCCAGCGCATTACACAAGTGAGTGATGAACGAGAACTGGCTTATTATCTGTCTGTCTACACTATGTTAGTGTTTGTGTAAGCAGCCTGTCCATCTTCTTCCTGCACTTTAAAAAAAGGGGAAGCAAGAGGGCTATTTATGTGAGAAAACACATACAGTTTTTGACCAGTCAAGTGGAAAAAGGAAAAGGTGAGAAAAAACAACCCAAGAGGTCTGTGTTAGAGACGTGGGGCATTTCGGGCTCACAGCTTTCTAATGATAGACCTACCATGTATTATAAGAAAATGGGCTCTAAAGATTGCAAAAAATAAATAAATAAAAAAATACTTTTAATTAAGACATCATTATCAGGATAAGTAAAAATATAATGCAAATATCATATATCGACTATATGTAACTTTGGGCTCAGTACATTTTTTTTATGTGTTTAAAAAGAAGTCTCTTATGCTCACCTTGGAAGGTTAAATTTTACTGTCACCTTTGACCACTACCTTGAATGGTAGTGTATATAGGTATATTAATGTAGTGTCAAGTATTTTGTTTTTGGCATCTTTCCATGGTGTAAACACAGATCTTGCTTGATTACCTGAGAGATAGTACATTCATTGTTTGAATGTCCTGATAAAATAGACAATTTCAAAGCTGCAGATTTATTAAAAATAAGTGAGTGAGTGAGGGACCAGGACCAGCTTATTTTGTGTGTTTTCTGTCCATTTTGTTCCTGCACTTAAAATGTGGAAACAAGAGAGCTATTTATGTGAGAAAACATAGTTTTTGGTCAGTCAAGTGGAAAAAAGAAAATACGGGGTGGGAAAAAGCAACCCGAGAGATCTTTAAGAGAGTGGCATGGGTCGGGCATGTGCAAAATTTATTGTTACATCCTGCAAATATATTTCTCAGTGTGAGCTGCATTCAAGCTAATGGTCGAATGCGGTGATGGGGCAGACAGGGGATGCTGAGGGAGGTTTTAAGGGAGTTGCAGAGTGCCGCTCCGACACCCCAAGGTGGGTACTGCTGCACTTCTCAAACTCTCTCGAGACAGTGCAACGTTCCTGTGCTTTTAATGAATAATGTTTTACACAGCGTTCTGAAAGAGCCCGTGCTGGTCAAAGCAACATGGACTTTGCTAATGCGCTTGGAGAGCTCTCCAAACATAAAGTGCTCTTGATGAGGTGCTTTTGTTCCTTTTTGCTCCTGCGTTGAAGCCGGTGCCGGCTGCAGCACCCCGCTTACATGCTGCCAGTCCTTAGTCTGTCTCACCCATATGCCTTTGTACCTGGCAGTGCTGAGCAGACACGCTGAATTGCCCCATTTGCAGTGGAGCAGTGTTGCCTGAGATACACGTTCACCCTGGTGTCTAGGGTACATTAATCCTGATAGTTTCAGCACAGATGGTCAAAGGCTTGGCCAGAGATTGGCTCTACTAGAGCCAGCAGAGATGAAGACTCGTGTTCCCTGAATGTATGAGGAAGGGGGTTCTCTTTTGTATTTTAGACTTTTTAGGCATGTAGATCATTGGATGGTATCAGAGGGAAGGTATCGAATTCTTTGAGAATACAACCTTGTTCTTGGACTGAATGATTCCTGTAAAAATATCAACATGCTCCTGCACTGTCAGAAAAAAGGTACATTACTGTCACTGGGGCGGTACCCTAAGGTACAAAACCGAAAAGGTACTAATATGTACGTATGTACGTATGTATTAATATGTACCTTTAAGGTACTAATACGCACTCTTAAAGTACTGATATGTACCTTTTAAGGTACTAATATGTACCATTTAGGGGTGAGTACGGTACAAAGATGTCCCTTTTCACTTTTGTACCTTAGGGTACCGCCCCAGTGACAGCACTGTACCTTTTTTTCTGAGAGTGTGTAAAAATTAGTTGTTAATTTTCTTAGATTTACACTATATGTGGCATGCTCATTTTGAGTCACTTTGACCCAGAAACACAGAGTCTCAACTTTCTCTGTTTAATTTTCTAATGGCAGAATTTTGATAAAATTATAAAATATAGATAGTTATTAAGTTAATCATTTAAACAGGGCTGTAATAAAGCCTCTAAAGTTTGACTCCTAAACAGATTTCTTTTTTTTTTCTCCTGAGACATTTTGAGAAATTATAGAAAATCTTCTGTATTTAAGTTGGAATGTAATATAGGGAATATATCTGGCACAGCATTTTTTTATTCTTTAGGGTGACAAAAAAAAAACCTTTCTCTGCATTTCATGTTCTTGTTAAAATTGAGTGTCAGAAGCCTGGGTGAAATATGCAGTCCCCTAGCAAAATGTTCCTTTATGACAGATTTAAGACTGTCATCTGAAAAGCGGACCTTAGCAAAATTTAGCCTTCATATATCAGTGACGAATACTGAAATTACCTGTCAACAGGGGAGAGGCATGGCGAGTCCACTGTGCCTCCTCCCACATGTTGGGGACCAAGGGTACAGTAGCTGTCAGCTGTGCTCTATGGAACCATACATTTTTTAAATAAAGGGCACTTTAATCACTCCCACTGTGATGGGAGCCAATCTGACCACCCCCAGCAAAACACCATTTCACAGAGGGCAATGCCACAGGAGTCACCGCTATTACTTTGAGCTTTCATAGACAAAATTTAATATGACTTATGGCAGTTATAATGCTGGAATATGAGTGGGATGAACACTTCCAGGCAGTGGCAACAGGTCATTCTGTTTTGGGGAGGGTAAGCAGTGATGCCATTGTGCCTTGGCTTTAAAGGGCCAGAGTCTTAACCTTGCCTCAAAGCCTTTGTGGGCTGGAGTGAAGGGAAATATGAGCTCCTGTAGAAATAATACTTTTATATGGCCATCACAGTGCATTAAAGGGAGTTAAGTTGGCAGGCAGCAGCACAATGGGAAGCATTATAAAGAGCTTGGTTAAAATAACTCTTGAGCCTCGACTGTCCTCCCTATGGGGAAGAAGTCTTTTTTTAAAGCGTCAAAGAAGTGGCCCAGACTTTGTTAGCCAATCAGAAACAGTCTCTGGCCCACAGTCATTTTTTGTCATTTTTGTAATGCTTGGGCTTGCTGACATTTGTTTTGTAGAGAATGTGGAATTGAAGTATGCAAAATGATCTAGATAGATAGATAGATAGATATTGGTTCACTGAACATGGTGGAATGATCTTGTCAGGGTATGTCGAAAGAAACAAGAATAAGCCTGACGATGGTTTCTAAATTTGTATTTATGGTCAATATTCATAAGGATTTATTTTTCAAGCCTGGCAAAGGGTAGCATGTCCGAGTCATGTTTTTAAAACCTTTGACTGGAAGGACTTTAATTGACCTGAATGTTTCCTCAGGGGAGAGGAGAGAGCAAACACACAGACACACCAGTCTCTCCCTTCTCCTCACATGTGCTGTCAGAACCATATTTGCTCTTATATGGCTCACCGTGCCCCACTTTGTATCTGATGCGCTTAGTACTGCAGGTTTACTTGTGCACTCATTCTGCCATTCCCTTGGTCTTTGTAACGTCTGCCTGAGCCCCAGGTGAAAAGACCTCCACAGTCCCAGCTGTCCTGGTATTGTCACACAGATGCAATGCTCTCTTATGACACTGATTGAGCATTGCGCAGATACCTGTGTCAGAAAAATGATTGAATTTGTTTTTATATTGCATTCTGAGTTATTACTCAAGGGAGAGTTGATTTCATTTACACATTCCGTCATGCCAGTGGATTCAGCTCAAGATGTGCAGACTCCCTGCAAATTAACTAACTTCATGTAGGAACATTTTCTTGCTTCTTTAATGACTGAAAAATTCTATATGTCACATAGGGAACATCTTGCCTGCCCTCATTAGTGTCAACCACATTACTATAAGTGACTAACGAGGAACTGTTATATTCAACTGTACTCGACCAGTTGGAATGGAGCTGCCTACTTCAGTTTGACCACATATAAAGTACTGTGAAGTGTGAACATTTTCAAGGCAGTTGTACCACCCACCTATTTTAATCCCTTTCTGGCATACCTGCCGTAATGAGGACTCTGATGAAGGGTTCACAGTGAGCAAGTGTGGGTCAGGGGTGGTTATGTGTTTAATTAGGAAGAAATGAGCTGTGCTCAGTTTTGGGTTCTTATCCTTGCTGCACTAGGTTGCAGTGACTTTTTGGAGATGATCATGGAAGGGCTGTTGGGTTGGGTCGGGTCTGATCTGGTTGATGTGCTGGTGTAGGGCATTGGTCAGGGGCCTTGTTCATTTAATTTTTTTTATTTGGCAGTCCTTATTGGTAGGCCTACAGCTCTATTGACACACTGCATCCAGTGTCTGGTTTCCTCAGTAATTGGTAAAAGGGACTGTTCAGGTGTGATCAGTGTTGTGATCCATGGCTTACAGGGAAAGGGAACTAAGAAAGGTGTAAAATATGAAAGAAGGTTTAGAATAAATAAGGGAGCCCATTGTGAACGGAAACATGTCTTGTAGTGTAGAAGAACAGAGCTTATCGATTCTCTTCCTCTCCTGCAGTCTGATGTAATTAGATTTGACGATATATCTAGGGTGGGCTTTCGCTTGCCCCCATAAATGGGACCCCAATCAATTCAAGCACAAGCTACTCTGCCATTCAGTCACTAGACGCCCACTAAGACCAGACCATAAATCGATCATCGCACCACACTTCTAATTCCCCTCACCTGGCAGTACTGCGGCACCACCAGACTGCACCCGTCACTGAAGGAGAGGGGCAGACTTATGTGTGTGTCAGCTGGTGTTTTGCCTCTTGAGTCTCTGAGGTAGGCCTGACGACATGGTGTGAAAAGTGAGAAGGCAACGTTTCTCGGTTTATCGCTTTTAAAGTGATATGACAGGAACACGGTGGCATTGTGAAAGTGAAGGATCCAGTCTCTATTCACTTGGGTTTTACTTTCCCTAAAAAAGCCCATCTGATGTCAACAAGCCCTTTATGTTGTGTCTTTGTTTTATTTTGTTGCTTTTTAATCATTTTTTTTTTAAGTTTGTGATCACTGAGTTGAACTTTTGGATTTTATATGTATTCTTTTTATTTCTTACTGTCAATACTAGTGTCACTAACAACAACAACAACAATAATATTAATCATATTCATCTCATAATTTCCTTCTTTGGAAAGATTAATGAAATGAATTATGCTTTATCTCTTTAAAAAAATATATTAAAAATATATATTGCATTTCACATATTTAATATCTTCAAGTTTTTAATTAAGTTTATATGTCTGTGTGGTGTTTTTAATATACTAGTATGTTTATAATAGACAAACAATGTGCAAATTCATCTGTCAGGACTATTTTCTCATTAAAACTGCAGTGAACTAAAGACAGTCTCAAAAAAGTGGTTTAAAACTGCTTTTTCAAATGTCATAAACAAGTGACCAATCCCCTCAACTTGCGGATTGGAGCTTTTTGTATCAATCTTCTCTCACATTTAAGAAGGGACAGGAAAAATCGGGCACATATAGCAATATTGCGGGTGAATTGTATATATGATTTATATTACGATCTCATGATGAACTATTATGTCTTTCTCACTGACTTTCTATGATGTTGAAAGCGTTTCTAAGCATGCTGATTTTTATAAGAAAGCCGTCTGACACATTATTAGCTGTTTGAATTAATTTGAAAGCAATCAATTACCGTTATTTGTCCGACGTTGTAGATGTATCTACTTGTAGAAAGACAACCTGTACAATTCGCTCTTTGTCTTCTTCTGAAACAGTTTCTGGTTCAAACATATATGTTTACATATGTTTTAATTCTGAACTGGAACTGAACAAAAAATAAAAAGGACTTAATGAGAGACTTAATCAGACATAATGCCACAAATGGTATTAAAGTGGTTGTAATAAACCTACAATGGTCTGTTTTATGTCTACATGTTCTCTCTTTCTATTTCTTTGAAGATGAGGACAAAAGAAAGAATGGTTGTGATTCATGTAGATTTCATTGGATACTAATAATAACTCGGGCAGATTTTTCATCTTCACTTAATGTGACGTCTGATTTAGGTCAGTCATTAGTCTTCAGATGGCTCATTAATTCCTCTTTTTGTCTCCTTGCATGTTTAAAAAGACCTTCATATGTTATTTTGATCTTTTAGGTATAGAACGAACATCATTAGGATGAAAAGTTCTTTTTGTGCAGCAGATAAGATTTGTGTCACATGACTGCTCTATTTCTGGACCTGATGAGCTCTCTGCTTCCTGTAGGTACATGATGAACGTGACCTGGGATGGCAGAGATTTGTCCTTCACTGAGGACGGTTACCAGGTGCATCCCAAACTGGTGGTGATCGTGTTGAACAAGGACAGAGAGTGGGAAAAGGTAAGGCCGCCAAAAATAACTGACCTCCTAAACTGCGTCATTATAATTTCATTATAACTTCTCCAAGCAAAGCGTCGTTAACAACCGTTCACACAATATTAGTATCCATGAATCCGCCATCGTAATTACACCCTGGAACGATGTAAAAGTGTGTCAGTGAGGTAATTACCTCAGACACACATTGCCAGAGTCTGCAAATTCAGAGGTGTAATTAAGGCCTGTTTTTTTCCTTTTAGACCGTAATCCAGTCCGAGCCCAAACATGAACGGGAACACACACATGTGCATTAGTGCTGGTATCTTGGATGAGCGTGTCCCTCTTTTTTCTGTTCTAGGCAAGAATGCGGTTCAATGAAACCAGAGCGGGAGGAATAACTGGAAAAGCAAAACAATGGGAGAAATTGATTTGCGGAGTTCGCTCTGCAAATCAATCAATATCAGTAGGAGTCTAATTGGCAGAATAGGGCTCGCACTGAGAGATGGACTCGGTTATGAATACACATTCATGTGGCAAAAGCAGATTTGCTCCGATTAGGCCTCTTTATCTCTTGTTAGGAGAGCATGAAGATCATCAGCGATATCAAAACTTCCCAAAGAAATAGTGTTATTTTGAGAGCAATTCGCACACCTGTGGTCTCTCCCAATATAACATACTATTGCTCATTAAATGGCGGTTGTTTTGCAGATATGATATTGGGTTTGTATTAAAGTTGGATAAAATACACTAAATTAGCTCCCATGGGTGTTTAGGGCCTCATTATATATTTGATGATTAAAGCATTCTTTGTGGGCTCTATTACAGTGGCTCTGTATTATTTCTCTTGCTGTTTCTACTGTCGATTGTGCTTTTGGAGTTTCATAAATCTGTAGTAAAATGCATCCCATGTCGTTCTGCTCATTGGGACTAGATATTGTAGAATTGTTATTGTTTAAAGCAGAATACATTAGGTGGCAACAACATTCATTGTTCAAATTCTCTTCAAGAAAATGAATGTACAGCCAAAATATTTCTTGAAAATTTTAAATTAGTCCTTGATACAAGTGTAACTCGAAATGCAGTGAGAAGATGAATCATAGTTTTATGATTCACTAGCCAGGTAGTTCATGTTTACAAGAGCAAACAAGATAACACTTAACAGCCAGTATTTTACACCTTTGTCTTTTGTTCAGAACTGCAAGTTTAGTTTACAGTTTTATGGTTTCTATTTTTGACCTTAATTAATTTAAATATTTAAATTAAATCAAAATTTTAAACACAATTTAGTCACGCTAATAAAATGTTTACACAGTATAAAATCAATGTTTTTTCACTCAAATAAAAAAAATATGTATCTTGGACACTTTCAGTGTACAATAGGTAGCTTCATTGTGTAGGTGAAAGCATTTTACATATAACATTACAAATTAAAAAAACTTGCGCTTCAATTCCATTGGCTAATGTTAAAGGGAAGATGAAGATGAATCTGTATTTAAACTGGGTCATTTATGTAGTAGAAATGTGAAATTATTTTTGAATTTGGTGCCTTCTAGACTGAGTAAACACAGAAAATGTATTTTTGTCTCATGGGGATAAAAGACAACAACTCCCAGAAAGCACTTGCTTCGCTTCCCTGCAAGCGCACTCTATGCACGGCTACTGGATTACTGGATCACTTGCCCACCGCGTTCATTTTCATAAAATCAGTTCAGTTAGACACTACAATTAAAAACTGAACGTGTCTGTTTAATATAATGTGACGCAGAAGTCAGATTACAATCATCACATGAGCTGAGGTAAATTGCGGGCGCGGGCGCGGCTGCATTCACAGCGCGTGATCAGTCTGGTGCATTTTCAGTTCATTTATTTGGAAGCTTAACTTTCATAGGAAGTTCATTTTAAAAGTTGAAACGTTTACATGAATCTCCGCAGCTCCCGAGCCGAGTGCTGTGAGTGCGATGTTGAAAACGTGTGGAAATAGCGCCCTCTGCTGGCTGTAGTCTTTATCCTCTGGCAAAAAACTCCTCTGATGACGCAAAATGACGATATTTGCGTCATCGGAGGAATTTTTCCAAAAATAAAATACATAATTCCCTCGTCTCAGGGTCATATGAGGGGGGAAAGTACGATAATTCGAATATACTCCCGGGTTTCTACTGATACAAAGCTTAATGCTAATCGCTGAAGTAACCCTGTTGTAAAAATGTGTTTTGGAATAAACCAGACATAATTATTCCAAGCTCGGCCAATACAATCATATATTTATTTCACGAGTTTGTGTGCCCATATAATCTTAGTAAAAGTGGTAAACAGATTTGGCCTGCTGTCTGGTATAGAGGGGCTCGGAGAGGATATTCTACCCGAGCTCCGATAGCCCCCCTATAACAGGCAAAATTGTACAAAAAGGAGGAGCAGGGGAGGAGGAGGGATGCTGCAAGAACTAACAACGGGAAGAGGTAAGCTGCTGGTTTTATACCTTGGTATTAATTGGAAGATTAGATGGGCGTACTCCTCCCGAAATTGCGTTAAATAACTTCACTTATTGTTTTTTTGTTTGTTTGTTTCAGAGTAGTTCATGGTTCAGGTCTTTTAATTTTTAAAAGGTCTTTATTTGTCTATGTACTGTTTCATATCAATTTCTACAGTTCAGTTCATGAAATAGGTAATCCAAATAAGCGTAAACTCTGAAATAAGCGATTCTCAGCGTGGTCAGATCTGATTCAATGAGATGCAGCACTGGCCAAAAGTGAAATGAACCGCACAAGAGAGGCTGAAACTGATACCGCAGATTAACTCTAACTCTCCCCCACATGCTCAGTCTCTCTCCTACTAGCAGTTTCAATCTCGATCCAATTATGATATTGTGATGCATCTCAATGAATCGTGACATGTGTTGCAATGCATATTGTGCTTTGAGGTAGTTGTCGATACTCAGTCAGAAATGCCCTGGTACTTTTATTCAGCAAGGATGCATTAAAAAAGGGACAGCACAGAACTTTAAAATGTTAAAAAGATTTCTATTTCAAATAAATGCTGTACTTTGGAACTTTCTATATTTATCAAATAATTCTGAAAAAATATATATATCACAGATTCCATAAATATTCATATTTACAAATATTAAGCACAGCTGTTTTCAAGATTGATAAGAAATGTTTCTTGAGCAGCAAATAAGCCTATCACAACGATTTCTGACGATTGAACCTTGCACCCCCTTCCCTCGCTGGGAAAGAAGTGAACCCTAAAATCACTTTTTTTTTTATCAGAATCAATTCTTTTTATTCCCAAAAAAACATTTGTATTCTAGTTATCACTTTTCGAATCCATGTTATTATTTTTTTAAACTTAAAGAAACTTTTTTAACTTTTTTAAAGACTTAAACCCTTTTGTTGTTGTTAACATAGCCTACTTTGCAAAAATGTAACTGCAGACATTCTTTACAACTTACTCTGCTCAGTTACTTAAATAAGCACCTGCCATACCAAACAAGAGCACTGAGATGCCAAAGGAATGCATATAGCTACATAATTCAGAATTATTAAACACACCGAAACATTCTGAATGTGTGGAAACTCTGTCAGAACAAGCAAAAGTGTCTGGATGTGTGCATAAACTCCACTGACCCTCACAAAAATGCTTCTTCGGCGAGCTTCAATTATAAATCACTCACAGTACATAAATTTTGACAACTACACAGATATATTGAACTGTGTTTATGCAGAAATACGACGTTATAGCAGCGATCAGTGAGCTGAGAATGAACATACATGGTTCGTTGAGCATCAATAATATCAGATTTACGCATGCCTAATGTATGACTCCTGTATGTCACTGTAATCGTCTTTACCTTCAATACAATCGTCATCCATTATTAGTGACACTGGTTTTCTTCATCCAGCTGAGAGATGTAGTTTGCACATCCTATGTTCATGAAGTGGTTGGGTGTTTTGAGCTGCTGTTCAGTCTGTATTTCACTCAGCATGATGATAAAGGGCTTTTGCTGCTCCGAAACGATCAAAGAATACGTACGAGAGAGAGAGTTGGTGCTTTGTAATTTTTTTAAATTTAACATATTAATAATAAAATAGATGAATTATATCTATATATTTAAATTTATTTCAAATAAATAGTGGACCGTGGCTAGATTTAGAGGGACAATAACTGATTACTTATTAAAAAAGTTTTTACTCATAAATCTATTATTTAGAAATTTGTAAATATTATTTTTACATTAGTTTAGGCCCTCTCTGACTGCCTAGATGGCCCTGGAGGTTGCCCTCTGATATTACCGTTTTTCTAGCCTGACGTGGACATACTCAACTCTAGTCAGAATATGAGAATTATACTGCTCCATGTGTGTGTGTTTCAACTGAACCAGGAAAAACCTCAAACCGCTCTCTGAGACAACTCGATGTTCCCGAGTCATATTTAAGATCAGGTCAAAAAAGAACGAATCGTTTATGAACTACGCATCACTAACGCACTGTTGTCAACAGATCTCAACTGCATGCATGCTGGAAGAAAAATATGAGTGTAAACGATCTTTGCTGGTGTTGTAAAAAATAATTTCAGGATACACAGAGTATTTACTAACACAATCATAATTTTTTAAAGAAATAGAAATAGTTATCAGTTTAGGATAAAAACGAATTCAACCCAAGCGCTCTTTGATGACGTCAATGCCTACGTGACTGTTTATCATCTGTCTATCATTGTATAAAGCCCGCCCTGACAATTTGATTTGTTCGAACAGTTTCTGTTTCGGGCATAATTACTCCTCAATGGATCGAGTCCAGACCGAATTGCCTGACCTAAAATTTTGTGGGCGGGGCTAAATTCAGCTGGCATCCAGGCTGCCGTTTTATTGTAATTTTGATCAAATAAATGCAGCTTTGGTGAACATATGAGACTTTTTTCAAAAACATTTAAAATAAAATCTTACTAACCCCAAACTTTTGATTGGTAGTGTATCGTTGTATTTATATCAAGCCTCCATAGCAAACATAAATAATCAATAATAATAATAAATCCCCTTCTAATTTCTACGTGTATGGGATCTGACACTTTTGGGATGGCAGACAGCTCAGTTGTTGGGCCTCAGTCACTCTAAAAATAGCCTTTGACTCTTTGCACTCTGCGCTTGCCAGTGGCCATGTACAAACGTAACGCTCTCCTCCCTCCTTTTATCAGGGAGCTGACAGCTGCAAAGATCAAGCTGCTATGGTGCCAAATTAAATCCACATGAAAGTAATTACATTAATTAATTCCATGTCAAGTTGCCTCTTGTTGATGTTGATTAAAGCGGAAAAAATGTTGAACTGGTTGTCACTCTAGCTGTGTGCTGTCATATATTATTTTTTGCCTTTGGACAGAGTTTTGGAAACAGATGACAGAAAACATTGGACTACAAGTGTTGCGAAGAGAATTACAATTTAGTAGGAAATAACCACACGAATATGGCGACCTCACGACAGCCTACTTCTCAATTGGGTTATATTCTCAATACATTGAAAATATTCCACTCACAATGATGCAGTAGCTTTATGTTACAGGACATAAGAAAGACAATCAAAAAATCATAAAGGAGAATAGCTTGAAGACATTACCCTGATACTACAGGTTTGCCTGTGTACAGGAATGTGGGGAACTCTTAAAACCCTTTAGGAGGACACACGGGGGCAAGCAGAGTTACATGACAAACGTGTAGCTCTAAGGGATACAACCACAGAGTAATGCAGTTTGACACCACACTATGTTGATATTAATCTGACAAAGCCTATTCATCAGTGTGAACTGCTGGCAGAGCAAAGACAAAAGCATGGGGCAGATTTACAGCCCTGTTGAACCAAAGCAATATCTCACACTTTGCCCTGACGACATGTCCACGTGGCCATTAGTGTGCAGCACGTCATATAGCATATTGCACAAAGACTGCACTAATGGCAGTTACTGAGCACAAAATCTTGGCAGAACGGAATTGATATTGAATCAAAAATGCATAGTCCTGTAAATTCCTTAAATAAGGTTCCTTTATCAGGCAAAACCTGATTGGATTCGGCACACATTGTTTTTTGCATATTTTCCTAATTTTGCTCTGCACATGAAACATGCCCACCTTTACTGGTATGTTTGTGTGCATTTTCATTTAAGAATTGATGATTCAGGAATTTAATGAATAGAAGGTGGTGTTTTGCACATGTGCGTTTGGAAATTATTTGCACATTTTAATGCAGTGTTGCAAAACGTGCATGAAATACATAGATGGAAATCCGGCTACTGTCTGCACTATATTTGTCATATAATCATTAGTGTAAATTTAAAATCACTTCCACATCTCCAATGGTATCTGTCACTAATGTCACCAGAAATCATCAGCTTTAACTCTCAAAAGAATGATATCATTTGTTTTGTCACACTGTAAGTGTGAACATTCCTCAATGCCTATAGAGCTGCAGTAGCAGCAGCAGCAGCAGCAGTCAAGGAGTTGGATGTTCTCCACTGGAACACTGGGAAATCTTTGGAAATCTGTATAAAAGATACAATTCTAGATATAAAAGATGTAATACAATGTTGGGTTTTGGCTGTAAATGCCAGGATCTGCGTAAAACTGTTTATTAATGGTATCACGACATTGCAGGCTGCCATGAAAGCAGTTTACACAATTTTTGGAGTAATTTTCAAGTTTGCGATTGTGATTAGTCTGCAAGTTATGTCTGGGCAGCTCTGCCAAACACAAACATCGGTTTGTTCTGTTTGTTTCAACTGATCTTATTGTGACTGGAACTGTTTTGTTGGCATCATGACACTGAGCTTCTTATTTCTCAAGCTTTTTTGTGTGTATTCATAAAAACATCAAAATAGATGCATTAATGAAGAGTACACAAAGTCATGATTTGCTGCTTTGCTCATTATTAGTACAGGGGGGTTAACACTTTATTTTGACAACTATGTGTGTTCTGTCAGAGTAGATTTAAGAAATCAGTTAAAAAAAATAGCTAAAATGTAGAATTTTTTTCTGTGCAGTGACTATTTTTAGCATGAAATCCACAGTCTAAAATGTCTTAAATTTACTGTATTAGTATAAAAAAATAAATCAACATGAAAAAATAATCAAATAGTACCTTGCAGAACCATTATATAAAAATATGGTAATCATTTTGTATGATTTAATATTTTGAAGTACCATAGTGAACCATATTGTTATCATCACTATATCTGACCCATACTAGCAAAATGAGTCGCAAAGAGCAGATTTTCAAATATTTGTTGAAATAAGATTAAAGTAACTGAGCTACACATGTTTGAAGTCGATAGACTCAAGAGAAAAATCTAGTTAAAGTTTTCGGAAGGTTCCCAAAACAAAATCACTTAGCAACCGTACCTTAAAATCCCTGGTAATAACACCAACTTTGGAACACACCAATTCAAAACGCATATCTATATCTATATCTCTTTATATACACATATCAGGCATAACATTATGACCTAATATTGTGTTGGTCCCCCTTTTGCTGCCAAAACAGCCCTGACCTGTCGAGGCATGGATTCCACTAGACCCCTGAAGGTGTGCTGTGGTATCTGGCACCAAGATAAATAAACATAAGAGACTTCTTTCAAAATCTTTAAAAAAATCTTTCCGACCCCAAACCCCTCCACCTTTTTTCTTTTGCTTCTTCAAAACACATTCAGGTCTCTCTAACAATAAGCACCTAAGACTCAGTTTACACCTGTAAAAATCAAAAGTTGTGTCTTCTAATCATATGTGGACAGTAACACACTACCATACTGACTGATATGCACCAATCATGCATAACCTTATGACCACATTCCTAATACTGTGTTGGTCCCCCTTTTGCTGCCAAAACAGCTCTGAGCCTGTAATGGAAATTTTTTTGCTTTGTACCAGGGCACATTATCCTACTGAAAGATGCCCCAGTCACCAGGGAATACCGTTTTACATAAAAGGGTGTACATGGTCTGCAACAATGCTTAGGTAGGTGGTACGTGTCAAAATAACATCCACATGGATGGCAGGTCCCAAGATTTCACACACTCTCAGAAAAAAAGGTACAAAAGCTGTCACTGGGGCGGTACCTTTTCAAAAGGTACACGTTTGTATCTAAAGGGTGCATATTGGTACCTTTAAAGCTATATATTTAGTACCTAAAGTGTACAACCCCAAATCAGAAAAAGTTGGGACAGTATGGAAAACGCAAATAAAAAAAGAAAGTAGTGATTTCTAAATTTACTTTGACTTGTATTTCATTGCAGACAATATGAACACAAAATATTTTATGTTTTGTTTGGTCAACTTCATGTCATTTGTAAATATGCATCCTTTCCTGTCATTCAGATCTGCAATACATTTAAAAAAAAAGTTGGGACAGGAGCAATTTAGGGCTAGTAATGAGGTAAAATGGTTAAATAATGATGTGATTTGAAACAGGTGATGTCAACAGGTGATTGTAATTATGATTTGGTACAAAAGCAGCATCCAAGAAAGGTCTAATCCTTTAGGAGCAAAGATGGGCAGAGGATCGCCAGTTTGCCAACAAATACGTGAGAAAATTATAGAAATGTTTAAAAACAATGTTCCTTAAAGAAAGATAGGAAGAGATTTGGATATTTCACATTCAACAGTGCATAACATAATTAAAAGATTCAAGGAATCTGGAGGAATTTCAGTGCATAAAGGACAAGAGCGCAAGCCTAAGCTGAACAACCGTGATCTCCGATCCCTCAGGCGGCACTGCATCAAGAATCGTTATTCATCTATAAGCGATATCACCACATGGGCTCAGGACTACTTTGGCAAAGCTTTGTCAAGTACCACAATACGTAGTTACATCCACAAATGCCAGTTAAAACTGTACTGTGCCAAAAGGAAGCCCTATGTTAACAGTGTCCAGAAGCGCCGTCGACTTCTCTGGGCTCGGAGGCATCTGGGATGGACCATCACACAGTGGAAACGTGTACTGTGGTCAGATGATTCAGTATTTCAGGTATTTTTTGGGAGGAATCGGAACGCTGTGTGCTCCGGACCAAAGAAGAAAAGGATCATCCAGACCCAACAAGTCCAAAACCCAGGGTCTGTCATGGTATGGGGTTGTGTCAGTGCCCTTGGCAAAGGTAACTTGCACTTCTGTGAAGGCACCATTAATGCTGAAAAGTATATAGAGATTTTGGAGCATAATATGCTGCCTTCAAGAAGACATCTTTTCCAGGGACGTCCATGCATATTTCAACAAGACAATCCAAAACCACATTCTGCACATATTACAAAGTCCTGGCTGCGGAGGAAATGGGTACGGGTACTTGACTGCCCTGCCTGCAGTCCCAACCTGTCTCCAATAGAGAATGTGTGGCGCATTTTGAAGTGCAAAATGCGACAACGAAGACCCCGTACTGTTGCCCACCTTAAGACTTGTTTGCAGGAAGAATGGGACAAAATTACACCTGAAACACTTCATTACTTGGTGTCTTCAGTCCCTAAACGTCTTTTAAGTGTTGTGAAAAGGAACGGCAACATTACAAAGTGGTAAATGCTTTACTGTCCCAACTTTTTTTTAAATGTGTTGCAGGTCTGAATGACAGGAAAGGATGCATATTTACAAATAACATGAAGTTGACCAGACAAAACATGAAATTTTTTTTGTTCATATTGTCTGCAATGAAATACAAGTCAAAGTAAATTTAGAAATCACTTCTTTTTTTATTTTATTTGCGTTTTCCATACTGTCCCAACTTTTTCTGATTTGGGGTTGTACATATTAGTACATAAAAGGAACAAAAGCGTACCTTTTGAAAAGGTACTGCCCTAGTGACAGCATTTGTTTCTTTTTTCCTAAGAGTTCAGAACATTGCCCAAAGCATCACACTGCCTCTGCCAGCTTTCCTTCTTCCCATGCATCCTGCTGCCATGTGTTCACCGGGTAAGCAACGCACTCGCAGCCGGCCATCCACGTGATGTAATAGAAAAACATGATTCATAAGACCAGACCACCTTTGCTCCTTTCTGAAGCTCACATGCCCACTGTTGGCGCTTGGTGTCGTCATGAAGACGTCTTACGTCAGTATGAGTTTAAAATCACATTTCATTGGTTCAGATTCATGCCATCGAGAAACGTTTTTTTGTGGCGTATGTGGAGCTCGTGCTGACTAAGAGAACAGGTTTTTTTTTTTTTTTGACAGTTTGTTCAGGAGACAGGCAGCTAGCGGATAGTGAAGAGATTTTTGCTGTATGTGACAAAAAATGTGTTGGCCTAAAAAACGTGTGACATTGCTTATAGCACCTTTAATACAATGAAAAGATTTAGGAAGGTACACCTTTAAGAAAACGTACAAATAAAGATCATTTTAGATTTGTTTAATTACTATTTGGAGCATTGTGATTGCTAGACGAGGGCTTAATGAACTAATTTTTGTGAAAACCTCAAACTCAACCAAAATTGACATTTTTCACTTGTTTTGCCTGTAGCTCGTAATTAGCGCTATTCATTCCGACTTTATATTTATAAACATAGCTGCCTTAGGGCAGTGTAACATGGAATGGGCAAAACAAAGTCTCGTCTTCACAAAATCACCAATCATTCTGCATTCAAGCCAAACAGGCGATGCTGGCAAGACCCTGCTCCAGCTGCTGTGTTGAGGGCTGGTCTGAATGCCTATTAGAGATGAAGGAGTGATGAAGAAGGATCCAGAACCCGAGGCTTGATGAGGCCGGCATGGCTCTATATGACCTGAGTTTGAGCTACACTGTGTTTTTGTTTTGTTTTGTTTTGATGCCAAGTGGGAGAGAAGTGCTCTCATGGAGAGCCAGGAGGAAAACATGATTGGCTAATTAAAACAAATGAAGTCTGAGCATCTTGGCTGCTGATGGGCCTCTTCAATGCCTGGAAGTGACTGGTACAGTCAGGGTCCACATGGCCACTCACTCCGGTCTTACAGGGGCAGCAGTGTGTTTGTGTGTGTGTGTGTGTGTGTGTGTGTGTATGTGTGTGTGTAACGTACTACCCACATAACAGTGTAAGTCTCAGTATAAATCATGAAACACACAATCTGTGATGTGCAAAGTGCTGCTGAATCATACATAGGCAGGTCAGTAAATAATTAACATTAGAATCTGGGCTTTGTACTTACATATTCATAAATCTAATACTTTAGTCCACAATGCATACTTTGTTCACTATGTTTAGACCATCCATTATGTAGTTGTTTTGCTTTATTTGTCTGTCACCCATGTCCAGTGCTTGAAAAGTGTGTTTGTTACCACACCTGAAGCAAACATCCGCAAGCTCATCCTTGTGGCTCAAAGCGCAGATATAATTGCAGCCAGTGAACTTGGAAATCATCTGAACCTTGAGTTAATCAAAATCTGATCCCTGAGATCGGCTGGACTGTGGCCGGCTCTAGTTTGCCCTCAGAATTTAATTTATTGACAGAGCTGCTGCATGGGGCCATTGGCGCTGAACCTGTGGGCACCTTAGCCGAGAAAGATATTAATCTGAGTGATCTCTCCATGATAGAGGATTGACCACTAGACAGAGGAAAGATTTGGGACTCTGAGGGGTGTAATTGCTGGTCAAGTAACAGTCAACATACAGATTTCTTTTTTCTGTCCGTCTTTGCCTGTCACATACTCACACACAGAACAAAAAAAAGAGTTTATTACTCACTATGTTAGTGGTGGTGGGATGCCCTCAGGACTTTCTTGCAACTGAATCTCTAGAAGGCAGTTGTTGTAAACTATGCCAGTGTGAAATGGATCCCGCTGCCATTTTTTCCGTCTCAGAGTTGAAAATTGCCACCTGGGCAATTGCTGGGGTCTGACCTTCAAACAGCTCTTTCATGAAAGAAAGGAAGAAGAAAAAGAATGAAGACATGTTTAGTCTTTGTTTTTTATATTTTATTTGTTAATACTAGTTATATTTGCTCTATTGTGATTTGACTTGTGCAGAAAACTAAGAAAACTAACAAGGCTGGGAGCTTTAGCAGGGCTTCTGCTGTCTGCACTGGCTTTGACTCATCCAGCAGAGATAAGGTGTAATTCTCTTTAGTAAGCCTGGTGTGCTTCTCTTCACCTCCGCTGTCCGTCATACTTACAGCCCTTCCCCTCTCCCTTCATAGTCACTGCGTTCTGCTGTGGCGATACAGTTGATGATGTGCTCGACTGCTGCCTAATTTAATGCATCAAATCAACAAAGTTTGACTGATGGGACGGTCAAGACTCGCTGCATGTTATCATGATCAACAGTGAAGTGCTGTGCTCGGTCTGATAGCAGAAATTCTCATTCCTCCAATCAGTGATCACGGCACGTCTGGACACAGGAAAACCACACAACCGATCCTCTTACTGTTGGCTGTATTTTATTAAACATTTCACAGATGTTTTTATCCTTTCAGTGACAGTCACTCTAGAGTAACCTGGGGTTAAGTGTTGGTCTGTCCGCCCCACCCTGAGAGCCCTATATGGCCCACCTTGAATCATAAAGCTGGGCCTGGTACAGTGGTAATAGTTGTTTCTATATATTTGACCACTTCATCACATAAACCTCAGGTTTAAAAAGAACATAAATGGGTCATTTAGCATTCACTTCCTTTAAATTTATATAATCAGCTCTCATTTCTTTTTTTACTTTGAAAAAAAAAATGTTTATGCCCTTCTTTCTCTCAAATGTTGTAACCTATAATGTTAAATAATGAAATATATTTATATTACAGTGTGTCATCATATTATGTTGTTATTTTGTGTCATTTTACAGTATGTTTTGTTATGTCACAATGTTATGTTACAGTGTGTTGTCATTTTACAGTATGTTATGTTCTCTTACGTTTACATTTTACAGCGACTTACAAATGAGGAACATCACAAGCAACATTGCAAGTATACAGTATATGTTATTTTAATGTTATGTAAAGTTTAAACATTCATATTTTTGATTAAGAAACATTATTTGAATTTTTGTATCATGTTTTCTCTGAAAAAACATCAAAACATCTTTATTGGCAAAAATGAAAACTGCATATGTTTTTTAAATTTACCCTGTGGTCAATTGTATCCCTTAAAACTTATATTTTTTTCCTGTGAATTATTCATGACTTAAAATGGGTCATGTATATGTATAGCACTCTACAACGACGAACACATAGTGGTAATTAATACGATTAGCTTTTTGCTTGACTACGTTATCAAACAGCTAATAATGTGTCGCTAAGGTTACACAAGCCATGTTCCCATTCGCCATCTCAGTCAGACAGCTGCTTTACAAACGCTTTGAACAACTTAGAACATCAGTGGAGAAAGGCATATAGTTATCATAACATTGTAATATACAGTATGTGCTGTGAAAAAAATATTTGCCCCCTTCCTGATTTTTTAAATTTATTTATTTTTGCATATTTGTCACACTTAAATGATTCAGATCATCAAACTAATTTTAAATCTTACACAAAGATAACCCTAGTAAATACAAAATGTAGTTTTTAAACGATGATTTTATTGATTGGGGGAAATAAATGAATAAAAGTTGAAAGCTAAGTTAAATTTCACTATAGCCACACCAGGGCCTGATTACTGCCAGATCTGTTGAATCAAGAAATGACTTAAATAGAACCTGTCTGACAAAGTAAAGCACACTAAAATATCTCAAAAAGCAACATCATGCCACAATTTAAAGAAATTCAAGAATAGATAAGAAACAAAGTAACTGACATCAGTCTGGAAAGGGTTACAAAGCCATCTCTAAGGTTTTGGGACTCCAGAAAACCATGGTGAGAGGCATTATCCACAAATGGAAAAAAATAATCTTGGAATAGTGGTGATCATTCCTAGGAGCGGCCGGCCTACAACCAAAATTACTCCAAGAGTGCAACTCATCCAGGAGGTCATAAAAGAACCTAGAACAACATCTAAAGAACTGAAGGCCTCACTTGCCTTAGTTAAGGTTAGTCTTCATGATTCAACAATAAGAAAGAGACAGGGCAAAAATGGCATTCATGGGAGAATTCCATGGCAAAAGCCACTGCTGACCAAAAAGAGGACAAAGTCTCGTCACACATCTCAGGATTTTTGGGCAAATATTCTCTGGACTGATTAGACCAGAGTTGATCTTTTTGGAAGGTGTGTGTCCTGTTACATCTGGTGCAAAACTAACACAGCATTTCATAAAAAGAACATCACACCAACAGTCAAACATGGTGGTGGTAATGTGATGGTTTGGGGCTGCTTTGCAGCTTCAGGACCTGGGCGACTTGCCATAATTGATGGACCACCAGAAAATCCTGAAGGAGACTGTCCGGCCATCAGTTCTTGATCTCAAGCTCAAGTGCACTTGGGTTATGCAGCAAGACAATGATCCGAAACACACAAGCAAGTCCACCTCTAAATGGCGCAATAAAGAAAAACAAAAAGGTTTTGGAGTGGCCTAGTCAATGTCCGGAATTAAAAATTTGATTGAGATGCTGTTGTATGCTGTTAAACAGGCCGTTCATACTCTTCAAACCCTCCAATGTGGCTGAATTAAATCAATTCTGCAAAGAAGAGTGGGCCAGAATTCCTCCACAGCAATGTGAAAGACTCACTCCCAGTGATCGCAGACGCTTGATTGCAGTTGTTGTTTTTATACAATATACAATGTATACAATATTACTATGTGTAATATTAAAATTAGTTTGATGATCTGAATCATTTAAGTGTGACAAATATACAACATTTTTCACAGTACATAATTCTCCAGCTATATTGCTAAATGTACACGATTTTCCATATAAACCGAAAACTATACCGGGATAACCTGGCTTCTCTTGAGACTTTCCTGCTTTGCAGCATAGTTAAAGAGATAGTTCACCCAAAAATGAAAATTTGATGTTTATCTGCTTATCCCCAGGGTATCCAAAATGTAGGTGTGTTTGTTTCTTCAGTGATGACTCCAACCGTTGCTCTGTTCTAGTCCTATAATGCATGTCAATGGGTAATAATTCTATGAGAGTAAAAAAAAAACAAAAAAACATCCACAGACAACATGCACAAAAACCCTGTGGCTCGTGGCAAGAAACCGAATGGTTATGATACCTCATATCAAACCCCAGCTCCATTACTTCCCTAGCTCCATTACTTCCTGTGAAGAAGGGTCAAAAACCGGAGCGATCATACATACATACATATATATATTATATATATATATATATATATACTTTATATATATATATATTCCTCATTAATGCCTGCATGGATCGGTCGAATGAGGCATCTACATATACATCTACATATGTTTTTATACAATATATATATATATATATATATATATATATATATATATATATATATATATATATATATATATATATATATATATATATATATATGTGTGTACACACACACACACACTGTATATCTATGATGCCCTGGGGGTAAGCAGATAAAGCAGAGAAACATTTTAATTTTTGGGTGAACTATCCCTTTAATGATATGTTAAATCGGGATTAGTTACAACCACTGATCTAAATAAATGACTGGATTGCTCATTGCGTTCTAAACTGCTATCAGCCGGAAGTGTTCGAGCGGCCATCTTACTATTCCCTACCGACAGAGGGCATATTGATGTACAGCCAAAACACTGACCTAAAATCCCACGATTTGCAGCATCTCAGACTCTCAGGATTATTTTTACGATTTATGTATGTAAATGAATAGTTACTTCAGATGTTTTCTGTAATGTTTATGGTCTTTTCGGAGAGGATAAGTCATATATTGAAATCTTTAATGTGAATGTGTCTACTGCATACTGCCGCCACAGGTAACTTAACTGAACTAACACAAAAATATATTTCTTTATGTGTGTAATTATGGAGGAAATATTAAACATTAATGTATGTATGTGTTTAGATGCAGAAATTGATTTGAATAGCTTATACATTAAATATTATTAAGCCTCTATATTGCACTATATTGTAACAATATCGACTATGAGTCTGATATCTCGGGAATAATTAACTCAAAGGGATTTAATATTCATGAGTTTATGAATATAATTTGCTAGTCGTTCATTACGTTTTAAAAATTAATTTCCGATAAGGAAAATGTTTAATTAAATACAAGTAACCTGTAAGGAATTGCTTGAAGTTATCTTACTACGTTTGTCCTGCAAACTAGTTATAGACTTTCAAATCAATTCTGGTAAGGGATTACTGCTTTACGAGAGCATAAGAAGCATTAACTTTACTGATCAGGACAAATTAATATTTCGTATGTTCGTACAGTTATGTTACTAAAATCGTAGCGCTAAGCAGCATTAGGTAACGCGTTCAAGATTCGTAAGTCTCATTGACTTCATGTATGTGGAACAATAACAGCTTCAACTCAGAAATATCTTTGGAAGTTTAATAACACAGACTAAAGATAACACTACAATAAACACAGAAAGTACATACTAAGTATGCATCAAGAGAGTAGAATATAGATAGGACATGAAACTAAAATTGTATCTAAACGAAAAGAATAAAAGAAAGCAAAATAGAGAGAGAGAGAGAGAGAGAGAGAGAGAGAGAGAGAAAGAGAGAGAGAGGATAACAGCGTTCACTTCAGTTCGTTCCACAGAGCCCTCCACGAGTTAATCTCGTTCCAAAACGGAGGTAGCACGACTTTTCAATAGCAGCTTGGATTGTAGAAATAAGAATACTTGCTTTGGTCCTGGCTTCTCGCGTGTACGTGTATTCTGAGTTCAAATGTCCCGCGCGTTCCGTGGTTCCTTTAAAGTCGGCTGGTATTGGCTCTCGGTTTGCGAAGAGGTTTAGCGGGATGCGGCCGGCTCTTGTTGGAGGTTCCTGGAAGTTGCTGTTTCCTTCTCTCTGAAGACGTGGGTGGCGGATTGCCGGCGGCGTTGGTGATGCACAGCACGAGCAAAAGGCCATGAAAATGCGGGTCACATTGATACTTGTAGTTCAGGTCGGGTGACGCCCATTTCCTGGATGGTCCAATCGATTTGAGCGCCGCGCAAACAAGGCTTTGTTCGGTTTGGTTACGCCTCCTGGCTGGCATCCGGGCAGACGGGTTCATGCATTTTCTTTACAAAGCTGGCATCTTTGTAATAATGCATGTCCTTTAAATTCTTTTACAAGATTCGGTACGATTGCATTTTTCTGTTTCTAAAAATACCAAAAACCACAGTTCTGAGCTGTGGGAATCCACAAATACAGGCTTTCCACTGTCTAGTGTCCTAAACAGCTGAGTTAACACTCATATAACCCTCCTAATTATTACAGACATATATACAAACATTCAGACAGAAAAGTATACATTTAGTACGTTTTTAGGGGGCTTTTAACCATCTATCATCCAGGAGCTTGGGAACATTCCATTTGTGTGTTGCTATGTGTGTGTGTGAGGTGTGAGAGTTCGCGGCAGGGTCGTTTGGGCAATAAAAGACACTCCGGAGCCTGGAGGTTATCTCCCCAGGGAGATCAAAGAAATGCTTGTCCAGACATTTTGGCGTCATTGAGACCATCAAGCGCCTTATCGTGATCTGATAACGCGCTTCACGAGAGGTGCGAGACATCTGGCCGTTTGCCAGATAAGCAGACGTCATTGTGGCTACAATATTGTATTGCAATTCAAAGTTTGCCATGCATCATGCATCGGAAATAAAGCAGTCAGTGTTATCTGCCTGAATAAGTTATGTGTGTATTTTATTTCCTGATTGAGCAACATCTATTTCAGACTCTTAGAGACCGTGCAAATTTATGCCGTTTACAGTTTCCAAGAGTTTAAGTGTTATAAACAAATGAGTATTATTCCATATTTGTTATTTTGCATGGCATGTTGTTGAATTAAATATCTATTTAATCATCGTTTAAATCATTTACTGCTTCAAAATGCATGCTGTCAACGAAATCCTTGTTGAAACATTTGTAGTTAGCCTACTGTATGAATAAAAACAATACTACAGTGCAACAGTCCGTCTGCCGATGTGATGTTCACTACTAATGAATTTGAACGTAACTGTTTCAATAAGCAGGGGAAATTCCTGACTTTAAAAGAATAACCATTTACATGCTTAGTTTGGACGTTTGCGTTGTAGAAATGTACAGGGAGACTTCGGATATAAAAACAGTGTCTCCTTAGGCAAAATAGAACACGTGAGCTTACTAGGGAATACTAATATGGTGGTGCAGCGGCTTCACTTTTTATGACGTCATGAGCAATCCAGTTTTACCACAGGGGGTCTTTAAATATTACACAGTTTTTTGCATTCTTTAAAATTGAATTTACCTTTTTTTTTTTTTTTCAGCAGACCTATTATTGTTCTGTTATTTTCTATACTTTCCATGCTGCAAAAAGCGTCAACATTATAATTTAATTATACTACCATTCAAACAAGTTTGGGGTCTGTAATTTTTTTTTTTACTGTAAAGAAGATGTCACGTTTCAGGTAAGGGATAAGGCGAGGACTCAGTATGGGCTTTTATATTTAATCAAAAAGAAAATAAACAAAAAATACTCCATGGGGGGAAAAGCCAGCAGCTGGCAGAACAAGAGCAGGGCATGAGAGGGTGCATACAACAACAAACTGGGACAGGACACAGGACTGCAAACACAAGGAGAATAATGGTATGTTTACAGGACACCATTTTTAACTAAAAACAGAAAACTTTTTATGCGTTTTGGGGGCCTGAAAACGCAACACTTTTGAAAACGGGACCTTTACGTTTCCATGTAAACAACAAAAACATGAATCTGTGAAAACGGTGATGCGTATTACATGTTCACGCATGCGTATTTCGTGTTCAAGGGGTATTTCTTGACAAAGCGACATCTCCAACTACTGGTCTGGCATGCATAATACAGCCTTTTTAGTCAATTGACTGAAGAGCGCATGGCAAATAGAAACAAACCTTACAAACATGACAAAAACAGTCAACAATATTACAAGCCATGTGCTTAAAACAAAACATGACATGAACAAGCAGCCAATGAGAGCACTCAACAACTGCATGTCCACACAAAACATGACACGTGGGCAATGAAAACATGAACTGCATTGTACACAGAACAAGACAAGAAAGCACATGGCCAAATAAACACAAACCGCATGCTACACAGATCATGACAACACAAGAACCTCTGGCCAATGTAGACAAATCAGGCACTCTACAAGAGCGCAGGATAAGTGATTAAACACTCAACCCGTGCACTCATAACAAGAGTCTTCTTAACATGGAGCATGTGTGTCTGAACCCCGTCACTGAACCGAAAATGAACTAGACAGAAGTGACGGGATCCGAACACCACACTCCCACACATACAACATAAGCAAATAAAAACAGTAATATTGAGAAACTTTTTTTTATTTGTAATTTATTCCTGTGATGGCAAAGCTGAATTTTCAGCAGTCATTACTCCAGTCTTCAGCTTCACCTGATCCTTCAGAAATCTAATATGATGTAATATGATGATTTGATACTCAAGAAACAGTTCGTATTATTGTCAATGATAAAAACAGTTGTGCTGCTTAATATTTTTGTGGAAACTTTCTGTTTTCAGTGTTTAGGGTTGCTATGACATTTCTTCTGAAAGAGTACATAATCTGATTAAAACACAGGTGAAAAAGAAGTAGAAACAAGCGATAGCATGAGTAAGCAGATGCATGTGAAAAATAATGTGATCATCAAAATTAGACAGCATATGAATCAAAACTGTCTAATGTTACTAAATTAAATGTCAACCCAGGAAAAGCTATAGGACTGTGCAAGCTTTGGCGCTGTTAATGGACTTAGTCTACTCCGTTTTGATTCTCGTTCTGAATCTGACCTGGACATAATCTTTGCAAAAAAGGCGATTTTTGCTCAAAATTTTACTTTTTTTATGAAACTTAACCACATAAAAAAAAAAGAAATAAAGAAACTAGACTAAAACTGTTTTTTTTTTTAAGCAACGGATCTGTTCTTTCTTTTGATATATTGCATGTTCAGATATAAATGCAACAAAATATTCTGGGGGCAACTTTTGTAAAAAAAAAAAAAAAAAAAAAGTTGCTGCAGAAATGCTGCAGCTGTTTTTTTTTTTGTTTGTTTTTAAAACGCTGACGGGTAAAGAGTTAATGGATAGAAAGTATAAAGAACAGCTCTGGTTTGAAATAAAATGCCACCTTTAATCAATGTTATGCACCATTAATTAATAAAAGCATGTAACTATGAAATGGAATATCTTAACTTTCATGTTCCAAATATCTGTTCCCTTTCAAAAGCTACACTCAATGCTGCATAAGCTTTACACTGTCATTGGGAAGTGTCTTATCACGACTGGCTGTGAAAAGTGTTTTTAAACACCTCAATGAAATTGACCTGGAGGTATTATAGCCTCGGTCGGTGATGTCATCAGCGCACCTACTACACGAGGCTATAAATAGATGAGCCACAGCTATAGCCATCAAGTCAAAAATCTCTCTCTAAACTTTTCAGACTTGACTTGAGATCTTTGTTAGGAGTTAGTTTTCAACTGGCAGTGCGCAGATTTCTCTCTTTCTCATCTCTGTTAAAAACATCAGTGAAAAGAGTTAAAATAAATCTATCAGTTGAAAATGAGTCAGCAGGGTAAACGCTGTGTCTCCATGTTCTCTTCCAAATTACAGAACTGGATACATACGTTTACTGCTGTGTGTGTTTGGGGAAGAGCATGCGGTCACTGCATTGAGTCAGGCGAGTGCGAGCATTGCGCGAGCCTTTACGCTTGAAATGCTTTGTACTCGTCTTGGCTACTTTCAGTCCACACCCGCGTCGCAGGGCTCCCAAATGAGTTTGGCTGACGAGCAAGAGACGGGTCCGTCCCTTATGCTTGCTCGCTCACCATATTTACGTTTCCTCGCATAATCCCTAAGCGCGCTCCGGTGTTTCTTCGGCTCATGCGAGGAATAATGATGAATCTCTGGGTCTGTGAACTTCGAGCAGCCGGCCTACGATCGTTCCTCACATGATAGTAAATCCATGACGAGGAATTTATCGTGGTGGTTGTTCGCGCAGTGGTCAGGGTACAGTTTGACTGGCACCGTGAACGAGAGATCCCCAGACGCATTGAGCTTGAGGTTAGGTTTCTGTCCAGTGGCAAAAATTATGGAGCAAACCATTTACTTTCTACCATTTACGTTAAATACATTAACGTTTTTTTGCCCTCGACGTCGACATTTTCGACTATCGTGGGTGCGAAATCGCCTGGGTATGTAGAGATGCCCCGGGTGATTGATTGAGATTGATTCTCAGCCACACAGCCTCTCTTCAGTCCTTCAAGATTTAGGGAGGTGAAAAAAGCAGAGTATGGCAAGTTGCGCTCTCCTTCGTAAAGACTGGGGACCGGCTCGTTGCCCTCAGCATCCTCTCAGGGCTATCAATAAATAAAAAGAAGTCCTGATTGTCTGGCGCCCAGCTGTTTCCAGTGAATGTTAGATGTTCTGTGTTTAAATCCTGCTATCATCCAGGACATAGAACAGCTAACATCCCCTTAACAGGAAGTGTTCAAATTGTCATCGCTTTCAGAGTCTGGCAGTGTAAAAACTTCTGCCAGGCATTTCTGCATGGGTGTTAAGCATGGTAAAATTAGTAAACTAATTTAATTGTCATCCTCCGTGTTTTAATGGTTTGGTCTCCACTTCCGTGAAGCCAGAGTTGGCACTCATACTGTCACAAGAGCTACAAACTATACTCAACAAAGAGGCCATAGAACATGTTCCTCTTCTGGAGAGAAAGTTGGGCTATTACAGCAGTTACTTCCTGATTCCTAAGAAGGGTGGGGGGTTATGTCCAATCTTAGATCTTTGAGGCTTAAACCACACTGTTAAAGCACTCAAGTTCAAGATGTAAACCCTAAAGACGGTCCTGTTGCAAATTCAACATCCCGATTGGTTCTGCACGATCTATCTGAAGGACACGTGTTCAGATAAATATTGCCACAACACAGGAAGTTCCCAAGGTTTGCTCTTGGGTGCAAAAGCTTACCAATTTTGTGTTCTTCCATTCGGCTAGCCTTACGTAACCGCACTTATACAAAATGCATGGATGCGGTACTGGCTCCATTAGGATTCCGGGGCATTCACACTTTGAATTACATAGACGATTGCTAATATTAGCACAATCGTGTGAGATGGCGCTTCAACACAGAGACAGTGTGTTAGCCAATCTATTTTCTCTAGGGTTGAGACTCAACACCAAGAAAAGGGTTCTTTCTCCTGCCCAGAGGACGACTTATCTAGCTTTTATTTGGTTTTCGGTCACGAGGTGGGGGGCAACTGTTTCTCGCTCGAACGGAGACCATTCAGCATACCCTGAGTAAAGTCATACTAAGCCAAGATCTCACTAATTGTCAGCACCAAAGAGTGTTAGGTCTCATGGCATCAGCATCCACAGGTTTCTGCCTCGAGTTGATGACTGTCTTTCTGGCCCTGAAATACTTTCTCCTTCACTTGAGGGGCTGTCATGTCCTAGTGCGGGTGGACAATACCGCTACAGTCTCATATATAAATCACCAGGGAGATCTGCGCTCACGCTATCTAAACAGAATAGCAAGACAGATTTTTCTATGGGCCCAGGACAAGCTGCTGTCACTCAGAGCAGTGTACATTCAGGGGTGGTTGAATGTGGGAACAGATTTACTGTCCAGACAGAAATTACAGATGCATGGGGGAATGGAAACTCTACCCATGTGTAGTCAAGCAGAACTGGACCAGATTTTACAGAGCGGAAGTGGACCTCTTCGCCTCTTATCAGACAGCGCAGTGTCCCCTCTACTTCTCTCTGTCAGCCAGCCTCGCTGGGGCTGGATGCAATGGCTCATACATAGCCCAAAATGTGTCTGTACGCCTTCCCTCCAGTCAGTCTGCTCCCGGGAGTTCTAGCCAGGGTTCGCCAACAAGGGTCTTGCCTCTTATTGATAGCGCCTCGTTGGCCAAACAGAATATGGTTCTCGGAGATAGTGTCTCTACTCAACGGCTCTCCATGGGCGTTTTCGATGAGGAAGGACCTTCTGTCTCAGGCAGAGGGCACCATATTCCATCCCAGGCCCGACCTGTGAAACCGCCATGTTTGGCCCCTTATGGGCACCAACTGAGGGACACTGGGCTTTCGCCTGCAGTTATTGAGACCATCCTAAGTGTTAGGGCTTCCTCTACTCAGAGAGTTTATGCCAATAAATGGGGTGTCTTTGAAAGGTGGTGTGCGACACATAATGCAGACCCAGTCAACTGCCAGGTTGCTTAAGTTCTGGATTTTCTGCAAGAAAAATTGTCATTAGGCACTTGCCCCTCCACTCTTAGGGTTTTATGTGGCTGCTCTATCGGCTTGCCATGCCCTGGTGAATGGGGTGCCGCTCGGGAGGCATCCTCTGCTTGCTTGCTTCATTCATGGGTCCAGGGGGTGGAGGACCCCTGTAAGAACCAAGATCCATTCATGGGATTCATGGTTGAGACCACCTTTGAACCTCTTGAGTCCACATCTGACAAACTTCTGACCCTAAAGATGTGTTTTCTTATCGCAATAACTTCTCTTAGAATAATTGTGGATATGCAGTTTCTGTCAATATCGCCATCCTGCTTAGACTTTGCCCAAGAAATGGTGAAAGTAATTTTGCATCCTCATCCTGACTACCTGCCTAAGGTTCCTTTCTTGACTGTACATCCTGTCAATCTTGAAACCTTCTGCCCTCTGCTGTTCAAAACGCTGGATCAGGAGAAACGTGTCCAGTCCGTGCTCTTCAGGCCTACATCCACTGCATTAGCCAGTAGCATAAGTAAGAGCAATTGTTTGTTTGCCATGGGGGCTGTAGCAGAGGTTCTGCCGCCACCAAACAAACAATGTCACATTGGTTCAGGGTTGCTATTGCTCTTCCCTATGAGGCGCGCGGTCAAGCTTCACCTATAGGATTAAGGGCTCACTCCTCCAGGGGAGTTGCCTGTTCTACTGCGTTAGCAAGGGGTGCTCCCTTACAAAGTGTTTGTGGTGCGGCAGGTTTGTCCTCTCCGCACACATTCATAAGATTTTATAGCTTGGATGCCCATGCCACTCCATGCTCTCATGTCCTTGAGTTGACGTCACAAGCTATGTCTGAGGCCTCTTGCGTCCTTGTGCACACCTACACAACTGTAAGGGATCCTGACACCATCAAGCATGGCGGCGTGGGTATTCTCGTTCCCAAATGCATAAGCTTATGGAGCATTGAGTGTAGCTTTTGAAAGGGAACACTTGGGGTTACTTGACTGTAACCATGTTCCCTGATAAAGCGGAACGAGATGCTGCATCGCTAGGCCGTGCTGATGATGCTCCAGGTCTGGTCTTCTAACAAAAGAGATCTGATGGCTACAGCTGGAGCTCATCTATTTATAATACCTTCAGGTCAATTTCATTGACGTATTTAAAGAGAATTTTCACAGCCGGTCGTGATAAGACACTTCCCATATGCATAAGCTTATGCAGCATCTCGTTCCGCTTTATCAGGAACAGGGTTACAGTCAAGTAAGCCCAAGTGTTTTCATTAATGTAATTTTATGTTTACTTAAGAAGTGCAGTGCAGTGGGCATGGCTTCCGAAGTGTAACAGCAATGCGACAGATTTGAATGTTAAGAATTGAATGAGAATTCATAAGTAGGTAACCTGCAGGAACATCTTTCATTTTTTGAGCAAGAAAGTCTCAACGAGAAGTATGCTAGATGTTTTCCAATACTCATCTGTATCCATAGCCAAGCATGTCATCCTATGTAGTGCTGAAATGTGATGTAATTATTGGTGTCACTGTAAGCTATGTGCCACAGCAAACTAGACAAGAAGAATGAGCGTAAACATTTAGGTGCCGTAATGCAGGTGTGACCGGCAGCTTCACCACACAGCTCTCTCAACATGGAGAAGCCGTGTTCAAAATAAAGCCATCAGAATTCACTGCATGTGTGAGTCCCCTAAGTAGAGAATTTGCAGGAGAAGTATTGAGAAGGCAGCTGTCTTGAGACTTCAGCTTTCTTCTCGTGAATAATTGTTTACACAAATGGCTTTTATTTTGGAGTGGAGGCATTGAATGTTTTAAGAATGGTGCAGGGCATTAGGGGAGGGCAACAGAGGTGTTTTTGACTACTGATGAGCTGAAATGATGCACAAGTGCCCTCCATCTCCTTGAAATTTATGCAGAAAGCCTTTCCATTCTGTCTTTGTCTGTCACTTGTGCTCTCCCCCTCGCTCATTTCGCTCCCAGCCTCGGCGGTCGTGTGGCAAATTGCTTGTGTTGTGTAATTTACTCTGGGGCCGAAGCTTCCTGTAAGGAATCCCTTCTGGGGGGTCAGCTCTGTCCTACTCATCTCTGCTCAGGGCAGCCTCTTGATATTGCCCATAAATCTGCGTATCGTTGATTATTTTGATACTATTGTCCGACAGAGTAATGGAATGTCGGCCCTCTTAAAGTAATCCTCCTATCTGCGTGACCTACCCGAGACCTGCGGTGAATTGGCCTGGCTGCTAAGCCGTGGACTATGGTAGCACGAAATAAGCTGCTGTCCTGCTTCCATTCTTCTTCTCCTTCTCTTTCACCCAGAGAGAGAGAGAGAGGAAGAATACAAGTGCTGTACTATAGCATTCAACCGCTGTCACCTTGAAAAACAGCCCTCATTTTTCACCGCTGTGTTTCTTTTCAATTTAGGCGGCCAAAAAAACACACAACTCCCCCAAGCCCTTCCCCCAATGTGCTTTTCATATTGTTCAGTCAGGGCTCATTAAAACGTTGAGTCATCATAGAACTTTGCCAGGACTTTTAGTCGATGGCAGGATGGAGCGTTTAATATGTGTGAATGCTCAGTGTATTAGGCAGAATGTGTTTATAGACTAAATGGTTGAGATTATGCTTTTATTTTTCCTGTACCTTCTCAGTCATTATGTAAAGAGATAGTTCACCCAGAAATGAAAGTTGTCGTCATTTACTCAAAAGCCCTTATGGTTTCTTTGTACTCTGTAATATCGAACTCTGTTCAATATAATGAAAGTGAATGAAAACTGGGGATCTCAAGGCTCCAAAATGACAAAAAGGCATCATAAAAGGGGTTCATTTGGCTTGTGCGTTATATAATTCAGGTGTCAGCTTTGTGTGGAACAGATTAAATTTCAGTGACTGATTATTTTCATATTAGGCTGCTGAGATCAGATAACTGAGTAGGTTAGTTGAATATAAGAACCGAATCAGTCAGATTCATGAATGAATCATTCAGACAAGTTTCAGGAACTGGATCAAACTATCCATTGAAAAGAGAATAGAAGCAGGAAAGAGAATCCAATAGAATGTGGACACGATTGAACTAAAATGAGGAAATTAACTGGTAAAATGTGGCCACTATGTAACTTAAAGAAATTCAATACACTGTATAAAATAAAATTAAGGCCCAATGTTGTTGATATGAAGACATTTTTCACAGGTGTTTTATTTTTGTTTTGGATTATGGATTTTGAGGTTAGATTACATTGTTTTAGGGTTAGATGAACTATACATAAACTTTTTTTATATTGTAAATTATTGAAACAAATTCTTAATTATGGCAACAATATCTATATTTTCTTCCGAATGTCATGTGCCGGCCTCCATACATAAATGCACCACGAAGGAAGAAAGTCATGTGTGTTTAGAACAATTCTCACATGTTTTGTAGTATTAAGCACATGAAGAAGAAGGTTCAAGTTCAAAATAGAGTTTAATAACATCCACGGGATAATTCAAAAGAGTGAAGCAGCAAAACATAACCATAGACCCGACAAAGACCAGGAGAAAACACATGAACTTATATACAACGGCAAACAAGGAAGATTAGACACACACACCTAAACTGAATGACGAAACTATGACATACATGGCAGGGAGAAATGATGCAAATGAAAACAAAGTCCAAACTAAGGTGACATGACAATAATGTAATAGTAAATAAATAATGACAGCATTTTAAGTGAACTATTCATTTTAGCGCTTTTTTGTGTGAACTATTAATTTAAACATTATTTTGAATGTGGTTTGGATCTTAAATTTAGCTGGAAATACTATTATTAAAATGGGGGTGCCTTTGTATTTCATGTACTAATTTGGACGGATTGGGTCTGAATTCATAATGAAGGTGCACCAGACAGAGCAACACCTAATTTAGACTTTAATGTATTTGACAAAGGTCAAAGTAAATGAAGAGAAGCAATTCAATCACATGCGTTTTTTTTTCCCCCCGGATGGGATTCAGTTTCTCAAAGGGCCTCTAAGTTACTGAAATTACTAGGTAATATGCTTGTATTTTTTACCCGAGGTTGTGCGAGAAAGACACAAATGTATTTTGAGTACGTCAGTGAAATGTGTCAGTAAATAGACTCAAATGACGTCTGAAACCGAGCAGGTCATTGTGCAGGCAGTATGAGGGATGCTATGGCAAAACTGTGGCCTAGAGGCAGTTCATCAGACAGTGTCGCTGCTTTTAATTAAAGAGCGGGTCACTGTAAATTGTGACCAGAGGCTGTGATGAAAAAGACTGCGCAGCAGCACCTCATGACGCACATTAGAGCCCTGTTGTCCATTATTCCTCTGTTTATCTTGCTTTAACTCTCTCTCTCTCTTTCCCATCTTTATCTCTCAGTCACGCAGAAATCCCATTCTACTCAGTCCAGCTCTTCTCTACCATCATTGAACTATAAATAATCAACGGCTCACGCTTAAAGCAGATCCATCCTCCTCAGATGTTACGGAGGAGTTTGGTTTTCTGGAGCTAATTACAGCTTCAGCCTCCGTGATTAAACTCTGCCCTAACTTTGATTGGCAGCCAGAGAATCTGTTGTCGCTGTCTCATGTTGGCTGAATGCTGGATCTTGGATCCACATGGGACTTCAACAACTGCTGCCCACACAGAAAACCCAGACTTGACGAATGGAGTCCACAGTTTGACAAACAAAAGAGAATATAATTGCTCTCTTAATGGGCTGAACAGTATGCACCACAAACGTATGAGTGTTTCTTCCATCTCTTTAATTGCTGGCCATTCAAATGACAAGATAAAAGAATAGTTTACTCATAATGAACAAGCTGTCATAATTTACTCACACTCATGTTGGTCCTGTATGACTTTATTACTAATGTGGAACACAAAATGATACCCGTAATTTGGAAGAATGTGCTGGTCTTTTTTTTTAATTCCGTGCCGAATGGGAGTGAATCGGGAACTAAGGCTTTCAAGCTTCAAAAAGGACCCAAAAGTACCATAAAAGCATCATAAAAGTATTGCATATGACCCATCTGCTATAATCAAAGTCTTCAGAATCTGTACAGTACATTTTTGTGACAAACAAAGCAATATCTAAGTTGAAATTATTTTTTAAGTATTTTTTGTTATTATTTGATTTTAAATCATGTAAAATATTATCCTTCTATTTATTTATATTTTTCATCATATACTTTATTATTTATATAGTTTACTATATTTACTATATTTTTATAGTAAAATAGTTTTTAATGTAACTGTCCCCTCACAAACTACATATCTATATCAAATTAGAAAAAATGTATATAACTATTTGGTCCATCAATCAAAACTATCATATGGTTTCAGTAGACTTTTTTGTCTATTTTTAACAAGAATGAGCAGTATTTTTTTCAAAATTTCTTCTTTTGTGTTGGAATGACATGAGATTGAATTTTCATTTTTAGGTGTACTGTCCCTTTAAGAACGTTGGAGCATATTCTCATAGTCTCATGGGCATCTTTGTCCATCACTGTACCAAGACCATGTCAGAGTTTCATTTTTGTCAAGTACTTCAATGTTCTGCAGCACTGATATGAACAATTAATCAACCCTCAGGGTATGACTCCCACATCAGTACTCAGTACCCACATCATAATTCACTTATGCGTCTTTTGGCCCTGGTAATAAATGATGCTTGTAGAAATATATAGAGTGAAGTATCCAAGGTCAATACTCTGCAGCAAGCTGCAGCTCTACCAGTGTGGAATTTTGAGTGGGCAGCGGCAGACGCGTTGCTGAGTGTCATCCGCTTTCAAGCTAGCTATTTGGTTAGCGCTTATGCGCACGCAACCCCTCCCCTCTGCACAGGAGTCATTAATTATACCTCCTCAACCGAATTAGACATGGAGCGTTTTATCTTAATAGCTCTCTGCAAGCAAGCCTCCAGGATGTGCATTATACTGTTTTCATCTGGCGAAGGCGTTCTCATTCAATTCAATTCCTCTCTGTCGCTTTTGAGGGCAGAGCATCTATGAAGGCATGTCACAAGCCTTCCTCATCCTCCTGGGGCCTGAAGGTGAAGCCAGACCATCCGATACTGTGTGACACTCATGTAATCACTCCTGAAGGGAGGAGATGTTGATTGGAATAGAAGCAGGTTGAGATCTACAAGCACAAAATCTATTTGCACCGTGACCATGGAAATGCACAACGCGCAAACAATTAAAATGCTAATTTCCCATCCCTGTGGTAAAGCGCTAATGACTTTTCTAGTCATCCTGCACCTAATAAATAGTTTCCAGTGAAGGTTATAGCATGCAGTGTTGAAACCAGTTGAGAACAAATCTCTTTTTTCCATGTCCATATATGCTGCATGCACTGTGGGTCAGTGGTGCAGATCAATACATACACTGCAGTATATAAGTTCATGAATTCACTGGCAATAGCCTTTTCCGATACTTATTTTCTTTCCTTTTTTTTCTTTTTTTATTCGTTAAAATATTTAAACATTTATACAAATATTAAAAACTATTATTTTATCATTTATTATAATTTTTAATTTCATTAATAATATTTTAATTATTAATAATTATTTTATAAAATGTATCAATGAATCATTTAACATTATTTACATTTTTTTTATAATAAAATATCATATTATATCAACTATTAATTAATACAACTATACCAAATTAAAATACATTAATTTAATTAAAGTATTTTAATTGTCTTTAATGAAATAATGTAACATAAAATAATTGGGATTTTTATGTTGCTCTGCCTCCTCATAAACAATATATTTCCTGTGTGTGTTCCTGTAGGTGTTCATAGTGGGTAGAACTATAAACACTCTCAGGGACAGTCTTATCAGCAAGACGGACACATAATCACAGATAACCACGTCTGTTTGAGTGAACAGAAAATTGATTGTTTTTACAAACATTTGGTGATATGTCAGCTGTTCATTAGCTGCCAGATGCTCCGATATTTGACAGCAGGAAGAACACGGAACAGTGTGCCGCACCCTGTCTGACAGCAAGTAAAACAAATTTCGATATATCATACTACTGCTTGGTGAAAGAACTGAAGTGCATTTTCAAGAGATGCACTATGGGACACATTTTTTTGTCGTTTCTTGCCTAGCTTCCCTTTTCCTGTTTAGTTCTGGTTGCATGGTTGTCTTTGGCTGAATACGAAATTGACCCCTAAACCCTCAATCACTATTCCTTACGTTAGTCCACTAATACAGTTCACTTGAAGGAGTGAATGAAAACAAGTGAGTGAATTCGGACAGCCGTTGTGTGTACACTCGTTATTGCGGTGCAATGTGGGATTGAATGAGTGCACTCAATAACGTCCACTATGGTTTCAGACAACACTACAAATGGCTGTCCCCTCAAACAGTGCCAAATTTAAGGGTAAAGGGGGCGATTTCAGATTCAGCCTTAGTTATTCATAGTTTAATTGATTAGAGTATCACCTGTCCCACTTTGTATTTAAACCCTCAGTTGTCTCCTGTCTTTGTCTTGTGCTGACATTTTGTGCTGGTGTTTCTATGCATAGTTCCTGGTGTTTATTAAATGTTATTTCATCGTTCATCTGCGTCAAGCATCTTTTTCTGTATTATCATGTGACAACCATCTTCCCCAGCTTCAATACTGACATCCCCTTTAGCACTGGTTTAGTTGCTTCCTCACGTCTCATCTAGATTATCTGTCAACAGTGCATTTACTGTCATGGCAATGTTAGAGTCAATGTCTTATTCAACTTCTTAAAAGTTTTCGCCATCTTCAATTTTCTTTTTCTTTTTTAAAAGTAATTTAAATACTTATATTGCCCTTTTTTATTATACGATAATTTTACAATTACATTTGACTGTCTCCACAATACCTGCTTGGGCCCCTTTAATAGTCAGAGACCCCTTGGTTAGTTTGTGCCTGTATCCACGATAACCTCATTTCACTGTAATGGTAAACATGAACATAGTAAAGTCAAACGAAATAAGAAAACAAACTTACTTCTCTATTAAAAGCAGTAATACAATGAGGACGAAATTAAGCATGTTAATTTGGATTCTCTGCTCCATTGCTTCACAAAGCTCCCTTTTAATTATATTTATCTAATGAGGTCATTGAAATGCATAGCCACAGCCTGCTTGCTTCGCTTGTGGTGTGGTGCGGTGCGACAGGCGCTACATTGCCTGTGTTGTTTTATTAGATTTTGAGTGGCTCAAACACTGTCATTACTTAGTGTCTGGAGCACAAGTGCCTTTCTTCATCAATTTAGTTTATCCAATTCCTTTGTCTATTCTCTCTTGCTTTGCAAGTCTCTTCCTGTTTAAGTGTCTTCTTGGTTTATGCATGCAGGTTTTTGAGAATATTCACTGTTCATAAAAGGAAATAACTTTCGCACAAAAGAGACAGTGTTTCACAAAGTTTCACAGCTGGGTTTTAAAGCCTCATACAAGTATTAAGTAGGATTTTTAAAAGCCTTTTGCTTTCATAAATTTTTTATGAGGAAGGACATTCTAAATGGTTTTCACAAAGTACGGTTTTGCAGTTCTGATTGCATTCATATTACACACGTATAGAACATGGTTGTAAAGCAATTGTTCAAAATCTACTCAGAGAGTATTCAATTTTGTACACAGCCCTGGCGCCATTTTCAATTTTTACACCATGTAAGGCTGGAATCAAGCTGGCAAGTGTACAATTTAATGCAGCAGGCAATAATGGATCTAAAATGGAAGTTTATCGCTTCTTGTTTATTTAGCAGTTGTATAAAAGCAATATTACTCTCACCTTTGTGTTGTTGGCTTGACTGTAGTCATATTGTTTAGCCTATATCTAGTCTGAAAGGTCTTGTGACATCAGGTGTGCCATATCTGCATGTTTACAGTAAAAGTAAGTGTGCGCATTTGTAATGAATGTATACTGTAAAGTTTCAAGGGCAACACAGTTTCGAATACAAGTGCTCAAGCATTCCCAAATAAACAGGAAAAATAGAGAGAAAGCTGAGCCAGAGGCCAAAATGAGCAGAGAGAGAGAGAGAGAGATGTGTGTATGCTACACATGAGACATTGGGAAGAAGTTAGATAAGAGAAAAACGCAGCGAGAGCTAGGTTTAGCAATTTCTGAATCCTGTTCCATTAAGAATGAATGGCTCTGTGCAGTTTCAACACTAGGCAGAAAATTTGCGCTCTTGTTTTCATTGGCGGGCTTGCTGACGTCAGCCCACCCTTCCAAAACACACTGAATTATTCAGTTGCTTGTGGCCTATCGTGCCATCATCAGCACGTACAGCAACATATTGTATGTATCCTGCCAGACATACTTAAGCATCACCGTCGACACGCAAAGTGGAAATAGTGCCTGAATATAACATGTCTTTACTCCAGCGTCATTATAAGGGTGGGTTGTACCAATAAGGATTAAATTAAGCACAGTTTAGAGCTAATCTAGGATTTGTTGATCTAGGCTTTATTTTAAATCGAGTTGCACCACTTATTTTTAAACCCAGATTAACGAATTTGGGGTTCGAATTTAAGCTGCGGTTAAAGGTATAGTTCACCCAAAAATGAAAATTCTGTCATTAATTACCCTCATGTGGTTCCAAACCCGTATGACCTTCGTTCATCTTCGGAACACAAATGAAGATAGTTTTGATAAAATCCGACAGCTCTCGGACCCCTCAATAGACAGCTATTTAATAAAAATGTTAAGGCTCAGAAAGGTAGTAAAAACATAGTTAAAATAGTCCATGTGACACCAGTGGTTCAACCTTAATGAAGCAACGAGAATACTTTTTGTGCCCAAAAACAAACAAAAATAACGACTTTATTCAACAATTTCGAAAAGCGAGGCACGCAGCGATCACTGGCATTCACCTGATCACCGCTGCCATTAAATGCAAAATATATTACTCTCTCCTTTTCTTTGTCCAACACCGAAGTGCACCGAGATGAGTGACGGATCTGCATTTCAGACTCAGTAGCAGGCGTAAACTTACGGGTCGTCACAACCCTCACAATCTGCTGGCTCAATTCTCTTTATTTTTCATTTTTATTTGTAATAAACACCTCTCTGAGACCTGACGACACACACACTGTTTCTATATTTGTTCAGTCATTCACATATTTTAAGTGTAGGTGCACTTTATTTTATTTAAACCTCCTCACCTGTAAATTTTAAATGAATCCCTAATTGGTAGTTTAAAGTTATGGAGCAACAGGATTAAAGTTAATCTATTTTAAATATAAATTAAATCCATGATCAAAATGATGGTTTAAATGTAAACCTGCTTAGTTTTAAACACGTTTTAAGGTTTGGTGCAACAGAATTATTAGATAAACCTTCATTTAATCTAGATTTAAGATTGATCCTTGTTGGTGCAACCCCCCCTAAAAATCTCTGTAAATGACTGGCAATAGTCATGTCCTTTTATTTTCAATAAAGAAAATCGAATTCATTAATTATTCTTTTAGGGCGGCAAGCCTAGAGTCGACATAAACTGCTAGTAGTTACTTTTGTCTTCAGCTGAGACAGATAAACTGGGTGAGCCATTTTTACCCACAGAGTTTGACAAAAGAAATGTGCCATCAAACCAAATGAGATAGATTAATGAAATGAATTTTTCACACAGTAGAACAAGCGCTGAAGAAAGTTGGAGGGGGGAATTAAAAAAGAAAGGCGCTTTGACTCTAATAAGGTTGCGGTTGAATCAGCGGCTGTGCTGCTGATAAAGGGAACTCTGGCGGTGTCGGAGACGTCCTCAGTCTCCGGTTCATCAAGGGTAGGAGGAACGTGATTATGGCTTCCTACTAAAGCACGCTGATAGGATTAACAGCATTAACCCAAATTTCCTGTGACTCTGGTTAGCTCCACTGAAGCTAGCGAGATCACTGCTCATCTCTCTCCAGTGCACTGACCTAGCACACTTAGAAAAGTTTGGTGTATCTGAGCCATGACTATTTTACTGAGACTCCAGCAGATCTGCTTGGAATCTTCAGTCTTTTTCAGGGTGTTTTTTTTTCTTTCTTTTTTTCTTGTTCCCCAGAATAGCACCATTCTGGTTATCATCCGGGTGTTAATATAGAATTTGAAAATGTATTTATTTATTTTCAATTAAATTTTAATTTGACTGGAATCTTTTAAATTTGCTATCATCTTTATTTTATTTAATCTTTTTCCTGTCACAGTTTTTATTTTTGTGTATGGGTGCATATTGAGACACATGGGGACTATGTAGCACTATTTGATGAATGTGTTGGCCTGGCCTCTGTGGATATGATATGATTTGCTCTCAAGCTTCGCTTTATCCCACACCTTTCCCTCTGGGACGGAGAGAGACAGAGACAGAGACAGAGAGAAAGATACAAAGCACAGATGGATCCTCAGCAAATACAGGCTTAGTGATCACAGTCTAGCCACAGAAGACTGACACAGACAAACATGGCATCCAGAGGAAAAAACGGCTTAGGCCCTGTCCACATGAACACGGGTATTTTCAAAGCCGCAGCTTTTCCTATGCGGTATAGCCGTTCGTCCACACGCAGTATCCGGTCACTAAAAGGGTGAAGGCTTTTAGAAACTCTGGTTGCAGTGTTGGCGTGTGGACAGTGAAACCGAAGATTTTGGCTTGTTACGTCATAACCGGCAATAGCCTTTTTTTCAGGCTTCTGTTTGGCCAACATGGCTTTACAGTTAGGGTTATTTTGCCACCTGTTGGATTGGCATGCTCTTGACAGCGCTTCATAGCGTGTTTTTGTGTTTTCATGTGGACACGAGTGTACATGTGGACTAGGCCTTACTGTGCTTGATGTGACGCTGGTGATGTCAAGTCAGAAGCAGACTTTCACTTTCACTACTATAAATTGAGCCAAACTGCCTGAAAAATATTTTAATATTTTTAAATTAATTTTATTTTACTTTTAGTTTCTTGATTAATTTTTAATGCTTTTTATTATAATTAGCACCTACATTTGTTTTTTATCTCACTGTTGTTTTTGTGTGTATTGATACATAAAACAGTACTGCCAATAAACTACTTAGAAATTTAAAATTGAGCAAGAATATGAAACTCCTCTTTTCGATTCATTTCCAGATGGGCAAATGGGAGAACCAGAGTTTGACCTTGAAATATCCGGTGTGGCCTCGCTTCAACTCGTTTGGCGATGCAGAGACGGACGACAATCACCTGACCATTGTAACGCTAGAGGAGAAGCCCTTTGTCATCGTGGAGAATGTGGAGCGCCTCACGGGCACCTGCATGAGAAACTCTGTGCCCTGCCGCAAACACATCAAAGAGTGAGGCTTGTTTTTCTTAACCTCCCCTCATATGCTCATCTTTCCCATCTCTCACGTCACCTCATTGTGCAGTGAGGTGCGAAGAGGGATGTGTTTGATATATGTTGAGGGTTACTGACTGCATGACTACATACACTGACACAACATTATGAACACTGACAAGCAAAGTGAATAACACTGATTATCTCTTCATCACGACACCTGTTAGTGAACATTTTGTCCTCAAAGTTGATGTGTTAGATGCAGGAAAAATGGGCAAGTGTACGGATTTGAGTGCATTTGACAAGGGAACAAATTGTGATGGCTAGATGACCAAAACTGCAGCTCTTGTGGGGTGTTCCCAGTCTGTAGTGGTCACTATCTATCAAAAGTGGTCCAAGGAAGGAACAGTGGTGAACCGGTGACAGGGTCATGGGCGGCCAAGACCTATTGATACACATGGGGAGCGAAGGCTGGCCTGTGTGGTTCCGATCAAACAGTCAAGCTACTGTAGCTCAAATCGCTCAAGAAGTTAAGGCTCGTTCAGTTCATCGCAGTTTGCTGCATCGCCGCAGACCAGTCAGGGTGCCCATGCTGACCCCTCTCCACCGCCGAAAGTGCCAACAGTGGCCATATGAGTATTAGAACTGGACCATGAAGCAATGGAAGAAGGTGGCCTGGTCTGATGGGTCTTTTACATCACGTGGATGGGTGTGTGTGTGTCACTTACCTGGGGAACACATGGCACCAGGATGCACTATGGGAAGAAGGCAAGCCAGCAGAGGCACTGTGATGCTTTGGGCAATGTTCTGCGTGGAAACCTTGGGTCATGCCATCCATGTGGATGTTACTTTGATACGTACCACCTACCTAAGCATTGTTGCAGACCATGTACACCCTTTCATGGAAACGGTATTCCCTGGTGGCTGTGGCCTCTTTCAGCAGGATAATGTGCCCTGCCACAAAGCAAAAATGGTTCAGGAATGGTTTGAGGAGCACAACAGCGAGTTTGAGGTTATGACTTGGCCTCAAAATTCAGAAAGTATACTGCTGCTCAAAAGTTTGGGGTCGGTAAGATTTTTTTTTAAGATTTTGAAAGAACTCTTTTATGTTCATTTACATTTGTATGTGCATTTGATTATATTGTTTTATTTTTTATATATATATATATATATATATATATATATATATATATATATATATATATATAATATGATTAATGTTAAGTTCACTTTTGATCAAATGAATGCATACTTATTGAATAAAAGTATTAATTATGTATAAAGAACCTCTTACTGACCCCAAACTTTTGAACGGTAGTGTACACTTTTGAGCATACATAAACAGATATTTAAAAGGTCACAGTCATAAAAGTTGTTGTGATCTGTGAGCCATGATTAATACAGACTGTAGAACTGCCCAAGTCCTTTAAAGAAATGTGCATCCTTTTATTGGATTTCATACACTGCTAAATAGGGCGAAGAATATATGATCTCATAGGATCACCATAGCCTGTTCTGTATGCATGAAGATTAGTCTCATCAAAGAGCTGAGCGCACACACAAACACACAAGAGAATACATGGATTCCACACATGTCCATTTGCAAACAGGCCAATGCTCTCTGTTGTTTTCCTCCAACGGCACAATTCCCACTCAAGCATCCATTGTGCCCGTTTGGAGGAGGAGGCTGGAATTACTGAGGCATGCAAAGACACTGGCAGGATGTATAGTCCGGTCCTCCCTGAGATAGACCTTCCCCTCTCTCGGTCTCTGCCTCAGCCTCACTTTATTGGTTCCTCATCTGTTTGCTTTTATCAACGAAATTACTTATTAACTTTAGTGTATCAGAAACACCAACGGAACTTCTGCCCTGATTCAACCTAATGTAAACACTATAAGAGAGTTGATATCTTCTGTGTTCTGTCTTATGACTAAATTATGTGTGGTTTAATAGACAGCCTTTAAGTTTACATTCCTAAAAACCAAACGTTTTATGGTAAAGGCTATATAATAGAAGACTTCTCACTTATTTGAAAGCTCATCTCTCAGTGATGTACAGCATGAATTTGTTAATGTTTTGTCAAAGGCATAGTCCACTCAAATATTTTTTTCTTAGTATAAAAGAAAATGTTGTGCTTTGGAAAGGTTCCATGGATATTACAGGTTCTTCGTGGAACCATCAATGACAAAAAAGAACCTTTATTTTTAAGAGTGTAGATGCATTAAATTGATCACAGTAAAGACTTACATTATTTCCAAAAATATATATTTTAAATAAATACCATTTATTTTGAATTTAAAACATTTCCACAAAAAAATTATGCAACATAACTGTTTTCAACATTGATAATAAAATGCCGGGTTGTTTTAACCCAATGTTGGGTCAAATATGGACTAACCCAGTAGTTGGGTTGTTTTAACCCTGCGGTTGGGTTAAATGTTTGCTTAAGACAACCCAATCGCTAGGTTAAAACAACCCAATCGCTGGGTTAAAACAACCCAATTGGTGGGTTAGTCCATATTTGACCATATACCCAGCATTTTTTAGAGTGTAATAATAAATGTTTCTACATCATCAACTCATATTAGAATGATTTCTGAAAGACACTGAAGATTGGAGTAATGATGCTAAAAATTCAGCTTCGACATTACAGGAATTAATTACATTAAAAACAAATTACAATAGAAAACTGTACTAATATTTCACAATATTACTGTTTTTACTGTATATTTGATTAAATAAATGCAGCCTTGCTGAGCAGAAGAGACTTATTTAAAAAAACATTATGTTTTATTATTATTTACTCAACAACCTCATGTCTTCTCCAAGCCCATATAAAAACGTTTATATTTTCATGGTAGTTTTTCTTTTTCTTTTTTTACCTTGAAAGCTCCCAGTCCCCATTCATTGTAATTCCACGGAAAAGTATGACCTCAAAAATGAAATACATCTTCAAAATGTCTTCTTTTTTTGTTTTATGAAAGAAGTCAAAAGGTTTGGAATGAAATGGCAGGGAGTAAATGAATCTTTATGAGTGAACTAATTCTTTAGCCTCAAAATAATGAACTATATTAATGTGAAGATTCAGCTTTTTTGGCCCAGTCTGACAGACAGACAGCCTAACACTCCGGCTGATCTTTGTCAGAGATAAATCTGATGATGTGGGAATGGCAGCTCATCTGGTATCCTCAGCTGTCATTTTACCCTCTACTTCAGCGCCACTGAGGTCTGTAGCTACAGAAACTGATGCAGTGCCAGCTTGACAAGCCACAGACACAGAGGAAACATGCTTCAGTGACCAGGACACACACACACAGAAGCAAACAATTCAAGATCACTCTGAGCCACTGAGATATTTGTGCTTTCAAAACAAATATCAAGAAATCAGATATATGAAACCTGTTGTCAACTCTATCAGCTCAAGAGTATTACCTCCATATTTTACCATATTACATCTGCCTAGATTCACACACTGTGTTGTCTTGGCAAGTGACCACAAAGTAGCATGCCATATTTCTCTAAAAGAAGAAACAAAACAGTGTCTCTCCATAAAAATGTAATTGGTGTAGTAAATGCAGTGAAGAAGTGGTCTGGTATCATAAGGGAGCCCTTCTTATTGCCGCTGGGTATCGAAATGTGAGGAAGACTCTGTAATAATATGGATTCTGCCATGTGAGAGTTTGAATAGAGCCTCTGCAGGAGCCGGGGGAATTCATTGTGTGCGTCATAGCCAGCACAGAGGGTAAGAGATTGATTTTAAACTGGATTTTGCCTAGGCAGTCGAATGTGTGTCTCTCTCATCGTGGAGACAGGAAAGTTTGTTCATTTCTGCAGTCAGAAGGCATACGGCCACTTCTTACTGCCAAAAACACTCCTCTGCTTTTATGCGATCAGTGTTGGCTGGCTTTACAATAAACTTCCCCCACCAAACACAATCACAGGAAACACAAATTTCATTGCTCATCTGCACTGTCTCTGCATTGTAGACTGATTTATTTTATTCAGATGTTGGTTGTAGAACAGCTAGGACAGTCAGTGAGCACTGTAACTGCTTAAACGCGAAAGTTGCACATGTGCTCTCTCTTGTCGGAGGTATTTGCGAATTTTGGGGAGAAGCAATATAGGAGATAGGAGCAATCTGTGGAGACAAAGTAAACTCGTAAGTGTTATTTCTTAGTGTTGATCTGTTTAAAGAACATAGAGAGCTGTGTCTTAATTAGTTTCAATCTAAAAGTTAAATGAGGTTCCCAGGTGGCTTTGCTAGTTTAAGTGTTGTCTGTCTGAACTCTGCAGTGGAGATGCTCCACTCACAGATGGCAGCTTGATTACTAATGCAGCTCTGTCCTGTCTGCAACCCTGTCTTTTTTTTTTATTTAACCAAAGTACAAATTTTTTTTTTTGAGAAGCTTAGCTACTTTGTACAACTGCCTGCTAATTGGAGATTGTGCTATGTTCACTGCAGTCTCTCATAATTACGTCCAGAACATGCCTCCCCCAGAGAGGATGTTGTGCAGACTTGTGGTTAAGCATCTGAGCTGCTAACCAAAAGATTGTATGTTTAAACCCAACAAGCGACAGTCCATTAACCTCTGCCATTGTGCCCTTGAGCAAAGCACTTAACCCCAGGCTGCTCCAGGAGGAGTGTCCCTGTAATAAGTGTACTGTAAATTGTCTTGGACACAAGCAAAAGTTTCACATGCCCCTGACTCAAGTGTAAAGATTTCTGCAAAAAAGAAATGTAACAATAAAGAATAAATTGGAGGTTTTTTATTTATTTATTTATTTATTTTTTATCCTTTTTATGATTGAAGGAATTTATTTATCCATTTACAATTTTATTGAATAAAAGTTAATACAATTAATAGTGAAATTAATTTGAATGTTATAAGCCTTCATTTAAATGTAATAAGTGGCACTCCTAGTCCCTACCTGGTATAAACTTCTATTTGTCTGGCTAAATATTTGGGATTGGATTACACCAGACATTTGTAAGATTTTAATACCAGGTTGTAAACAGGATCTTTGTTTGAGTGAGGTAATACCCTTCAACTGAGAAATAAATAAAGGGTGAATGAGAGTTTGAACAGTAGACATAAGCTGGAGGAATGCAGGTCCCAGTCAACACCTCCTGACTGTGTCTAAATGCAGGACCTTCTCCCCCAATCCAAACGAAATAATAATCTGGATTGCCTTTAAATAGAATTGTCTTCCTCCTCACTCGGGAAAACAGGAACCCCTCTGCAATTAAGTCTGTACAGATTGGCGGTGGTCTTTACGAGGCATCAGAAATCTCCAGCCGACTGCAATTTTCACCAGAGGTTTGGCACTCTCTTGATGGCTCCCAGAGTGGCTCTCAAGGGAAAGCCCTACTATTCATTGTAATTAAGAAATATCTCCACTGCCAGCAGCAAAAGGCTCTATCGTTCCTGCTTCAGCACACTATACCTACTGTACTGTACTGTAATCCCAGCTAGAGACTGATCTGCACAAGCAGACTTCTGTCCAAAATGTGCTTTAGACACACTGCAGCTAAATACGATTGACTCCTCTTCTGAATGCATAATGTGTGTTGTTTACAGATGCAGTGAAAATCATGTGAAGCTGAGCTCACATATCCAATATACAGTTTCTATACTTAATGAGGGCTACAAGGATAACAACAGTCATTTTGCTCCTAATTTCATGTTTTTGGTGAATTATAAACAGGAAGTAAACCTGACATAGTGTGTGATGCATGTAGTCATGAAATCAGAGACTCAAAATTCTGATCTGAGTACTATATTTATTTTTGTTCACACTAAGTTCAGTTATATTTTGAATTGAATTTACTCCTTAAAAATTCAGGGTTGTGGTCCACTGTTGATTTAAAACAAAAGGCACTTTTGTAGTTGTTAACATTTCTTTCATCAGAAATGTCTGCCTTAAAACAGATTCAACTGATATTATCTACACTGCCTTTCGAAAGGTTGGGGTCGGTACAATTTTTTCTTGTCTGTTGCTCACCAAGGCTGCATTTATTTGATCGAAAATACAGTAGAAACAGTAATACTGTGAAATATTAGTACAATTTAATTGAACCATGTTCTGTGGTCAACGTTGAATTTTCAGCGTCATTACTCCAGTCTTCAGTGTCACATGATCCTTCTGACATGATGATTTGGTGCTTAAGTATCGTCAATGTTGAAAACAGTTGTGCTGCCTAATATTTTTTGTGTAAACCGTGATTTTTTTTTTCATGATTCTTTGAATAGCATTTATTTAAAATAGAACATTTTTATAACATTGAAAATGTCTTTACTTTCACATTTGATCAATTGAATGCATTCTTGTAGAATGTATTCTTTCTCTTTTTTTTTTACTGACTCCAAAAAACTGACCCCAAACTTTTGAATGGTACTCTGATTATTGCAATTTCAGGAGTGACTTCTGTATTCTATACATAGAGAATGAAAATTTAGCCATTAATTCCAATATTTAAATGTGCAAAACTTTTCTTACTGCATTTCTTACTGCTATCAATGTTCATTGCAACACATGCCATATCTCTCCTTTAAGTTAAGCTGTGATTAATGTTCTCTATTCATCAGCAACACCACAGAGGGAGGAGGAACGTACATTAAAAAGTGCTGCAAAGGCTTCTGCATCGACATACTCAAGAAAATTGCTCGGAATGTGAAGTTCACCTATGACCTTTATCTAGTGACCAACGGGAAGCACGGGAAGAAGATCAACAACGTGTGGAACGGCATGGTGGGAGAGGTGAGAATATTTCAATAGCCAAATCTGCTTTTCCGTTTACAGAGCTTAACAAAGGTTAGATGGAATAAAGTTTTGTTCATAGAAGCGGAGTGAGCTTCCCTATCTCCCTCTCCACTGGAAGTAATCAGTCAAAGCCTGATAGCAATCAAATGTGAAATTGGGGAAAGGAGCTAGATATTTGTTCAATTTGGATCCAGAGGGAGTGAAATGCAGTTGAAACTCAAGTTTCATTTTGCTGCAAAAATAAATCGCAATCCCAGGTGTTCTGTATATAAACTTCACTTTTATCTAAACCTCTGTGTTGTCTTGTTTTCTGCCACAGGTGTTGAACAAAAAAGCAGTCATGGCTGTGGGCTCCCTGACAATCAATGAGGAGCGCTCAGAGGTCATCGATTTCTCCGTCCCCTTCGTGGAAACGGGGATTAGTGTGATGGTATCCCGTAGCAACGGAACCGTCTCTCCATCAGCGTTTTTAGGTAACTATCTGCAGGGCACAGCGGCAGTTTTCCTGACGATCACGAGGGCCGCATCTTATTTCAACCTGTCAAAATATTGAGGTCTTCTCACCAATCAAAGTGCAGATCCAACAGGTCAATAGAGTCTCCCACAAATCTGCTGAAGTGGACTGCTTTTAGATTCATAGCACCCTGAGTGCTCCTTTATGCTTGATGGCACTAGATCAGCAAGCCATTATTTAATTAGCATAAGGCCAATAATTACAGGGTCTGAGAAACCTCCCCAGTGGACACTTGCCAGTTTCCCATTTACAGTACTTCCCATGGTAAAGCTCTTTAATCTCTTCAGCTTGTCTATAGTCACATACCATGCGGAATGCCAGCATGATAGTCGCTGACTGTGCCGTTTTTTCCCTTGATCTACCTGTCACTTGCTCCTCCTTCTCCTCCCTCGCTGCAGAGCCCTTCAGTGCGTCTGTGTGGGTGATGATGTTTGTGATGCTGCTGCTGGTGACTGCAATGGCTGTCTTCATGTTTGAGTACATCAGCCCCCTGGGCTTCAACAGGAACCTCGCTCAGGGCAAAGGTACGTAACTAGCACTCTGTTACTCCCTCCCTCTGCGGTTCCCCTGCAATGCAGTCACTCATTCAGTTTAGGCACACTCGTAAATCCTTGCCCTGCTCTGACAGAGCCTGTCCCTCATAATCTGGACCACAACCCCTCTTTTCTTTGGCGAAATATAAAGGCTTAATTTCACTGCGTTGAGTTCTGAGTGGTTTCAGGCTCCGAGTTAGTTCAATAAAGTTCAATTCATTTCTATTTGATTCAAGTGGATCAGATTTAATTCATGTAGTCTCATTTGGAGTGCTTTTGTTATGTGGCACTAAAAAGCATTTCTTCTCTTGTTAGATGACTCACCTAAAGCTTAGAATTTTTCTGTTTTCAAAAGGGAAGCACGTCAAAGAAATCTAAAGATAAATCAGATGTCTAGTTCTACACCCACCTTACAAAGGAAGCGTTTCCCAATTTCCCACTGTTAACTCTTCAATGCCGTTCTGCTAATATAAAAACAACTAACTATTCAAGAACATAAAGATTAACAGCTGAGCAGTAGGGTTGTCATTATTATGTGCAAGTAATCTAATAACCATGCAGAAAATGTAAGCACTGAAAATGGATTTGGCACAAATTAAGGATGTTAATAAAAACATCTCTTCCGCAGACCCCCACGGACCGTCTTTCACTATGGGGAAAGCAGTGTGGCTGTTGTGGGGCCTGGTATTTAACAACTCTGTGCCTGTGCAAAACCCCAAAGGCACCACCAGTAAATTCATAGTGTCCGTCTGGGCCTTCTTTGCTGTCATCTTCCTGGCCAGTTACACTGCTAACCTGGCTGCCTTCATGATCCAGGAGGAATTTGTGGACCAAGTGACAGGTCTAAGCGACAAAAAGGTAAAATGAGATAAAAAATAATCTAAGTTATCAAAAGTAATCAAAAAGTGACAGTAAAGCCTTTTGCAAAATATTTCTATTTCAAATAAACAATGTTCTTTCTACTCATCTAAGAATCTTGAAAAAAATGTATCACGATTCGACAAAAATATTAAGCAGCACAACTGTTTTCAACATTGATGATAATAATGGATATTGGTAATTGATCACAATTTTTAGACTGATTTCTGAAGGATCATGTGACACTGGAGTAATGATATTGAAAATTCAGCTTTGATATCACAGGAATACATTACATTTAAAAATATATTCAAATAGAAAAGAGTTGTTTTAAATTGTAATATTTCACAGTATTGATGTTTTTACTGTATTTTTGATAAAATAAATGCACCATTGGTGAGCATAACAACATTTTACAGACACTAAACTCATTATATTTTTCAAGAAAACCATTTAATATTATTCATGTTCCTTTCAAGTCATGCAAGGATATTAATTTGATTGGTCTTGTGGCAAGTGTGTGCATCTCCCAAAGATCTAATGAAAGCTGTGCCACTGATGGCAGCACAGTGGTTTCGATCCTGTAATAGCACAACAAAGTACTTTGACCTTTGGTAAGATGTTGCAGTCTCTTCTGGGTATTTACTGCAGTCTAGAGTGTTTACTTTGCAGACTTTAAGTTATGTTGACCGCTGGATGTTTGTTCATAAGGCTTGAATCCAAGACTAAAGAGTGTTCCTCCTTTACATGAAAACAAAGACTTCACAACTGATTAGTATCAGAGCAGAGAATGCACAAAAATCTTTCATGAGAATCCTGCAGCACGGCTGCCTTTTTTTAAATTAATTTGGATGCTTGGACATTTTAAAGAGGACATTACATTGCAGAATTAGTAATTAGTATGTAGTATAAAAAAAATTCCCAGAGCCATTAATACTATAATATAATTAGGGCTGTCAAGTGATTAAAATATGTTATGCAATTAATTAAACAATGTGGCAATTCATTAATCGAAATTAAATTTGGCTGATAAATTACTCCCAAAATATAATTTATTCGTTTAAATTGTCAAATAGACATTACAAAAAGTAGCTTCAGAAAGAAATGCTTTTGGGTGAACTATATCTTTACTGTTTGTTTTTATTAATATGGAAATTATTTTAATGAAATTATACTCTAAAAAGAAACTAAAACTGCCAGTAGGTGTGTCATTATCATTAATTCATTAGATTCGTTCACATGACTGATTAATTCAGGAGTGAAGTAAATGATTCCCTTTCAGTCGGTCACGTTCAATATACATTAGATGCCACCGACGAATTGGGATCACTTCTTTCAAAGCTTCGAGTGTCTACAGAACGAGCAAATGCACATTGGTGTGCAAGATTTGCATCTCGCGCTTCACCCCGCAGCATGGCTATAAATTAGGAAGCAGATGCAGTACACATTGTTCTTCACTTTACTTTCTCGATGCTCCCATCTCTCAAGGTGGCCTTTTCGGCGACACTGTCGAAAGCTGTTCCCAGCAGTTCTCCACAGTTCAGAAGCAGGTTAAAGCAAACAAGAGCATACCCCAAAGTGTTACCATAGTCACTCGTGGGCTGCCCCTCAGTCTGTTCGTCGCCAAGGGCGTCAGTCTCCTGTGGCCCTTCAGCAAGCAATTTCTTCTATCTCTGGGTCCCAAGAGGGCGCAGTTGGCAGTGTGCGATGCTATGCCTTGCCACTCTAAGCCCCCTCTTCCATCGCCAGTGGGCAGCAGCATGCACTTAGAGAATGTAACTAGCCTTTCCACGCACCCCCTGCCCAATGGTGGAAGTGTTGCACATCTCTTGTTAGATCTCTTTTGTTGGTATGGAGTGGGATTTGGTCAACCTAACAGCCTGCCTCGCAGAGGAGTGTGTTCAGTCGGAGTTGAACTGCTTGAATTTGTTTAAATGCAGGACAGCGGCCCCACTGAAACTTTTTCAGAGGCTCCTGGGGCATATGGCAATCCACAGCTGCAGTATTCCGCTTGGGTTGCTTCATATGAGGCTGCTTCAGGACTGGCTTCACGACTGAGTCCCAAAATGGCTGTTGCAGAGCAGCAAGTACCTCGTTCCCATTACCCTGCACTGTCACCAAACTTTCAGCCCGTGGTTGGACCCTTCAATTTTTACGGCCAGGAGTTCCCCTAGAACAGCTGTGGTTTTCACGGATGCCTCTGCCACCAGCTGGGGCGTCACGTACAGCAGGCATGCAGTCTTGGGTCTCTGGACGGGGCTTCAACTGCATTGGCACATCAACTGCCTCAAGTTGTTTGCAGTACATCTTGCACTGGGCCACCTCAAAGGGCCACTACGAGACAAGCATGTACTGGTCCGAACAGACAGCACTGTAGCTGCTGCGTACATCAACTGACAAGGTGGTCTACAATCCATGGCATACAACTCACCCGCCATCTCCTCCTTTGGAGTCAGAAGCATTTGAGGTTGCTTCGTGCCACTCATATTCCGGCTTCTCAATTGTGCAGCCATCAAGCTCTCATGATAGCAAGTGCTTCTGGGAGTGGAGACTCCATCTCCTGGTGGCCAGCTGATATGGAGACGCTTCGGGAAAGCACACACGTCGCATTGCCAGTTGTTTTATTCCCTGATCGTGGGGACCCTCGGCATGGACGCATTGGCATACAGCTGGCCCCGGGATCTATGCAAATATGCATTTCTCCTGGTGAGCCTTCTCGAACAAACACTGTGCAAAGTCAGGGAGGACAAGGTCATTCAGTCATTTTTTTATTTAATATTGAAAGTAGAAAAATTAGAAAACAGCTTGGTTTTCGTTTTTTTTTTTTTTTTCAGAAAAACACAAAATTATATTTCGGCTTGATTTTTCATTTTTCGTTCATAGGTAGAAAAATGTATAAAAAGTTTGAATATTTCATTTCTATACGTGGGCAGGAATTATAAGCCCTTTTCTGCTGATTGGTCAGCCGAAGATCAAAAAATTCTGTACCAGTTCTTCCTCAGTTCAGCACATCAGAATAAAAGTCCTGCGCTGCTACCACTGTACGGATTCTTAACACATTCATTGCAACTAACATTACATTTCATATTTTTCTCATTAAACAACCAGACTAACAATGGCTCAACACAACCCATACCGGGGCAGAGCCTAGGCAGGGTTTTTTCTGTGTAGATATAAATTCACCTCTGCATCAGCTGGCAGGATAAATGACGGCTGTCTAGCCTACCTTGGTTAAGTAATAATAATAATAATTTAAAACACTTTTTTAAACACTTATACAAAAAGGAAAGAATAATGCGTTGGAACCAGACAACCAGAGAACAACAGAGATATTAAAATACATACTCTTATATTTTATGATGTATGCTTTGTGTTTTATTAAAATGTATTATAATTAATATCTCAAAAGGGTGCTTGTGTACTGCGCAAGCTGCTCCACACTCACACACAGGACTGCAACACAAGTTTTTCATTAAAGCCTGTAATAACTTGCCATTTCGGTTTGTTTCTCAAACAAGTACAGTATACCTTCAGAGCGCTTGGAATATATAGGCTAGCACGATCACTATCAACAAGCTATTGTATAATTTATCAAGACTTCAAATTAAAACATACTTTTTTTACTTTTAAAAGTACATAAATTTACTCACAATGAGCGGGAAGTAGTTGGTTGAGCCATCATTATCACAGCAGCGTTAGCATGCGTGTTCATGACTGTTTCAGGAAGCACAGAGGGGAGGGAGGGTCTAGCTAGCCTCTGTTTTGTTTGACAACACTTCAGACGTCATCAAGAAGTTACTTCAGGATCGCTTAGAGCACCAAGTTAATGTGGGTGAGAATAAGCACAATTTATAGCCTATAATGCATCCTATGCATTTTTTAATAATACAGCATGTTTTATAATAGGCTATTTGCCAGAAAAATAGCATTGAGTATAATTCACATGACACCAGGTCATGTTGAGAGAGAAACACGCGAACGTTGCATTGTAGTAAAATCTGTATTTTATTATTAGCCTACATTCAGAAGTAGCGAAGTAGTTGGAGCGAAGCCTGTCTCCCTACGCCTGCAAGTGTATGTTGCCTTTATCGCCGCACATCACAATGCAGTTGATGAATCTTTGGTAAAGGACAATCTGATCGTCAGGTTCCTGAGGAGGTTCCTGGCCTGGATATGTGCCCAAGGTTCCCACAACTCCCTTCCGGGACCAGGTGGTTAACCCGCAAGCACGTGTCCCGCCCACGCTCTGTGGTTATATCTTCATCGGTTACGGAGGCCAGCAGAAGGGAAAGGCTGTCTCCAAGCAAAGAATGCTCCACTGGATAGTGGATACTATCACCTTGCCATACCAAACCCAAGGTGTGCCTTGCCCATTCGGGTTAAGAGCCCACTCCACTAGGAGTGCTGTCTCTTCTTGTGCGATGGCGCATGGCGCCTCGCTGGCAGATATATGTAGAGCTGCAGGCTGGGCGACACCTAACACGTTCTATAGCCTCTGTGTAGAGCTGGTTTCTTCCTGTGTGTCTGCTTCAACCAGCCAGTAACACCGAAGTACCTGTTATTGTGTCGGCTTGCTGCGCCATTCCTCCCCTCATTGAGTAGAGATTGGCGAATCCTGTCAAGCTTCTCCGCAACCCGCGGCAGTCAGATGTGGTGGAGCATCTGACGCCAGGCCTAACATTCGTATGCATTAGTGAAAAAATGTGTTAGGTTTGGTCTCCATATGTTGTGACTCCTATGGCGGTCCCATATGTGTATTCTTCCACGGTACAGCTCCCAATGACGAGTCCGTGTCTTTCCCTTGGCAGAGTCCGGTCTGCCATTCCTGCCAGGTGTTGTCTCCCCCCCTGGATTGGCCGGAGCCACCTCAGGGATATTCCGTATGTTGCACTGCCCTAACTGGTCAGTCCATATGTGTAACTCCTACATGATACCTTCCTCAAGATGTGGGCTCTGCAGTGTTCCCTTTGCCTAGAAGGGGCACACTTTCCCAGTGTTATCCCATAGTCACTGAATGGGTCATGCAAAATGCAGTGATTGCTCTCTTCACAAGTCTTCCGCCCTAGTATGGGGGCCTGAGAGGCTTGCGCAGGGCAATGGAAGTGGCAGTAACTGGGGTTTTTCATGGGGATCCCAATTCGTCGGTGATGTCCGACGTACGTTGAACGTGACCGACTGAAAGGGAACGTCTTGGTTTACGTATGTAACCCTCATTCCCTGAAGGAGGGAACGGAGATGTACGTTGGACATCACCAACATAAATGTGAGGCTGTTTTCAAACTGCCAGTTTAGTTTGAAATTGGGCACGGATAACATTAAAAATAGGTAATAGGAAAGCTGTCCTGGGTGAGCTGAGTTCAGGGGTACCGGATTCGAGACTGCTTGAATGAGTTAGTCTGAGTTTCGTTGTGCAACTTGCGCTCAAACTGTGCCACGATACACAAGAATGTGAAAGCAACACGGACAAGGGTGTGCAAGAAAAGTAACCTGTTCATGCGTTTTATCAGATGATGATGTATTTAGTTCAATAAAACTCATGTGAGAGATGATAGTGTTGATGAATTACCTTGGATACCAGCGAGAATGAGTCTGCATTTTATTCACGCATAGCACCGGTGGGAACAATCGCACTCAGACGCGGACAACAACAAACATGTTATTAATCTAACTGGTTCAATGAATCTAATTAGAGTGTTAAAGGTGCCCTAGATTGAAAAATGTAATTAACCTTGGCACAGTTAAATAACAAGAGTTCAGTACATAGAAATCACATACCTTAAAAAATATTGCTTCCTCCTTCATATGTAAATCTTGTGCGTGAAAAACACCACAGAAACATAGGCGAATCTCAACATAACACTGACTCTGACGCGACCGTCATGATGTACGCCCCCAAAATTTGCATATCCCAGCCCATGACTTGCCAAGTTCAACTCAGGAGAACAAAGTCCAGAGGAAGTGTGGTCATTCTGCAAACGGAGCAGCAGCGTTCTTACAGCGTCAATTAGCTCGCTCTGGCTCCTCCTGTTATCTCTGTATGTATATTTGAGGCTACAATAAAACCAAATATATTATAAAACACCACTAGCCTCTTTTCGTTTTCATTTAAAAAAATCTTAAACCTATTAATAGCCACACAAATGTAGTTCAGACGTCAGAAGGTTTAGCCAAGGTAAGGCTGCTCTAGCCGGGCTTAATGAGCGCTAAGCACCCGGTGGTCAACTGGCTTTCACACCAATGCCTACACTCTCTATTGTCATGCCACAACTGACAGAACTGTGCAGTGAAACAGCCAATCAGAGCAGAGCTCCACATTACTAATAATGACCCTTCCAAATAAGGCAAAATCAGCCCATTTCATTCTAGGGACAATTTATAGGGTTGCAAATTGACCTGTAAATCTGGACAATTTTTGCCCTTAAAGGGGTACTTCAGCGCTGGGAAGATGAATCTGTATTTAAACTGGGTCATTAATGTAGTAGAAATGTGAAATAATTTTTGAATTTGGTGCCTTCTAGACTGAGAAAACACAGAAAATGTATTTTTGTCTCATGGGGATGAAAGACAACAATTCCCAGAACGCACTGCTTCACTGCCCTACTCTAGGCACGGCTAGTCGGCTACTGGATTACTGGATCACTTGCCTACCACGTTCATTTTCAGAAAATCAGTTCAGTTAGAGACGCTACAATTAAAAACTGAACGTGTCTGTTCGATATAATGCGAGTGAGCCGATTGAGCGTCACGGCACAAACGCAGCAGGATCGGATGACATTCATCACATGAGCTGAGGTAATCGCGGGATTCGCGGCTGCGGCTGCATTCACAGCGTGTGATCAGTCTGGCACGTGTTCAGTTCATGTCTTTGGAAGCTTTACTTTCATAGGAAGTTCATTTGAAAAGTTGAAATACTCTCTTTGATCTCCACAGCTCCGCGAGCCGAGTGCTGTGAGTGTGATGTTGAAAACATGTGGAAATAACGCCCTCTGCTGGCTGTAGTCTTTAGTCTCTGGCCAAAAACTCCTCCGATGACGCAAAATGACGATATTTGCTTCATCGGAGGAATTTTTCCAGAAATAAAATACATAATTCTCTCGTCTCAGGGTCATATATGAGGGGGGAAAGTAAGATAATTTGAATATACTCCCGGGTTTCTACAGATACAAAGCTTAATGCTAATCGCTGAAGTAACCCTTTAAATAAACCACTTACACTCTATGTAGATAACAGAGAACAATTTAAAATATAGTTTCAACTCATTCTATGGCACCTTTAAAACGACAGCCCTGAATAATATAATAGAATAGAATAGAATAGAATAGAATACAATACAATACAATAGAATAGAATAGAATAGAATAGAATACAATACAATACAATAGAATAGAATAGAATAGAATAGAATAGAATAGAATAGAATAGAATAGAATAGAATAGAATAGAATAGAATAGAATAGAATAGAATAGAATAGAATAGAATAGAATAGAATATTAAGGTATTACAGCTTATTAAACCAGCAATATAAAATATATTGTATCATTTAAGAAGGTGTTTTTTGTTTTGTTTTATTTGTTTGTTTGTTTGTTTGTTTGTTTGTTTGTTGGCAAAACAAGTATAAATCTGAACTACTGGCCCATTCTGGCAGGTAAAAAAAATATCCTGTTTGAAAAGAATATCTTCAATAAAACATAAAACAAAGCCCAAAGCTCTCTGACATAGATTGTGAACTCTCTTATGTAGTGGTAAGCCCCATTAAATTAGAATCGTTTGTCTTGTTCAGCTGTCATGGGACTTTTTGTTGGTGTTTTACTGTAAGCTCAGCATTTGTGAAAGGTGTGTGTTGTGATGCAAAATTTCATCTACAGAATACAGAGCATTGTGCTTTTATACAACAGATAGTAGTGTATGTATGAGTGTGTAATTTCCTTATTCACTAAAACAAATATTTCTTGTTCATTCAGCAACTGTGTTATTTAAGTTTTGTCATGGCTACCCAGTGAATATTAATAACCATTCTGAGTCAAGTACAGGGAGAGCAGCAGGTGTAGACTGGCTCGAGAGGAACTCCTCAGCTACTTGTTCCAGACAATAAGGGCATTGTTTGGGATGTAATGAATTAATGGTATAATAAGACAGGCAATGTCAGTTCTCTAAAAATTAGGGCAAGAGGAGAGCTGAAGTCATGTATGGGCCTGTTGGACGAAGTCATGAAGAGTAAGGGGAAATAGCTAAAAGTTAGTACACTTATGACACAGTTTGCTCATAAAGCCACACATTAAAATGGCATAACTCTGGTCAAATAGTCAACAAAGACACATATTCAAACACATGTCCCATCTACCTGCAAAGTGCGTCTATTATGTTATTATTTGGTCCTACAACGCAGAATGGATGAAGAGACATTCTTGAGCAAAGCTGCCTGGCTTAGATCTGTGTTGTTTGGGTCTTATCACAAGCACACATTAACTTAGATTTGACCTGAACCATAAATCATACTTGACTGGGCTAATTATTAAGTTATTAGTGATCAATGAAATCAAAATTATGCTGAAAGAATTGTCATGGTACACTCTTAAAAGTAAAGGTTCCAAGTTTTGCAGGAATGATATAGAATTATTTTGGGTTCCCTAAAGATCCTTTCAATGAACAGTTCTTAGAAGAACACTTTTTCTTAGTGTGCGGAACATTTTAATAATCTGATGAAACTTTTTCTTCTATAAAGAACCTTTTATGCAATTGAAAGGCTCCATACTTGCATTATAATGAACAGGATAAGATGAACAAGCTCCTCTTAAAAGTGTTTAAAACTTAATTTAGTGTTCAAAGGATTCATACAAGATGTTTCACAATATTGAATATGAGTTTTAAACTTTCTCAAAAACTACTGAAGAATCTGTATGTGCATAAGTTGTCTTTTGCTTCTTTGGAGATTTTTTTTTTAATTGCACTGTACATTATGGTTTCTGTATGTAGGTTTTAAAATACTAGAGAATGAAAAGTCTTTTGTGAACTTTAAAAGATTTGGCTTGTAAAACCCTTTATGGTTCTTATTGAAAACAGTATTTTTTGAAGTGATAAAATGTTTAAATGTTTTATTGTCTGTATTTATTGCCATGGAAGCATTTTATATCTTGCTATGCTTCTATTGTTTGTTTATTGTTTGTAATTTTTTTTTACTTTGTAGTTTCAAAGTCCATACTCCTACTCCCCTCCTTTCCGCTTTGGAACGGTCCCAAATGGCAGCACAGAGAGAAACATCCGAAAGAATTACCCTGACATGCACCAGTACATGGTGAAGTACCATCAGTCCGGGGTGAACGATGCGCTAGTCAGCTTGAAGACCGGGTATGTATATCACACCCTCACTGTATTTGTCTTGTCAGTCTGAGAAGAATGGTTGAAATAATGAGTGAATCATTGTTTTTCTGGCATATTACTATCTTACATGCTGGCTGCGCTTCCCTAAACTGGCAGAGCTTTTATTAAAGGGATAAGTTTGCCCAAAAATGAAGATTGTCATTATAATTTTTTCTTGGAAAACAAAAGGTACATTTTCCAGGCTAATATCAAGGCTGTCAAGTTACAAAATAGCTTTGTGTGATAAACAGTTATTTTAGCATTACTTATATTTGGTATTTATTAATAGTTTGTGTTCATTTTTGTTGTTGTTGTATATATTCATTTCTAAGCTTCTAAGAATTATTAAACTCTTATTTCAGTTTTAGCAATTTTAGTATTTCAACTTAAAATTATTTCCATTTTTAAGTTTAGGTTTTTCATATAATATATCTTATTTTATTTCAGTTAACAAAAAAAGTCATATTATATTAAAAACTATTATATATACTACTATTATACATTTATATCAAAATTATAAAAACTCTCCCCATAATGGTCACATCTGAATTAAAGGAGCATTGTGAGTCAAAGAACAAAAGAAACATTAGAATTATTTTTATCATGTCAATCCCTATATATATGCCCCCTCAGTTCTAACACACGAAAGTTGAAGATGATGATGAATTCATTGATGATCAAATGGCCCTAGTTCATTTTCTGACAATTTTACTGGTTACTAAGACAATTTAGTATGATGTAATTCATGAAATACAAGCACTACTGCCTTCTGAATATTAGGGGGTACACAGCGAAAGAGAAGGGTAGTAGATCAGCAGCAAGAGATATTAAACAGCTTTCATTATATCTTTAAACTGCAGCAACACTGTGCCATTGCACAATATTAAATTGCTTTGCAGTATATTAATAAATTGTCTATGATTTTCTTTGGTTGTACACTGCATTTCTTGCAGCTCAGCATATCACTACACATACTGCAGATACAGCCAGCACCGTTACAAAAGAATCATTGAGCAAATCTACTGTATGTCAGCGTGATCCCTGAGTTACATTTGACAGTCTTAAAATGTCAGACAACCAGACTAATGAGCCTTAGACAAAGGCTTTTCCAAGAGATAGACCGAGTTTGACAAGCAGCCCACCATGGCTCCAAATGTCAGTTTGTAGGTGGGTTTGAAAGTCGGGTGCACACAGTGCAAGTTGTGTCACGATTTTGCTGTTTAAGACCAATTTCATAGGAGAATCATTTGCCGTGAGCTTGTTTAATAAAGAAGCACAGACATCCTGGTTTAGAACTAAGATTCTGTCAGGACCACTATCATCAAAGATGATTGATTGACTATTAGCATATAGCTTGGATTGGCGGTATGGTTCTGTTCTGGGCAAGAACTCACTGCACATCCATGCAGCCTAGCATAGATAAGAGCAGGGAGAGCAGGAATAACCCCCCTTAGGGTAAACAGAACAGAACCAACATAATGTGTTGCAGATATCTTTAATGTCGATATTAAATGTACAAACTAATTCAGGAATTTAGTCATATTCAAGGGGAATCAGAATGCCAAATCCTGACTGGACAAGAGGAGGAGCTGGGGATGGAGGAGGGTAAATAAGCTCTGGAGATAGCTGCTGATAGTACTGAAAGAGCTTATATGTGTATGCTGTGATAGACGTCGTATTCCTATAGGTAGATGTAATCAGCTGACAGTCAGCTGATGCGCGCTTGACTAACGTGACCTGCCAAAACTGACGCTACGCTTGATTTCTGTCAGGACCACTATCGTCAAAGATGATTGATTGACTATTAGCATATAGTTCGGGTTTTTTCTGTATGGTTCTGTTCCGGGTAAGAACTCCCTGCTCATCCATGCAGCCTAGCATAGATAAGAGCAGGGAGAGCCGCAATAACTCCCCAAAACAAAAACAATGCCGATATCCCCCAAACACGACTAATGCGAAAATCTGAATGCCCCATTTTTACTTTTTTATTTTATCTTACAATCTTATGGGGGAAGCATCACCCCAAGCCGCAGCAATCAAGGACATATTTGCAACAAGCATGTTGCTGTGACCAAATTTAAATTAATTGAATAATGTCTACTGGGGGAAGCATACACCCTTTGCGGCAGCAAAATATCTACAAGCATATTCTTTTGGTTTTCCCAATGTTATGGGGGAAGCATCACCCCAAGACACAGCAAGCAAGGACATATTTGCAACAAGCATGTTGCGGTACCCAAATTTGACTCATGGCTGAGCTACAAGTTTTCACACCTGGATTTGGGGATCCTCTGCCATTCCTCCTTGCAGATCCTCTCCAGTTCTGTCAGGTTGGATGGTAAATGTTGGTGGATAGCCATTTTCAGGTCTCTCCAGACATGCTCAATTGGGTTTAAGTGTGTGAAAGTGTGTGCTTAGGGTCATTGTCATGTTGGAAGGTGAACCTTCATCCCAGTCTGAGGTCTTGAGCCCTCTGGAGAAGGTTTTCGTCCTGGATATCCCTGTACTTGGCCGCATACATCTTTCAATCGATTGCAACCAGACGTCCTGTCCCTGCAGCTGAAAAACCCCACAGCATGATGCTGCCACCACCATGCTTCACTGTTGGGACTGTATTGGACAGGTGATGAGCAGTGCCTGGTTTTCTCCACACATACCGTTTGGAATTAAGGCCAAAAAGTTCTATCTTGGTCTCATCAGACCAGAGAATCTTATTTCCGGCAATCTTGGAGTCCTACAGGTGTTTTTTTTAGCAATTTTTCATGTGTCTTGCACTGAGGAGAGGCTTCCGTCGGGCAACTCTGCCGTAAAGCCCCAATTGGTGGAGGGCTGCAGTGATGGTTGACTTTCTACAACTTTTTCCCATCTCCCGACTGGATCTCTGGAGCTCAGCCACAGTGATCTTTGGGTTGTTCTTTACCTCTCTCACCAAGGCTCTTCTCCCCCATAAGCCCAGTCTGCTCGGACGGCCAGCTGTAGGAAGGGTTCTGGTCGTCTCAAATGTCTTCCATTTAAGGATTATGGAGGCCAGTGTGCTCTTAGGAACTTAGGAGCCTTGCCACAATTCTGTCTCTGAGCTCTTCAGGTAGTTCCTTTGAGCACATGATTCTCATTTGGATGATCAGAAGAAAAGGACAGCACCTGCGTTAAATATATGAGTGTCACAGCAAAGGGTCTGAATACTTAGGACCATGTGATATTTCAGTTTTTTCTTTTTTAATAAATCTGCATAAATTACAACAATTCTGTGTTTTTCTGCCAATATGTGCTGTGTGTACATTAAGGAGAAAAAAATGAACTTAAATGATTTTAGCAAATGGCTGCAATATAACAAAGAGTGACAAATTTAAAGGGGTCTCAATACGTTTCACTGTATGTGGAAAATACCTGAATATCCAGAAATACTTCCAGATACTTGGCTTACACAGAAATCCATGAAACTGAGGAATCCATGAAATTTCATGAGCATACACAGCTGAAACAGTGCTGGCTGCAAGGACTGATGGCTGTTAAGACAATTCATATGTTAATGATCGGCAGTTAAGGTGCTTCCTGTGTTCTTAGATGGAGGGAGCCAGGGAAGTTTCAAAAAACAGCCTCAACATAGTCTTAACACTAATGAACTCTTATATAGCTAGCTTTATATTTTTTTACACAGAGACATTATAAAACATAATTTATAATTTGAAGGCATTCTTTCTCCTCAACTTCATTCTCCTTTCCATATTATTTCACAGAAATTAAGACCTGATCCTTTACTGGTATTGGGGGAGTAAAGTAAAAAAAAAATCACTCTACAAATAGTGATTAATTCCCCCCCAAAAGTCCATATGTGTTATGGCGTGTGTCTTTTCCTGCGCAATAACAGTGGAACTGTTAAATAGTTATGTTTAGTCAAAACTAGCAAAAAGTATTTATATATGAATAGTTCTCAACTACATATAAATAAACAATCATACTTTCAAAATATATCTCCCCTGATAAATATTTTACTTAAAAACTGTTTCCTGATCGCCTGTATATCTAACTCTTCATAAAGAACCCACCCCCCACCCCAAATGAGCATTACAGAGAATTTTGCCTCAAGCCCCAGTGAACAAGCAACAATGGAAAGACAGAAGATGTAGGCTGATATAAATAAGCAATGAAAAAGTATGTAAAAGTAATGAAAAACACTGGAAAGTATGCAGCCTTGGTTTTTATTTCCTACTGTTGAAAAGCATTTTTTATTTTTTTCTCTCACATTTTCTTTTTACAGACACCAGTTTGACATCACCTGGCATAAAATAAATAAATAAATAAAGGCTAAAGTCAATCAAATAGCTTTTATTGCTCAGTTTTTCTCTCCATTGCTTGTGGTGTGATCACACCCAGTGCTGTCTCTCACCTTAAACTTGTGACTCGTGTCTACATAAAGTTAAAATGTGTTATGATTCATTCAATGCTGTCGGTGGCATGACAGTGGTGTTAAGGCATGAGAATGACTCAGAACATTTAACCTCTCTATTTGCCATCTGAATAGTGTCTGTGCTCTTTCCTTTCACCAGCAAACTTGATGCCTTTATATATGACGCAGCTGTGCTGAACTACATGGCCGGTAGGGATGAGGGCTGTAAACTAGTGACTATTGGCAGTGGCTACATCTTTGCTACCACTGGCTACGGCATCGCCCTACAGAAAGGGTCACTTTGGAAGCGCCCGGTGGATCTGGCCATTCTCGCTATTATTGGAGATGGTAAGTGCCTGCATGCCTGGCAGCAGACCAGAAAACCGTGCTTGTTTTGATGGACAGCTTGAGAGCCATACAAACCCACAAGTTCACAGTGGTACTAGCACTATTGACCTTTCTATGGAGTCCCCAAAATAGAACTGTAAGGATGTAAATTCTTATTAAATACATACGTAAATATTAAAAAGACATAGGGCCAGATTTTGTAACAGCTTGTGCCAGCGCAAACCCTCTTTTGGAGTTAGAAAGCTACTGTCAGGATTTACTAAAGACAAGCAATAATAAATTAGGCGTGAACAGGGTTATTTTTGTTTACTAAGGCTCATCCACACAAAGCCAGAGCTTTCTCTATCCGCTCTTTTTTTCCCCTCTTCTCAAGTTATATCTGGGTAAACACTGACTCAAAATGATGTAGTATACATGCCAGGCTAGTATGTTGTGCTGTAATTCTGCCACAGAAATACACTAAAAACAGTGAAGAAGAGTTGTTGCTAAAAGGGGTACAGTAATGGTAGGAAGTAAGGCAAAATCTCATGATAAAATAACAATAAATAAATTTGCTACTTACCAGATTGTGTTTTATTAACGCCTATACCTATACCTACCCCAACCCTAAACTTACCCTTACATTAATGCAAATACAGTAATCAAATGACGCAATATTGATGTGCGCATGCCCAGTGACCGTAGCTGTATCCCTTCTTGTCTTTACCGTACGGGACGTGGTGTGGAATGCAGTTTTACCCCCCAGAAAACATATTCATGTGCATGGTTTTATTACATCTTGGAGTATTTATATGTGGATCCGCTGCAGAAGTATCGCGGCTTCCAGAACATACCTGTGAAACGGACCCGTATCAGCGTCCACTTGCGCGCACTGACAGAGCCGCAACGAAGGCGTTTGGGACGCGCTGACTGACAGTAGAATTTACGCCGCCACCCGTAGGCACGGTTGATCCTCCACGCGACGCCGTTCCGGAAGCTGCGATACCTCTGCAGCGGATCTTTTTGCTGTATGGGCCTGTCTCTACTTGTATGTTGAAAATATATCTGTTCCCCATTTGTAAGTCACTTTGGATAAAAGTGACTGCTAAATTAATACATGTAAATGCCTGCCCTAATGAGTTTTTATGCAGTGTAGTAAAGCCAGAATTAGAATGTGTTATTTTTATGCGGCAATGTCCATCTGTCACATTATTTAGCCTTCTTTTACTTCAGATTTATTCCCTCATAGACATCTGCAGTATTTCCCTCTGTCCATAGTGTATGCTATGTTTCACATTAGTGCTATATGCAGTGCATGAAAAATGACAGAGTTATCCTCCTGGCAGCTGCACCTTGTAGAGAAAGAGAAAAAAGTCTCAGATGGTGCTAACATATGGCTAAATCTTGAGTGTGTAATTTTATTGATCCTCACTTTGACATGTTAGCGCATGGGGAGTTCTGGAACAGGAGGATATGTCTGTGGACGGTAGCAGTGTGGCCCACTGAGGTGTACATGAAATGGGAGACAGAGCTGATTGATGACGTGGGTCTGGGCATGTGCATCTCTCTACAGGTGAGATGGAGGAGTTGGAGGCTCAGTGGCTGACTGGGATCTGCCACAATGAGAAGAACGAGGTAATGAGCAGCCAGCTGGATGTGGACAACATGGCTGGAGTGTTCTACATGCTGGCAACCGCAATGGGTCTCAGCCTCATTACCTTTGTCTGGGAGCACCTGTTCTACTGGAGACTCAGATACTGCTTCACTGGCGTCTGCTCAGGCACACCCGGCCTGCTCTTCTCCATCAGCAGGGTAAGGCTTTTATTCAGTCTTTTTGAAGTCAATAAAAAAAATTGTAATGTTATCTTAAGACAACATTTTTAATAAAATATAATAATTATAATTATCTAATAATTAATAACTACTAATTATTATTATTGGACCCACTTTATATTAGGTGTCCTTAACTACTATGTACTAACATTTTAATTCATAATTGATACATTGCACTTATTGTGTACATACATGTTTTTACATTGTACTTACATTTAAAAAAAATACCTGCATGTAATTACATCTGTAATTAATTTCTGTACTTACATTTGTAATTACACAGTTGACACTTCCCTTACACCTAACCCTACCCTTAAACTTACCCATCCCACCACACCTGTCCCTAACCCTACCCGTATCCCACCTCAATATCAGCAAAGGTGTTTTGCAACACAATATGAACACAGTAAGTACATTGTACTTATTTTTTTATGTAAGTACATAGTAGTTAAGGCCACCTAATATAAAGTGGGGCCTTATTATTTTTTATTATTGATGGGCAGAGTCATATTTGTACCGTACATTTTAGCTGTAGTAAATTTTATGTAGGAGGGACAATTAAAATGACAATTTTGAGATCAAACAATAATTGGCAATAATTACTGCAGTAGACCCCCTAGGGGTTGCGAACACACTGTTGAAAACCTTGGTTTTGGTGTTGAATTGGATAGCAGAAATTGAATTGGAAAGCTCAGTGTTTACCCTGACATGGCCAGTTTTTGCAAGAAAAGGTTTGTCAGAAATTGTCGACCACTCGTTCCATGGCTAGGGAGCTTAAAATGGCAACGCAGCAGTCTGTTTTGACAGCATGATTTCTAGCACCGCCAAAAGCTCAGTATGTCTTTGTTTAGTTTAGATCCCTGATGAGTTTGTGTACATACTGTCAGTGTGAGAATATGGTGCCTCTGATGAACATCTTTAAGGTAATGAAATGCTGTTGTTGAGGAACCCATGCATAACTGATAGAATGTTTACTGGTGAAAAGAGATTCATAAAGCTAGTGAGAGGACGTTCATTTTTATAGGAAATGTGCCTTTCAAAATACCCCCCTAGCAATTCATTTTTAAATTTGAAGGCATCTTTGTCACCACCTTTATCTATATCTGTGGCATAAATAAAAACTTCATAGTGCTCTTTGATCTCACTGATGGGTACATTTGCAAGTCTCTGCAGTAAAATCATTGGGGTCTTGTAATACAGTAAGACTAACTGAAATTTGCTTTATTCACAGATACCATTGCATGAATATTGAGCTTAATTTACTCTTTTTTCCATAGGGTATATGGAGTTGCATTCATGGTGTCCATATCGACATGAAAAAAAAGTCATCTGACCTGGACTTCAGTCCACAGTCCAACATGCTTAAGCTTATCAAGTCCGCCAAGCAGATGACTAATATGACCAATCTCAGTGGCTCCAGGATTAACTCTCCTAAGCGTGCTGGCGAGTTCATGCATTCAGCAAGCCCCATGATCATGGACATGATGGCGGAGAAAGGGAACTTCATCTACACCGACAATCGCAGCTATGCCCAAAAGGATATATACGGGGACTCCAGCGACTTGCAGGCATATCTGTCCAACCGTCATAAGGACCATCTGAACAACTACATCTTCCAGGGTCAGCATCCCCTCACCCTCAATGAATCAAACCCTAATACTGTAGAGGTGGCAGTGAGCGCAGACACAGCACAGACCAATGCAAAACCCCGAGCTCTGTGGAAGAAATCTGTGGATACATTGCGTCAAACTCAGGGGCCTGATACCCTAGACCCCCGTTTGTCCATGAAGAGTCAGAGGTACCTGCCTGAGGATGCTGCACACTCTGATATATCTGACTGCTCAAGCAGGGCCACCTCCTACAAGGATCCAGACAATAACAAGCACCTGAAGCCCAAGGATAACTTAAAAAAAAGATCGATGACGTCAAAATACCCTAGGGATTGCAGCGAAGTAGAGCTGTCCTACTTAAAAAATAAGCAGGGCGGACCGGGCCGGGAGAAAATCTACACCATAGACTCTGACCGGGAGCTGAGTCTGCACTCAGAGCCACAACACTACAGGGAAGGCAGAGGCCTTACAACTGACGATTTGGATTTTGGTGAAATTTACTCAGACCACAACGACAATTACAGAAAATGTGACCAGCCCATCATCCATCTTAACAGCAGCCCCCTGCATCAAAGTGAATCTGACCTCCTGCCTGACAACGTCTACAACAAACACTACAGCTTGAAGGAGAAGAACGTCAGTCCGCACGAAAGCAACGACCGGTTTAAACAGACTCATTGCCGGAGCTGTCTTTCCAAGGTGCCCAATTACAACACGGGGCCGTATGCTGCTGTACGCTCGCCATATAACCGGTGTGAGGCATGCATCCACATGGGAAACCTGTATGACATCAGTGAGGACCAGATGCTGCAGGAGGCCATGATCAGCCCTAGCATGCACCACGATGACATGTTCAGCCACTACTGGCCTCAGACGGACGGGCCACACGTACAGAGGAGGAACAGACTGAGGCTCAGCCGTCAGCACTCCTTTGACAATATCATGCTCGAGAAGCCCAAAGAGATTGACCTGAACCGGCCGGCGCGGAGCGTCAGCCTAAAGGAGAAGGACCGCTTCCTGGAAGACAGCCCTTATGCAAACATGTTTAACATCAAGGCTGACAAACTGTTTGGCAGCAGGTCCATGCTCTTTAACCGAAACCTGGAGGAAAGCAAGCGTAGTAAGTCACTTTACCCCGATCACCCCTCGGACAACCCCTTCATGCAATCTATACGGGACGACACTCGTCTGGTCCATGGCAGGAGCTCCTCAGATATTTACAAACAGTTGGCTCCAATCAAAACCAGGAACGAAAACAATCTGAGGTCCTCCGTGAAGTCCACCACTTCATACTCTTCCAGGGATGGTCGAATACCCAATGACATGTACATTTCAGAGCATGTATTGCCTTATGTAGCCAACAAGACTAGTGCATACTCAGCTCCCCGGGTTCTTAACTCTTCGCAGTTTAGCAATAGACGAGTGTATAAGAAAATACCTAGTCTCGAGTCAGATGTTTAATGCTTTTTTGTGTAGTTGAACTATTTACTCACTTAGAATGCCACAGTCACCTACATCTATAAAGTACCCGAGATATCGCTCATCTTATACGAGCGCTTTCCAAAGGTTTTCAGCATTTTAAGATGCCTTCTGGGCGTAAGCCAATGAAATGTGGTCCAGCATGGAAGTTGTTAATTATCCCCTACACTTGGCCTAGTGCTATTGTGTACTCAAAAAGCTGAGGGCTAGGACAGATGTACTGCTTCGAAGTCCGACCCGAAGCCATGGTGGACCGAAGCAGATCTTAGGGTGGGGTTTCAGGTATTTGGCCCCACATTGCATGTGACAAGATCGTACCTGTATCAGACAGACTGTGGCTGGAATAGTTCCTGAACTTAAGGCAAGCAAGGGTATTTCATTCATGGCACTCAGCAATTGCATTTTTGCTTTTATTACTATAGACATGGGATTTTTGGCATTCTAATCCCTATTTAGAATTTAGACTCTTCTCTATCTTATTTGGTAGCACAATAATCATTAGTTAACCGCCCACCTCTGCTTTATAAACAGAAATTCTATACTACCGTCAGGAATAGATTTATTTTGCATGTGTGTTTCTTTTCTTGTCTTATTTCTTTTGAAGATATACTTACATTAAGGTGATTTCGTTCGATAGCTGAGGTGGTCATCTGTGCAATGAAAACTTGACCTGTATGTAGGTTGTTCGACTGGGAATATTGTGTTGATCCTCCATTTCAAGATTGTGGGGAAGTTTTTGCGATGGAAGTTTGTCATGCATTAATTTTGTTCAATACTTCCATCCCGTCGCTGTACACTGTGAAACCGAATCAGAGCATCACCTCTCGAAGACTGTTGTTTACTGTAGTTCAGCAGAGCCTCGCTTCGCTGTCACAATCCACTCATTTAATGTAACGAGGGCCGTATGTGGAGCTTGAAGTCTGAACTAGAGCATTGGTTTTCTGTTGCAGTCCGTAACACGGTCAACACGCTATTCGCATCGAGGACGACCACGCAAGACCTTTGTTCTGCAGACCTATTACTAAACTTTATACTGTACGAACACACTCAATGAACTCCATGCAATGTGAATCAGAACACATAGCCAAATTGTGTATTAGATCAAATACCTCAGGATGGTTCTGTGTCATTTTGTGTAACATTTTCTCTGTACCACCAAAAGGCACATTCACATTGCGTTTTGGCATGTTTCCCTCCACTGCGCTATGGTTGTCCTAGGACTTCCATTGCAGTTGCATTTATGGGAACAATAGAGAGGGGATCTTTCAGCCATCTTTGAAATGTGCTTTATGTTTACGTTTCAACGTTTGTTGGAAAACAGGATGTGTATCGACATAACCGTGTTATATGACTGCTGTAGCAGCTTCCACTCTCATATCAGACTTGCTTTCTTTGAACTTCCCCGATAATGTGACATAATTCACTGTACACTTATCTTGAGTATGTCATCACATCATAATCATGAACATATTCATCATATGAAGTGCTGCTTTAAGAAGCTAATGTGCGTATGCACATGTAAAATATCAAGGTCTTGTAATCATATATGCCATACATAGTTTTTACTCTTTGCAACTTGTTTTTCAGTTATTTTTTCACCCTTGTAATAACCCCAGTCTTTAAGGAAAATGTATTTTGATTACATGAACATGAATTATAATAATGGCATGCAACTCAATTGTAACTCTTTCTATGTTTTTGTTATGGTGTTATGATCACAAATTATTTGTAACAGGGTGCAAATATAGCATATATATGGAAAGAAAATGATCATTCATATTCCAGAGCTGCTGTTTTGGGGAAATAAGCAAGGTATTAGCCTCTATGATTAATCACAGAGCCACATCTGCATTGATTTCATATCCTTTTCAAGGTGAGGTAAATATCCTTGCTCTTCCTAGATAGCAGGTGAAAACATCACCAGCTATGCTTTCTGTCTCTTTCTGTCACATATAGTCAGATTTAACCTGTAAAGAGAGAGAAAAAAAAGTCGGGTCTGCTCTTTTCGGGTCTGCTATCCCTCCAAAGATATGACATCTTGATTTTCTCAATAATCTATGGTTTGCTGTAAGAATGGAGCTTTTTTAAATTCCTCAAAGACTTAGCAACTATTTTGAATATAAGACACTTGTAAATTGCTTGTAAATTCATACTCAAATAATTCATGAAAGTTACGATGATACAGAGTAAACAATATTTTTTGTGTGGGTTTCACAGGTCTGTACAGTAGCACTCGTTTTCTGTAGCATACTTATGAAAAAAGGACATCACTCACAAGGTCTGCATCGAAACGTCACCTTTCGAGATTTCAAAGTCTCCATGCAGTTTGTTATCAGGGATTGTAGCCCTGCAGTTTTTGTAAGCTTGAACATTTCAGGGCTGGGGTGAGGGTGGGGGTCTGGGCTACAGGCATTGAGGCAGATTTTTTGAAATACTGTCAATCCACTTCAAGCTGAGCTTGGATCAAGCAGATCAGTGTGAGGAGAACTGGCCTCTTTGGTTCATAGACATACTGTGCAGGATGCATCATGAGAGTGCAGGTTACGAATCCATCCTGCTCATGAACCAAAGCTCTGTGGCCACTCTGGCCTGTCGTTTAGGCCACCAAACTTCTGGGATTTTTACACAAAAACATCTTGAAAACCAAAATGTACTTTTTACTTCATAATTCTGTTTTTGCTGAAGGTTATCGGAGGCAGTCAGATGTGTCGAGTGGAACAGCCTAGGTCAGGTATCGACTGCAAATGGATACAGATGAACTGTGTGGGATTATTTTATGTAGCAGTTTTTGGCTAGGCAAAAGCCATCTGTAGTTTATTGAAAAATATATAATATTATATTTTTGGTTTTATTTACCTCTCATAGAATAGTATACAAATGTGATTTTAAAGTAGCTCAAATGCTGATTATTTCCATAAGACGAGCTAGACTAGGCAAAGTAGTTGATTAAGTCAACAAAGGAGGATTTTGAAGTCACAGAAAAAATTAGTACTTTCTCAATTACAACTTAAACACCAGTTAAGGGTTAATCTGTTTCGTCCTTCATGTTTGTTACACTCCACTTCTTTCAGCAGAAATGTGTGTTTGTGTATGTTTATCTGTGGATCATGAAGAGAGGGACTTTTAAGAATCAGCGGCTAATGGCACCGCATGCTGAATATTTACACTTTAAAAGTCTTTGCAGATAACAGAGACACCTCAATCCCCGCAAGTTTGTCTTTTATAAAAATCCCATTTGACTAAAAAGATACACACAGAACCAATTTTTTTTCACTTTGAGGCAACTTTTATGACCACGTAGAGCAGAATATCAAAAAGCGAAGCAGAAAAGTGAGACAGTTACTTAACATGACAATAGTTCTGTCAGGACCACTATCATCAAAGATGATTGATTGACTATTAGCATATAGCTTGGATTGGCGGTATGGTTCTGTTCTGGGCAAGAACTCCCTGTGCATCCATGCAGCCTAGCATAGATAAGAGCAGGGAGAGCAGGAATAACCCCCCTTAGGGTAAACAGAACAGAACCAACATAATGTGTTGCAGATGTCTTTAATGTACAAAATAAATGTACAAAATAATTCAGGAATTTAGTCATATTCAAGGATAATCAGAATACCAAATCCTGACTGACGAGAGGAGGAGCTGGGGATGGAGGAGGGTAAATAAGCTCTGGAGAACGCGATAGCTGCTGATAGGAGCTTATATATGTGTGTGGTGATAGACGTCGTATTCCTATAGGTAGATGTAATCAGCTGACAGTCAGCTGATGCGCGCTTGACTAACGTGACCTGCCAGAACTACCGCTACACATCCACATGGAAGACCATTTGAAATCTATTCTTTCCTAAATTGAAATTTTGCCAAGTGCAGTGTAGTAAGAGCGATAGGCCCTTTCGTCTGCCAGGCAAGCTGGTGTACTGTCACTGCATCATTGGCTGTGTTCCCATCGAGGTAGTTTCAAGGAGAAATCACCTCAGCTCAAATTACATCTGCCAGAGCCACACAAGGCACGGTAAGAAGGGGCAGGTGGCTAAAGACAGGAGCGGGAGTCTTCATGCATGACTCTGTCGACTGCAGCTCACTCCCTTACGTTCTCAGGCCACTTTAAAACCCTCAGGAAGACGTTTGAGGGGGCAAAAATGGCAGCTTGGAAACAACTTGGAAATGCTCACTGTCAGTCATGCGGCTCTTTTCAGCTTATCATCGAATTACTGACATGAGGATTATCTTTGCTCACTTTCAGTTTTAAAACCAAATGGCGCTCCTGATTTCTGTAATGCATTTCCTGTGGTGGATATTTTAAATGTTTGATTTTTTTAAAAGGTAATCAAAATGAAGGACAGACAGCGATTTAGTAAGTACTGACCCTCAAGGTGGGAAAAGGTGGTTTTTATTTCTTTTTTTCAATTCTTTGGTTGTTTGAGTTTGAGCAGAGCTGCTGGAATACTTGCACTTATTTAAGGAAAAAGGAACGCTGCCTTTCCTGTAAAAACGACGATTTTGATCGTAGCGGACTCACAGTAGAAAGAAACATTTGTTTGAAATAAATCACTTGTGTTTCCTGTTTAATAATCACTCTTGTGAGCTTTGCATTCATATTTTATGTGGTTAAAAGTAGAAATTATTTTAGAACAGTGTTTTATACAGGGGCGGGTGGGGATTGTCATGTGACTATAACCTATTTATCACTGAAACCATGTGATCTGCTGCCTAAATGTTCTTTTATAATGAAGCATTATCACTTGTGTGCGTACTGAAATGTCTTAAGAACTTTTTTAAGTAAGTTGGAAGTAATCGCTTACATAAAGCTGACACAAACTCGCATAAATGAAATCATTTCTGCTATTGGCAAATTGCATGAGAAAGTACTAATTCATTGGAGCGGTTTGAGCATATCTCCTGTTCTCTCTAAAGTACATTTCGTTTAAAGTATTGTGTTCAGAATTTTTTTCATTCTCTGCTTTTTTATGTGTATGTAGATCATATTAAAGGAACAGGTCTGATATGTGACTTGTGAAATGTCAATAATGTGGTTGCAGGACGTGTGCTGGGTTACAAGCTGTAAAAACATGTATATAAGTCAAAGTTTCATTTTTCTAATAAAGGCTCTTTCTGCCACTTTATATGATCACTGTATCTGTTGCGGTATGTTTCCCGAAGCCCATGCTCCTGGTGAATATTGCAGATACCTAAAAGTTCATGAAGCGGTGGGTTGGGAACTGACTGACAGCTCTGGTAATTCCAACAGTCATGATTAGTACATGCTGTAATGGCGACAAATGTGGCACTCAGGCCTCAAGTCCTCGGTCTGAACGTGTGCAACAAGGGCCATGACCCAGCAATATTACACGAGTCAAAAAGCAGCTTTGCTTTCAGCAGAAACGAAGCATTATGTGTGCACAATGAATACGTTCTGTCACAGACAGCGCTGAGAAATGAAAGAGGGGTTTATTTGTTTTGTCATTTGTCCTTAGTTTTGCATCATTCTTTCAAAAAATATGAACTGATTCAAGTATTAGACAAACATTCCAAGTTTTAGTGTAATCATGAATTATGCAGAATAACAGTGCAGTTATCAGTATCACAATATGATTAAAATGTGTATGTAATATACCATTATATATTAAGTATAATTATATTTAATATATTTTTCAAAACCATGTCCACCAAACCGAAAAGTACAACGTTTTTTTTTTTTTTTAATCTCATCAATAAGTATTATTACTTTTTAAAGATCAGGATGTCCAATCACACACGCAAAAAGCGAATCATTATTTGCTTCTTCTTCTTTCTTTTTTTCGACCACTAATTATTAGAGTAAATGATTGTGAACCATTTAATGACAACAGAGAAAGTAGAAAAGAGAGAAAGTAGATTCACTAAATATGTCAGGAATAATTTCAGGCCGTTTTCCATCAATTTCCACCTTGCAGCAAAGGCTGTACTGTTCTAGAACTTGCACCTAACCTACGCAGCTCTGCCTTTGTTCTGAGGTAATGTGATATTGATCATATCTGGTATGCCTGGGACAAATACTCTTTCAATATCTAAATAGGCTTTATGCTTTAGAGAGAAGAAGGCACTATCGCTTATGTCTTTGCTATTTAATGGACCCTTAGGCTTTTGGTGTTCATGGTTGAATACACTGGAACAAAGCACAATTCCTTTTCTGTCTAAGACTAACAATGACTCACTTTTACTGGGAGAAAGAAAACAATCGTAGATGTAATCTGTAGGGGTGGGGGAGGGGGATTGTTTAGATGGAATTACTCGCAGCATTTCAGCTCTAAAGAATTTAAAATCATCCGCTCATGGTAAGGAGGCTAACAATGAACACAATGTTACCTGTCTAGAATTACTCAGCCATGCAATAGTGTCTTATCTTAATCTTATGAGTAATCTCCTTTCTTTTTTCCAAAAGAAAGAGAAATAAAAACGAAATACAAAGGAAAACCCTGCAGGCGCTGAAAGGAAATACGCAATGACAGCAAATCTGTGGGCCGGCATCTGTGTGCTATGAGTTACTTGCATGCAGAATGACTTCAGCTGCAGATGCGCCTTTGTTGCTCACTGAAGGGAAATGAATACGTTTGCTCAGCTTTGCTCATTTTCAAACACATGGCTAAAGTAGACTTCTGATCTCTCTCTGTATCTTCTGAAGAGCTGCAATTAATCATCACAAGCGGTGATGCGGTCTGGCAGGACTGAACCTGTAATTAATTACTTTACAAACTAGCCAACAAAACCCACTTTAAGAGCGTTTACTCTTTGTAGTTGACACAGAATGACAAAATATAGCATTCTAAGCTAAACAGTGTCCTTCTCCCTCTTTTTCTTCTGTAGTGATTCTTCTCTATTCAGCAGAACAAATGAAACTCAATGTGCATGAATCCAAATGACAAATCAGATTTTCATGATGAATAGGGCCTATATTGTAAGGTTTGTAACTGCTTCAGTTGACTTTACACTAATGTCATGTCAGAAAGATCGGATTTTTACGAGTTGAATGCAAATGAATGCCACTACAATTTACGTGGGAAACTGGATTTCTTTGAGCCCTGAGTATCCGAGTTGAGGGTATGTCAGTATAAGAAAATGAAAACTTGGCGGACGCAATCTGTAGTTGAAGGTAAATTTCTTGAAATGTATGATATTTACATTTTTTATTTTACTGTTTTTAAAAACAGCGTAGCTCCCACGTCATCACACATGTGTCGTGGTGCATTGGCTGCCGTAGAACTCGAAAACTGTGCACAACAGTTTTTACAACGGAAACTGAGTAGGAGACTGACACAGGCTAGAAATTGTTGAATGATTTTTTTATCATTATTTTTGTTTGTATTCTCGTCGCTTCATAAAATTAAGGTTAAACCACTGGAGTCACATGGACTATTTTACTTTACCTCAGAGTCAGAGGGTCAGAGAGCTCTCAGATGTCATCAAAAATACCCTTAATTTGTGTTCAGAAGATGAACGAATGGGTTTGAAACGAGGGTGAGTAATTAATGATAAAATTTTTGGGGTGAACTAACCCTTTAATCCTCTATATGCTGTCTTTAAGTCCATTATTATGTGTGTAGTGTGTAGATTGTGGGATGTGACACAATCTGAAAAATAACACAATTGAGTTCAGAGTTGCAGTGTGTCTTTTTCAGTTGAAAAAAAATACTTTTGTTTATGAAAGCCAAAATTAGCAAACGATGGACAGTATGTGAGCCCTTTACAATGTTAAAAGTAAAAATTGAGATAAAGACATGGGATAGCATTAATGTTTTTTTTTGTGACTGGGTGTGTTCGTCGGGCAGAAGAGAACTGGCACCCTGACTGAGCCTGGTTTCTCCCAAGGTTTTTTCTCCATTCTGGCCCTGAAGGAGTTTTGGTTCCTTTCCACCGTTGCCTTTGGCTTTTGGCTTGCTCATTTGGGGGCACCTAAATTTCAGCTATATTACCGATTTGCCTGCATAGACACTATATGATAATTGAATTTAGCTGGATAACATCACCTTTCCTTTGGCAAAATGGGTCAAAAGAAGGACTTGACAGGCTCAGAAAAGTCAAAAATAGTGAGATATATTGCAGAGGGATGCAGCAGTCTTAAAATAGCCAAGCTTCTGAAGCGTGATCATCGAACAATCAAGTGTTTCATTCAAAATAGTCAACAGGGTCGCAAGAAGCGTGTGGAAAAACCAAGGCGCAAAATAACTGCCCGTGAACTGAGAAAAGTCAAGCGTGCAGCTGCCAAGATGCCACTTGCCACCAGTTTGGCCATATTTCAGAGCTGCAACATCACTGGAGTGCCCAAAAGCACAAGGTGTGCAATACTCAGAGACATGGCCAAGGTAAGAAAGGCAGAAAGTCGACCACCACTGAACAAGACACACAAGCTGAAACATCAAGACTGGGCCAAGAAATATCTCAAGACTGATTTTTCTAAGGTTTTATGGACTGATGAAATGAGAGTGAGTCTTGATGGGCCAGATGGATGGGCCCGTGGCTGGATTGGTAAAGGGCAGAGAGCTCCAGTCCGACTCAGACACCAGCAAGGTGGAGGTGGAGTACTGGTTTGGGCTGGTATCATCAAAGATGAGCTTGTGGGGCCTTTTCGGGTTGAGGATGGAGTCAAGCTCAACTCCCAGTCCAACTGCCAGTTTCTGGAAGACACCTTCTTCAAGCAGTGGTACAGGAAGAAGTCTGCATCCTTCAAGAAAAACATGATTTTCATGCAGGACAATGCTCCATCACACGCGTCCAAGTACTCCACAGCGTGGCTGGCAAGAAAGGGTATAAAAGAAGAAAATCTAATGATATGGCCTCCTTGTTCACCTGATCTGAACCCCATTGAGAACCTGTGGTCCATCATCAAATGTGCGATTTACAAGGAGGGAAAACAGTACACCTCTCTGAACAGTGTCTGGGAGGCTGTGGTTGCTGCTGCACGCAATGTTGATGGTGAACAGATCAAAACACTGACAGAATCCATGGATGGCAGGCTTTTGAGTGTCCTTGCAAAGAAAGGTGGCTTTTATTGATCACTGATTTGTTTTTGTTTGGTTTTTGAATGTCAGAAATGTATATTTGTGAATGTTGAGATGTTATATTGGTTTCACTGGTAAAAATAAATAATTGAAATGGGTATACATTTGTTTTTTGTTAAGTTGCCTAATAATTATGCACACCTGATATAGGGTGTTGATGTCATTAGACCACACCCCTTCTCATTACAGAGATGCACATCACCTAATATGCTTAATTGGTAGTAGGCTTTCCAGCCTATACAGCTTGGAGTAAGACAACATGCATAACGAGGATGATGTGGTCAAAATACTCATTTGCCTAATAATTTTGCACTCCCTACGTGTAAAGAACCTTTTTTTAAAGTGTACACATTCACTAACTAGAGGGGGAATTTGTGTACTGGATCAAACAAAACTGGACTGCACAGGGCCGATCCTAGAGGGGCGAAAGGTGGTGATGAATCTAGTGGCCCTGGGCTTTCAGGGAAGAATTGATTGCATGGAAGAATTGAACTTGATATTACCTGCTATGACGGGACAGCTGTTTAACATTTCACTGCGCAGCTCCCGCAGCAGATCGTTGTTGTGTTGCATAGCAACGTTCTGTTCTGTCAGGGACTACATCTTTTAGCAGAGAGGATAACACTTTAATGAATTTGCTTAATAACATTTTAATGAAAATTTGTGTTCTGAATCTTTTCAATATGCACAGACTGTATGTAAGACCTTTGATTGCCTAGTGTAGTTTATTATAGTGAGCACAAACAATATCATCAGTCAGCAATCATTTTACCTATTTGAGACATCCTTTTTATTCAGTAAGGATATATTCAGATCACCGGGTCTTGCTGGCCTGAGGTAATATACAAATGTAATGGCTCATCTTTCTGCAGTCATAATGCAGGGGCCACAAGATTTATGTGATACTCAATAATGCCCCATGCTCTAAGATACCTTCTAGCATTATTAAAAGTCAAAAAGTTATCTAGGTTAGCAGTATGGATCCCCCAGCTGACTGCTTTGAATATGATTTCCAGCGATTGAGGCAAGCTTATTTGGGTATCTAGGGCATGTATTTAAATGCATGTGCTTCCAACTCCATGTTGACTGCTTATCTTTGCAAGCTTATTCCACACGCTGCATGTCTCTCTCCACGTTCTTTATCAGGTTGTGACCTTACACAGGAACTTCTCAGATCCCAGAAGAGAGAGGGAGAATATCCCCTCTATATATGTCTTATATCCTTCATTATACAGTAGTTTGCTAAATTGATTGAATTAAGACATATTATAGTTGGCAGCAAAGTCTTTTCTTTCCAATTCACAAATGAAGGATGCAGGCTTTACATTGGGATGCAGTTATAGCTTTTTAACTTGATAATTTAGGTCACTTTTTTTTATTTTAAGGGCCCATAATTACGTTGTAGTCAAGTATTAACACACCGGTTAATGAGTAACTGAACATAAAGGCATATTAGCCATTATTTATGTGGTAATTACTGGTATTTAACAAACCAGGAATTACAGTAATAACTAAATGGATATTTCTCCCTAAAATGAAATTTTAGTAATCATTTACTCACTTTGGTGTGTTGTTCTAATCCTGTATGCTTTTCTTTCATAACATTTCAGTTTGTTATTCACCTAACTCTATTGTATACCCCGAGAACACTTGGGCATTATGGGCAATATGTGGCATGTGCAGCATGGGACCAGTCTGTGATACTTTGCAATGTTTTTTAAAAAGCTCAATGCTGGTCGCTATTGTAAGGCCGCTGAAATCGTTCCAATGGCGGCAGCGAATAGCGGGTGAAGGTATCTGCGCGTTCGGTGTTCTCAGCTGGGCAAAATGGATCTAATTCCAATTCCTCTTTATCTGACTCCATTTTATTATAATTTATAATTTAGATTAGAATGCCAATTTGGTTATTTGGTCATTTATGTTTAATAGTTAGACACACATTTAATTATTCCGTTTAACCCTTTGTGGAAAGTACCCATTCATGATCTCATAGAGATTGTTAATAATTCCAGAGTAAGTCAGAATAAATCAAAATGTAACAATTTCTTAAACAGTCAGGTATAATTCCAATTACATAATCAATTCAAAGATCCTCAAAACATCGAATACTCTTAAGTAAAGAGATGCGTTCCTGACTTTCCATAGGATTACGTAACGTTGACTGGACACAACGTTACGGGCGAATCTGATTACAGTATTGCCCCTGACTCTTCTGCTACCCTGCCTTAAGTATTCAGACCTGACAATAACTTCTTTCAAATGGTAACATATGTTAACAAAGGGAATTTACATTTAATCACTGTCTCAGACCTGTATTGACAAAAGACCAAATGGTTGAAAGCCACACCTACCATACTATGCAACATCTCTTTAAACTCTTAAAACCATTGTTATCTTCTTGAATATTTCTGTGGGGATGAGATATTTGTACCAGTCGCACTAAGACATTTCCAATGATATCAAACACATATATATTGTTTAGTATTTGTTCATTTTTAGATCATATAGATTATGGGTATATTTCTAATGGTCACAACCTGAGGGGAAGTAGGATGGGGGGAGAAATAAATACATGTAAATTAGAGCCATTCTAAGTTGATTCACTCAGTGTGACGTCGTCTGCAAAAAGTGTCCTTTGTCCTCAACCAGACAAGACGGCATTACTTTTTAAAGCCTTTCACTATTCACTTCCAAGCGTGTGTAACACTTTAGTTTAATGTCTGATTCTCACTATTAACTAGCTTATTAGCATGCATATTACTAGTATATTGGCTGTTTATTAGTACTTATAAAGCTCATATTAATGCCTTAATCTGCATGATCTTATTCTACATCCCCTAATTTAACAACTACCTTACTATCTGTTAATAAACAGTAATTAGGAGTTTATTTTGGAAAAGTAGTAAATAGTTAATAGAGAAAATTGGACTCTAAATTAAAATGTGACCTGTTATTTTTCTGTGATTTACCATTTATTAAGTAAACTAAATCAATATGTTCTATTCGTTTGTCTTGGTCCCACTCTATATTAGGTGGCCTAAACTACTATGCACTTACCTAAAAAAAAGTACAATGTACTTATTGTGGTCATATTGCATTGAAAAACACTTTTGCTGATATTGAGGTGGGATACAGGTAAAGTTAGGGACAGGTGTGGTGGCATGGGTAAGTTTAAGGGTAGGGTTAGGGACAGGTGTGGTTGTATGGGTAAGTTTAAGGGTAAAGTTAGGGACAGGTGTGGTGGTATGGGTAAGTTTACGGGTAAAGTTAGGGACAGGTGTGGTGGTATGGGTAAGTTTAAGGATAAAGTATGGGACAGGGGTGTGGTGGTATGGGTAAGTTTAAGGGTAAAGTTAGGGACAGGTGTGGTGGTATGGGTAAGTTTAAGGGTAAAGTTAGGGACATGTGTGGTGTTATGGGTAATTTTAAGGGTAAAGTTATGGACAGGTGGGGTGGTATGGGTAAGTTTAAAGGTAGGGTTAGGGACAGGTTAGGTGCTATGGGTAAGTTTAAGGGTAAAGTTAGGGACAGGTGTGGTGGTATGGGTAAGTTTAAGGGTAAAGTTAGGGACAGGTGTGGTGTTATGGGTAATTTTAAGGGTAAATTTAGGGACAGGTGTGGTGTTATGGGTAATTTTAAGGGTAAAGTTAGGGACAGGTGTGGTGGTATGGGTAAGTTTAAGGGTAAAGTTAGGGACAGGTGTGGTGGTATGGGTAAGTTTAAGGGTGAAGTTATGGACAGGTGTGGTGGTATGGGTAAGTTTAAGGGTAAAGTTAGGGACAGGTGTGGTGGTGTAAGTTTAAGGGTGAAGTTATGGACAGGTGTGGTGGTATGGGTAAGTTTAAGGGTAAAGTTATGGACAGGTGTGGTGGTATGGGTAAGTTTAAGGGTAAAGTTATGGACAGGTGTGGTGGTATGGGTAAGTTTAAGGGTAAAGTTAGGGACAGGTGTGGTGGTATGGGTAAGTTTAAGGGTAAAATTAGGGACAGGTGTGGTGGTATGGGTAAGTTTAAGGGTAGGGTTAGGGACAGGTGTGGTGGTATGGGTAAGTTTAAGGGTAGGGTTAAGGACAGGTGTGGTGTTATGGGTAAGTTTAAGGGTAAAGTTAGGGACAGGTGTGGTGGTATGGGTAAGTTTAAGGGTAGAGTTAGGGACAGGTGTGGTGGTATGGGTAAGTTTAAGGGTAAAGTTAGGGACAGGTGTGGTGGTATGGGTGAGTTTAAGGGTAGGGTTAGGGACAGGTGTGGTGCTATGGGTAAGTTTAAGGTAAAGGGACAGGTGTGGTGGTATGGGTAAGTTTAAGGGTGAAGTTATGGACAGGTGTGGTGGTATGGGTAAGTTTAAGGGTAAAATTAGGGAAAGGTGTGGTGGTATGGGTAAGTTTAAGGGTAGGGCTAGGGACAGGTGTGGTGGTATGGGTAAGTTTAAGGGTAAAGTTACGGACAAGTGTGGAGGTATGGGTAAGTTTAAGGGTAGGGTTAGGGACAGGTGTGGAATATGGGTAAATTTAAGGGAAAATTTAGGGACAGTTGTGGTGGTATGGGTTAGTTTAAGGGTAGGGTTAGGGACAGGTGTGGAGGTATGGGTAAGTTTAAGGGTAAAGTTAGGGACAGGTGTGATGGTATGGGTAAGTGTAAGGGTAAAGTTAGGGACAGTTGTGGTGGTATGCGTAAGTTTAAGGGTAAAGTTAAGGACAGGTGTGGTGCTATGGGTAAGTTTAAGGGTAAAGTTAGGGACAGGTGTGGTGGTATGGGTAAGTTTAAGGGTAAAGTTAAGGACAGGTGTGGTGGTATGGATAAGTTTAAGGGTAAAGAAGTTGGGGACAGGTGTGGTGCTATGGGTAAGTTTAAGGGGTAAAGTTAGGGACAGGTGTGGTGGCATGGGTAAGTTTAAGGGTAGGGTTAAGGACAGTTGTGGTGGTATGGGTAAGTTTAAGGGTAAAGTTAGGGACAGGTGTGGTTCTATGGGTAAGTTTAAGGGTACAGTTAAGAACAGGTGTGGGGGTATGGGTAATTTTAAGGGTAGGGTTAGGGACAGGTGTGGTGGGATGGGTAATTTTAAGGGTAAAGTTAGGGACAGGTGTGGTGTTATGGGTAATTTTAAGGGTAAAAGTTAGGGACAGGTGTGGTGGAATGGGTAAGTTTAAGGGTAAAGTTAGGGACAGGTGTAGTGGGATGGGTAAGTTTAAGGGTGAAGTTAGGGACAGGTGTGGTGATATGGGTAAGTTTAAGGGCAAAGTTAGGGACAGGTGTGGTGGTGTAAGTTTAAGGGTGAAGTTATGGACAGGTGTGGTGGTATGGGTAAGTTTAAGGGTAAAGTTATGGACAGGTGTGGTGGTATGGGTAAGTTTAAGGGTAAAGTTATGGACAGTTGTGGTGGTATGGGTAAGTTTAAGGGTAAAGTTAGGGACAGGTGTGGTGGTATGGGTAAGTTTAAGGGTAAAGTTAGGGACAGGTGTGGTGGTATGGGTAAGTTTAAGGGTAGGGTTAGGGACAGGTGTGGTGGTATGGGTAAGTTTAAGGGTAGGGTTAAGGACAGGTGTGGTGTTATGGGTAAGTTTAAGGGTAAAGTTAGGGACAGGTGTGGTGGTATGGGTAAGGTTAAGGGTAGAGTTAGGGACAGGTGTGGTGGTATGGGTAAGTTTAAGGGTAAAGTTAGGGACAGGTGTGGTGGTATGGGTGAGTTTAAGGGTAGGGTTAGGGACAGGTGTGGTGCTATGGGTAAGTTTAAGGCAAAGTTAGGGACAGGTGTGGTGGTATGGGTAAGTTTAAGGGTGAAGTTATGGACAGGTGTGGTGGTATGGGTAAGTTTAAGGGTAAAATTAGGGACAGGTGTGGTGGTATGGGTAAGTTTAAGGGTAGGGTTAGGGACAGGTGTGGTGGTATGGGTAAGTTTAAGGGTAAAGTTAGGGACAGGTGTGGAGGTATGGGTAAGTTTAAGGGTAGGGTTAGGGACAGGTGTGGAGTATGGGTAAGTTTAAGGGTAAAGTTAGGGACAGGTGTGGTGGTATGGGTGAGTTTAAGGGTAGGGTTAGGGACAGGTGTGGTGGTATGGGTAAGTGTAAGGGTAAAGTTAGGGACAGGTGTGATGGTATGGGTAAGTGTAAGGGTAAAGTTAGGGACAGTTGTGGTGGTATGCGTAAGTTTAAGGGTAAAGTTAAGGACAGGTGTGGTGCTATGGGTAAGTTTAAGGGTAAAGTTAGGGACAGGTGTGGTGGTATGGGTAAGTTTAAGGGTGAAGTTATGGACAGGTGTGGTGGTATGGGTAAGTTTAAGGGTAAAGTTGGGGACAGGTGTGGTGCTATGGGTAAGTTTAAGGGTAAAGTTAGGGACAGGTGTGGTGGCATGGGTAAGTTTAAGGGTAGGGTTAAGGACAGTTGTGGTGGTATGGGTAAGTTTAAGGGTAAAGTTAGGGACAGGTGTGGTTCTATGGGTAAGTTTAAGGGTACAGTTAAGAACAGGTGTGGGGGTATGGGTAATTTTAAGGGTAGGGTTAGGGACAGGTGTGGTGGGATAGGTAAGTTTAAGGGTAAAGTTAGGGACAGGTGTGGTGTTATGGGTAAGTTTAAGGGTAAAGTTAGGGACAGGTGTGGTGCTATGGGTAAGTTTAAGGGTAGGTGTGGCGAGGGGCGTGGTTTAGCGAAGTCTGTGACGGAGAGAGACAGAGGACGAGCGGCACGTAAGTAGGTCAAGTGCAAATGACGAACACCTGTCTCTTGTTGCAGTAATTGGCGTGGAGAGACAGGATAAAAGCCTGCAGGAAAGGAGGATCAGAAAGAGAGAGAACCACTACGGCTCTGGGACTCGGGGTGCTGAAACAGAGAGGAACTGTTAGAAACCGACGATTGAAGCAGAGAGAAACCTGTGTATTGAGTTTATGTTTGAGTGCGATGTGCACCCTGTTTTGCTTACTGAGTTACAAATAAAGAGAACCTTACGAGTCCCAGACACGCCGACCCCTCGTCTTCTTCCTCACCCACTCTGAACTGTGTTACATTGGTGCCGAAACCCGGGAGGAAGAAGACAGCTGCCGCCATGCAGTCCCCGTCAGGATCGCCATTTGCGGAGGTAATCCACTCGCTCGCGGGCCTGCACCGGGAGCAACATCAGGCCATGCTGGAGATCCGGGACGAGCAGGAACGGAGATTCCAGGCGCTCATCCAGACCCAGCAGCAGGACCGCGAGCTGTTCCGGAGCTGGTTAGACCGGGAGGTTCAAGCCGGGGGAACACCAACGACCCCGGCTCCACCCCCCCACATAACCCTCAGCAAGATGGGACCGCACGACGATCCAGAAGCGTTTCCACCTGCGCCAGTGCAGGCCCGCCAAAGACTGTACCACCTGCGCCAGCTGAGGAAATTCAGGGTTCTACCAGATATCCTGAAAACTTTCTATCGAGGCGATAGAAAGTGTCCTGACTCAGTGCATCACAGCGTGGTACGGAACAGCACCAGTCATGACTGCAAAGCCCTGCAAAGAGTGGTGCGCTTATCCGAGCGCATCTCAGGGTCAGCTCTCCGTCTCTGCAGGACATTTACACCAAACGCTGCAGAGGTAGAGCTACTAAAATAATCAAAGACATTACCCACCCTGCGAACTCTCATTTCACCCTGCTGCCATCTGGTAAGCGCTTTGAAGCCTGATGGCAAAAACTGAAAGGCTCAGGAGGAGTTTCTTCCCCCAGGCCATCAGACTCCTGAACTCAGTCACGTGACTTCACTTCACCCCGCACACACATAAAACATCCGGTTTTAACATTAACATCCACATACTGTCATTGCACTGCACTTTATGTTCTTATTGTTACTGTGTAACAACCTGTTATAAACCTGTTTGCACATTATACTTCTGTTTGCACATTACATTATACCTATTGTTTGCACATTATACTTTATATATATATTTTTATGCTAACCAGTTATTTAAGTCTACAGTTTATCCCACTTATCATATTCCACTTATTTTTATCTTTATTTCCTATTTTTTATCTTTTACTTGATTATTTATAATTCTACATATGTTTAGTACTTTTTATTCTATTTTATTCTATTTCTATTTTAATCTCCTCTTGTGTTTTCTTGTAACTGTTATTTGCACTGTCTTTAGAGCGGACCTGTTTACATTTCACTGCCAGTTGTATATTCTGTATATAACTGTGTATGTGACAAATAAAACTCTTGAATCTTGAATCTTTCTGGATCTCTTTGAGAGGTCCGCTGAGGCAGGGGGGTGGCCACGTCGGGACTGGCCGATGCGCCTCGTTCCGTTGTTATCGGGAGAGGCGCAGATAGCAGCACAGCAGTTGCCAGTCCAGAACCTCCTGGTTTATGACGACCTACGGCGGGCCATCCTTCAACGTGTCGGTCTCTCCCCCGAACAGCATCGTCAGCGCTTCCGGTCGCTGACCCTGGGGGAGAATAGCCGACCATTTGTGATGGCCCAACAGCTCCGGGACGCCTGCCGCAGATGGCTGATGCCGGACCTAAACGACGCCAACAACATCGTGGATCAGGTGGTGCTGGAGCAGTTTATTGCGCGGTTGCCGAAGAAAACCGCGCAGTGGGTCCAGTGCCACCGCCCGGCGTCGTTGGACCAGGCCATCCAGCTGGCGGAGGACCAAATGGTGGCGTGCCCAGGGGTCGGCGAATCCCTACCATCTGTCTCTCTCTCTCTCCCTTCCCCTTCTTCTCTCTCTCCTCCTCCTTACAGGCCAGTACCGGCTCCTCGCACCAGGGGGAGTTTCCTGCCCCGGGGGGCAGGTCGGGGAAGACCCGGGGGGTTCCCGGACCGATTCTGGAGTCCCCGAGCGCCGCCTAGAGGGGCGGAGCGGGCCGACAGGGAACGGCCATCTGATCCTGTAACCCCTCTCTCTCCACGCCAATTCCTTGACCCCCTTACAGCCACTGGGGCGGCGGGGAAGTCTGGGCCGGCCTGTTGGCGGTGCGGGGATCCAGGTCACTTTATAGATCGGTGTCCGGTCATGGAAGTGGGGACGCTGATCCGGATCCCCGATGCGCCACGGGCTGCCCCTGATCGAGCCGGGCTGTACCAGATACCAGTGAGTATCCAGGGGGGTACCTATCCGGCTTTGGTGGATTCAGGGTGTAACCAAACCTCAATTCATCAAAGCCTGATACAGCCGTTGGCATTGGATAAGAGCCGCGTGGTTAAGGTACGTGTGTGTGCACGGGATGTGGTGAATTACCCATTGGTGACTGCTGTCATTCAATTTCGTGGGACAAAAGCATAGTGTGGAGGTGGCGGTTAGTCCACACCTCAGACATCCGCTAATTTTGGGAACAAATTGGCCAGCGTTTAGTAATTTATTGGGATATCTATGCACGGATGTCTCTTGGGAGAGAGCAGGGCGGGGAGAGAGAGCGGTTGTGCAGGTAGGAGAAACTGAGCCGGGACCGCTGGGGACTGATGCAGAGGAACCGAGCGTTGTGGGGAGGCTGAACCTCACCGAACGCGATGACTTTCCTCTGGAACAGTCCCAAGATGAGTCATTAAAAAATGCTTTTGCTCAGGTCCGCTCGATCGACGGACAGTTTCTCTGCCCTGATCAACCAATTTGTATCCTTATTTTGCCATAATAAAAGATAGGTTGTATCGAGTGATCCAAGACGCTCAAACAAAGCAGGATACAACCCAGTTATTAGTTCCGAGCAGCCGCCGGGAAATGCTTTTCCAGGCGGCTCATTGTAATCCGATGGCAGGGCATCTAGGGCAGGCGGCAACACTTAATCGTCTAATGGTCCGGTTCTTTTGGCCGGGCATCCACGAAATGTGCGCAGATGGTGCGCGCTTTGTCGTGAATGTCAGCTGGTAAACCCACGGCCCTTTCAAAAGCGCCTTTGCGCCCGTTACCGCTTATGCAGGCCCCCTTCGAAAGAATTGGCATGGACCTCATCGGACCATTAGAACGATCAGCCAGAGGGCATCGTTTTGCATTAGTCCTGGTGGATTATGCAACACGATACCCCGAAGCAATTGCCCTCCGCAGCATTTCGGCAAAGAGTGTTGCGACGCATTGTTTCGGTTAATCTCCCGAGTGGGGATCCCGAAAGAGATCCTCACTGATCAGGGCACGGCGTTTATGTCACGTACATTACGCGAACTTTACGAATTATTGGGCATTAAATCGGTTCGCACCAGCGTCTATCACCCACAAACAGATGGCTTGGTGGAACGATTTAATCGCACTTTGAAAACAATGATTCGGAAGTTCGTACAAGAAGACGCCAAAAATTGGGATAAATGGTTGGAACCCCTGTTGTTTGCTGTACGTGAGGTCCCGCAAGCCTCCACCGGGTTTTCCCCGTTCGAGCTTCTCTACGGACGTCAGCCCCGTGGGGTATTAGACGTTCTGAGAGAAGCTTGGGAGGACGGACCTTCGCAAGGCAAGAACGAAATTCAGTATGTCATGGACCTGAGAACAAAACTCCACACCTTGGGGCGGCTCTCTATGGAGAATTTGTTACAGGCTCAGGACAAACAAAGCCGGCTATACAACAGGGGAACTAAACTGCGCAATTTTGCACCGGGAGATAAAGTGCTGATATTACTCCCAACTTCTAGCTCAAAATTACTCGCCATGGCAAGGACCCTTCGTGGTCACACGAGTAGGAGATCTTGATTATGAGGTAATTCGATCGGATAGGAACGGAGCACATCAAATATACCACCTCAACCTCCTTAAAAGTGGAGCGAGGCGGAGTCAGTGATGCTGGCAACGGCGGTGAGTGGGGAGGAGGATCTCGGGCCAGAGGTGAACACAAAAGGTACATCTCTCACTCTGGCCCCAGGAGGAGATCACCTCTCGCCGTTGCAGCTCACTGACATAGCCCGGTTGCAAGAGATTTTTTCGGATGTGTTCTCGCCCCTGCCCGGTCGGACGAACCTCATTCAGCACCATATCGAGACCGAGCCCGGTGTGGTAATTCGCAGTCGTCAGATAGGTTAACTGAACACAAGAAAAAGTGGTTCAGGAAGAATTAGAGGCGATGTTGGATATGGGAGTAATAGAAGAATCCTACAGTGACTGGGCCAGCCCGATAGTTTTAGTCCCTAAAGCGGACGGCTCGGTCCGGTTCTGTGTGGATTATCGCAAGGTGAACGCTGTGTCGAAATTCGACGCATATCCAATGCCAAGGGTTGACGAGTTGCTCGATCGGCTGGGTGCAGCTCGCTTTATTCGACACTGGATTTAACAAAGGGATATTGGCAGATCCCCTTAACGCCTTTATCTAAAGAAAAGACAGCCTTTACGACGCCGTTTGGATTACACCAATTTGTTACGCTTCCATTCGGGTTGTTCGGGGCTCGCCACGCGTTCAGCGCCTCATGGATAAAATTCTTGACCGCACACTGCATATGCCGCTGCTTACTTGGATGATATTATCATCTATAGCAATGACTGGCAGCGGCATATGGAGCATGTGCGCGCCGTCCTGAGGTCGCTGATGGTGGCCGGGCCAACGCCAACCCGAAGAAGTGTGCGATTGGGCGCGTGGAGGTCAGGTATCTGGGTTTCCACTTGGGTCATGGACAGGTGCGTCCGCAAATTGACAAGACAGCAGCAGTTGCAACCTGCCCAAGACCCAAGACCAAGAAGGAGGTGAGGCAGTTCCTGGGGCTGGCGGGATATTATAGGAGGTTTGTTCCTAATTATTCGGACCTCACCAGCCCGCTGACTGACCTCACTAAAAGGAAGCACCAGATCCGGTCCAGTGGTCAGAGCTGTGCCAGCAGGCTTTACCCAGGTGAAGGCTGCTCTATGTGGCGGGCCGCTTACAATCACCTGATTTTCTCTCCCTTTATGTTACAGACGGACGCGTCGGACAGGGGCTGGGCGGTCCTGACCCAGGAGAGGGAGGGGAGGAGCGGCCGGTGCTGTACATCAGTCGCAAGCTCTCTAAGAGAGACGATGTACAGCACCATAGAAAAGGAGTGCTTGGCAATCCGGTGGGCGTTCTTACCCTCCGGTACTATCTCTTGGGAGGAGTTCACCCTCTGTTCGGACCACGCCCTCTGCAGTGGCTCCATCAAGATGAAAGATACCAACGCGCGGATCACCCGTTGGTATCTAGCTTTACAGCCATTTAAATTCAAGGTGGTCCACAGGCCGGGTGCTCAGATGGCTGTGGCTGACTTCCTTTCCAGGAATGGGGAGGCTGCAGGCCGGATGGCTCCCGGCCTGAGTCGGGCGGTGGGGTATGTGGCGAGGGGGGCGTGGTTTAGCGAAGTCTGTGACGGGAGAGAGAGTCAGAGGACGAGCGGCACGTAAGTAGGTCAAGTGCAAATGACGAACACCTGTCTCTTGTTGCAGTAATTGGCGTGGAGAGACAGGATAAAAGCCTGCAGGAAAGGATCAGGAAGGATCAGGAAGAGAGAGAACCACTACGGCTCTGGGACTCGGGGTGCTGAAACAGAGAGGAACTGTTAGAAACCGACGATTGAAGCAGAGAGAAACCTGTGTATTGAGTTTATGTTTGAGTGCGATGTGCACCCTGTTTTGCTTACTGAGTTACAAATAAAGAGAACCTTACGAGTCCCAGACACGCCGACCCTCGTCTTCTTCCTCACCCACTCTGAACTGTGTTACAGTAGGGTTAGGGACAGGTGTGGTGGTATGGGTAAGTTTAAGGGTAGGGTTAGGGACAGGTGTGGTGCTATGGGTAAGTTTAAGGGTAAAGTTAGGGACAGATGTGGTGGTATGGGTAAGTTTAAGGGTAAAGTTAGGGACAGGTGTGGTGCTATGGGTAAGTTTTAGGGTAAAGTTAGGGACAGGTGTGGTGGTATGGGTAAGTTTAAGGGTAGGGTTAAGGACAGGTGTGGTGGTATGTGAAGTTTAAGGGTAAAGTTAGGGACAGGTGTGGTGGTATGTAAGTTTAAGGGTAGGGTTAAGGACAGGTGTGGTGGTATGTGTAAGTTTAAGGGTAAAGTTAGGGACAGGTGTGGTGGTATGGGTGAGTTTAAGGGTAAAGTTAGGGACAGGTGTGGTGGTATGGGTAAGTTTAAGGGTAAAGTTAGGGACAGGTGTGGTGTTATGTGTAAGTTTAAGGGTAAAGTTAGGGACAGGTGTGGTGCTATGGGTAAGTTTAAGGGTAAAGTTAGGGACAGGTGTGGTGGTATGGGTAAGTTTAAGGGTAGGGTTAGGGACAGGTGTGGTGCTATGGGTAAGTTTAAGGGTAAAGTTAGGGACAGGTGTGGTGGTATGGGTAAGTTTAAGGGTAGGGTTAAGGACAGGTGTGGTGGTATGTGTAAGTTTAAGGGTAAAGTTAGGGACAGGTGTGGTGCTATGGGTAAGTTTAAGGGTAAAAGTTAGGGACAGGTGTGGTGGTATGGGTAAGTTTAAGGGTAAAGTTAGGGACAGGTGTGGTGGTATGGGTAAGTTTAAGGGTAGGGTTAGGGACAGGTGTGGTGAAATGGGTAAGTTTAAGGGTAAAGTTAGGGACAGATGTGGTGGTGTGGTGCTATGAGTAAGTTTAAGTGTAGGGTTAGGTTTAAGGAAGGGTCAGCAGTGTAATTATAAATGTAACAAATTACAGATGTAATAACATGCAGGTAATTAAAATTTTTAAGAACAATGTAAACACATGTATATACACAATAAGTGCATTGTATCAAATGATTAATTTAAATGTAAGCACATAGTACTTAAGCCCACCAAATATAAAGTGGGTCTGTTTTCTTTTCAGTTTTGTGTAATAAATGACTATATCTCTGTAATAATTACGACAATTTGATCCCCTTTTCTAAAATGAAAAGTATATCCATATTAAGTATTGATTTGTATGGCACTTACCGAGTGATGTTCAAGTTTATTCACCAGAATAGTTATCAGCACTGTTATAGAAAATGTTTGGTGTGTTAATGCTTACTGCATAAATAATGGCTAAAATTCCTTTACTATATTTTATTCTTTTAGCTAATCTTTAACTACTGATGTGTTAATGCTGAACTACTGGATGATGACTATTTAAATAAAGTGTTAACAAACCAAAAATTTTGGGTGTTTTTACACGTTTGTAGAGGCTAATCCATGCAGAATAATCATTGTGAATAAGCTCCAGTTACTTTTTAGGAGAAGGGCTGGCTTTTTGCTTGTGTCGTGAAATCTTTAATGCATTCAGCTATTAACTGTGCAGGAGTTTCTGACAATTTAACATGTATATCTGGTAACACTTTATTTTAGGGTTCAGTTATTAACTATTAACTAGTTGCTTATTAGCATGCATATTACTAAGATATTGGCTGTTTATTAGTACTTATAAAGCACATATTAATGTCTTATTCTGCATGACCTTATTCTACATACCTTAATCCTACCTGCTACCTAAACTTAAATGCTACAAAAAAAAACGATCTTACTAGCTATTAATAAGCAGTAAATTAGAGGTTTATTGAGGCAAAAGTCATAGTTAATCGTGAATATGTGTTCCCCATACTCAAGTGTTAACGTATATCTTATAAAGCTTTTTTTGTTTGTTGACCTAATTATGTTTCACCACCTTGAAATCATCTAAGCTACATGAAGGACAACAGGCTCTCAGTGAGCCAAAGGCACATAGTTACCAACCATGTGCTGGCTTTGAGGCTGGTTTAAGGACAAGAAGTCAACCAGTGACTCATTGCTGTGTGTAACAAAGCTGTTGAATAAACAAGAGAATGACTCATGTGGACTAACTTTAGTCTGAAATCTTGATCTAACACTCATTTCAAAATACAGTGCTCATTGTTCAATGTCTTATCTTCATGCCATTATCTTCATGCAGTCAGAGCTTTGACTGTCCTTCACAACTCAACAGGCAGTGATTTGAATTTCAGGCTAATTTAGTTAGCAGCGAGACTCTCTCCGGAGAATTCCACTCCAAATCTGAACATATGGACAGTGTCTCAGTGGTGAGACTCCATTTGGGGGAAGATCTCCAATTAGTCAGAGAGATGCTTTCATGGCAGAGCTATTTTCTCCATCTTTATATTTAGACAATGAGTACTATCATATTTAGAACATTTGGTCATCTGGAGGTAATTAAATCCATCACACAGAGCAGACAATGATGGCTCATTAACATTAATACTGTAAGTCAAAGGCTATGTGTAGAAAGTAGTATCAAGTTTAGTTATCAGGATTCGCACGGAGGTCCGTTCGTGGTAAATTTTGACAGAAGTGGATGTCGCTAATCCATACGGCCGGCGCCGTTATTGAAGGGAGCCACGATGCATGAAATTAAGTGTTCGCGTTGACCATCCCTCATCGTCCTCTTCTTCTCTTGGCTCTGCTAACTTCTGAGCTGCTCTCTGCACTGTAAGTTTAATTAGTACCAAAAACTGCTACCTTTGCTGTAAAGTCAAGAAAGAAACAGAAAGTCACAACTCGGATCAATTCGGCAGCTCCTCTGGAGTTTCACTCTAAGACACGAAGTCTATGTTGTGAATGCTAATGTCGGCGACTAGCGCACTGCTTCAGACCTGCACACCCGCCTTATCTCTGCACAGGCACTTCACAGAACTGCAAATGACCCCAAAAAAACAAGTTTGAGAAAAGTTGCTGAAAATTCAAGGGCAGCTTAACAAGATAAAAAAAGGAAGCACTAAGCCAGTTTAAGGTGGTTGTTTAATATACTATCTTTTAATGAATACAATGATGGGGAAAGCAGTTGAGACAGATTAAATTTGTCAGACAAACTGGCTTATATTAGGCACTCATATTACCATATAGGCATATGAATTCTTATGAAGAAACATTTTGCACCCTGAGGTGAAATGGAATTTGCACAAAGCTTGGTCTTTGCAAAAGTTGCAAGAATTGTTCCGACTGTGCAGATTGTTTCAGTGCAGCATATAAAATAAAACATCCTAATATCAAAGTCATTAAAAATAAGTCACACTAAAATTCAATCCAGCGATTTGGAGGGTCATGAGATCGATTCTTTATATTGATACGTACTGATCATCCCAGGTTCAACTATGCTAATTCTCATTTCTCCATTGAATGCAACTAAAATTGCCATTTTATGCCAGTGGATGTATAATAGTGTATTTTATTAGCTCATCTGCATCAGTAAGCTAAACAGTGTGGACTGTAAATTATAATTTCAGATGATTTAAATATATTGTATGCATCACAGTCTGAGAACCCCTGACTGAGCCCCATTGTAATATTCTGCAAATTGTCTAGTATATTTGTATTTTTAATTAAAAGCAGTAAAAATGCAGTATGTCACACTCTAAGGATAGAACAGACCTCTCTTGATACATAGCACAGTCCAAATTAGACTGTAAAAGACACATCAGTTTCCAAATAGCTAAGTTACTAAAAACTTGCTTTTACCTCATGTTTTTGTAATCATACAAGATGGGGCTCTATGTTTCACTAAAAGCACATGAATCATTGTGATGCCTCTTTCTGCTAAGTGTTGCTTGTTTTTTCTTGCCAAAATACCAATTAAAACTGAAACAAATAATTGATGAAATACAGCTTTTAGCTGAAAGGGAATCATGTTATTTTGCATTAAAACATCCTCTGTTGCTTTTAATCTGAAGTCATGACAGGAGCCATTTAATACTGAATGTGGAGGCCAGCCATTTCAGTGGGAGCTTCAGTTTGACCATATTTCATTATTGTTCTCTCTGAGATATTTAAATAGATGATTCATAGCTCCTTCAATGACTCAGGATATAAATTTTTCAGCAGTTCTAAATATAATTTATGAGGAGATTTTGGTCTGTTCACAATGTGACAAAAATGGCCTGCAGACATTTTTTTTCTCTCCAGTGTATCGCACAGATTCAGTTGTCAGTAAGAAGACAGTGAGCGTCTGTGCATGTCAAACACCTCGGATCATTTTTATCTGATGCTTTTTACCCAAAGCCCAATTTCAAGGATAGCAAATCTCCCAAAAGCAATCTCACGGTGTATCTCAATTTCAGGGTTATACAAGACAAAGACACGATTTTCACTGAACACCCAACCCACCTTACAGCAGAATACACAAGCCACGGTAAGGTAATACTTTAATCTTGACAACGTTTTTGAGCAAAAAAGGGAATTTCAGTTAATCTAGGTAAGGGGTTTATTATGTCTTTGGGGTTTTCAGCTGTTTGGTGCTTTTGACAAAAGCTGTAGTGACACTTTTCTCTGCAAAATTTCCATGTGTTATCTGACACAACAATAAAAAGTAAAATAAAAAAATCCAAAAGAAATACACAAAGTATTGTGACACTATTTAGACTGAGTTACATGATGAAGCTTTTGCCTTAAAGGGATAGTTCACTCTGAATTGAAAATAAAGCCATCTTTTACTCACTCTGCTGTTGATCCAATACCCTATGTAAAACAAAAAGAATACAAAAGTATGAGGCAGTGATACAGGGAGATGCGTGCCATTTATGGAAAATTCAGGAGGCATACTATAAGGTTTTGTGAGAAACTTTTATTCATTCAAAACACTGAGCTCGACCGTTACTCCGTGCGCATTCCCGTGAGTGTGTGCAAGCCGTCAGCAGCCGCTGACATATATATCTATATCTATATCTATATCTATATCTATATATATATATATATATATATATATATATATATATATATATATATATATATATATACATACACACATATATATATATATATATATATATATATAGTTCACCTATTCATCTAAGCATTAAATTAGCATTAATGAAAATGATGAAACAGCATTACACTTCTTGTTCCCCTGAAAAATGCAATAGTTTAAAACTTCTCTTATGCTACATAACAGCATTCTTCATTCCTACATTGATGGGATTATTATTTCTCATTTTGAAGCTGATGAAAATGGAACATTTAGGATTCCAGAATTTAGCTGAAAATGGGTCATTAAAAACCAAACCAAAATCAATCAAGAGATTTTAAATATGCTTCATTGGTTCTTCTCTTCATTCCTTTTCATTTCTTTCCCTTTTCATCCTTTTTGCACAGACTCCCTCCTTTCTATTTATTATTCATATTAGTATGCAGAATAACATTCTGAGTAAGTATATTTCTGTGTTGCACTAATGAACCACAATCTTGTCAGCAGCAACAGAACTAAACCAATATATTTCCCTTTAAAGTTTTGGTTTTGCTGAGACAAAAGCAGTCACTGTGATTCAGAGAAACAGTTCAGCTGAACGTTATACAGCATGTCAGTTTATTTGCTTATAGTACATGAATAATTCATCAGCTACACAGTTCCATGATTATGATGTAAGTATAAATATTCATATGCATTTAATATTGAATAATGGAATTTTATTTATTTGTTTGCTTGACTCATTCATAAACATTCCGACTGTTCAATTTATTCATTATTATTTTCAAAGCAGACGATGCAAATTTAAAAAACTAATGCAAACATACAATGTCTTTATGTGGCAATATATGAAAAAGATTGAATTAATGTACACTGGCATTTATCTGTGCTTCTATGGTGGACTTTGGGAAGCATTGAAAGATGACCCACAGTTTGATGCCATTCCCCTCTCCATTAGGCAACTGTGCATTGCCCTTGAAATAAATATGGCTTTACAACATCTGGCTGTTGTTATTATGCAAGTATGCCACCATCTGTTTTCATTGACGTTAATTATCATTCCATTCTCCAGACTTTATTTTAGGCAACCATTTGGGAAGCAATAATGCGTCGTCCATTGATCCCTTTAAAAATTAGAGCAAACTGTGAAAGTGTTCTTCTTTTAAATGAGCAGATATGACCAGTCAAACCCCAAAGAGCTTCATCTATTTCCATTTGAAGTACAATTATAATACTTATGAATGAAACCATGTTTTTTACAGATCTACCGATAATAGACTAATAATAGATTATTAAATAATAGCATCATTGTTTATTATTGTATTATATTGTACTTAATCATTTATTAGTAGTCTGCTATTAATGTATTTAAGTTTTGTTAATATTGTTAACAATTTATTAACAATACTCAATATATAATAATTATTATTGCACAAATTTATTGTAATTACGATAAATATGAATTCCCACCAGAGGACTGTACTGCTGATGTACAGTATTTTAACAGGAGAATCCCAAAGAGACTGAAGGAAATGCACAGGAATGCTGCTCTCAGAGTACATAACAGATGGACAGAGCTCTGACTGCTGACCCAGACACGCACAAACACAACTAAATGTGAACGCACAAAAAAAAAACATGAATAGCATTGCATTCATGCACACTGAAGCACAAACATAAACAGTGTAATGATTTAAGAGTGACAGCAATGAACTACGGCTCCATCTTGCAGCATCGCCATCAGGGGCTGATATCATCATTCACTTGTGTTACCGCTCTAATTGACACTTGATGCAAATATACTCTCCAAACCGTCAGCGACATCATCCCAAAATAGCCAGAACTGGAGGTATATTGAAAGATTTAAGTCAAAATGCCTGTCAACCAGTCCATGACAAATACTTTGCTGCACTGAAAGTGGTAAGGGGCAATATTCAGCTGAATGTTGATTGGATCAGCTCGTTAAAAGCAGGTCCATCACTCATCCCTCTGTCTAAAGGACAGGAAGATCATTTTTGCAGAGGAATAAAGGGAACCAATTCACGATAAAAAGACTCAGTTCTATTACTGAGGCCAGCCTCACTGAGCGGAGAAACATGGAGATGTCCCCTGCTAGCCAGCACGACCATGGGTATAACATATAACGTTAACAATCCATTAGTCTGGCATACGCAGTGGTACAGTATATGTTCAGATCCAGATTCGTGTGCAAGGGTTGTAGCACACACATGCGGTCATTTACATTGAACTAATAATGGTATGGTCACCGTTATTCAGAGATTCCATTTGGTCGGTGGCAAGTCCTAAGTTAAGGTTTAATATGTTAGCTCATTCACTCTTCTGTATGGGACCATAAAAGATTCCACCAGGCACTTCATATATACAGTAGAACCTTTTAGGGGTTCCCATCATGGGATTATTTTATGGATTTTGCTTTAATTATTTAGTTTTTAATTGTAATTAAATTAATTTCATTGTATGAATTAAACATCTAGCAAACATAATTTATCAGTAGATTTTTTTTTTTAAACAATGCTCCTTAAATAGAACCTTTTTGGCATAAGGTTCTTTAACATTGAGTTCTATATACAACCCCATTGAGCCTGAAGAGTCATTTTGCTCCTAAATGATCCCCTCCTCTCTTTCTCAAATAAATAGCAAAGCTATTTAAGGAGGCCATATTTCCATGTTAAAATGATGTAGCATAACTATCTAACTGTGAAGTGGCTGCTCATGTTGCAATGCATTATGGGCACTTGTTTTCTCTGACTCTCAGGCAGAAGTGTCGCATCATTAGTTAGATGATTTTGTGAGCTTTGCATTTCTAAGCTTGTCCTTACGTCTCAAAATAAAAAGGTCTGTTTTTAATGAACTAATATAAAAGTATAAGAATTTAATTAGTTTTTTAGTCATAGCAGTTATCACATAAATAACGAGGGACAGTATGACATAATTCAAATGAACTGGATCATTATAAATCAGTATATGAAATATGAATATGAAAAAACACCATTCGTATGGCAACAGTGATAAATAGGAGAATTTAACAGAATATTTACAACAACAACAACAAAAAAATGTATACAGGACTTCTGTGATTGAATCAGATTCTTGCATATTATCCATCTGAATGTCTAGCTATTCTGAATGGTCATTTGAAAAAGTAAAAGTAAGAAAAAGTAGCTTATTACTGGAAAATCCATGCCTTTTATACACTATAGCTGAACTAAAGTAAGCAGTGTTGTTATCTTTAGTTAGTTACTTGAGACATGCAAGGTTAAAATTGTGATAATTATGCGGACACACACAAAACTCAGGGAAACAGAGTTCATTTTCTTAAAGCCACAGAGTGATTTTTCTGTGCGTCCTGTAGCGATTCCTGCTCACACAGCTCTGCAGGTCTGAAACTTAGACAAGAAATAAAAATATGCGTCAGGTCAAAACTGCTGCAAGAAACATTAAAGCAGCTTGCATGAGGAGAGTCAGTGTGGAGGGAGCACACGCCCCAAAACGATACTTCAGTGAGAGTGAAATGTGTTTTGACAGGCAGGAGACAGGGGTAGAGAAACTAATGAAGTGGGAGGAATATGAATAGTGGAACTGGGGAGGAAACAGCACAGATAATTATAACGTGGTCTGCTCTAGCTGTTGTTTTGTGATCAGTGTGAACCCAGCCTTGAGTGTTGTCCCCAGCATGACGCCGTCCACACGTCTGTGACGCAGGGGGGCAAAAAACAAGCAAAGGAAAATCAACAGGTTATAGCAATAATGTTTCACATACCAAACAGGATGGTTGTTTTTTTCTTCTTTTTTCTAGACTAATTATGACATCTGCTTCATGTAACTGTGCTATGCTGCTTAGTTTCCCTCTGCTGCTGGTCACACCATGATCCTGACAACATTGTTTATAGTGATGTGATCCATCCAAACACTCCCAGTGGTCCAAAATACAGCTTTACTACAAGCCATCTTCAGATTTAAACACCATCAGAGCCACACTGGCAGCTTTATGTCTTGTGTGATGGGCTATATAACTTAATAAAGTACTCTTATTATCACCAAACTAGTGTTTTATCATGGGGGGAAATGCATCTACTGTATATGAGTGGACTGTTTAGAGACATGCCTTCTGTTAAAGATGCACTGCAATTATTTTTGTTTATGTTATACTAACTGATATAGAGGCATCATGCAACAGCGTGTCTTCAGGTTAACGATGGTTCAAATGTACATTAATAAGTGAAAGTGTTCAATACTACATAAAATGATAAATCAAGTGGCAACATGCATATCAACAGCACTTTAGGTCTGGAAGATGGAATCCTAAAGATCACAACTTCAAAACCCCAAAGTTGCTACTACCGTTTTGCATTTGAGCAAAGCATTTAACCTCTGCATGCTCCAGGAAGATTGTCCCTGTAGTATGTATTGTAAATAACTTTGAATAAGAAAGCATCTGCTAAATGAATAATGTAATGTAATGGTGCTGCCACATGGGGTGTCTGTGGAAGAACTGCAGGCGGACTCGTGTATCTGCTATCTAGTTTAAATTAAGCCTCTAGGTCACATCCAATGTAAGGCATGCGATGCGGATGATGGACTTTAGAAGAAAAAAAAAGTGAGTGAGATTAATGAATTTATGTTTGGTTAGACAATAGCTTTTTATTGTTTTTGTGTGTGGCGTGACAATGTAATTGTTAGAAAGCTTCAATTGTTTTTGTTTTTTTAATGTGTGTTTGTTTTTGTGCTGCAAAATTGGCTTTTCAGAAAAATTGACCTTTCAGTGCTACTTCCCGTTCAGAGTAGATAAATTGACCAATCAGAGGTCACTGAATGCCCAAATGCAGTTTGTGTCTTAAAATAGGGCTACATCAATATCATTTTTAGGGCAAATGTCATGTGGGACGGAGGTGATGAATGGAATATTTTCTCAGATCCATATCACTCATTTGATGCTTTTCTCTCCATCACTCCCCACAAACTGATTGATCATGTCCGGGATGACAGATGAGAGAAGGTCATTAGGGCATATTTTACCCACAGTGCTGTGCAATATCTGAGCCTCACATAATTATTCAGGCAAAAGCTCTATTGATCGATTCCATGATTACAGAGCTGACCTCCAGGAAGTGAATGCACCCAAACAAAAGGGCTTATAACTCAACGCTTTTTAGTCCTTATTAAGTGTGCAACTTATTTCACACAACAAGGCAGCTTTAAAAAATCATGTTTAAGAGATAGTAAAATAAGATCTGTTGGTATAGTATTACTTTAAGAGACTCATAAAACTGCTAACAACCTTAGGAAATTCCAGGGAGAACCCGTGGCACATTAGTCTTCCAGTGAAGGAAAGAGAAAAAAAAAAAACTTGCTAATTAAAAACACACAATTTGAGCCAAAGTGAAGAATTGCCAATGTATACCTACCTTCCTACCCGTCTGTTAGGCACATAAACAAAATAAACATTCAAACTTTACTGATTTTTAAATTTCAGTTACTGTACAGTGTATGACTTTCATGAATGCATCATCATTCTGTAACACTTTATAATAACTTCATGCTATCAGCATAGTAAATAGTTCATTCATCAACAATAAAGCATTAATAGACATTAATACACAGGTCGTAAATACAGCTATAAATGCATTATAAGCATATCTATAATGTGTTTAATAGTTTATTTTACTAATGATCAATTTACAATTTATTTACAAATCAGTTATTTAGGAGTTGTCAGTGGTAATACGATCATTTAGAAGTTAAACATATTATTTAGACATACAGTAATAGTGCCACCATTTACCTGTGCCAATACTGGATTACAGAAGTAATAAAAAACAACAAATACATTTTTAATAAAATAATAATAATAATATAAAATATTTCAGTGTCAAATCTACCTCAGTACTAACTTTAAAACATTAGAGAACAGCAGTGCAGAAGAGAACTGAACCTTTAAATCTCCTTTGTAAAAGCTCTTCGAGCAACCTGACGAGCAAAAGATAATGTACATCCAGCCGCTTGTTATCGCAGAATAAACTCCTTCAGAGTGATGCAAGACCTGATCACTCTGTCGGGTTTATTCTGCGGGATGTACATTATCCACTTACTTCCCACATATTAGGTGGCCTTAACTACTATGTACTAACATTTAAATTAATAATTTTATACAATGCACTTATTGTGTATATACATGTTTTTATACCAGTACAAAATGAGAGTCATTGTACTTACATTTGTAAAATGACCTGCATGTTATTACATCTGTAATTAATTTCTGTAGTTACATTTATAATTACCCTTGACATTCTGCATCCTACTGCAACCTTAATTCAAATTCAGAAACTGAACTGGAATTTAAAAAGTCATTCTCAATACATGTTGTTTTCCCATGTGACAACTACCCCCAGTGTCCCCTACTCCTAATTGAATTGCAGATGCTTATGAGTGTTCCAGCACTGCACAGTGCAATGTACAGTGACTGCAGTTGTAAGACCCCTCAAATTGCGTTAAGTTAGAGCTGGTTGCACTAATCCAGCAGCATGCTTGACTCTCCTATCGCCTGCGCATTCCTCTATGGAGAACTGAGAATGTGAGGACACAAGAGCCTATCACACCCTATAAAAGGGATGGGGGATAAGTTGCACAGTCGGGGCGAAATGTTGGCTTTTCTGCCTACGGCCTTATCAGCCACTTACAGCTGCGGGCCCAGAAAACCTGATTTCTGCGTGTTCCACCCTGGAGGACAGACAGATTTAAAGCAGCAGAACCTCCTCAATAAAACAGTGAGTGCTTGCAGTTTTAACTCAACTTAAATGCCATGACCCCTTAATTACATGCCACATTATCCTTTTGTAGCGTCTTTTCAAAAGAATCTAACCATTTTGTGACAATATTTGCAGACAGAAAAGTTCAGATTGAGACTATATGCTCCTGTCCTAAAAATGCAAGTAAACTACTACTAAAAAATAAAGGTCCTAAACTTTGAGCTTGTCCATGGGGTTTAAAACAGCTTATTCCTGGTATACAAGTGATGCCACTTCAACAAATATGGATTATTTGAAAGAGAAAGAGATAGATTTATGAGACTCTGCCCTGATGGAGTTGTAGATGATGAGCTGCACTTTCTCACACAGTGCAGCAAATATAACAAATTCAGAGAAACATATTTCACCCAAATCACTCAAATTTTACCTGAATTCCAGCAAGCAAGTGACATAGACAAACTCTGCTATATCTAAGGAGAAAAAGAGAAATGTCTCCAGCTGGCAACGCAGTATGTGTCCTCCTGCCATATCATGAGGGACAAAGGCTGAACCCTCTTTAGTCCCTTCACTGCTCTCTGTAACCATTTACCCTGTATTTTTGCAACTTGTTGGGTTATGTCATTTTTATATGTTTTTTTACCCCTTTTTTAATTATAGTATTTATTTTAACTTGTTACATGTTTAATGCTTTGGCAACATTGTACTATCCGACAGTCATGTCAATAAAGCTGAAATCCATACAGCTGCATTGCCCTGATCAATAACTCTCAGGTCATTCAATACATTGCTGTCTGTTGTGTTCATGAGTGAATTATATTATTATTATTTTGTTAGTGTCAAAACACTAAGTGTTTTGTAATGACTGGTCAAGGGGTTGAGGTGGAGTACCTGGCTTGGTGGCACAAGATGAGGACAGGAGAGCCACATGCCAAGGTGGAGCTGGAGACTGTAAGATCCAAGTCTCATCCGTGCAGCATAAGGTGTGTTAGACATCGGCTGCGGCTGGATGCAACAGATCGACTGCAACTTTATCACAGCTGAAGTGAAATAAATTAAACTGTCTCTGAAGCATCTGTGTAATTGACAGATATTGCATTTAATACTTCACACTGCTTATACAGCATCTGTTTGTACAAGAAGAAAGTTCAACATAAACCATACTATTTAAATACCAATGAAGTGGGGTTTAAGTTTTTAATCAGTTTTATTTTGAAAAACATGACAATATAATGTCGCAACTAGATGAAAATAGCTTTTTCTGATAAAAAAAAAAACGCAGATTTGTGCATCAGTGAACAAATTTTTAAGTGTGTAATGTTGGGCTTCATGCACTCCGTTTTTTTCATGTAGTGATAAGGAAGGGACTCTGTTAGTCCCTCAGATTGTTTGATTATATCTAGTTTATCCATCTCTAGATTATACAGATGTGCCCACAGTCGATACAAATGTGCATGAGTTACAGAGCAACAGATATTATTTTGCAATTCACCGCCTGAAAACATTATGGGAAAATTTGTGTTTCTGAAAGGCAATTGAGCAGCTATGGGGAACTTAATACTTCAATTTAGGATTTTAAATCACGTTACAGGACCTGTAAACAATTTACCTCTCAAGTCACAGCACAGCATGCACAACAGCCAGGCAGTTCTTCAGCATGACCTAGAGGAGAACGTGTGCAAATAGTTAGACAGGTGGTGCATGCTGGTGTGAGGAGTGTTAACCGCTGCCCCTCCGAGACCTTCAATCATCTGCACCATCAGCCCTGAATGAGTCATTTTCTGTGTGTCCATCATTTCATTACTGCAGGAAGCGAGCCACCTGTATTCGAGCACCTTCACTCAACACTACACCCATTCTCAGACAGATGGTGGGTGACATGTGATCGGGAAAGAGATGGCTCTCGGAAATAAAGCAGTTCTGACTGCAGCGAGAAGGCGCCCGTTGTTCTGCTTCCTCATGAATGGCTCGAGATTGAGCTTGAAGTTTGCTTGTTACTCTATAGACCTGGTTCCATGATTTATTGCTTAAGCGCTTAAAATGTGCAGCACGCTATCATTGCAGTACTGAGGCCACATTTCTTTAGCTTTCCTTTAATTTGGAGAGGCGCTGGAGCTCTAATCTCAGATCCTGACTTGGAAAAGATAATTATAGAACCCTGCATTAAAAAAGGGTTTGTTGCATGCTATGCAGGGTAAAATATGTTTCACTGGTATATAACCATCCACAACGAATTGCTAAGAATGACCAATTAGATATTAACACTGTTGAAATAGATCATTGTGTTTCAGCCCAGTATTTATAAATCTGATTTGCACACTCTCTCTGTTACAGTTAATATAATCAGCTTATAATGTTGCACAATTAATCATATTAGAACATGTTTGATGAATGCAAAAGAATAACTCTGTAATGTTCAATTTGTGTCATGTTTATGAATATTATATCAAGACGTATATACTGCAATGTTTTTGTGCCTGTATGTCTGCGGACCCTGTACAGGGTCTGGAATGAAATGGAAAGTATATACACTTTACATTTTAAATATCTGTGGAGGAGCTCTGACCTCAGATGTGGTACTATTTGAAAGCTTAGAGTCTCTACTTTGTGACATTACACAAAGTAACTTATTTACACTAAATTACTTAAATAAATGGTATCATTTCCGCCTGGATTTGGCCTACCCAAATTGAAAAGCTTCAAAATTGTCCTCACTTCAGATCCATTTGAATAAATCTTGCATACAACATGATACAGACAAAACTCTTGTTTCCAGTGTTTGCTGCCATCTAGTGGAAACAGCCAAAACTGTCAGCAGGGTGCTAGAGCACACACGGAATTTTATTTATATAGGCGGAAACCCCCCAAAATGCTATAATACATAATGTATGTCTCTAGCCTTGATAGATCTGCAAAATGACAGCTTGCTATTTACTATTATTTATTTAAATATGAATCAGAAAATGAACAGATATTTCCAGTAACAGCTGGAAAAAGAAAATTGACGCACATAAGTAAACTTGGGCTAGTAATAAAAATTCCCTTATTTAACATAAAAATAAACTAAATGTGAAAACAAGAGTTCATATGATCAAAGCCACCTTGACTGTCAACTAAAGACCACATCATTCTATATATAAACTATATTGCCAAAAGTTTTGGGACACCTGCCTTTACATGCGCACATGCAGACTTTAATGACATCCCATTCTTAATCTATAGGGTTTAATATGGAGTTGGCCCACCCTTTGCAGCTATAACAGCTTCAGCTCTTCTTGGAAGGCTTTCCGACAAGGTTTAAGAGTTTGTTTATGGGAATTTTTGACCATTCTTCTAGAAGCACTTTTGTGAAGACCGGCACTGATGTTGGACGAGATGGCCTGGCTCGCAGTCTCCTCTCCAATTCATCCCAAAGGTGTTCAATCGGGTTGAGGTCAGGACTCTGTGCAGGCCAGTCAAGTTCCTCTACACCAAACTCACTCATCCATGTCTTCCCGTCATGTTGGAACAGGAAGGGGCATCCCCAAACATTTCCCACAAAGTTGGGAGCATAAAACTGTCCAAAATGTCTTATGCTGAAGCATTAAAAGTTCCTTTCACTGGAACTAAGGGGCCAACCCCTGAAAAACAACCACACACCCTATCCACCAAACTGGAGAGAAAATGTGAAAAAGCCTTATCACTGTAATAAAAAAAATAATAATAAAAAAAAAAACACATTCATTGTACACCGTTTCAACAAATTACAAAGTTACCTTATATCTTATAAATGTGTAAAACAACAACAACAGCAACAACAAAAAGTACACAATGCTCTATTACCATACCATTTCATTTCAAATGTGAATAGATCCTTTGTGGACTTATATAAAAAAAAAAAAGAAAGGACAGAAAGCAGAAAGAGTAGAAAGGGCAATCAGCAATAACTTCAAGATTAAGAACTGAAATAAAAGCATTATGGCACAGTGAAGAAGCCTCCACTGCATATCCCCTGCCCTTTTAGATAACGGTGGCTTTTACTTTTTTACATTCGGTGGTGTTCCTCCACTACTGTCAAATGATGACTTGTTCGCAAGTCTCGCGAAACGTTGGAGAGGCTCCTTCGCAAGAGGTGGCTACGCATCACCCGCTTTTAATTAGCGCGCGTTTAGTCGGAAGATGATGGCCGAAGCAGAGGAAAATATGTGTGAGCTCAAGTTTAGTCTATGTTTTCACTCCAAGATGTCAAAAAGAATAGTTTCATAATGCTATGCATGCTGTATATGCACCAAAACAAACTGACATCTTAGCATAAGAGAATTCCAGCTCCAACCTGAAAAAACATGTAACGATAAGTGTCACAATGATGCCTATATTTGTACACTATTAATGTTAATTTGGTAACTATGGGCACTTTTCCCTTGTTGTAACACTTTTACTTACCGTCCAGGTGTTTTCCTCATATGCGCTCATGCAAGCAAATACAAATCATTTCTTCCAAACACACGTCCACGAACAAACAAGTATGTTTTAAGAAGAGCTCTGATTTACGGAGCCCCAGACATGCAGTAAAAAAACTAGTAGGTTAAATCGTGCACACGATTTACTATTTCGTTCCCTCGATTTATAAATCATGCGTACGTTTAACTAATTAGTTCCCTCGATTTGCTAAATCATGTGCACAATTTATAAATCGAGGAAACAAATTAGTAAAGCGTGCGCAGGATTAAAAATTGATGGAACGGAATAGTTAATCGTGCGCATGATTTATATGTAACCCGGTTTAAAAAGAAAAAAAAATATGAGGTGATAAGTGATGCTTGTAGTAGGCTTATCATTTAATATTCCGATCCTATAAATAGTGTGATTTAAAAGGGTTAAAATTCATTCAAAAGTTTGGATAAAAATGTCAAAAATAGTTTAAAAATGATTATATGTTTATTGTTTTAAACAAGAGATAATGTACTTCTGAAAACTGTCTAAACCAGCATTTATGGGGTTAAGAACGATAGGGCGGAGAGTCAGAGTCGCGGGTGTTTTTTTTAGTTTGAGAGATTAGACAGACCAGAGAGAGGGGAGGAGAAGCAAAAGAGTGAGCGTGAAACAGGGATTTTCTGAGTTAACTTGTGAATTAGTAGTGCACAATCCAGTGTGTAACTTGTGTCTTAGGGTTGTTTTCACAACAACCAGTGAGAAGTGACAAGCTGCATATTGAGGAATGGGTGGAATTTCTACATGAAGTTCAGAGACTGTTTACTTTTGTGCTACTGCTAATGCTAATGATTAGCCACCTTGCCGTAAAGGCTGGAGTCTTCTAATTACAAATGCATGACGTTGTCTAGTTAAAGTTTGACTCCCTCAGTTAAACAGTTCAAGGGGTTTATTTGCTGTTTTCGAACTGAAGACAGGGAAGAGACTTCAGACAGAGCTTGGAGAAACCAGGACTTCTCTTGTGAGTTTTATGGGAAATGAGAAATTAACGGAGTTCGTGTTGAAATGCTGATTGGATGCTGAGCCTGCTCCTGTGATTGTTGGAGAAAAGACTGGACAGAAACATTAACTCAAGGTATCCTTTATTTTGTTTGCTCGCTGACGAGTGAAGTGGCCATTAAGTTTTGGGCCACTACGACACAAGCACTGCATCAGGCCTGCTACGTTATTTTAGTTTTATAATAATTTTGGTTGCCGGCTTTATATTGCATTAAGGTGTGTGTGTTTGGGCCCACTAAGTGTGTTGGTTTAAGTGATTTTGAAGTTATGACATTCTTTTGAACATCAAAGTTTTCTGAAGGAATCCATCTGAAGGTTAACAGTGTTTAAATTGTTTTCTGTGCATATAGATGGTACAGTATTGACATTATTTTCCTTTAAAAAAAGAGGGACATTTTATGTTGAAGGTTTAAAAAAGAGCAAGCATATCTTTATTTAATTTTCTTATTTTTTGAAGATAATTTCTTTACTGAGTAAATAATTTATATATTTGTGACCTTGTGTTGTGTTACTTCATTACTTAACGGTAGGTTATCATTTTATTCCGAAAGATTCATATAAAGACACTTACAGGTTAAACATTTTTTCTTTAACTATAAATTAAGAAGCAAGAATTCATAGTTAGGCTAGAAAAACATTTTGTGTGTACTTTAAAAGAGAGATCCAAGATAACAGTTAAAACTGAGTTAATCAGGGTTAAAACACATTTGATAAAAAACCTTAAAAGAACCCAAAAGCCCTGCCCTCATCAATATACGTGCTGAGGGGAGCGCTACATATAAATCGAGGGAACGAATGAGTAAATTGTGCACACGATTTGCCTTATTTTTGTTGCATGTCATGTGCGGGGCTCCGTACTGGATAGCCCAGCACACCATTAATTTACACTTTTTAGCCATTAATCACACGCACACACGTCAACCTTTCAAGGAGAGGTGTGAAAGCTCTCCAAATAGTCTTAAATTCAGGGTTTTTGCTTTTGATCAATCAGATAAAGAAACTAGTAACTAGTAACAAACTACTTGAGTAGTTTTCATTTAATACTTTATTACTTTTACTTGAGTAAATATTTCCATAAGGAATTGTACTTTTACTTGAGGACAGATTTTGGCTACTCTACCCACCTCTGTCTTCAACACCCAATACTCCAGGCCATTGTATTTCAACTTTATCGTTCAGTAATTTTTTATTAAAAACTTTAACACATATTTTATAAAAAAGATTTGCCAGTGGCTGTAAAAAAAATTCCAAACACAAAAGGTCTTTCAGCATATAAAAAAGTTCCGCTACAACCATCTAAGTTAGATAACATGGTAATCATAGAAAAACACTTTTTATTAGGGGTATTTACTTCCCCATATCCTCTTAGTGAGGGTGTTTGTATATCTGTCCATCATCAAATCATTTTCTTCAGTACTGACCAACAATTTCCAGTTCTTTAGCATTTGCTCAACAGTCAGCAAAGATCTGACCTTTAGACAAGAGGCCACTTCTTTGGTTCTTTCAAAGTCAGCTACATGAATCAAATGTCCAAACGTGAAGATCTGTGAACTCCGCAACAGAATATTAAGTCCATGAAAGGAGCAATTGTCATTTGTTAAATAATAATCAAGGTCCGTTTATTAGCGGCTCCTTCAAAAGCCAGTGAAGAGAAGGTATTGTCTCATTTCTCTCTGATTCAAAGAGACTCCAAACCTTAACAGAGATTGCAATAAAACACTGGTTTTAAAAACTTCAGTTTTGTGTAAAATGGAGCATATAACAGCCCGCCACCCATTCACTAATGATCCATACAGAAATCTTTGTAGAAATTACAAATGAAAGGCTGCTATTCTACTTTTCAAATGTATAAAACCATGAACACCCTCCTCTTTAGGTAAATGCAACACACTCTGTGAGACCCAGTGCAACTGATCCCCAAAAAAGTCAACCAAAATCCATTGAACCTTACTAGTTGTGTTGGAGGATCCAAACATGCTTACCTATGTCAAAGACTACTAAATTATTCACCATTATTGTCCTCCATTTATATGTCAACTTTGGTATTAACCACTTCAATTTATCAAGCCTGCCTTTCACTTTACCACCCTTCCCCAGTTTTTCTGAATGAACATTTCATCTCCCAGATACACTCCTAAGTACTTAAAACCACCTGTACCCCAGGTTAAACCATTGGGAAGACTTGGTTTCCCTTTTGACCAATTTTCAATTAATCTCTTGTTCCAGTTCTAAAAAAAGATTGTTCCAATCTTCTAAAACTTTCATTAAAACCGCAGATTTTTTTGTCCACTCATTAAAAACCACCACATCAGCATGGGCAGATAAAAAAACTGTTTTTACAAATAGGTAGATTCAAACTACAAATATTTTCTCTTAATTTTTGCAACAAAGGTTCTACATCAAGTGCATATAACATTCCAGACGAAGAACAGGCCTGTAAAATACCCCTACAGACTTTAAAAGGAGTGCATAAGCCACCGTTTATCTTGAGCACACACTCTCAACGTCACCATAGAGTACTTTCACTTTATCAATAAAATCCTGACAGAATCCAAAGGCTTCTAATGTAGAGTGTTCATCCCTATCAAATGTCTTTTCTTGATCTAGTGAGAGAAGCCCAATATCAATGTTAAGCACCTTGGAGACATCAAAAATATCCAGGATAAGGGCAACATAGTCAAAAACTGACCTACCATTGACACAATAAGTCTGATCCGGATGCACCACCTGATCCATTACTCTAGCGAACCTATTAGTACAAATCTTTGAGAGCAATTTATAATAAGAGCAAAGGAGCGAAACAGGACACCAGTTCTTAATTTCTAAAAGATCTCCTTTTTGGGGGAGAAGAGTGATGACCAATCTACAGCTACTTAATGGCAACCGGCCTGAGCCCAAACTGTCATTAAGCACCCATAAAAGGTCCTCCCAACCTCTGTCCAAAAAGACATGTACAATTCAATTCCTGGGACTTTACCAGAATCCATGCCTTGAAGGCATATGTATATATATTTTTTTTATTTTATTTTTTATTTTATTTATATGGTGCATCCAGCGGTTCGATACTTAAAAAAACGAGAATGAACCAGAGCTCCTTGTGCTTTCAACCCCGTAGATCTGCTAGCTGGGTTTTCTTATTTGAGATAATGTCGGTGTAACTGATTACTTGTTTGAATCAGCTAAAAATCAGCTCTGTAATTTAATTATCCTCCAGGGCCTTCATAGAACTATTAAACTCTTTGGTGACATTGCGGGTGTACTGTTGACAAAACTTCGTTTTATTTGGACCCTTCCAAAATCCCACCACAGTCTTGAAATTAATCTTTTTTATTTTATTTTATTTTTTTATAACTCTTCCCAAAATATTTTAAATACATCCTTAAAATCCTTACTACACAATAAGTTGGTATTGAAATACCAGTATGCACTATGTGGTTGAATTTGATTTAAAAAGAAAAAGCCCAATACCATATGATGATCAGAAAAACTGACCGTGACATGACACAACTTTTAAAAATACCCTACTGATGTTTAAAACCATGAAACCAGTCTAATCTAGCAAGAGATAGAAAATTGTCACGAATATGAGCCTATGTATACGGTCTCTGTCCGTCATGAAAATTTTTCCAAACATCACATAAATCATTCACATCTATCATCTTAATGAGACTGTAACGTGAAGGCATATGATTTCTGTCAATATTATTTTCCATACAATTAAAATCACCTTCTAAAAATAAATATTCTTTAGTACTGCATTTTTGTAATGTGGAACGGTGGACATCTAAAAACACCAATATTTCCATTGGAGCATATACACAAACAAAAACATATTTTTCAAAAATTGCTCTTATTTTAAAAATGATTCCTTTTTACAATCTCATCAACTTGAGACTGGACAAAAACTCTTAGTAAATAAAATACCCACACCCACAGTGTGGTGTTGTGACTGAGGACAGAAATACCATCCCACTCGTGCATCCAATCAGCAGCATTTTTAACATCACTGTGTTACTTGGATAAAAGTTGCATCTTTTTTTTCTGTTTAATGACTTTTTCTTTTACTATTTATCGTGCCATTCACATTCAAGGATGTAATACACACTTCAGCCATACTTAGAAATTAAAATCAGACTATGATTCATATTCATTGATTTAAGCTTTTTCACTGCCATCATTTAAATCCATATTGACTTTACACTATTTCCTGTACACCTCCTCCAGCCATGAATTTTTAGTTTTTCTCCGCAAACTGTCCTACATCTGGGAAGAACTCATTGACCAACATCTTGTCTTCTTTGTTGATTTGAGGAACAGTTTAATGTCATCTACATCATAATTGCGGCTGGAAAACTCATTTTGTAACCCTTGTAACGTAACACTTGAGTCAGATAACTTACTGTCACTCTCTGAATCAGTCGCTCAACATGTTCAAGATCCAATTTCTTTAATTGTCTAAAATCATAAACTTTATCTGACTTCTTCCTTTTCAAAGAAACTTTAAACAATGCTTGTTCTGAATCAATTTCATTAGGCCTATCGTCAACCGATCATCCCCCATAACCATTTCGGAGTCTCTTTTAATCGCTTGACTCACCTTTGTCTCCCTCATTCTCAAAACTTTGCACTATTGATTTCTTCCCCCACTGAAACCAAAGCATCCTTCACAGTCCCAATGCTCTTAGCTCCATCATGATTGCTCGTGCTGGACCTTCTGTGTCGGCCAAATGATTGTCTTCCTCCTGAGATTGGCAAAGTGGAATCTGCCCAGGGAAAGACACCGGCTCACCCAAAGGGCGCACAGCTTGCCTTGGCACTGGTAGTCCAAGACGATGGCATCCACTACCACATCCTGCCAACCTCTGTTTGGAGACAGCCTTTCCTTTCTGCTGGTGTCCAAAGCAGACAAAAGCTGTTCTGAGGTTCTGAAGCTCTGTGTGCAAGTATGTTGTAACAGCTTGCACAGGCCGTGAACGGGACAGAGCAACACAAGGGCTGGGTTTGCCTCTTCTGGAGGCAGGGGGGCTCGATGTCACAGCTGATATGGCCGACAAAGCACTTGTTTTTGGCCGCAGGAGCACGGATTCCCTTAGCAACGAGCAGACTGAGGGGCAGCTCGCGACAGCCTGGTAGCGGAGATCACGCAGGCTATTGATTGCCTCAGCCTGCTTCTGAGCTTCCGAGAACTGATTGGGACGGTCCTCAGCAGCGTTGCTGAAGAGGCAAGCTTGCGAGACAGTGCGCTTTCTTGTCGCTCCTCTGTCGACATCTCACACCTTCTCAAGGTTTAGCCAGAAATGCCGCTTCTGGATCACCAAGGTGGACATCTTGTGGTTGAGGGCCTGCGTCGTTACTTTCATCGCCTAGAGGGTGAGGTTAGTCGCTGTGCGCAGATCCTACATATACCAGAACTACCTTCGTGCATTATGAGTGCTTTGGCCTAGTGGACTTGCAGGGTGGCGATTGCATGTAGGGCGGGAGGTGGTCTGTCCAGCAACACCGACGGGAGCTGTGGCTGACCCCTGTAGGTAGTCTTACGTAACTAGACCTTCAGTCTGACGACAGAAGGTCTAGACTCCATTGCAACTTTCATTGGGAAAGGGCGGCTCAGAGGCCGTGTGACTAACATGTAAAGCAACCAAACAATTTTTTTTGACCCACAGATATGTGATTGAAAAAGTCATTTTAATTGTTTTACAGTGATTAGACAGTAACTGGCTGTTTGAAATGGATCCAAACAGACATTTGCTCAGAAGTGAAGGAAAAGATGAACACACTGACAGCAGACAACACGCCTGGTGTAGGTGATTTGGATGACAAACGAATTTGCATATCAACCTTTGCAATACATATTTATGCTCTCATAATTCATTCAGGCTGATACCGTTTTTTTTTAAAAGTCCAGATATTGCAAAGCTCTTTCATTATTTAGTCATAAACATTATTAATATTCACAAGAAACATTACCATATAGCAGTCAAATACCAGTTGTTCTGGGAAATAACATGGAGGGATCACCTTTTCCGAAGCTTCCTCATCAGCTGTCTCTCCCTTTTAAGACAAGTAATGGTTTACATCTGATCTGACAAATGAGCTTTTGCAGCCTTTCTCTCATTAGCATTTCAAAAGGTGTGGTAGCCTCTCCGATCTCTGATAAAGGCTGGAGAGATTACTGAAGGGTTTTGGAGAAACTTTGTGCTGCCAACTGGTTCCATGAAGAAATCACTTCTGACAACAGCACTGCTCTTTGAAGAGAGTTTCCAGGGATTAAGATTGTAGGAACTCTGCCTCCCTGCAACCTGTTTTAATGCAGGTCAGCACACAAGAGTCCCTGTATGATGTTTTTGGGTAATGTTTGAGTAAACCTATGCTGCTTGACTCAAGCTTCAATAAATTATAGGTTGAATGACCTTCAAATGGTGTCAGAAATCCCCCTGCAATGAAATTGAAGGAACCTGTTCTTGAATTCACATAATTTTGTCATTCTATGACAATTCATTCATATTTTCGCAGTTTTGACTTGTAATTCTGAGGGGGGAAAAGTCAACAATTCTATAAAGAAACTGAACTATGAAATATAAACTTTCAGAATTGTGAGAATTATATTAAATATAAATTGTTTTTCTAATATTATAAAGACAACACTAAAATATTTAAATTTATTTATTGTTTAGTATTTAAATTTTTTTTCTGAACTTTTCCACTGCCCCCCTGATGCTTAGGGTCCTTAACCCCAGTTTGAAAACCCTTAGTAAATTACTGTCATTATTTAAAATTTTAGACCACTTAGACTGGACTTTTTTCACCTTCTATAATCACTAGAAAGGTTGACCCATTGAATAAATCACATTAAAGGAGCTTTGTTAACAAAACTGATTGAGTTTTTCATGTGAATGGCCCTCGATCTGCATTAGCTTGCACACTGATTGATTGTTACAATCAGTATGTAATCACTTAATGTAATCAGATAACATCTTCCCAATGAACTGTTAATGTAACGCTTTGCTTTTAAATGTAAACCAAAAATTGTCAAACAAGTAACGCAAGTTACTTTGTTTTCCTATTTGTTGACTGACAGCTCTCCTGTCCCCGTGTTTAGAGAAATCATGGAGCAAGAAGAGAGGTGTTGTGTGCGCTGAGTAAACATGATGGTTATTCTGTATGAGCATGCAATAACTCAAACTGATCCAGTGCTCCTCAAAATGAATAAAAACAGTGAAATGCAAATTCAGAATATCAATAAAAGCTGCAATAATAAAATGTTAAAAAGCACAAATATACTTTATGCATTTCATCTCACTTTATTAACCAATATATTTTCTGCTTACCATTCATGATCCAATTCAACCATATTTTGCATCCTATTTGCAATCCAGAATGACAGCACAGCTTAAAAGTTAGTTTGAGCTGTACAGGTGTTTGCATTTCCTTCAGCCTTCACTCATTTTACTTTTGGTGTGAAAGGGCCTATACATTTGCCAAAAATATAACGTTGTTGTTGTTGTTGTTGTTGTTGTTAAAGCAAGCCTATTTGAGAAAAAGTAACAACGCATTCATTTCCATTACTTTTGTTACTTAATTACTTTTTTGAAAGTCACAATATTGTAACATTACTTTTAAAAGTAACGTTCCCCAACACTGGTTACGACAATTAACTGTAAAAATCATGCATTCTAATCATAACGGCTTGATTGTATTTTTCAGGAATACTTTACAGGGATCACAGTATTGTCAACAAAGGTTTCTCCTCTTCTGACTTCGCTGTGTGTGGCAGACTGCTGCAACCCTACTAAACTTACACATCCGACACCCTAACTAAAAGCCAAAATAATCTTATCACCAAGAATTACAGACAGCAATCGTGCTGACAGCCATCTGTGAGAGCTGAAGTTAACTATTCAGTATCGGTTATGCTTATCCTTAACAGACAGATGCTCTCTCTCCTCTTTTGCCCACAGGCTCAGTTCCTGCTGGACACTGATAAATCGCAGTCATAGCTATTGCAATTTGCCTGGAAAGACAAGAGCTGATGCCGACTGAATCGCTCCCCGATGAGTAATCTGCACTTGGTGGGCAGTTGAAAAGAATATGATAACCCTGACATCACCTCAATTTCGAAAAGCTCATCCGCTCCCTCCTGTCTGTTCCCACGTCTTGACAGAGGTTGCTAAGGTTATAAATGATCCACATTTCTGTGGCTCTTTCGACAGGGCCGCATTCTTATTTGAGGTGCACACTGATAGAAGGACAGCTAATGTGCCCCATATGTGAGCTAAACAAATATAAAGGCTTCACACATAGCATGAAGAAATCCACTCACTGAACTACCATGATTGTGTTAAGTATGTTCTAACAGCTTGCACCTTGACTTCATATAGTAGAGGCTGGGGTTCACATCCACTTATTTGATCCTATTTTGTTGGTGTTTACAGGCAGAATGATATATTAATTCATCAACCATATGTGGAATAAGTAGAGTCATTTTTTTAAACTTCTATACATGCACAGAGCAACGTTTTATTACTTACATATATAATTACACACAAGCTAAAAAAAACAAAACAGGTTTGATATGAATACATATTAATATGTTGGCATCTCGGGCAACATTTAAATATACGGTTTGGTGTATATCGTATCCAATATCATAGTAAAATGCATGTTAATAAGCAACTAGTTAATGAGCGTTCCCTAATCTAAAGTGTCACCCCCTAATATCTAAATTGTATCTAAATTATACTTTCTGCAATGGCATTGTAGATCTCAATAAAATAAGTGGCATTGGTGAAATCTTACTTTTTCAGTAAATGCAGCAGTTTTTCCCCTTTTTTTGCATTGCATACTCTTTGCAATAAATACCTAGATTTCATGGGCGACATTGGTAAGGGAGACACTGTTGTCATAGGTATAAAGCAGGGGCAGGGGGCACAAAGCTCAAAGCTGCGTTCTGCTTTGTTAGTATGGTACCATGACACAGCGGACAGGGGGTTAAAGATATACACAAAATCCCTGGAGCCTGGAAGCGAATCAGTTGCTGACATTACAGGCATCTTACAAAATTTTGTCAGCAGATAATGTTTTTCTGATCTTTGTCTGTGGTTATCAGGGTTTCAGACCCAGCTAAAAAAACAGCTGCAGTTTTATACAGCTGATTACATAGAGAGAAACAAGTAATGCGGGCAGAAAACCCTCTACCTTCAGATGAGTAGAAAATAAACCAAAAGTAGAAAATAAACATTAACAGTTCAGCTAAAAATGCAGTTGTTATTTACTTACCCTCATAAAAGAAGAATTTATGAAGGATCTCAGACCCAGTGATTTACCTGCAGTGGTTTCTGTTACACATGTCACTTGTAGGCAAGCTTGACGAACCCATGTGCAGTTTATTGAAATCCAAAAATATGAACAAATACAAGATAAACAGAGATTTTACTTGGCATGACTATAAAAGACTCACTAACCTCACGTTACCAATAAAAATACTAGACATTATATTATATGAGGGCTATATACACACACACACTCAATACTAATAACCAAACAAGAAACACCTGAACACAATGAACCAATCAAAATGTGACTCATAAGACAAGGAACCAATAAGAACATAAGACACATGACCAAAACCAACAGAACAGGCTTGTTTGAGATGAGCAAAATCTGCGCAGAACCGATCACCGGTGATCAGCGCGAGATGCATGCCGGTTAGAAATGTGTCCGAGGGCGGTCTTCCTTCCTCTGATGTCATGCTGACGTATGTCAAAGAACTCTCGCGAGCGAAAGGCGGATGTGTCGGATTCTGCAGTCGAGCGCAGTTGCTCTCCACCGACTGCGCTGGGCAAAAGCATGATGGGAAACGACTTACTGACGACACAGCTTAATGCTCATTGGTTTAAACAAACGTGACATGTGATTCTTTTTTAAATGTTTGATTTTAAAACTCTGATATCATGTTTTAATGTCTATAAATTATGTGTGAATATTCCCAAACTGTGCGACAGTGCGACCTCTCAGTGGGTTATGTGATTGTTGTCATATTTATAAAAATATATAAAAACATGTATGTAATTAAAGTAAAAATGATTATAAACACGTCTTTCGAATGGAAATAAATAACAAAAACTTTGAGTGTCTTGTTCATAATATTTATTTTCATATAAAAGCAACAGAACTTAAATTACATCCAGTTTATCAGCAACGCAGTGCATGAGTGTGAATCCTGCGATATCCGCCTTTGATCTCGCAGGTGTCTGATCCACTACGAGAAGACAGAACTGTCCGTCTTGCCTGCACTTTTTTCACTCCTCCCTTCACTGCAGCCCCCTAGTCTCGCCATCATTTCAGGCGAGGCGAGGCGCATCTCAAACAAGCCTAACATGACACAAACAGGGGAGGGACAAGACATGATCACGTGATTGCAAGACACATGAGGATCATGGGAAGCACATGACAAACAGGAAGCAGAACTAGAGCATGAATACAAAATAAAAGACATGAGCACAAACAAAAACAAGTTATGCAACAAATTGGATGTAAGCTGCCGTAAAACCCAAAAGAAGAAAAATCCAAAACCAACCATGACAGTTTCCAAGTTAAAGGGTAAGTGCCATTAATTACTTACCCTCATGTCGTTCCAAACCCGTAAGACCTTCGTTCATCTTTGGAACACAAATTAAGATTTTTTTGTTTTTTAAATCCGAGAGCATTCTGACCCCTCAATAGACAGCAATTTAATTAGCACTTTCAAGGCCCAGAAAGGTATAAATACATCGTTAAAATAGTCCATGTGACTCCAGTGGTTCATGTTATGAAGAGACAAGAATACTTTTGGTGTGTAAAAACAAACAAAAATACCAACTTTATTCAACAATTTCGTTCTAGACTGTGTCAATCTTATAGGCAGTTTAAGTTGTAAACAGTGTAGCTCCTGCGTCATCATCACACAGGTGTCGTGGAACTCGAAAGCGCTGCTCTGTTTTTACAACGGAAACTGCGTAGGAGACTGACACAGGCTAGAACGAAATTGTTGAATAAAGTCATTATTTTTGTTTGTTTTTGCACACAAAAATGATCTCGCCTTCATAACATCAAGTTCGAAGTCACATGGACTATTTTAACGATGACTTATACCTTTCTGAGCCTTGAAAGTGTTAATTAAACTGCTGTCTATGGAGGGGTCAGGGAGCTGACGGATTTCATCAAAAATGTCTTAATTTGTGTTCTGAAGATGAACGAAGTTCTTACGGGTTTGGAACGACATTAGGGTGAGTAATTAATGACAGAATTTTCTTTTTTGGGTAAACTAACCCTTTGAAACCTCATCTGGGGGGAAAGAATAACACTGAATAATAGCTGACATCTTTGTTCCTCACACATATCCTATTGCATCATAATACATTTTGCCATTCTTCTTAACAGCTTTTCTCACTAGCCATTGTATGCAAGATCCCTGCTTGAAAATGCATTAAATATTAATGGAAGAAAGTAAATGAAATGAAGGTGAATAAAATATAACAGAATTTTTAGTTACACTATCCCTTTAAAGACAAACAGAAAAAAACAACAACTGCATGACAGTAGGTTTTGTGTGCCATCAGGCTTAATAGGACAGTTAAATAAGTGGACACAGTGCATTCAAAGCATGAGAGAACTGTTCTTGCTTCACTGCTCTGATGTGGAATAGAAAGACAGCTGCAGTCTGCTGTTACAGTAAAGAGCATTACAGCATTTTCCTATTTCTGTCCACCTTTTGTGATGGATTTTCATATTTTAAGATTGAAAGTCTTGGTCTGTGATATGGGTAAAATCAGAAAATATATCCATAAAGACACTTGAATAGTAGCCAAAATAAAATTGAATGTGACCTTCATATAAACACGGTCTACAAACAAAAATAAATAAAGAAAAGGTCTACCCCTGTAACATAAAAGCACCCAAAGTTGAAGAAAACCCTAGTGAAATTTAGATTAAATTAGATTAAATTAAACAAAATACATGTGGCAATGTCATGTTTGTCTGCAGTAATCTGTTATCTACTCACTTCGTCCCCTCATGGCCTTCACTTATGTGAATTCAAAATCTAGAGGAAAAGCATAAATACTGGAGCTTAAAAATTTGATTGAATCTCTAGAGGGCAACAAATGGGACGAGGAGAAAGGGATACAACTTCATCTACCTGTCACCATTCCTCTAAGGGAAAATCAATCACAATGAAAAAGGAGGGGAAATTGAGATGGTAACATATTCTTTTTCTCCCCCTTCTCTTCCTCAGGAAGCATCATCTGTCAGGATCTCCAGTAAAAGGCCCGAGAAACTATTTGCAGGACAGATCAGAAGATGAGGACTTGACCCTGACACTCTTCACCTGTAGGACAGGCTGTGTAGTGAGGCACGGGCTGTGTAGTCTTGGGTTTGGGGGGCTACAAAGGGAGAATGATGTGGGCAATATTCATGCGTGATCAGGGGGAGAAGTGAGCTGGAGGTCGCTTTATCGTTTCAAAGATCACTTGGTTCACTGGGTTCACTCAACGGTTGATAGTTCAAAGGCAGCTGGAACATGTGATAAGTCACTTCTGTCATGGCAAGTCTGTCAAGATATTAATATTCCAGCCATGTAGCGTGAACATATAAACCATCTGTCAAAGCTTATCAACACACAGAATGTGTACAAATTTCACAGTAGCTTCAGTGTTTTGCATGCTTCAAGCTGACCTGAATTCACTTGTATTTTCAGATATTCAGAAATTAATCTAGTTTAGGGTAAAAGTCTCTTTTGCTCACCAAGGCTGCATTTATTTGATCAGGAATACAATAAAAACAGTAATATTGTGATGCGTTATTACTATTTTAAATAACTGTTGTCTGTTTGAAAATATTTTAATGTGTGATTTATTCCTGTGAGGTCAAAGCTGAATTTTCAGCATCATTACTCAGTGTCACATTATCCTTCAGAAATCTGTGTAATATGATGATTTTTTGCTCAAGTAACATTTGTTATTATTATCAATGTCTATCTATCTATCTATCTATCTATCTATCTATCTATCTATCTATCTATCTATCTATCTATCTATCTATCTATCTATCTATCTATCTATCTATCTATCTATCTATCTATCTATCTATCTATCTATCTATCTATCTATCTATCTATCTATCTATCTATCTATCTATCTATCTATCTATCATCACACTCTTTTAGGTCACACAACTCTGGGCTTCTGGTAGTACCTAGGATAGCAAAGTCCACTAAAGAAGGGAGAGCGTTTTCACATTTAGCTCCTATACTCTGGAATAGCCTTCATATTTTTAGCCAAACATTTACATAATGCATCTCATAACCCTGTAACTATCTTTTTTAAAAAATTTAGACAAATAAATTTTTTTATTCATTTTTGTTGTATTTCCTAAATCCATCTCAATTAAAATTTAAATTAAATTGAACGAAAAAAGGCTTTGTCAGACGTGCTGACAAACAATGCAGACAGCGCAAGATGGCAATGAAACAATCTACACAGGTTTAAGACACTGTGTGCATGGCAAAAAAGCCACATAAATGTAAGATAAAGCCCCCACAAAAACACATCATGTCTGTGTTTGACTGACTTACAAAACAGAGAGAGGGGGGAGGGGGCATGAGGCTCAGAAAGGCCCATGGGTGTCTCTGCATAATCCAGAACATAGTCTTTAATGCTGCATCTTACAGCCAGTGAGAAACCCAGCTCATCTGGAATGCGCCAAGCACAAACAAACACTCTTTCAACCTCCTAATATTGTAATTGGAAGATAAGAGCTGCTCCATGATGAGCATTAGAGAAGTGCAGCTGGCACATGGAAGCAAGCGGGCGGCGTGGATGTGCAGCCAGTCAGGCAGAAGCTTCTTCGGATCACTCTTTTTCCCACTCCCTCTGATTCTTTCTCTCTCTATCTCTCCCACACTTTCTGTCTCTCTGCAAGTGTGCCTCGCTGCATATCACGCGACGTCACGACAGCTACGCAGATGATTCATAGTGCAAATTATTTGGGGTGAAAAGACAGAAGTTGTCTGTGTTCTGCTGTGCTATTTTTATCCATTTTCAGCAAGTCACGTCAATATCTGCTGACTTTCTGATCGCCAAAATGAAGCGGACAACCCCTTTGTAATTAAAATTTTCTCCAGGGATGAGAATCGTAAAGAATTTAATGATTCCTCTTAATGATTCTAGCTCCTTGACTGTGCCATTAATGATTATTTTAGTAGTTCTGAGGAATAAATATTTGGACTAAACAAATGCATTTCATTTCACTTCAAGTCAAGCATACTGTGTTGGTTCACAGTGTCTTGGTTCACTAAAAAGAAACGGATCATATTCATTTGTGTGTGTGTGTGTGTGTGTGTGTGTGTGTGTGTGTGTGTGTGTGTATATATATATATATATATATATATATATATATATATATATATATACACACTCACCTTAAGGATTATTAGGAACACCTGTTCAATTGCCTGTTAATGCAATTATCTAATCAACCAATCACATGGCAGTTGCTTCAATTCATTTAGGGGTGTGGACCTGGTCAAGACAATCTCCTGAACTCCAAACTGAATGTCTTTGACTGAAATAACAACTCGTTACAAACGAGGTATGCAGCAAAGCATTTGTGAAGCCACAACACGCACAACCTTGAGGCGGATGGGCTACAACAGAAGACCCCACCGGGCACCACTCATCTCCACTACAAATAGGAAAAAGAGGCTACAATTTGCACAAGCTCACCAAAATTGGACAGTTGAAGACTGGAAAAATGTTGCCTGGTCTGATGAGTCTTGATTTCTGTTGAGACATTCAGATGGTAGAGTCAGAATTTGGCGTAAAAGAATGAGAACATGGATCCATCATGCCTTGTTACCACTGGGCAGGCTGGTGGTGGTGGTGTAATGGTGTGGGGTAGGGCTGCACGATTAATCTAAAAAATCCCGATCTCGATTCAAACATAAATGCGATCTCATTTCTTAATGTTGGCGATTCACTTACGTGTATTTCCCTCAGATCATGCTGCATTCACGCGTTATTGGTCACACCATAGCTTCACTCACACAATAACAAAACACTAACCAATCAATCATAAATCTCCACTTCTCTCCTCTCCCTCATTGGCCACGTTCCGCTGTTAGTTACTGACGTGTAACGATAAGAGGTAAAAATGAACCCCAGTGTGGAAAATCCCGGTGGCGACGGTGAGAGTGAAGATGTAACAACAACATTGGTACAAAAAAAAGGAGCACATTCCACCGTGTGGAGCTTTTTCGGGTTTCAACCTGAAGACGAAGCGCAAAGAGTTATAATTTGCAAACAGTGCTTCTGCATCGTCGCAGCACCGCAAGGTAACACCACTAATCCATACACCATCACCTCAAACGTCACCACAAAATACAGTACGAGATAGCCATAAGAGACAAGGGAGCCACACCAAAAAATACCAGCCGCCAGACCACGCAAACTTCCATAACTCAGACGTTGTACGGAGCATCGCCATACCCTCCAAGTTCCCAGCGGCACATCGATATAACAAAACCCATCACTTTAGCTAAAGACATTTAAGGCAATGATACAGACTTTAGACAAGCGCTACTCTTTGCCCTCTCGCAACTATTTTTCATCCGTTGCACTGCCAGGTCTATACACCCAGTGTCGAAAGACAGTCGAGGAAGAACTGGAAAATATGCAGAACTTTGCGGCAACAGCAGACCTATCGTCAAGCCGAACAATGGAGCCGTATTTAAGCTTGACAGTGCATTTCATAACAAATGACTTCAACATGAGAAGCCGCTGTCTACAGATGTCGTTCTTCCCTGCTGATCACACTGGCGAGGAACTGACACAAGGACTAAAAGAGAGTCTCAACTCCTGGAGTTTCGAGGAGGAAAAAATGGTGTGCATCACCACAGACAGTGGAGCAAACATTGTAAAAGCAGCCTCCCTGAACAACTGGACAAGGCTTCAATGTTTTGGCCATAGGCTACATCTGGCTATAGGTGAGCTGTGTATTAAACACCCAGTAAAATGTTCATATTTTCATTTAAATCAGAAGAATGGGTCCTTAATTTATTTTTTATCATTTAAAAAAACACGACAGAAAACAGAATAAAATAAGAACACATAACACATAAGGTACTATTTTAGGACTGCACAATTAATCTGATATATCTAAAAGTATAAATGGGCCCATTTTTATTCTGAGTCTTAAATGAACATTGAAGATTGTATTGTATGTTTCAACATTTTTTTTTAAATATTTTATTTATAGTTTTATTTTTTTACAAAAACACAAAAAGAAATAAGACCACAAGGCAAGATATGAAATAATCATAAAAATAGAAATAAACAGTAATAAGCATAGATTTACATCTAGTCTGTCTATAATTTGTTGTTTCTACATTTTAATTTAATTGTAACTAATTACTTTTATTTAAAATTGATTCATTTTTTTAAAGAATAAGCACACAATTAAGTTTATCCTGCTTTATTTTTGAATTTTATATATTGAATATTGAATTCAATATATTCAATATATTTTTTCAATATATTTTAATAGCCATTTTAACATTTAATGCAAGAAAATGTATGGAATGTTAAATTAATTTACTGCAGAGTTGATAAAGCATATTTTTATTTATAGAGAATGCAATGAAAGATTCCCGGATTGACCGTGCTGTGGGCCTTTGCAAAAAGCTTGTAGCCTACTTCAGCCATAGTTGGAAGCGGACGAGGGAGCTTGCTATTGCCCAAAAGGAGCTCAACCTGCCTGAACACCAGCTTAAAACGGAGTGCCCAACAAGATGGGGATCCCGACACGCTATGATCCAGAGGATCCTGGAACAGCAAACTGCTATTGGACATGTTCTCTCCACTGACCGGAAGGCAAGACACCTGACACCAACCTGGCAGGATATTGAAGTCCTTGAAGTGATCAACAAGACACTCACCCCACTGGCAGACTTTACTGATGCTCTGTCAGGAGAGCAGTATGTTACGGTCTCCTCAGTCAAGCCGGTCCTCCACCTTTTTGAGACAATGATGGCAGTGCAGGAAGATGATACAGATCTCGCACGATCAATTAAGTCAAAAATCCTGCATTACCTTAAAGAAAAGTATAGTGATCCACACACTCAGGAGCTGCTCGACATAGCCACAGTATTGGATCCACGATTTAAACTGGACTATGTCAGCGAGGACAACAAAGTCAGTGTCAAGGACAGACTGAAGAATGAGATGACTAGCGTTGGTATGGTAAGTATATCTTTACATGATTCACAATATGTATTGTCTCACAGAGTAAGACATTTACATTGGGCTACATTGTTAATACATTGAAATAATTGAAATTGGACTTTGCTAACCCACCATAGTTTTTACTGAGATGTTACTTTTGTTAACAAGTGTAGAATATTAAGATTTTTATTTGATCTTTTATCTTTTCCAGCGAAGTCCCCCCACAACTGCCCCCAGTGCCCAGCCTTCGCTGCCCCCCGCAGAAAAGAAGAGAAAGACCTTAGGCAGTTTTTTTAAAGCAGCAAAGGGCAATGAGGCAGCAGAACCATCTGATATTTCTTCTCAAGAGAATGATGTTGACATGGAGCTAAGCTCATATCTGCTCACAAGAAACATTGACAGCGAAGATGACCCCATAGTCTGGTGGAAAGAAAACAAGGGACAATATCCAATACTGTCTGTGCTGGCAAGGAAATACTTCTGTATCACTGCTACAAGTTCCCCATCAGAAAGTGTTTTTAGCACAGGGGGAAACATTGTAACATGCCAGCGTTCCTCCCTGAAACCTCAAAATGTTGATAGGTTAGTGTTCTTGGCCAAGAACCTTTAAAGTTATGTGCCAATTGGAGCAAAAAGCACAGGTTCTATTTAGTTATTTTATTTATTTTTGTATAATTTAATGTTCTCTTATGTTCAACAACATAAAGCTTGAAAATTATTCTCTTTAAGGGGTCTAAAATAAAGAAAAGAGAGTAGAGACATTTTTTGTTGACATTTTCCTGCACTTTATTATACTGAATGTCCTGTTTTTTGTTTTGTGTTTGTTTTTTTTTGTACTTGAGTGCAATAAATTTTGTTTGAAAAAAATGAGAATCGTGTAAGAGAATCGTGATCTCAATTCCCATGGCGAAAAATCGTGATTCACATTTTAGCAAGAATCGTGCAGCCCTAGTGTGGGAGATGTTTTCTTGGCATACTTTAGGCCCCTTAGTGCCGATTGGGCATTGTTTAAAGGCCACGGCCTACCTGAGCATTGTTTCTGACCATGTCCATCCCTTTATGACCACCATGTACCCATCCTCTGATGGCTACTTCCAGCAGGATAATGCACCATGTCACAAAGCTTGAAACATTTTAAATTTGTTTCTTTAACATTACAATGAGTTCACTGTACTAAAATGGCCCCCACAGTCACCAGATCTTAACCCAATAGAGCATCTTTGGGATGGGGTGGAATGGGAGCTTCGTGCCCTGGATGTGCATCCCACAAATCTCCATCAACTGCAGGGCCGGCGCTAGCCATTTGGGTGCCCTAAGCACAAATGCTACTAGGGTATATGTACTAGGGATATATGTTTGTGTACTGTGTATAATTATTTTGTATATATAATTTATATAATTTGTATAATTATTTTGTATATATAATTTATATATACAAAATAATTATACACAGTACACATGCATATATCATGTAGACACAAACTTTTATTTTGGATGCGATTAATCAAGATACATCTTTTCCCAGCCCTAATACTTTGACAACTCTGTGAATATGAAAATATACAAACACTGAGATTGTTTTGTTTTTTTCTAATTGCAGTTTCACCAACAGATGTCGCCCTTGGCCGAACCTCTTGAAAATGACCGCATAGTACAACAACGAAAAATATTTATCTAAGCGGTCTAATTTGGCAAAATCACATCACGTTCAGTTGCAGGGTTTTTATAAAGTTCAGACTGAGGCAGATAGACATTGTATTGAAGCGAAGAAATTACAATAGTGAACGTTCTGCACTAATAGCTATATGCACACGTGACACATCTGTAACGTACTGGGAAAATTAGCTTTATTTGTCATTCAAATATGACGATGAGGACCCCAACGATTGGCCTTCCTTTCCTTCTCAAACAAACTGCATCTTTAACAGCCCAAGTTTCACAATTTCCCCGGACCCCGTTAAAATAAAAGACTCAACATGCAGGGCTAAAAGCAGGGAGACTGGCACAGAGATTCACCTTTTTCTCGACTAATTTGGTCTAGGCCTATATTACTTTTGTATTGCTTTTGTATATTAACATGCTTTTAGAAATATTTTATTTGTTATTTATACTAGTAGCTATCTACTATTGTGATGATTTTTTCACGACCCAGATTTTTTGGTGCCCCCCCCAAGCACTTGGTGCCCTACGCGCAGTGCGTGATGTGCATGTGCGGAGCGCCGGCCCTGATCAACTTCAAGATGTTATCCTATCAATATGGGCCAACATTTCTAAAGAATGCTTTCAGCACCTTGTTGAATCAATGCCACGTAGAATTATGGCAGTTCTGAAGGTGAAAGGGGGTCAAACACAGTATTAGTCTGGTGTTCCTAATAATCCTTTAGGTGAGTGTGTGTATATATATATATATATATATATATATATATATATATATATATATATATATATATATATATACATTTTTTTGCTGTAATATAACTTTTTGAAAATATTCAAATGGAATTGCCTGTTTTGATTTACCGATTAAATGTAATGCATAATGAACTGTTTTGTCTTTGAGATGATGAACAACTGCCTTGTCTCAGGTAAACATGTGTGAGTGTGAGTAGTTGACTGTTTTCCAGATTTAGAGTGTACTGTGGAGTGGACATAATGTTCCAGTTGTCAACAATGTGATTTAAAGGACCCGGTAGACACTAAATTCTCCTCAAGTCTTTCTGGTTTCCTATGGCATTGCTCCATGAATTAAATGTTGATAAGTCCAAATGCTGTGCCTTGTCAAACACAATGTTTGGTTTCAGCCTTTAGGCTTGTAATCTTGCATAAAACACATTGTTTCAGGCATTAGATCTGGTGTCATTCTCCATGTGTAGACCTGCAGAGCCCCTGTCATCATAAAGTTTTAATACAATAACAGTGTGACCTCTTGCTGTTAACCAATTTTTGTTCTTTCTCCTTTCCTGTCTGCTTTCATTTCTTTCTTTTGACATGCATGGAGGGGCTAGGGAATAGAATAACAAGTGAGAGACATTCAAAAATTATAATATATGCAGCACTCTGTGGCAAAAATGCCATTTGACAATGTGCGTCAAATCGTCTGTTACCTCTGCATGTAAATTAAGATAAAATGTTTTTAATTTCTCTATTTCCTGATTTTTACCTCAGTGTGTTCTTCCTCCTGTTGATGGGATGACCTTGCCTTCATGCTGCTAATGGCGCACGTTTGCACTCTGCCATGATGCCCAGGGACATTTGGAGATAGATAGACAAAAATTATTACAAGGGAAAACAATACCAGGTAATTGCCCACACCACTGAACAGGGACATACAGCTCACAACTGAACAAACAGCTTTGTGGTGCCAAATACTGATTTTTGCTGGTAATTGCTTAATTGTTATTCATCTCAGTTTTGTGCAGGCTCATGCTTTTTTGTGGTGGTCAGAGCAAGAGCAGTGGCTCAATTCTCCTTGGGATGATGTCTTGTTTGTTTACAGTCCTCAGGCTGCCACAGCATGGAGATACACTGTGGGAATAAAAAATAGCTTAAGCTTATTTAACAGTATTAATTGCACAATGTTTTGTTTTAGTCAGTTTTTGTCCGAAATGTACATTAAAATACAATCATTATATTTAAATACAGTCATATTTGTTCATTTTAGTTTTATTCTGACAAGCAACATTGTAAATGTCCATTTAAAACTGTCGTGATTTGGTTCGATACACAATATTGATCTCATGATACAGTATTCTCGTGATACTTTGAATGAATAGAGTAAAAATAGCAAGGTTTTTAATCATTACTTTTAACACAAATGGTAAACACAAAAAAATCATTAAAATGCTACATTTGGTATTACATCAGGAGTGGATTTGAATAGGATTGAACTTGGCCCCCCCATGCACATAGGCCAATGGTGACAACGGTGAGAAATAAACATAAAAGTAGTATAATGTTTGAGAACTTTTATATGGGTTTTAGCATAGCTACATTGGTTAAGCTAGTCTACCTAGAAAGGGTAAAGTACAACCAGCTAGCCTCAATAACATACCAACATAAAAACATTTGGTGCAAACCTAGTCTCTTATGTATCTTTCATTGGCCAAGGACTGCCCAAGAGACCGATGTGTGTAACCAGTCCTACTCAACCTGCTCAGAGCGTGGTTTCCCATGTGGGAGGCATGTGCGCTAACAAGGACGGTACAGACCGCAGCCTCTAGCGCCAATCAATAGAGTGGCTCTTTAGATCATGGGAGTGAGGTTTAGATGCACAGCTCTTACTGGCCTACGTCCGTTACACTCACCCACCTAAACCTCACTCCCATCTGGGTCACGGCACCAAATGTAACCAGTCCTATTCTACTCTGTTGTAATGTGATTGGTTTTCAAGACACTTATGATAAAAATTAGCGTTATGCTTTCTCTATTAGTAGAGCCATGGACCCTCTTATCTCTTAATAATAAGTCGTCCTTACAATAACAGTATAACAGCATGCATCTAGTAAATTATTCATTCAATCACATTGTGCAATTTAACTGCAAAAATGGCACTGCAATCTTCACAAACTTTTGAAAATACAGCATTTAGTTGATCATGATAAGCACTCATTGACACAGCTATAAACACAATGGCTATCTTCTTCCATGAGGGGGTTGGCAACATGACGGCTTTGTTTCCAGGCGGACCGCTAAAGAATGCGACACACGTCTCCCAGAAAACCTGTAGAATTCAATCAGATGACAACTTCGAAACTCCCAAACTGTTTCCCATTTTATGTACCTTATGCATCAGATGTTCAGCCAATGGTCTGTGTGTGTGACAATGTCTGAGGCTGATATAAACCAGTCTTTTTTAGCAGGCTATATCTCTGCACCTTTACTTATATCTTTTTCATATACTTATAAGCTTGCTCAAATTTAGCTTTACCTTCATTTACTGCTTTAGAGCTATTAACACTAATTGAAACACTAACACAGAGGGAAGCTATTCACAGGATTGCATAGCTTCACAGAGATATTGCATTTATATTTATCAAAAACAAAATTCCAATTCAAAGACTGTTTTGTAATCTACAGTTTGCACTAGCGTCCTAATACATTTAAAGGACCTCCCGCTAAGCCACCAGCAGTAATTCAATGCCCTATATTTTCAAGATCTCATTGTAAAATATAGAGGTTTCCAGCAATTCACATCCTGCTGCGACAATAAAAAAGTATTTGTGAAAGGTTCTGAGGGAAGCTGAAGGAGTGGACCGGCTCTGTTGAAAATCAGCCTGCAGAACTTGAGTGAACGGCTTTGGCTAAAGCTGCTGACTGTAATCTTGAGAGACTGGGTCAAGCTAGGGACTCAGAAATCATTACTGCTACTGATGTGGCAGGTTCTCGACTGCCTAACTCACTCATCAGATGAAGAACGGTGAGGGGAGCTGAAAGACAATTAGACACAAACTTTTGCTTGAAACTTGAAACTTTGTTGTGCACTTTCTGTTAAGGGGCAACACCCAAGCATCTATGGCCAAAAGAATAAATACTTCATACTTAACTGCACACACTCACCCTATTTAGCATTCCTGCAGCTCAAACTATAGAATGTGGCACAAATGAAGTCAAGTTCATGGGTTTGTTTCTTTTCTATGATAGCTGGAGAGGTGCATACATTCATTGCATATCATATGCAGCATTTGATCCTTGAATATCACAGATATTATGAAAATAAAGTGCATGATTATCAGAAAATAGCATAATTCAATTTAACTGAAGTTAATTATATGGCTTATTCACATTTTACTTTTCCTTGGTCGATTTCTTGCTATCCCCCATACTCTTCACTCACCTCTAAGAAGCATGGCGTATATGCAGGGTGCCAAGCAATTCTCCATCTCTCCAGGGTGTTTTCAGTCCAGTCGAGACACTCATCTCCAGAGGCTTTGGGTGCTTACTGTGTCCTGTTTGCTGTTGTGTCCTCTGTTGTGACTGATGACTCCACAGGGTTCTCAGCCTAGAGGCACAGTGGCCTCTTCACCAGACACCAAACTCACTGATCAATACAGGCTCAACGCAGCGGGAGAGTATTTGCCCTTAGTATCCTGAACACACATCTAGACAGAGAACACAACAGTTCTAGCGACACAATAGCAATGTTTTGATGCAGGTCAGATCATTTGGTGATACAAACATTTAGAGAGTGGAGCTGGAGACATTGCTGAGATTGTGAACTATTGTGCACATCTACAGTAAGTGCCATGTTTTGAAACACAGCATGACCATACCTAAACCTTACTAATGCAAATGACTTTACCTAAACAACACACTGGCAAACAGATGGAGCAGTCTCATCTATGAAAAAAGAGCATCCAGTCTCAGCTAAAATATTAATCTGTTTGAGTGCAGATCAAAGCAAGTTCTGGGGGAAGAAATTAAACTAAAACAACAACAAAAAGCCTTGGTTTGCTTATCTGTCTCTGCATCTCTCTCTCTCTCTCTCTCTGTATATATATATATATATATATATATATATATATATATATACACACACACACACACACACACAGATATGTACAGTCAGATTTAACCTTTAACTCTTTTTTGACCTATTCTCAATTAATAAAATCAAGATTTGATGGTCTATATCAGTGTTTCCCAACCCATGTGCCACATCACACTGACAGGTTGTCAGGTGTGCCGTGGAAATTTGTAAAATTACAAAAAATGCTACAAATAAGAATATATCATCACTGTCAGGCCAAACGGTCCGTGTATCATCTGATCATTTAATTTCTTACTTGAAATGGAATAACTAGAAAAGAGAAGACGGCTTGTTTATTCGTTTTTTTCTTTAGATTATTGCACGGAAAATGAGATTTCTAGATTTTCGTTTTTCGATGGTGGTTTACAAATCGGTTTATGGCCTCGATATTTCATTTGCACATGTTTTGATAGTTTGTTTTCTAGTTTGAAATGAAATTAGCAGAAACGAAAAACGTCCCCTTTATTCGTTTTTTCAAAAAAAACGAAAAAACAAGATTTCGGCTTGATTTTTCATTTTTTGGTTCAGGGGGAAAAAAACAGATTAATAACTTCAATATTTGTTTTTCACATGTGGGCGGTCATGAGACGCCCCTTTCCGCCGATTGGTCAAGCTAATCTGAGCGTGTGACATCATCTGTCATTCCCCTGGCAGTGGCCAGCGCCTGTTCAGGCTACCGCTTCTTCAACTGTAGCCTAAAGGCAGGTCCTAGATCGGGATTTCTTCTGTGCAACTTAAAGCGTTTCACAAAACAAAATTATATCAGAAATATAAAATATTAATCTGCACCGAGCCTGTTTTATTTAGATGTGTGGAGTTAAACCTGTGTGGTGAAGCTGCGCTAGACAGTGAAGAGCAGGTGCCACAGTCGGCCTAAAGCACATGCTGTAAATACAGTCATAACCTTTCTACGCTCAGTTTTGGACAAGGGATGATCATTGCAAATACTGTCATGAAAATCGACCGAGGGTGGGCACCGATGATGGTGAATTTAAATTTTACTGTAATTGTAGTAAATGATATATATATATATATATATATATATATATATATATATATATATATATATATATATATATATATATTATTATTATTATTATTATTATTATTATTATGTTATTTTTTTAAATACAAGTTATCTTGCGCTTTTGCCTCCGCTATCCTCCTGTCAATCATCATGTCTCACTCTTGCTGCCGGCTGTGATGATTACTACAATTGCAGTACAATTTAAATTCACCATCATCGGTGCCCACCCTCAGCCGATTTTCATGACAGTATTTGCAATGATCATCCCTTGTCCAAAACTGAGCGTATTGTAAAGAAAGGTTATGACTGTATTTACAGCATGTGCTTTAGGCCGACTGTGGCACCTGCTCTTCACTGTCTAGCGCATTTTAATCCCAACAGCTTTTGTAATAATAATGTTTCAGTGCAAAATTAAACTGTCAAAAAATATTCTAATATTCACAGCTTGGTAAAGCCCATTGAGTGAATTTTTGCAAAGACATAAGTGTTGTCGCCTTGTCAAATGAGCTTCACCTGTGACTAATAATGGATCAATTAGATCTCAGGTGTGTATAAAAAGAACCCTAGTACACTAGACCTTCACATCAACTGCAACTAGACCTCTGCAAACATGCCTAAGATTCACCCTGAGACTAAAGTTTGATTATCATGAGGCTGAAGACCAGATCCACTGCTGATGTGGCAGACACCTTCAGAATGTCTCAGCGTCAAGTACAGAGGATAAAAAAAAGATTTGAAGAGACTGGAGATGTTTATGACAAACCCAGGTCAGGCAGACCCTGCAAGACAACTGCTCGAGAGGACCGTTTGTTGGCTCGAAAATCCAAGGCCAGCCCATTTTCCACTGCAGCAGAGCTCCACGAGTCCTGGTCACCTGAAGTCCCTGTGTCAACCAAAACAGTTTGTCGGATTCTGTCTCGAAATGGCCTCCATGGTCGAATCAGTGCCCAGAAGCCAGCACTAAACAAAAGACAAATGAAAAACCGTGTGGCATTTGCCAGCCTGCTAAAGGATGGACGCTGGAAAAGTGGCAGAAGGTGGATATTTCAGATGAATCTTCTGTTAAATTACACCACAGTCACCGCAAATATTGCAGGAGGCCTACTGGAGCCCGCATGGAATCTGAGATTCACCCAGAAAACAGTGAAGTTTGGTGGGGAAAATCATGGTCTGGGGTTACATCCAGTATGGGGTGTCGAGAGATCTGCAGGGTGGAAGGCAACTTCAATAGTCTAAAATACCAAGAAATCTTATACCTCTTATATTCCCAACCATAAAAGAGGCCAAATTCTGCAGCAGGATGGTGCTCCATCGCATTCTTCCATCTCCATATCAAAGTTCCTCAAGGCGAAGAAGATCAAGATGCTCCAGGACTGGCCAGCCCAGTCACCAGACATGAACATCATTGAGCATATGTGGGGTAGGATGAAAGAGGAAGCATGCAAGAAGAAACCAAAGAATATTGATGAACTCTGGGAGGCATGCAAGACTGCTTTCTTTGCTATTCCTGATGACTTCATCAATAAATTGAATGAGTCCTTGCCAAACCGCATGGATGCAGTCCTTCAAGCTGGAAGTAATGGAAGTCATACAAGATATTAAATTTGGATCTCACAGCACCACTACTTAATTTGCTGTCATATTTTTGTATTTGCAGTAAATTTGTTCAATTTCTGAATAGGCGACAAAACTTTTGTCTTGCCAAAATTTGACCTTTCTGTCTTGATTAAATGATAAATCTTTTTTCAGTGAAACTAATTTATTTCAGTGCATTAAACATCATTTGGGAGGGTTTTAGCTTTTCATATGAGCTATTTCTAACACCAATTGATGAATTAAAAATCAGGTTAATAGCAGATGTTTCTACAAAATAGATAAGCGACACGACTTTTGTCAGGGACTGTACTTAAAACCTTTTGCAATACTACTAGAAAACATTTTATATTTTTGTGCAATGAATCTATAGTGGTAAATGTTATAAAGGAGTCTTCCTGCACAGTTGGTTACTCTATAAGAAAAAAGAAAACAAAAAAAACTAAGCGGTGAGTAAAGGGGAAGGCAAGGGCATTAGTCCATCTTTATTCAGTTTAGTGAACTGTGATTTCCGAGCCTGGGGCAAAAGGCTCGCTCACGGGCTGCTGCAGTCTGCATGGAGGCCAGTGCAGTGGGGAGTGGAATGCTTCGGGAAGCTCAGGTGGAGATCTCTCGAGTGTGTAATTTGTGGCCTTGATACAGTATTGATGAAACATGGAGGCAGACGAAAATGAGGGTCAGAGGTTAAAGTAGCGGAGATTTGAGTCCAATGAAAGCTCAATGAGTCTCAGCCAGACAGCTTGATGGGATTCAGATTGCAGACAAGGATGAATGCAGTTCCCCTTAGGTTAGTTGGTAAGGGGTTTGGAGACATTTAAAACATAAAAATCACAGCATTGCTGATTTATTTTCATTTATTTTTTTCATAAAAAAGAGACACTATGTTTAATTCCTGAATTAACCATTGTTATGAATCATTTGAATCATTTAACGGAACAATTCCCATTCATAAAGACAGACACTTGTTTAGTTCGGATACCCCTTTTCCAGCAAGGCAGTGCTGATTCTGGTTCTGGTTCTTAGCCAGAGCCTAGATTCAAATCGGTTCTTTGTCTTTCCACATCCAAAGCACTTGCTCCAAACCAGGAAAAGTGGTTTGAATATTCATCAGGGGCTGGGGGCTGGGGTTATCGTGACCAACAAGATGAACACAAACTTATGACCGCAATTTTTGAAATAGCAACTAATCGAGCTAATAGCTGATCAATTGTAATCTCCGTCTATATAAATCACGGTGAGTTGCATGAATGCATTGGATTCACTGTGTTTTGATGCTGATGTAGGATCGCAAATCCATGAGCATCAATAGTAACGCAACGTTCTCCATCTTCTTGTTTGAGATGCATCAATGCTGTGCAGACCGATTGCCGTATGACATCAAACGAGAGCATACGACTCCTTATGCTTTTTAAATTTGTATTTTAATATCATACTCGGATTGGTCTGCGCAGCACTGATGCATCTTGAACAAGCCTGGTGTGTTTCAGTGTTTGTGTTTCCCGCTGCCTCGCTAGCGTTGCTGAGAAAGATGAGACGTATACAGTGACGTAATACCTGGCTCTGTGGTGGCTCTAGCATGTGGAAAGGCAAACCGGTTCTTAGAAGGCTCGTCAGTCAAACCAACTCCGAACTGGCACTAGCACTGGCTCTGAACTAGCACCCAGTTCATTCTGGTGGAAAAGGGGTAATAGACAGACAGACAGACATCAGTATAAAAAAAATTCCAGTGCTGTTGGGCTGAATATACACTCTTGGAAAAAACTTGGAAAACCAAAATCTTATCCACAGAACAAATCTTCTAAACACAAGGACAAACATTAATTGGACTATAAACTCAGCCACAAGTTCCCCTGTGTAGCTACAGAATGACATTCTGAATTTTCTTTTCGGGCCCTCAGGTGTACAGGACAAATAAAAAAATAAAAAAATAAATTTCAATCAGCGAATATCTTTGGATTCGTAATTTAGAGTGCTGTGAGTTGGCTTTAATCCTTTATGATTCTAAATTACACGGAGGCTTGACAGAAAAAGCTTGTGTCAGCTTAATTTGATTACTTTGATATGTACGCGTTGTTACAGAAAACTTCCCTTATTGTGCTCACTGAACTGTAGCCTGTGAAAAAGGTTAATATAGAACCTTTTGTATATTAACTAAGAGTGGAAAAACAATTACTGAATCTCCACTGAGGGCATGTCAAGAGACAAGCCATGTGCACAGATAATGTTTGCTTCAGTGCGCAGCACCCATTGTGGTATATGTGCTATTAATAAAAGCAATAGAGAACTCCCTTCCTCTAAGGAATATGTCCCTAACTTAATCAACATTTAAATTTGCACTGTCCCTTATTCACGACACACATACCTTTTTGTTTTAATGAAGTAAATGCAACTTCCAAAAATGACAATTGGTAACACTTAATAATACAGCAGGTGCACTAATATGCATTAATTCATGCTGAACTAATGCACAGGTGAACATGAGTCAATGTATGACTAATGAAAAACTAAACCATTCATTAACGATTACCACATCAGCAACAAATAAAGAGTCTATCTGATTAATAGTTTAAGTCATTCATGAATTACTATTAATAATGTGTCATCGTGTATTAATTCCCTATTAACTAACATCAAAATGAAAGTGTTAATTACCTCAATGGGTTGAAGCCATGTATTTCAACTTTCAGTTAACTTCTTTAATTAGTAATTAGCTAATGATATTATTATGTTATGACTACTTGTTAAAACCAATTTATACCTGGTGTTTTAATTAATCTCTTCTGTCCACTCTGTTTTTCAAATCTTTCAAGCTAATGGACAAAATAAGCTTGTGCAATTTACATATAAACGTGCCTAAGGAAACATATGGAGAGCATCTGCTTTCGTTTCTGCTCTTACAGCTGCAAGACCACGCAAACACTGTGAGTGTGTTAGAAATCATGAATGGTGAGAGAAAATTGTGCTTGGTTTGTTTTGCAATCTTCAAATCAAACGTGGGTCTTCAACCAACAAAGTTTAAATCCTGTCTGGCTAGTCTTTCCCAAAATGTTTACACATTAAGTCAGAAGGCAGAGAGTGGGCGTTCTTTTACATTTATGCATTTAGCAGACGCTTTTATCCAAAGACTTACAACTGAGGAGTACAGGAAGCGATCGGTCATGAATAGGCGAAGAAACGCAAAAAAGTGCCTTAAATACCAAGTTTTAGACATTACATGGAGTAACCTTAAAATAAAATAGGGAGGAAATAAAAGAGAAATAGAGGAAGAGAAGAGGTTTTTTTTTATTTTTACATTTTATTTTTTATGATAAGATTAAGTGCTCACGGAAGAGATGAGGTTTTAGCTGTCTTTTGAATGATGATAGTAATTCTGCCATTCGGATGGAGGTAGGAAGATCATTCCACCAGCCAGGAACAGTGAATGAAAAAGTTCTGGAGAGGGATTTCATGCCTTTCTGTGATGGTACCATAAGCCTACGCTCCTTACTTGAGCGAAGGCTTCTGGTGGGGGTGTAGACTCGTAGGAGCGAGTCGAAGTATGCTGGTGCCGAGCTTGTGGTGGATCCATAAGCGAGCGTCAAGGCCTTGAACTTGATGCGGGCAGCAAGTGGCAGCCAGTGCAGAGAGATGAAGAGAGGTGTGACATGGGCCCTTTTGGGCTCATTGAAGACAAGACGTGCCGCAGCGTTCTGAATCATTTGAAGAGTTTTGATTGCACACGATGGAAAACGGCTCGGGTTATGTATATAACCCTTGTTCCCTGAGAAAGGGAACGAGCACTGCGTCGGAACGACGATTTGGGGATGCTCCCTAAGCATCAGCGAATCTGAAGTCTGAATAAACACTAGTCCAATCCGATTGGTCGTGCGTGATGACGTCATTGTGACGGCATACCCGGAAGTATAAAAGGGGAGCCGGCGCGTAATGGCGGCAGCTATTGCTCTGAAGCATGCGCTCCAGGCGTGCGAGGTGTGGCGACGCAGTGCTCGTTCCCTTTCAGGGAACAAGGGTTATATACATAACCCGAGCCGTTCCTTCGAGGAACTCCCACTGCGCCGAACGACGATTTGGGGAACGAGTACCCACTAGGCCACACCGAGGTAGCGCCTGCCTAGTGTGAAGCCGAACCCGGGCACAACTAGGACTGGAGCACCCTAGCGCCAGGCGTCGTAGGGAGATGCAGGCTATAAAACCTGATAAAGGTGTGTGGGGTAGCCCACCCAGCCGCCTCGCAGATATCCTGCAAGGGGACCCCAGAAAGGAGGGCCACCGAAGAGGCCATGCCCCTGGTGGAATGAGCCCTCACGGCCATAGGTGAAGGCAAACTGCGCACCTGATAGGCCATGGTTATCGCCTGGACAATCCAGTTACTGATTGTCTGAGTAGACGCAGTCAACCCTTTCTTGGGTAAGCCGAAACACACCAAAAGTTGTTGAGATCTCCTCCACTGTGCCGACTTCGCCAAATACACTCTAAGCGCCCTATCCGGGCAGAGCAGGTGAAGTCTCCCTTCTTCCGCCGTCACGTGAGGCGGAGGATGAAATGCCTGCAGAACCAGAGACCTGACCACCCTTGATGGTACCTTAGGCACGTAGCCTGGCCTAGGGTGCAAGATGGCTTTTACTCCACCCAGGGCAAACTCCAGGCAAGTTGGCGTAACCGCCAAGGCCTGGAGATCTCCCACTCTCCTCAGAGAGGTAATGGCGAGGAGAAAAGCCACCTTGAGGGTCAGGTTCCTTGGTTCAGCCGACTCAATGGCTCGAAGGGGCCTCAGCCAGCCCTCCGAGAACCACTGCCAGGTCCCAGGTTGGAACTCTGGACCGAGCCGCAGGCCTCATCCTCCGAACCCCACGGAGGAACTGTACAACCAGCTGGTGCCTACCCAAAGGCCCATCACCCATAGGAGTGTGGAAAGCCGCAATGGCAGCCACGTACACCTTGAGTGTGGACGGGGTTAGACCCGCAGAGAAGCGATCTTGGAGGAACTCCAGCACTGAAGCCACTGGGCAGTTAACTGGGTCCACCTCACGCTCCCTGCACCAAGTGGAAAATACATTCCACTTGAGGCTGTACAGTCTCCTTGTAGACGGAGCCCTGGAACTGAGTAAGGTCTCTATCACTTCTGCTGACAGGCCAGCCTCTAGGTACCTGGCCCCCTCAGGGGCCTGACCCAGAGGTTCCCAATCTCCGGCCGGGGGTGAAATATTGTGCCCGCTGCCTGAGACAGGAGATCCCTCCTCAGAGGAATCTGCCACGGATGACCTGCCAGCAGAGTATGATATCCGAGAACCCAACTCGAGTCGGTCAACGGGGTGCTACCAAAAGTAGGCTGACCCCTTGTCGACGGACCCTCTCCAGGACTCCCGGGAGCAGAGCAATCGGGGGAATGCGTACAGACGCAGCCTCGGCCATGTCTGAACCATTGCACATGGCCTCCACCACCTTGGGGTGGAGTCGCCACTCCCCGGGCCTCAGCCCCTGCCTCGACAGGATGTCTGCTCCCTGATTTTGGACCCCCGGGACATACATTGCCCTGATGGACAACAGTTTCCCTTGGGACCACAGGAGGATTAGATGCGCCTGTCTGCACAGAGGGCGCAACCTCAACCCTCCCTGATGATTGAGGTACGCTACGACAGCCGTATTGTCTGTCCGTACCCGGACATGTTGGCCGCGAAGGTCCGGGAAAAAGCTCCTGAGAGCTTTGTAGACCGCCATCATCTCCAGGCAATTTATGTGCCAGGAGGAATGACGGCCCTCCCATGGGCCCCTCGCAAAGCGGCCGTCCATGACCGCGCCCCAACCAGTGAGGGAGGCGTCTGTTGAAACGGATTTCCGGCAACAGGACGCTCCCAACACTGGCCCCTGGGACAGAAACCAAGGTTTCTTCCATATGACTAGGGAACGAAGGCCACTGCGCGTTACCTTGATCATACAGAATGGATTTCCCCTCAAGGAAAGTCACCTGGTTTACTTCCGTATCAGGACATGGTGGCCGCGGAGGTCCGGGAAAAAGCCCCTCAGAGCTTTGTAGACAGCCAGCATTTCCAGGCAGTAAATGTGCCAGGAGAAATGCCGGGTCTCCCACAGACCTCTCGCAAAGCGGCCGCCATGACCACGTCCCAATGCCGAACTGCTGCTACCACTTACTTTGCGAGGGGAAGGGCTAGGCCGTATAGAAGAACCCGATATTGGTACGCTTTGCCCCCAAAAGCGAACCTCAGGAACTTCCTGTGACACAGAAGGATGGATACAGGGAAGCATGCGTCCTCTTTAGACCCGTCGTGACATACCAGTCCTCAGACTGGATCTGAATCACAACGGAGGAACTGAAAGCATCTTGAATCTGAATCTCCTCAGAGAACGATTCAAGTACCTCAGATCTAAAGTTGGACGCAACTCGCCATCCTTCTTAGGAACTATGAAGTGCCGGCTGTAAAACCCGGACTCCCTGTCTGGCGGAGGAGCACATTCTGTGGCCTCCTTACCAACGGGAGTGAACTTCCTGTTCCATTACCGAACCTGCAGATATATCCGGAGGCATAACCCTGCGCCAAGATAATCTGCTAAGGAACCAGCCTCTCGAGGCGGCCTCGGGTGTCAATCGAGCCTCCTCCCGACCCCTGAAGCGGCTAACCGGCAGGGCGAAATCGAGAAGATTTGGTGTGCGCACGCTCGCTGGACCGCCGCAAGTCTTGCTAGAGGCGGACGCAGACGCGCGCGGGAAACGATGTGGCGAAGCATACTAGATGGCGGGAATACAGCATCGATTCCCGAAAACTCCACAGGGGAGGCGACCTCGATCGCTCCGACCCGGGAGAGGGGGCTGGCCAGCATGGGGCCTCATCTAACGGAGCAGCTCGACAGGGCCGCAACAATAGGGCGGACACTGGGAATAGCAATTGCCTGAAACTGATGTGTCCCGCAGGCCACAAGGCGGCGAGAACGACATCAACTTCAGGAGGGCTCCACCTTAGATGAATATCCAGACAAGTCAAACACGCCTAGGTGACATAATTAAAGTATCCAACTTATCAAAGTCAGATAACATGACACTCAATTCCTCGGAATTAAATGCCATCATAATCACCCAACCCGTGCAGCCTGGTCTGAATGATAGGCTGAATAAAAAATACATCTCACTCCTCAAAGTCAGATAATATTTTGATTTAATTCCTCAGAATTAAATGCAGCCACAAAAAGGTGAAAATGGTCTGAATGATAGGCTGAATATCTAACTCCTCAAAGTCAGATTATATTTTATTTAATTCCTCAGAATTAAATGTAGCCATAATCATCAGACACTGTTTTATTGTATTTGTACGGACTCATAAACCACGCGTTGCCTCAGCAACGTGGTTCAACCCGTCATAACACAATTGGCTTTCATCGCTCGAGAAAAAAGCCAAACAGTATCACACAATATGGTGAAACATGGTCTGAATGACAGACTGAATATCTAACTCCTCAGAGTCAGATCATATTTCATTTAAATCCTCAGACTTAAATGCAGCCATAATCATCAGGCGATACTGTTCACCGATCGCGTGTGTGTTCACCCTAATTAGAGACCCATAACCTGCGCGCTGCCTTGGCAATCGTGAGATTGAGTCTTGCATATAAGAAGTGGCGAGCTCTCATTATAACTTCGACTGCACCGATGCGGAGCACGTCTAATTCCCCAGAATCAGACCGCTCAAGGATCGGGTCCTCCGCCCCGGGGGAAGAAACCGCAGTGCGGGCTTCCACGCAGGGAAGGAGAACATCTGAACTGACAGACAAAGACTGGGAAGATGCCTCAGCAGTCCCAAGTCTCGCTGACATGTCCATCCGTGAGCCCCATGACCGGCCTCGCCGCACCGCCTCGGCGAATGCGGGACCGATCCACGGGGCTCACGAGGCTGGCCGGCCTCACTTTCAAACACGGCCAGCCGAGAGCGGAGCAGCCTGAGTGTCAGCCTCTCACAATGCTCACAAGCGGCTCCTCGAGCCGCCCGAGCATGCTGAACACCCAGGCACTGCACACAAAGCAGGTGTGTATCTGAGCCCGAAATGTAGCGGGGACACGGATGCACACACTGCTTAACTTCCACTTTTTTTTTTTTTCACACACTTTCTCTTTCACAACTGGACAGACAACAGTAAATAGACAGACAATTTTGACAGAGAGCGCTATGCTGAAGAGCAATAACTGCCGCCATTACGCGCCGGCTCCCCTTTTATACTTATGGGTATGCCGTCACAATGACGTCATCACGCACGACCAATCGGATTGGACTAGTGTTTATTCAGACTTCAGATTCGCTGATGCTTAGGGAGCATCCCCAAATCGTCGTTCCGACGCAGTGGGAGTTCCCTCGAAAGGGAACCAGCCAGAAGTGCATTGCAGTAGTCAAGCCTAGAAATGACAAGGGCCTGGACGAGAAGTTGTGTTGCATGCTCTGTAAGGAACGGTCTGATCTTCCTGATGTTGTGCAGAGCAAACCTGCATGATCGTGCTGTCTTTGAAATGTGGTCTTTGAAGGACAGCTGGCCGTCAAAGATTACTCCAAGATTTCTGACCGACCCTGAAGGGGTAATCAGAGATGAACCTTGCTGGATGGTGAAGTTGTGTTGTAGAGTCGGATTGGCAGGGAAGACGAGAAGCTCAGTCTTTGCCAGGTTGAGCTGCAGGTGGTGTTCTTTCATCCATGCCGAGATGTCTGCAAGACAGCTTGAGATTCGTCCATCTACTGTGGGATCATCTGGTTTAAATGAAAGATAGAGTTGAGTGTCATCAGCATAGCAATGGTATGAGAAGCCATGTGCCTGTATGATGGGTCCCAGTGATGTAGTGTAAATGGAGAAGAGAAGAGGTCCCAGCACTGAGCCCTGAGGAACCCCTGTGGTCAGTTTATGTGCTTTTGTGGCTGTTCCAATGCATTTGACCACATGCCTCTGGAAGTGGTCGAAAGTGGACAAGCTCAACTGTTTTAGAATCTGTTTTTTTACCTATATTTAGTGTCATCCACTTGTGATCCGATCAAGCAAAACGCATCTTAAAGTTTTTCTCAATCACTTTGGTTGGTTGACTCTCTGTGAAACTTATAAACATGTGTAGCCACAATGAGGATGTCTGTTCATCTGGCAGACGGCCAGATATCTCGCACCTCTCGTGAAGCGCGTTATCAGATCACGATAAGGCGATTGATGCTATTAAGGGCTCCGCAATGTCTGGAAGAACACTCTTTTGATCACCCTGGGGAGATAACAGCCAGGCTCCGGAGTGACTTTTAATGCCAAATGGCCCTATCGCGAACTCTCACACCTCACACACACACCTAGCAAGACACAAATTAAATGTTCACCAAGCTCATGGAAGAATAGATGGTTAAAAGCCCCCTAAAAACGTAATAAATGTATACTTTGCTGTCTGAATGTTTGTATAGGTGTCTGTAATAATTAGGAGGGTTATATGAATGTTAACTCAACTGTTTAGGACAATGGACAGTGGAAAACCTGGACTTGTGTGTTTTCCACCCCGCAGACCAGTGGTCCATGGTGTCTCTAGAACCGAGAGAACTCCATCGTACCGAATCTGTTAAAATAATTTAAAGGACATGCATTATTACAAAGATGCCAGCTTTGTAAAGAAAAATGCATGAATCTGTCTGCCCCGGATAGTAGCCAGGGGGAGGAACTCAGCCGAACAAAGAACTTAGTTTCGCGCCGAAAACGCTCAGATCGATTGGACCATCCAGGAAATGGGTGTCGCTCTCTTATCGATAAGTACCAATGCAACCCGCATTCCTTGGCCTTTGCGAGTGCATTGCATTTGTAATCCGCCACCTTCTTTCCAGCACTCTTCGGAGAGGAGGATACAGCACGCTTCAGCACTTCCAAGAGACCCGGCCGCATCCAGCTAAACTTCTTCGCAAACCGAGAGCCACGACCAACCGACTTCAAAAGGAACCACGGAACGCGCAGGACATTTGAACTCAGAATACACGTACACGCGAGAAGCCAAAACCAAAGCAAGTATTCTTATTCCTACAATCCAAGCTGCTGTTGAAAGGTCGTGTTACATCCGTTTTGGTACAAGATTAACTCCTTGAGGGCTCTGTATAACGAACTGAAGTAAACGCTGTTATCCACTCTCTCTCTCTCTCTCTCTCTCTCTCTCTCTCTCTCTCTCTCTCTCTCTCTCTCTCTCTCTCTCTCTCTCTCTCTCTCTTTATCTTCTCTCTCTCTCTCTTTATGTCTGTTTTCTTTCATTCTTTTCGTTTACTACCATTTTAGTTTCATTTCCTATCTATATTTCTACTCTCTTGATGCATATTTAGTATGCACTTTCTGTGTTAATTGTAGTGTTATCTTTAGTCTGTGTTATTAAACTTCCAAAAGATATTTTTGAATTGAAGCTGTTATTCTTCTACATACAGGAAGTCAATGAAACTTACAAATCCTAACGTTACCTAATGCTGCCTAGTGCTACGATTTTAGTAACATAACTGTACGAACATACGAAATATTAATTTGTCCTGATCAGTAAAGTTAATGCTTCTTATGCTCTCGTAAAGCAGTAATCCCTTATTGAGAATTGATTTGAAAGTTTATAACTAATTTGCAGGACAAACTTAGTAAGATAACTTCAAGCAATTCCTTAAAGGTTACTTGTATTTAATTAAACATTTTCCTTATCGGAAAATTTTAATAAACGTAATGAACGACTAGCAAATTATATTCATAAACTCATGAATATTAAATCCCTTTTGAGTTAATTATTCCCCGAGATATCAGACTCATAGTCGATATTGTTACACATGATTTCATTGTTTGAGCCATCACATGCAAAATGATCCATTCAGTGATCAAAATCGGTCAGACATTTTATTCTATAAATATTTATGACGGAATGTTTGTTAAATTGCAACACACACACACACACAGCACAGCACAATACCACCATTTTTGAACATGGAGGAACGTCACAACCGTGAACAGCAGCAGCTTCATCAGTACTTATCTGTACATTGCAACACACATTAACATTCACATAGACAATGCTGAATCCAGTACAACAAAAGAGCTCATGACTGTTCTTAACACTTTTGATTTGACACAGCATGTACATGGTCCCACACACAATCGTGGACACACTCTAGACTTACTTATCAGCAAGGGTCTAAACATTTCATCAATTGTTGTAAAAGATGTAGCATTGTCTGATCATTTCTGTATTTTCTTTGATATTTCAATCTCTCCTGCCATTGAAGCTAGATCTGTCGCTGTCAAAAAGAGAAGTTTAAATGAGAACACTAGTGAGCTATTTATGAAGTCTATATCTCTAACACCAAGCATATCTACAGACTCTGTTGATTCTCTCCTTGACTCCTTTAACTCAAAAGTTAAGAGTGTAATTGATGATATTGCTACTGAAAAAGTCAAGAAAAAGAGTGGCAGACAGAAAGCACCTTGGAGAAACTCAACGGCAGTGCAAATAATGAAAAGACAATGCAGGAAATCTGAACGCATGTGGCGGAAGACAAAACTTATAATCCATTATAACATCTATAAAGACAGCTTTCATGATTTCAATGTGGAACTAGGCAAGGCTAGACAGACCTTCTTCTCAAATATTATAAAAAGAAACATAAACAACACGCGCACTCTTTTGCTACTGTAGAGACTGACAAACCCCGAGTCACATTCCCAGTGAAATGCTCTCTGACAGCAAATGCAGTGAGTTTGCTTCCTTCTTCTCAGAGAAAATAAATAATATCAGGAAGGCGATCAGCACATCCGTGAGTTGCTTTGGGGTCAGTCAGATCAGACCACAACCTCGGAAATTTACTATGTCTGATTTTGAAGCAATTGATTATAAAATTTTAGAAGAAACGGTACAGCACCTTAAAACATCAACCTGCCTCATTGACACACTCCCCACTTCTTTTTTCAAAAGTGTGTTTAACTGTTTAGAAGCAGATCTGCTAGAAGTGGTAAACTCATCACTTCTCAATGGGAATTTTCCAAACTCCCTTAAAACCGCAGTAGTTAAGCCTCTTCTGAAAAAGAGAAATCTGGATAACTCCATTTTGAACAACTACCGACCAATCTCAAATCTCCCCTTCATAGGCAATATCATTGAAAAAGTTGTCTTCAGGATACTTTGACAATTTTCAATCTGGTTTCCGACCACATCACAGCACAGAAACAGCACTTATAAAGATAATAAATGATATTCGCCTCAATACAGATACAGGCAAAACATCAATTCTGGTGCTACTCGACCTCAGTGCTGCATTCGACACTGTTGACCATAACATACTTCTTGACAGGCTGGAAAACTGGGTCGGACTTTCTGGGATGGTCCTTAAATGGTTCAGGTCGTACTTAGAAGGAAGAGGTTATTATGTGAGTATAGGTGACCATAAGTCTGACTGGACATCCATGACTTGTGGAGTCCCACAAGGGTCAATTCTAGCACCACTCCTATTCAACCTGTACATGCTGCCACTGAGCCAAATAATGAGAGAGAACCAAATGGCTTAGCACAGCTATGCTGACGACACCTAGATCTACTTAGCACTATCACCTAATGACTATAGCCCCATTGACTCCCTGTGCAAATGCATTGATGAAGTTAACAGTTGGATGAGCCAAAAATCTTCAGTTAAACAAAGACAAAACTGAAATCATTACATTTGGAAACAAAGATGAAATTCTCAAGGTGAATGCATATCTTGAGACAAAAGGTCTAATAACAAAAATCAAGTCAGGAATCTTGGTGTGATTTTGGAGTCAGACCTGAGTTTCAATAGTCATGTCAAAGCAATAACTAAATCAGCTTACTATCATCTGAAAAATATTGCAAGAATTAGATGCTTTGTTTCCAGGCAAGACTTAGAGAAACTCGTTCACGCTTTCATCACCAGCAGGGTGGACTATTGTAATGGTCTTCTAACCGGCCTTCCCAAAAAGACCATTAGACAGCTGCAGCTCATACAGAACGCTGCGGCCAGGATTCTGAGCAGAACAAGAAAATATGACCATATCACGCCAGTCCTCAGGTCTTTACACTGGCTTCCAGTTACATTTAGGATCAATTTTAAAATATTATTACTTGTTTATAAATCACTCAATGACCTAGGACCTCAATACATTGCAGATATGCTGATTAAATACAAACCCATCAGCTCACTCAGATCATCAGGATCAAGTCAGCTATAAATACCAAGAGTTCACTCAAAGCAAGGAGAGTCTGCGTTCAGCTATTGTGCCAGCCGTAGCTGGAACCAGTTTCCAGAAGAGATCAGATGTGCTCCAACAGTAGCCACATTCAAATCTAGACTCAAAACACATCTGTTCAGCTGTGCATTTACTGAATGAGCACTGTGCCACTGTACGTCCCACTGATTGCACCTATTCTAATCTATGCATCATCTTAATTTTTATTTTTATTTTATTTTTTATCTATATATACTGTAATAATTTTATTCTTCTTAAATATCTTTACAACTATATATTTCTATTGTCTTCTTATTTTAAAAATTCTCTTTACAACTGTTTTAATTATCCTGTTTTTATTTTTTAGTCTTTTAATTCTTAATTCGTATCACTATTTTAATTTTATTTTCTATGTAAAGCACTTTGAATTGCCATTGTGTATGAAATGTGCTATATAAATAAACTTGCCTTGACTTGCCTTACATATTTGTACTTACTCATTTGTATTTATACAGTACATTTATTTTTGTAGAATTGTGTTGCATGTAAGCTGAACATTCTTGTCATGGAAGAGCAATAGGAAGATATGTATGTGTTAGAGAAATACATTAAAGAATGTGTAAAAATGAGCAAACAACTGTGAATTAAGCTATATAACGTGCAACACATTTCTTAAAAAAATAAATGTACTATATAAATACAAATGTTCATTTTCTTTTTGTGTTCTACTGTCAGAATTATGTTTGTTTTCTTCAGTCACATGTGTTTCTTTGTCTTTGTTTCCCTGCCACTCATCTGTTTCTATGGTTACCTTTGTTAGTTCGTTCAGTTCAGCTGTTTAGTCAGCTACCTTGTTTTTGTGTTCAAGTTGCACCCTTGCCATCACTCTTTGTCCAGTTACTAGACATGGGCAAATGCCTCATGAAGCATCAAGGCTTTCATGCCTGTCCTGTCTTGTGTGCACATGTGGGTTTTGTCATGTTGAGCATGTGCTCCTGTCATGGTCTGATCCCTCCCCCTTGTTATCTGATTATTGGTATCATTTGCCCCACCTGTGTTCCCTTATTCCCTGCTTGATTTGTTCCCTTTATATACTCCTTGTGTTTGTCAGTCTTGGTCGGATCGTTGTTCTGTCTATGTCTCCCGGTTCCCTGTGTTGGTATGGTTCAGGTTTATGTATTTCTAGTTTATGGTTTTTCCCCCTCGTAGGTTTTGTTTTGTGTTTATGTTTCTTTTTTTAAATACATTCATTTCTTACCGTTTATCCCTGCACTTGAGTCCTCACCTTTTTTCACCATCCCGTAACGTGACAGCAGCGCCTTTCAAAAGCTTCACTCAATGCTGCGTTGCTTATGCTAATGAGAAGAGTCTTTAGCATGACCAGCTGTGAAATAGTTTGTAGCCTGTAACACGACGTAGGTCCGTCCCGCTTACCAAATCTTCACGTGTCCTCGCGTGATCCCGAAGCGCGCTCCGATGTTTCTTCGGCTCGCGCGGGGAACAATGATTAATCTTTTGGGTTTGCGGACTATGATCAGCCAGCCTCCGAGCGTTCCTCGCATGATAGTAAATCTGTTGAGGAATTAATAGAGGTAGTTGCTCGCGTGGTTGCCAGGTTACAGTTGACTGGCTCTGTGAAAGAGAGATCCCCTGAAGATTAGGGGTGTCTGCTTCCATGTTTTTGGAGCCGACTCCTACTCCCACAGTAGGAGTCTATGGAATCGACTCCTCGATTCCATTTACTTTACATCAAAACAGGGTCAGAAATAAGACAAAATTGCAGTAGTTACACACTTAGCGTGACCGTACTAATACTAATATACATAAAATAATGTACAGGTCCTTCTAAAAAAATTAGCATATTTCATCCGACCAATGAAAGAAAAGTGTTTTTAATACAAAAAAAGTCAACCTTCAAATAATTATGTTCAGTTATGCACTCAATACTTGGTCGGGAATCCTTTTGCAGAAATGACTGCTTCAATGCAGCGTGGCATGGAGGCAATCAGCCTGTGGCACTGCTGAGGTGTTATGGAGGCCCAGGATGCTTCGATAGCGGCCTTAAACTCATCTAGAGTGTTGGGTCTTGCGTCTCTCAACTTTCTCTTCACAATATCCCACAGATTCTCTATGGGGTTCAGGTCAGAAGAGTTGGCAGGCCAATTGAGCACAGTAATACCATGATCAGTAAACCATTTACCAGTGGTTTTGGCACTGTGAGCAGGTGTCAGGTCGTGCTGAAAAACGAAATCTTCATCTCCATAAAGCTTTTCAGCAGATGGAAGCATGAAGTGCTCCAAAATCTCCTGATAGCTAGTTGCATTGACCTGCCCTTGATAAAACACAGTGGACCAACACCAGCAGCTGACATGGCACCCCAGACCATCACTGACTGTGGGTACTTGACACTGGACTTCAGGCATTTTGGCATTTCCTTCTCCCCAATCTTTCTCCAGACTCTGGCACCTTGATTTCCGAATGACATGCAAAATTTGTGCGGCAGTCCAGTGCTGCTTCTCCGAAGCCCAGGTCAGGCGCTTCTGCCACTGTTTCTGGTTCAAAAGTGGCTTGACCTGGGGAATGCGGCACCTGTAGCCCATTTCCTGCACACGCCAGTGCACGGTGGCTCTGGATGTTTCTACTCCAGACTCAGTCCACTGCTCCTCCAAGGTCTGGAATCGGTCCTTCTCCACAATCTTCCTCAGGGTCCAGACACCTCTTCTCGTTGTGAAGCATTTTTTGCCACACTTTTTCCTTCCCACAGACTTCCCACAGAGGTGCCTTGATACAGCACTCTGGGAACAGCCTATTCATTCAGAAATTTATTTCTGTGTCTTACCCTCTTGCTTGAGGGTGTCAATGATGGTCTTCTGGACAGCGGTCAGTCTTACCCATGATTGCGGTTTTGAGTAATGAACCAGGCTGGGAGTTTTTAAAAGCCTCAGGAATCTTTTGCAGGTGTTTAGAGTTAATTAGTTGATTCAGATGATTAGGTTAATAGCTCGTTTAGAGAACCTTTTCATGATATGCTATTTTTTTGAGATAGGAATTTGGGGTTTTCATGAGCTGTTTGCCAAAATCATCAGTATTAAAACAATAAAAGACCTGAAATATTTCAGTTGGTGTGCAATGAATCTAAAATATATGAAAGTTAAATTTTTATCATTACATTATGGAAAATAATGAACTTTTATCACAATATGCAAATTTTTTGAGGACTTGTACATTTATTGATGCATTTCTTCTTGATGTGAGCTTATGATTTATGGTTAGTTTAATGATTATGAACTCAAGGTTAACCATCGAAAACCAAATCTATATTTATTGCACTAATACCATCAATTAAACTAAAGCTAGCATGGAGGAAGCCTATGTATAATTATAAATGAAAGTTGCTGCGACTTTTCTATTTCTAAAGTAAGCGCTCAAATAAATGTGTGACAAAGTTTCTGCGACAGCTCTTTGACGCGATGCATTAGGTCAGTGTTTGAATTCCTTGCTTCATTTCACTCACTCCTTAATTATATAGTGCATTCAACTGCCATGCACTTTATAGGGATTAGAAAATCGGTGAGTGATTTCGGTGAGCGATTGAAAAACAAGTGAGTGATTTCGGACACAGCAACAGAGTCGACTCCGAGAGTCAATTCTTGTGCTGGAGTCGACCCTGACTCTAACTTATGCCATCCCAAATCTAACGAGACCACATGATATTTATGATTTTAGGAACAAACGGTTCAGAAGTTATATCTCAATACCAGTAGGTGGCGCTTTGCTGAAACGCTGCATGTTGCCTCAAGTCATGCTTGTGATGACATGTACCAAGTTTGGTTTGAATACGATAAAGCGTTGAGGAGATATAACCTTAAGTGTATTTTTGCAACCACTATGTGAAATTTGTCTGAAGATCTTGTTCAATTTTCGTGCAAATTGGATAAACCGTCTAGGACAAGTTCGCAAAAGTAGTTTTTTTGGAAAATTCTAAATGACGGGACAATTTGCATAATGGAAATGATGTCATAGGGTTTTGGGGTGTTTTGTTTCTTGCCAAAAACATTGGTTATGGTTAAAAAGTTATTAGCATAAACATGACTGAAACTTTGGACAGTTGGTGGCGCTAGAGGGAATGATTTAGAGACTCCAAATTTGGTGTGGTTACTATTGGTATTATTTACCACTATCAGTGTACCAAATTTCACAACGGTTCTATGGACTCCATAGACTCCAATGGCGGTATACTAATAAGAAATCTAACGATTTTAATAGGTGCCTCTGCACCTTCGGTGCTTGGCCTCTAGTAATAGGCTACCAGCAGAGTTGTTTGATGCAAGTTGGCTAAAGGGTGCTCTAATTATTTTATACTAATTAACTATATAATAAATACTGTTTATATGGCAGAATGCATGATCATGTAATAGGCTAGGTTTAAATATGAAACATTTTAATAAATGGACTTCAACTTCCAAAAACCCAGTTGGTCTGGATTCAAACATTCCGGCAAGCAAAGTGAGTGTGTTTCGTTTTTCATTGATCATTTCATTTCTCTGAACAATATACGAAACTGAGCTTCACATGAAATTGCGCTGCAACAATACGTGCTTTGAAGCTTCAGAGTAACATCACTACCAATTTATATTTGTATATTATTTATAATTAAAGTTAATTGAATTAGTTTATACATTTTAATTTCTCTTCTGATTCTTCAGTTTGTTCATAAGAGAACCACACCTTAGCGGGGCTTAATTGTACCTTTAAGCGGGGTTAACTGTAACCCGTATGGTTTAACACTTTCCACACATGCCAGGATGACGAAACGTTGTGTATTTTCTAGTTGCCATATCAACACTATAGAAAAAAATGTGCCAAAATTAAAAAATCTTTGGCAGATATTACTGACCATTTATTTAACCATTGCAAAAGTAAATTTCTTAAGTTTTTTTTCTCTGTTTTTGTGTTTATTTAAAATAAGACTAATTTGTTATTATTGTTAATCTTATATCTGTTATTTAACAGTTGAGATCGTTCTTTAACGCTGATCTAACAGCAGAAGACACGAGCCGTGGTTTAAATCCCAGTTGTGCAGACGGGGTGTGTTGTGACACTGCGTTACAATGAGCCCCTATTAGAAATATGCTATTATATTATATACTTTTATTTATTATTTTGAGAAACCATGACAAGGGTGAATAATCACTGAGAGTCAATGTGCAGAAATGATTCATTATTAATATGTTTTGAACTTTGTTGTATAGCTGTATTAATTTTAGCGATCTATTTGTTGTCAAAATAAAAAATGTGTGTATTTGTTTTGGATATTTTTTTGATTATATCAGATAAAACATTTTAAGCTGTCATTTGGTCATGTTCCAATGTACCCCACCTACGGGGCATGTTGTCACATTTCACTTCCATTCTTTCGGGGTAAATCAAGAAAAAAGTATACACTGATGAAACAAAACCACATAATTGTACTAGACATGTGTGCAGTTAATGTGGGAAAAAATAAATACACTGATCCCCAAGTGGATTTACACAAATTGAGACATTCAGAAAGCGTCAGGTTGTATTGACTACAATATTGACTTCTCCCAGGCAATTTTTACCTACTGTCTGAATCTGTATTTACAATCTGCATCTAAACATTTTGACCAGTGTGGCTCACATGATGACAAAACACTTTTTATTTTAGTGGCATTGGCCAATTTACTAACAAAATAACTTGGTTTTGAAGCATGAATTCAATGTTTTGGATGAACAAATACATTTTGCAGACATGCAGGTTGGATGTTCCAGCAAACAGCTGTGACAATTTAACTTAGTTTGGAGAATGTTTAAAAAAAATGCCAAAGCAATTGAGAAACTGTAATACCAGGTATAAAAGGGCCATAGATTTTCCTCCCTTTCCTCATTTTTGTTGTATGGAATATTCAAGTAACAGGATCATTACACAAGAGCAGGTGATTTGGGAGTGTGGTCTCTGCTCCGGCACAGTTGTTGGCAGACATGTTAGGAACTGAATCACATGAGATGATGAAAGTGCATGGGGAATTAGGTAGCACTTCCTGGTGATAGGGGCTGGTTTGGGTCAGCACTGAAAGGACAGCAGCATATGCTGTGTGGAGGGAATAATTAAATATGGCATACACCCGGGAGAGGAGATGTGGTTGCTTATTCTCAATGTCCTTCAGACACACTTCAGCCCCATAATGGGCCTTCTGGGTAGGCTGCTGAAGGTCAAATTCGGTGCTGTCAATATGAAGGGTGGCTAAACTGCTCTGAGATCAGGAATATGTCATGGGTAGGGATAAGTTTTAAAGACACTGGCTAAATATGGAATGTTCCTTGCCCTCTTGGCTGCAAGAGAATATTTGACTTGTTTGACTGTGCCATCTATTTAATTTATTTACATTACTCTTCAATTAGCAAATACTTTTTAATTCCAAAAGTTCTTTACACTAGACGTACAATCCTTTGGATAAGTCTCTAAGACATTTTCTTAAATTTGCAATAATCAAATGCAAACAAAATAGGAACAAAACTGTTAATCATGAAAAGATTTATTTGAATAAATCAATTTAAAATGCTTTTTATTGGTCACCCTACATTACATCCATATTACACTGCAATCATTTAAATTCTTCCTTGCATGACTTGATTTTTAAATTTTACAAGTTCAGTTATTCAATTTTTCAAATATATCATTTGTTAATGAGTAAACAGTCTACATTTAAACAGTTTGAGTCATTAAATAAATACTGTTTGTCATGAGAAAATGCATAGATAGAAGCAATGTGTGACAGTATAAATAATTGGTGCAAATGAATGCAGCCACTACAGATAATCTAGTTTAATTTCAGAAACAGCAAAACATTCACTGCAAATATGAAAATACTGTCACATAGTGACAGGAACAGACCTATACATACAAATACTCATTGCCACCAAAATTATTTTTAAAATATTGTTTTTAATTTTAGTAAGGAAATAAAATGTATGCGCGATAGGTAAATCAAACATTTTTTAAACATTAACAATGCACACATTAGTTAACCATCCATTGTGCAATACATCTTATTTTCTTTGTCTTTCTCTCTTTGAAACATTAAATACTGTTTTAAATAACTACATTAATCAAAACTGTATGAGAGCTTTGCAATTATAGTGATTATGAAATGAGAATGATCACTATTTTTCTTCCTGGCAGGCAGTTGTGTATATTACTGCTGTTCTGAATATTGTAGCTAAGTCTCTTTGTTCCAACAATTCATTAATCTGCCAATAGGATAGTTAAATAAATGATGGCACACTAATGAATAGCTGTGTTTTCAGGTCTGTTCTGTTGAAGATGAGAATGTAGATTTTGCATGGCTGCCAAATGCATTGCATCTAAAAGCTGAGTGTCATTAATCAGTGTTCCAGTGGTTAAAGCCTTATAAAAAACACTCTTTAATGCAGATTGCATTGTTCACACTTACTGTTCCTGTTTTGCCATAGTTCTTGTTCATTATTAGTTGCTATAGTTTCTAATTAGTGCACACCGGTTCCCTGTCTCTACCATCCTCCTATGTATATAAGCCATCTGTTTCTTTTGTTCTACTTTAAAGTTATGTTAGCACTGTTAGTTCTCTGTGATTAATAAAGTATATTGGGTGTTTTGTTCACTTTGTGCCATGCATCTCTTGTTGGTTGGATTTAGGTACACACTCTACTGTTAAAGAATGTGGAGCCTAGATTAGATTTGCAGCAAAAAGGAAAGAAAATATGGACTTACTGGCTGTTCGCTTGCTCTGCTTAGAGTAGAACAATTGTGGACCACACAGAGAGACTTCTTAGACCTGGCATGCCTTACACACTTCCCAGATTGCTCCCTGTGGCAAGCAGGGCAGGGCTGAGAGCCGAATGGAGCAATGCCTGTGGCATGAGTGCTAATGAGCGTCACCTGCATGCCACACTGGTTCTCAAGACTCACGGAGAAGCTCCGGGAGGATTAAAAGAGTGCAAGATGACAGAGGACGAGGCCTGACGTATTTAGGTTGGTGTTTTTTTTGCTTTGTTTTTTTTAAGCGGCAGTCGTCAGCAAGGGGCTGCAGCTTTACTTTAGTTTATTCCATAATTAAATTATCATGTTTCCCTGTTCCCCTGCTCCTTCCCTTATGAACAAACTTTGTTACATTGGGGGTGAAACCTGGCATGAAACCCGTTGTTGAGCCCTTGCTGCTGAGGGGGATCGCAGTGCTGAGGAGGTTGTGCAGTACAAAGGAGTGGTGACCACCAGTGGCTACCTGAGGTGGTGGTGCTGGAGCGATTGAGTAACAGGTGGGATAGAGGGCTTGCTGCCATTCTACTGGGATGAGGATGGGTGGCTGCCGTCTGTGGGGGGATGAGCAGGGAGAGTGAGGGAACAGGGAGCTTGCAACCGCAGCCGTAACCATTGTCATCCGCCAGGAGGCAGAGGAGTATCGAGCCGTCCATCGAGGAGTGTCCAGTACCATTGCATGGCACCACGAGTGAAGGCCTCCTGGCTGGTTGAGGAGTGAACGTCAGTGTGTCCGGGAACCAGACCAGGTATTATTTATTTTTTTCCCTCTCTCCCCTCTCTCGTTTCTGTCTCACCATCCTTCCATCTCCTATTCTCTCACCTCATCCTTACGCTCTAGGTGCTGCGAGGGGTGATAGGGGTGTGTGGCAAGCAGGGCAGGACAGAGAGCCGTGGGAACAGAGTGAATGAGCGCTAATGAGCGTCACACCAGTCTCAAAACTTGACGACAGTGCAAGATGGGAGAGGACCAGGCCTGGACTATTTATATTGGTGTTTTGTTTAACGGCAGTTGTCCGTAAGAATTTACTTTCATTTTGTTGTTTGTAATCAAAGTATTATGTTGAACATTTGCGTATGATACTGAGAATGGATAAATATTTAGATGTCTGTACACTTGCGTCTGTTTTCTGTCTACTCTTGAGTTTCTGGTAAAAGTTGTGTTTTTCCTAAGCCGGCATCTTCCCATGGGACTGATTGTCGCACTCAATGAAAACAAGGCTGTGTCAGGCGAGTCTTTTGGGATCTCAGTGTAATTTGGAGGGGCTTGCTATTAATTAAAAGTTGTTCAGTTACTGTCAGAAACAAAAATCTACCTTATACATGCAGGGCTCAATGACAAGAATGTCAGAAGTTCAAATTTCTATATATATTTCTTATGTTTTTACTTTTTTTAGCTACTTTTTTTTCAGAACAAAATGTGGTAACATTTTACAGGTTCCATTAGTTAACATTACTTAATGTTTGATCCTTGATAGTTAATGTTAGTCAATACAGTATTAATCTCTGTTAATGTTATTTAACAAAATTACAACTTTTCAGTGTTGGTTCATGTTAGTTCTCTTTGATTAATAATGTGTATATTGATTTTCTTGTTCACTCTGTATCTGTTTTCTTGTTCATCTCTTGTCGGTTGGATTTACACATTCTACTATTACATTTGCAACCACAAATCTATAAGATTTAAATGTATAGTTCACCCAAAATCTGTTTAGAATGACATGGAGGTGAGTAAATGATGACACAATTTTCTTTTTGGTGAAATATGCCTTTAAAGTAATATAAAAATAATCTGCTCTAAATAAGCCACAACTTGTCAAATTTCAGAGGCAGAACTCCTAGAGTCAGTTTCTTTTCCCCAGTGGCCCGTCAATTCAAGATACAAATTGAATGACAATAACTTTAAATAATTGCTAACATTTATCATAGTCTTTGAGCTGGGAATAAGCTGAAATCAGCAGCTTTGGGGGGAAATGATTATTTGCTTCCCTCCAAGTTTTCAAGACATTTGAAGAAGTTTAAGAGTTTCCAACCCAAACTAAAAAAAAAAATCTGTCATTTCATGTATTATTTTCAAAGTCGGAAGGCTGGAATATCCAACTTCCTCAGATAACAGGGGTACTCTGTCCATAGGACGCATAATCCCGAGCCACAAATCTATAACACTCACTCTGAACACTAAGTACAGAGCCACTGTTGATGGTCAGGTAATTTAAAAGATTGCAAAGCCCCACGGTAGCGCTTTATGGAGCCGTAAATCTCCAGAGATCTACACGAGGCATCCCAGGCAGATTGCCCACCTATATTTTAAAGTCCAAGATGAACAGAAGCAGTCCATTCCCTTCAGTGTGCCTTAAAGCCATCAAACTCAACTGTGTATTTATACAGTTACTCATACTTCAGTTTTTTTTTTTTTGATGTGATGATGACAGGTTTTTTCATAATGGCTCATGGAACAAATGGACCTCAATCACTTCTATTCCCTACACCCTCTCTCTCAAATTCAAGGCAATTTGGTCCAAAAACCAAAGAATTATCCTCTGCTACCGCACACAAACATACCTAAAAATAGACCGTGGCTCAGTGCGGCAATTATTTATCAGGTCAGTCCGGTGGGGGCCAGTTTGCAGCGACACCCGGATATTAGAGCACGGACCCTGGACCGCATCCACAGTGGAGAAGAGCATTTTACAGTTAACAAGCCCTTTGGGAGAAGAGAGCAAGCATTGATTAAGCGAATACTGCTGCTGCTTTTGGTCATTATATTGTGTTCGATAAAATATAGTGGGAGCTGGCTCTGGCAGAGCCCGGCTCACCGGCGAGGTGCTGAGACAGCAGAGTAGCTAGTCTCCAGTACATTTCATCTCCATCTCTGTCAGCACCAAGGTCTTCTGGGAAAATGACATTTTTGCAAAATCAACTCATGAACCAAACTCGAATCGTTATATTAGTGATTTATTTAATTGGATGGATAAAGAGCTGACACAGACATTGTTGATTATTTCATTAATGATGATTCTTATTATTAATAATATTATTTTAATTAAACACAATATAAATTATTCTTTAGATTTTTACTTAAGATTAACAAATTGTATTATGACTACTACTAATAATAATAATAATAATAATAATAATAATAACAATACACTAATTATTTTAATAAAAATTTAATTTATATTTCTGTTAATTGTACCAAATTACATGTTGAATTCGATTTTTCTTTTGTTGTTTTGTTTTGTTTGGGGTTTTTTTGGGGGTTATATACCAATAGTAACTAAATGTATTATTATAATAATTATTATATAATTATAATGTAATCAACAATAGTGCTGACAGAATACAAGAATGCATTCTTTGTGAGTGGTCCCATAATTCAGATTTATAATATGAGGTAAATAATTTGAATTAAACAATTGACAGCACTTGTGTAAATCCATTGAGTGCTATGTTTACCAGGAACATGAACACAGTGAACACTGACGGAACTCTTCAATCCATGATCATGGGTTCCAAGTATACTTGTCATGTAGAAAGAATGTTCAAGGTCAGCAGAGCTATAGGTGGTGGTCCAACAGTGAATGTCAGGCCTCCAACAGCCATTACAGTGATTAGCTGAGACCTGTGAGTGTCATCTGACAGGCCCTGCTAATGAAGCATTAAGACAGGCTGAGAAAGATGACTGAACAGGCCTCTGTTCCAGTTTCCCTTCCATAGCCTGAAAGCCCAACCTAGAAGTGACAGCTCAACAATCAACCAGGCCAACATATGTCCCTTCACATCTCTCACTCGTGGGCTCTTACCCAATGGAAACATATCAACGTGCTCTTAGGTTTCAGGTTGTGTTTCAAATCTTAATACCACCGGTGACATTTCAGGAGTCAGCGATCAATCCTGACCTGTCTCCTTCACAAGGAGATACAGTATGCGTATCAAAAGTACAGAGCTTAAAGACACTCTGCCAGTGCATGAGAAACATGAGCCCCTTTTATAAGTGTGTCACAAACAAAACTGTATTAGGAAAAAGATGAATAGTTATATGTGAATCTTATGCTCTCAGCTTTGACATCACAGGAATAAATTGCATTTCTAAATATATTCAAATACTATAGAAAACAGTTATTTAAAATTGGAATAACATTTCACAATATTGTTGTTTCACTGTATTTTTGATCAAATAAATGCAGCCTTGCTGAGCATATAAGAGACTTCTTTTAAAACATCAGAAAAATCTTACAGACGCTGCAACTTTTGAACAGTAACTTTTTTTGAGATTCCCTCATGAACAGGTGCTGGTTTTGGTTATGTAAATGAGCCAAAGACTGTTACAATGCAATAAATTAGTTAAAGTAAAAAAAAAACTAAAAAAAACACGTCACTTGTACACTGTACAGTAAACCCTTACACTGTGTCTACACTGGATGTGTCATGACAAAAGACAATACAACCCATTACAGTTAGTGATGTTGTCTACACTGTGGACACGACAATTCCCAGACAGTAATGATGCCTTGTTCTATTAATGACGTACCGAAATAAAGGACAAATGCTTTGCAACTGTCGCTTTGTCGCATCTAGTGTAGACTAGATACCATCATGGTGACGAGTGGAGCATAAGATTGGTTAGAGAACAGATATGTTAAATGTTCTATACTGTTATTAATTAGCATTCACTGTTTTAATAGTTATTACATGACAATTTTAAGTGAAATGTATGAAATAACTTTCTCAAAATGTTCAAGTTGAGCAATTCAAATGTATGTGTAAAAAAAAAAAAAAATCTGCCAGTTCTGCTTACTTCAACTTTGAACATTGAATTCAGTTAAACAAGGTCAAATATACATTTTAGTCTGGGACTAGGCTTAAGCTTTGTCTGCGAAACCGGGGGGTAAATGTTTTAGACGCAGATTTTAAATGATTACATTATAATGCAGGGAGATGGAGCTGAAATTGTCCTAGCCTTTGTTACAGACATGCAAAGATAAATCATGCAAAATCTCATTGCACCTTTATTTGGTAGTCAGACACCCAAATTACTTATGAATAGCCCATCTAGAGAGAGTAAACATCTTAAACTGACAGCCTCATGAATAACCCAAATGAAAATGGAGCCAACTATTCGTGACCTTTGCTGTCCTGGAAAACATGGCACTATTTGCAAGCTGAAGGCATTTCATCCTTTCAAAGTATGTAAAATGCATTTCAGTAAGCCAATTAAAATGTTTATATTTCATGAGATGATGCACAGAGTGATTATTATTATTATTATTATTTATTTATTTTTTGTCTTTTGAACAATTTCACAACATTTGCTTTTGTAAAAAGGTGTAATGTATTTTATCCTTGTTAATTGGTATTTAGACATCACTAAACTAATTTCTCATGCTGATCAATGCTCTATTTGCTTTCCTTTGTTTTGAATAAGGAATATCATTGGCTTGAGTGTGTTTATCGGCTGAATCATCAAATTAATGTCTTTAGCTTTTCATTATGCAGAGTGCATTGGGGCAGGTGCAATACATCTGCAATAATTTTTGAAACCAGAATACATTAGACAGAAATAAATTGAAAAATGTATCATAGAATATTCTCCAAATTTAAAGCGATTCAAATATATTAAAGCTATGAATGTAAACATAATATTTGAGAATTAATGATGGTGAGTGGCTCAACAACAGCAAATTAATGTTGTCAATTTCTAGTCTTAAAGGGAAATGTCACCCAAGATGAATATATTTGGTCATTATTTACTCCCACTTTTGTCATGTTGTGTGCTGTTTTATTTATACATTTTTTTGTCCACTGTATATTTTTTAATGTAGGTATTTTACATACACTGATAGTTCACAGTGACCACATACAGTGCATCTGGAAATTGTTCACAGATTGCTTCACTTTTATTCATTTTTTTATTCATTTTTTCCACATACCTTATTCCAAAATTTATTAAATTCATTATATCACTGTAGCACTCCCAATCAGGCTTGTATGGTAGAGTGGCCAAACGGAAGCCACTCTTTAGTAAAAGGCACATGACAGCCCACCTGGAGTTTGCCAAAAGGCACCTAAAGGACTCTCAGACCATGAGAAACAAAATTCTCAGGTCTAATGAAACAAAGATTGAACTATTTGGCCTGAATAGCAAGCGTCATGTCTGGAGGAAACCAGGCACCGCTCATCACCTGGACAATACCATCCCTACAGTGAAGCATGGTGGTGGCAGCATCATGCTGTGGGGATGTTTTTCAGCGGTAGGAACTGGGAGACTAGTCAGGATCAAGGGAAATATGAATGCAGCAATGTACAGAGACATCCTCAATGAAAACTTGCTCCAGAGCACTCTGGGCCTCAGACTGGGGCGAAGGTTGAATCTTTCAACAGGACAACGGCCCTAAGCACACAGCCAAGATAACAAGATAACAGTCGCTATGGGACAGCTCTGAATGTCCTTGAGTGGCCCAGCCAAAGACCCAGACTTGAACCCGATTGAACATCTCTGGAGAGATCTGAAAATGGCTGTGCACTGATGCTCCCCATCCAACCTGATGGAAATTGAGAGGTCCTGCAAAGAAGAATGGGAGAAACTGCCCCAAAAATAGGTGTGCCAAGCTTGTAGTATCATAGTCAAAAAGATTTGAGGCTGTAATTGGTTCCAAAGGTGCTTCAACAAAGTATCGAGCAAAGGCTGTGAATACTACATGTGGTTTTTTTACTTTTTATTAAATTAGCAAACATTTTAAACAAATTTGTTTCACGTTATCATTGTGGAGTATTTTTTGCAGAATTGAGGGGGAAACAATAATTGAATACATTTTGGAATGAGGCTGTAACATAACAAAATGTGAAAAAAGTGAAGTGCTGTGAATACTTTCTGGATGCACTGTAAGTTCCAAAAATAGCAAATACGTATAGGTCTGGTTCTTTTCAGTTCAACTCACTCAATGATCTTCAACTTAATGATTCAGTTAAATGATTCCTTTGATGGAAGATTTATTTTTTTCTTCTTCTTTTTTTATCCCACATAAACAAGTCATATAGTTTTGGAACATCCTGAAGGTGGGTAAATAATGACAGAACTTTTTAGGTAAGTACAGTCTCTCTTCATATCAATATACTTGATCATGAACTATACATTGTTCAGTTTAGATAGAATTGTACCATTAAACTACAACACTTGAATGTGATTAGTCAGAAGGCAGGGCAAATTCCCCTTGATATCCCTCACATTTGAGTCTTTGTTGGCAACGAGATGAACTTATAACTCTCTAAAACACTGGTAGAAAATCAAAAGCACTTGTTAGGATTCTTGTGAGCAGATACTTGAGGAGAGATAGAGAGAGAGAGAGAGAGAGAGAGAGAGAGAGAGAGAGAGAGAGAGAGAGAGAGAGAGAGAGAGAGAGAGAGAGAGAGAGAGAGAGAGAGAGCAAAAACAAGACAGAGAGACATTCATGTTGATGTATGACAGTCCCAGAGAGCAAATTCGACACCTTAGAGGCACTGAGGGATGTCCAGGTCAAACAGCGTCCAATGAATTCTGGGATTCAAGAAGGCTGGATCCACAAAAATCCAAAAAAGAAATGGCTTTGAAACTATTTTCACTCAGAAATTAGTTAATAAATATCTATTAAAATAATTATGTTATTGTTAGATTATGTAAAATAAGTAATTATGATCAAATGACAAGTAACAATTAATTAAACATGAAATTTTGAAGTAAGAAACTCATATTTTCTTGTAAAACATACTCCAATAATCTTTGTTCCCTTTTGAAAGGAATTTGCACTGCATCAAAGACGCTATGGGGAATGCCTCAGTCATGATGGTGTCCGAAACACAATCAAATCACAGAAATCATGTTGGACGGCGACAGCCTGCCGCCAGGAAGTATATAAGGGGCGCCTAAAGAACTGTCATCCTTTTTCGATTTTTGACATCAGATGACACACTCAACTTTTGCGTTTATTGTTCGGGTGAAGAGCATGCATGGGCAGTTCTTGAGGGGCAGTTCTTGTGCTAACTGTAAGCTTTTTCCAATGAGGAAGCTCTGCTCTCATTTGGCCCTCTTTTTGAGGGAAGCATCTGGGCCCAGTGGTTCGGGTCCTGCTCAAACTGAGGCAGAGCGGAGGCTCAGATCATGGGGTTTCCAGATGGAGCTCACTGCAGAGTTTGAGAGGGATGTAAACATCTCACATCCTGCAGCGGCTGCCGTAGGTGAGCTGCTGGAAGAGGATGTGTTATCACTTATATCCTCTGATCCAGCAGTGAGTGTTCTGTTGGCTGCTATTCCAGGAGAGCAGGCAATGGCTGTTGAGGATGAAGATCTGCAGAGCTGTTGGGGGTGATGGAACACACTTCCAGTAGGATTCAGCTGCCTTGGAAGCGTGTAAGGGAATAGACCGCTCGCGGGCGGCTCGACGAGCAGTTCCTTTCTGACCATTACCCCCCAGCTCCTGTGAACGTTCCATTTCTTCTGGATCTTCATTCTGAGATTGAGAAGGCATGGAAGACCCCGGGCTAACTTCGCCAGTGTTGAGGGAGTGGGTGAATTTGGGTATGTGTCGATGCCCCCAATTGACGAGACTTCTGCGAACTATCTCGCTGCTGGGGAGGCACCGACACTGAAAGCTATACTGCCTACTAAGCCCCTTAAAATGACATCTCACTTGAATGGCAGGACATACGCAGCAGCGGGTAAGGGTGGTTCTGTATTGCACACGATGGCTGTGTTGCAAGTATACCAGGCTGATCAGGTGAAGGATTTGGAACAGGGACAAGGTTTTTCCCCTGATGCAGTAGAAGAGCTACGACACACCACGGATCTCGCTCTCCGGGCCACTAAACAAACTGCTGGCGCAATCGGTAGGTCGATGGTGTCCACGGAGAGGCATCTGTGGCTGAACCTGGCTGACATCGGGGAGAAAAGGGCTTTCTCCTCTATGTGCAGGTTTTGCCCTCTGAACTTTTTGGCACCTCGGATGTTAACATCACTTTGCACACAACGAAATAGCGTAGGCCTACCTCCAGCACACAAACAATTAAAAAATGCAGTTTAGTGAGGATGCCAAGGAATAATTCTGAGTGTAAAAGTAGGCTATGTCAAAAAATTATTACAATAAGTTAGGCTCCATTGTGTAACAAGCACACATTTATTATTCACAATATAAAAAAGAGGAAAAAAAACATAGTTTGTTAAGAGTATGACTCAAACATGCCATTCATGGGCTTATTCAAGAGTAATTTTTATCCATTCCGCATCTCCCAAATAAGTGTGTTTTAGTAAAAGTTATGTAAAAGTTTTTTGTGTTGCAAGTTGGTGAATGAAGATACTTGCCAGATTATGTGTCACTTCTGCTTTATTAATTTATCATTTTTTAAACAGAGTAATAGCTCACTATCAGTTACAAAAGACACTAACAGTATGTCACAGGCAATTCTAGTTGTTTCTTAAATTATTCTAGCAATTTCTTAAATAATCCCATGACTATGTTCTGGCCTGCCATCTAGTGGCAAATTAGTTCTTTTGGCCAGATGCCAAATTTACTTGCCAATCCCTGCCTTAGAGGAACCCCTTCCATGTAAAGTTGTCGGTTCCAAGCATTTGAGCAGTCTTGGTAGGCATTCGGTGTAGTTCAGAGGCCTCTTTAAGGCTTATAGTTTGGGAAGTGGCCATAGGGAATACTGTCACTGACAGCTTTGTGTGACCTGGGGGGAGTGGTTCTAGAATTTCAGTTTAAACTGCTATTTCTGATGTTTGTCACTGCCATTCATGGGATGCATTCCCCTCAGCATGGCGGCGTGGGTATATCGTTCCCCATAGTGCGAATTCACTTTCGAAAGGGAACGTCTCAGGTTAAGTATGTAACCTCTGTTCCCTGAGAACAGACGCTGCGTCTCCTGCCATGTCTCGTGGCTGCCTGCTGAACAGTTCTTCAGACGAAAGTGGATGACTTTTTCTTTAGATGCCCCTTAAAAACTTCCTAGTCACACTTAAGTGATGATTTTTGAAAATGTAAAAAAGTAGAATGTTTCCTGTGATGGGTAGGTCTAGGGGCAGGGGCAGTGCAGGGGGGTAGAATATATGGTTTATATGGTATAAAAACCATTACGCCTATGGAATGTCCCCATTAAACATGGAAACACAACGTGTGTGTGTGTGTGTGTGTGTGTGTGTGTGTGTGTGTGTGTGTGTGTGTGTGTAAATGTGAAATGTGAAATGTGAAAATGTTTTTAGCAAAGTAAAGTAAAATGACAAGTGAACAGTTCAAGAGATGTGTTCACCCCTGCCCTATATACATCACAGGAAAGCTCTAAAGGACGCATACTTCCATCGTTCCTTCTCACAGGAAGTTCCTTAGGTTCACTTTTGGGAGCGAAGCATTCCAATATCGGGATCTTCCATTCAGTCTAGCTCTCTCCCCTGGCACGTTCATGAAGTGCATGAATGCAGCTCTGGCTCCACTAAAGACTCCAGGGCATTTGTGTAATGAACTTTGCCGACAACTGGCTCATATTGGCCCAGTCATGAGAAATGGCACTGTTACGTTCACTGAAAGAGAGACAGGAGGATCAAATAGCAAATACAAAAACTCTTTATTCAGATAATGTCTGCGATAGATCGCTAAACATGTCCGAAGACTCAAGAAGAAACAATGATCAGATGCAGGAAGCAACGGCAGCAGTTCAGGCAGATCCCAGGCGAGAAGAACAGGCAGTCCATGGAGAAGAAAGCAGGTGCAGGCAGATGAGTCCAGGCAAAGCTGTGACGCAGGGAAGTAGCAGGGAAACTCAGGATCTGCAGATCCAGGAACCAGAACCAAAACCGGAATGGAGAACCATGGAACACATACACCTAGGAACCACACAAGGAAACAGTCTGAAATGATCTGACAAGTGCAGGTGAGCAACCCGTATATTAAGGCTGGTTAATGATTGCAGCAGGTGGAGACGATGAGCATGGTAATCAGTGGCCACGCCTCCAACACAGCCGCACAAACACAGAGAGAGAGAGAGACAATGAATTTGATGAACCGTGACCGGCAGTTCAGCATCGATATGTTGTCCTTGGCCACATTTAGAGCTTGGGGTTGAGATTTAACACAAAAAAGAGTGTGTTGATGCCTTCCCAGAGGACCACGCTCCTGGGAGTGGTATGGGACTCGTCTACGATGCGGGCACAAATGTCTCTTGCACATATCGAGTCCATATGGGCGATGGTCTACAGAATGGTGCTAGGCTGCAACATCACTGTAAAAGCAGTTTCAAAGACTGCTGGGGCTCATGGCAGCTGCGTCAAACTTTTGGCCTGCTGCACAGGAGACCATTACAGTGGTGGCTGAAAGCCAAGGGGTTCGTATGATGTAAAATGTAGATTCATGTAGATGCCTTTGTTCCCTGTACATATGGAAGAAACCTTGGTATTTCTCCCAAGGCTCAGTGCTGGGAGTGTCAAGTCGCCGGAAAATTGGTTCGACAGACGCTTCTCTCACTGGCTGGGGTGCGTCCCTTATGGACGATCACTTTGCCAGGGGACTGTGGCAGGACCATCATCATTCATGGCATATAATTTGCCTGGAGAAGTTGGCTGTGTTCAGAGCTCTGAGGAGCTTCCTCACAGACATCACGTTCTGATATGTTTAGACAAAACAACTGTAGTCGCTTATCTGAATCATCATGATGGGGGTGAGATTGCGCCCTTTATGCAGATTGCCACATCAGATCCTCCTGTGGTCCCAGGGGATACTGTCGTCTCTCAGAGTGATATACAGGTACATCTCAATAAATTAGAATGTTGTGGAAAAGTTAATTTATTTCAGTAATTCAGTAAAAGGTGAATGTAAGATATTATAGACTAATTGCATGCAAAGTGAGATATTTCAAGCCTTTATTTGTTATGTATATATATATATATATATATATATATATATATATATATATATATATATATATATATATATATATATATATATATATTTTTTTATTTTTTTTGATTATGAAATTATGTCTTACACCTAATGAAAACCCCAAATTCAAAATCTCAGAAAATTAGAATATTACATGAAATCAATAATAAAAAAAGGATTTTAAAATACAAAAATTTCAGCCTGCTGAAAAGTATAATCAAGCTTGGTTTGGGCTCCTTTTGCATGAATTACTGTCTCAATGCGGAGTGGCATGGATGCTGCAATAGCCGCCTTCAGCTCTTCTGCATTGTTCGGTCTCATGTCTCTCATCTTTCTCTTGGCAATGCCCCATATATTCTCTATGGGGTTCAGGTCAGGTGAGTTTGCTGGCCAATCAAGCACAGTAATCCAATGGTCATGAAACCAGGTTTTGGTACTTTTTGGCAGTGTGGGCAGGTGCCAAGTCCTGCTAAATGAAGTCAGCATCTCCATAAAATTTGTCTGCTGGAGGAAGCAAATGTCTAAATACTCTAAAGTGTCCTGGTGAATGGCTGAGTTGACTCTGGACTTAATAAAGCACAGTGGACCAACACCAGCTGATGGAGTTTTCTCCCCAAACCAACACATACTGTGGAAACTTCACACTAGACTTCAAGCATCTTGGACTGTGTGCCTCTCCATTCTTCCTCCTGGGACCTTTGTTTCAAAATGAGATGCAAAATTTGCTCTTGACTGGACGACTGAGCAACAGACCAGTTCTTTATTTCTTTAACTCGCTTCACTCGCTTAAGACGCTTCACATTTGAAGCCCATGTCCAGGATACGTCTGTGTGTGGTGGCTCTTGATGCAGTAACTTCGGCCTCATTAAACATCCAACTTCTTTTGCAATTACCTTTTCAGGTTTTCCCTCTTTGTGAAGTTTGTCAATGATGGTTTTTTGCATAACTGTCAGGTCAGCAGTCATAGTGAATTCTACAAACTGAGAGACCATTTAAAGGCTCCTGCTATTAACCTGATTTTTAATTCATCAATCGGTGTTAGAAATAGCTCATATGAAAAGCTAAATCCCTCCCAAATGATGTTTAATGCACTGAAATAAATTTGTTTCACTGAAAAAAAGATGTATCATTTAATCAAGACAGAAAGGTCCAATTTTGGCAAGACAAAAGATTTGTCGCCTATTCAGAAATTGAACAAATTTACTGCAAATACAAAAATATGTCAGCAAATTAAGTAGTGGTGCTGTGAGATCCAAATTTAATATCTTGTATGACTTCCATGAGCTTGAAGGACTGTATCCATGCGGTTTGGCAAGGACTCATACAATTTATTGATGAAGTCATCAGGAATAGCAAAGAAAGCAGTCTTGCATGCCTCCCAGAGTTAATCAATATTCTTTGGTTTCGTCTTCTTTCATCCTACCCCACCCCACATATGCTCAATGATGTTCATGTCTGGTGACTGGGCTGGCCAGTCCTGGAGCATCTTGATCTTCTTCGCCTTGAGGAACTTTGATGTGGAGATGGAAGAATGCGATGGAGCACCATCCTGCTGCAGAATTTGGCCTCTTTTATGGTTGGGAATATAAGAGGTATAAGATTTCTTGGTATTTTAGACTATTGAAGTTGCCTTCCACCCTGCAGATCTCTCCCACACCCCCATACTGGATGTAGCCCAAGACCATGATTTTTCCGCCACCAAACTTCACTGTTTTCTGGGTGAATCTCAGATTCCATGCGGGCTCCAGTAGGCCTCCCGCAATATTTGCGGCGACTGTGGTGTAATTCAACAGAAGATTCATCTGAAATATCCACCTTCTGCCACTTTTCCAGCGTCCATCCTTTTAGCAGGCTGTGGGCTTTGGCAAATGCCTCAGTTAATACACTGAGAAGAAAATGAACATAAGTAACAGGTGCAAGACTAATTGAAAAATGATAGCAACCAACAATGAAGCTAGAACTCAGGCAAAATAGTGACACAGAAACTAAAAAGGACATGTCATGATCTAGACAGGGATCCCCAACCAAGATTTGTATTGATTTATTGATTTATTTTTTGCTTAACTGCCTTAAAATGGCTTTTTTGGTTACATATACAGCAAGACAATAAAAATACTTTTACTCACCAAGCAAATCCCTTCTATCCTTTTAAATGCCCATGTTAAAATATTATTTAGTGAAACTGATTGTTGTAGCCTATATCCAATTAAAGTGCAAATTAGCGTGAGAGCGCAATTCCAAAAAAAGGGAGATGGTTGTGGAAAGTTCTGCTCTTGGTCTACTGACGAAGAACACAGACACAGTTGGATAATTTCTATAATGACCAATGCAATCTATCTATTAATGCAAAGATTAGTGCAAATTAACATCTGGTTTAAGACATGCTTTTTTTGTGTGGTGCAAATACCAGTAAATTGACTAGTGCAAACCTTAATAAATCACCTTTACGTGGTTCATTTAAATACTCTCTACCCATAATTTTTGCACCTGAAAGGGAAACTCCTACAAATACATATGAAATAAGGTCAGCCGCAAAAATAACTGTGTCCACATCTTCTCAGCGCTAATTGTTCACTGTGTCTTTAGTAAATCCTCCTGACAGTAGTTTTTTAAAGCCAAACAAGGGTTTGCATTGGTACAAGCTGTTAGTAAATATGACCCTAAGTCGTGGGGTCTTCCTTTATTTTTAATGTAGCTATTGTTCAAATGTTAGCTTATTAAATTAGTTGGCAATCAAATATTCAATATCTGTACTGGCCATAATGAAGTTAATTGGTACTTTATCAGCAGTAGCTGTTCAAACTAATATCACATAATACATTACATCTCTGCGGTGATTGGTTGATATACCATGGGAGGCTAGCCTCTGCAATTGACAATTTTCCGGGTATTTACTTTTTTTTTTTTTTTTTTTACCGGAAACAAAAGTCTCCAGCTGTGAATTTTACATCCCCTGCCCTTCTCTATCCCCTCTGTCTCGCCTTAGCACATTTTTGTGTACGACTGTAATTACATCTGCAGATTCGGCATGGTCAGAGAAAGGGCAGTGGTGGTTCCAACTTTTTTTGACATATTTTATGGTGTTACAGTAGAGAAATTGCAAGCAAGAAATACACATCCTGAGACATGAAATTAATAAGTGGGAATTTTATTAACATATTTTCAACTCAAAATGTCTGAATTAATGAACTAATGATTTCTTTGAACTTTATTGAATTTATTGTGAACCTTATTGAAAAATGTAACCAAACTATGTCTGACCCATCAACTTTTCCATACTACCAAACTTTCTTGTAATAGTAAGTGAGACAAAGCAAATATTCTCAGCAATTTTGGATTGGCAGTCGGTGGCTTGCCATCAGACATGTGCTAGCACAGAAAAGAGTACAAAAACATCTTTTCTCACATTCACATTGAAATCCTCTAATTAATTCTCTTAATTCATTGAAGAGAAAGAAAAATACCATCTGCAGCAGCCCCAAAGGCAAATGACAATTCGGGGAAAAAAAGATGAAAAAAAAAAAACAGAAATAAGACAAAAATAAATAAATATTGTCGTAAAGGCTGCTTCTACCACATCAACACACAGCTCTAAAGTTTTGTTTTAAGACTTCTCTTCAGTTAGGGAGCATTTGGGGTATACTCTCTCCCAGGGCATTAAATAATAATTTCTTCTATCTGGAATAGAATAGAGATTTTAAAAAAAAAGAGAGAAGTAAAGCATCAACTTTGTGACTTTTTGTTTCCTTGATTCTTATTAATGTTACTGTCCTCATGATGCACAAGTAAAAAAGGCTCCACATCTGCAATGAAAGGGCCTTTTCTTTGTTTTGTAGAGGTGCATCCCTCAGGCAGCTCATTATTTTTACGAATTGTAAATCAGGATTTTCCTCTGCTTCATTTGAAGTAATGCCTTTTCTTTCTTTTCTTTTTTTACAACAGAGAACAACACATAGGAACATGGCTAAATCTGGCATGTTTGCGGTGTATTTATGGAATCAATTAAAATGCAGGAATGTAAATGTCAGAAATGCCGCATGTCCGAGCAGCAGTGGGATAGTGTGTTCATTCACTCTTGTGCAAGGCTATTCAATGCAGAATCCGGGTCAAAACTTGAAACTAAGCTTTGTAGTCAAGACTATTATTAGACTAGATGGTGCATATCATGAATATTGCATCATCAAGACTCCCTTCTACTGAAACACTTCAAATCATCAACGGTAAAATGCATACTCTCAGACATTTCACATGCTTTATATTGACCGAATCTGTACACTTCACCACACTGCGGTGCAAAACCTGCACATCAGACTGCTGAAAAAGTTATCTGAAAACAAAACACTAGAGCAAGAAGAGTGGTCTTCAGTATTTCTTTTGGTCAGTCCCTTCAGTCTATGTTTGCATCAAGTCTACACATGATCTTAGCTGGGAGCTCAGCAGGCAAGCTTTTCCAAAGAGGAGTTGGCAGTGAAATAGCTGTGTGTGGATTTTGTGTGGATTTTTTTTCGTTGCTACCCCTCGCCGAGCATTCTCCCAAGCTCCATGCGTTGATTCCGAGAGACAAGTTCACTCTGGATCCACCACAACATGTGACCCTCGCTCTCCTGTGAGGTAAAAAGCACAGACCTTTTATCTTCGAGGAGGGAAAGAGTGAGACGTATAGTAAAGGCTGAACCTGATCAACACTTCAGAGGTCTCACCCTCTCAGCTATACCAGAACTGAGAGACACACAGGAATCTTAAGACACAACAGTATGTCTCTCAGACTTTATACCTCCTATTTTAACAGCTCCAAAAACAGGCCAGCCTTCCTACGCCATAACAGTCTGGTGCATTTGTTCAATTTCAAGGAAGCAATAGAATACTTACTGAGACAATTTAAGAATTGAAAACTGCTTGTGCTTGTGCTTAGTGTCAGCATGCAATGTTTTTATCCAAAATGATCTACAGTATACAGTCATTACTTCATTTGTTAGAAACCATTTTTCTCTGCAGAACAAAAACAATTTTTAAGAATGTTATCCATGCAATGACCGACAACTGAAGCATTCAAGATAGATTAAAGTGCTTTGCTCAAGGCTGCGAATCTCATTCAGAGTTGTGAGAATTGAACAAGCTACATTCTGGTACAAAGCCATAAGCAAAAATCAATTTCCATAACATATAAACTCTGTGGGTTAAAAATACACTAAAAACAGCTATATTGTTAAATATTATTATAGTTTTATACAACAGTTTTTTTTTTCAAATGTAATTTATTTTTTTTGATGTCTAAGCTGAATTTTCAGCATCATTACTCCATTCTTCAGTGTCACATGATCCTTCAGAAATCAGTCTAATATGACAATTAGCTGCTCAAAACATTTCCTATTATTATCAGTGTGCTGATTTTGGTTGTGATTTTGGTTGTGGGTGATTGCTTTGGACCCCAGCCCACTAACCTTTATGACCTCAGGTTTAGCTCTCATCCGCTCATTTACCACATCCTGACTGCTGTTTGATAGCATTCAACATCATGTGGACTCCTGGAGGATCTGTCCAATACACTCTAACTATGTACAAAGTCTAGTTTATATTTTTAACCCCTCTGACATGCAGTATTCAGTAATACTGTATTATCGATTTCTATTGTCTCACTATTGTCTTCCGCAGAGCTGCTTTATACCTGAATCAATGTTTTATAAGTGACTAATTTTGCAACATCGAATTCAACATCGAATTGAATCAACACTGAACTGACTTGAGCTCAATAATTACACTACTGTCTTTTTAGAGCTGCTTTACAGCATAATTTGAAAAAAATTCACTTTAAAAACAAAACAAAAACAAATGTACAGTAGCACAACACACTCTCTCACACATTCTGACATGCACATACAACCATATAAAAAAAGAGGAAGATGCATTTCAATGTTTTCTGGAGTCCACAGCATCACCTGAGATGGATATTCTGTCTTAAGCAGTTCCATTAAGGCAGTGTTGCTGTGTGATTCCACATTTATATTCACAGAGTCCCTTCCTGGAACGAGTCCAGCGTTTATGTGCAGCGCACCTGTGCATAAGCATTCCTTATCAGATCCTATTCAGGCAAATCACTCTCTATATCTCTGTGTTTGGCTGATGGTTCAGGACCCAATTAAATGAAGCCGAAACGTGGTGTTTATGGGTAGTGGTTGTGTCTGCACAGCCAGCAGTTTGAATGGCTCACTGACAGTATTAAAGAAGCGTTGATTAGAGATGACATCCCTGAATAGGTAATTAGCTTTTCTGGCATCTTTTTCTATAGACATCTCATGCTTCAAATGTGATTCTCTGATGCCTCCCCTGATATTTTTATCATTGGGTGTGAGGACTCTGTGCAGCAGTTGTGATTAATGGACATGTTTTCATCTATTGTAATACAACATGCAATCATCACTATGTTTTCTGCACACTTCATTCATGTGTGAAAGAGGACCTGCAAGGAAATTGATGAGTAAATAAAAGTCAAGGGTATATTGGCCTTTTGGCATTCGACTTTTAAAAATGATACATTTCTAAAGGTATTTTATTTAGTACTAAAACAAACTAAAAGCACCACAAACCACAGGAAATATGCTCCTTTTTTTTCTTTTCTTTTTTAAAATTATTAAAATTATTGTACTGACCCGTGTGAAATATGTGAATATCAGTTAAGGTGTGAATTCTGCACACTGAGAATGTACGAGGCATTACATCACCAACTGGTTCAGGACATACAAATACACATGCCAGAAGAGAGAATACAAGAGACAGAAAAAACAAAACAGAGAGAAGGACTGGAAGGGGCATTTAAACAAGAGATGGTGCTGTGATGTATGAAGAGTGCAAAATAACATGATAGAAGAAGCGAGGTAGAAAAGGGCAGGGGGGAAGAGAGCTGTAGAACAGAGGTTTGCGGAGGGAGGGAGAAAGGGAGTAGTTTCACCTGCTGCTGCATTTTGCTGCAGTGTGGTCTTCCTGCAACTATACTTCACTGCACCTGTGGAACAGTGTGTGGTGCTGCTCCCTAGAGTTCACAGAGAGAACTGCTGCTTCAGACCTCAATCCAAAGCACTTGATCTGATTTCCACATTGTACATGAGATGTGTAATCCTATACAATACATTTCTAAGAATTGAAATGATAAATGACATTATTCTTATTATTATATTTCTTATAATAAATTTCCTCTGTCTCATAAGGCTTCAAGGAGAGAGAAAAACATAACAACAAATGTACTTAAGAGTTTAGTATGTCACATTTTAGTTATTTTAGTTATCATGAATAATAATAATAATAATAATAATAATAATAATAATAATAATAATGCATTGTTTTTTTCTGCCTTACATATGAGATACTGAAGAGTTATTTAGTCTATTATTATAGTTATAATAATATATTATTTATAGAATCTGAATCACTTTATTAGTTACCTTGCTAGAACAGGGTTCGACCCCCTTTTGCCATCAAAACTTCCATAATTCTTTATGTCATCGATTCAGAAAGGTGCTGGAAACATTCGTCAGAGATTTTAGTCCTCATTGATATGATAGCATCACGCAGTTGCTGCAGATTTGTCGGCTGCACATATTTGATGCGACTCTCCTGTTCCACCACATCCCAGGTGGTCTACTGGTGCCTGTGGTGGCCATTTGAGTATACAGTATATATGAACTCATTGTCATGTTCAAGAAACCAGTTTCTGACCATGATAGACATTTTAAGCATTGTGAATGGCGCATTCACATTATCCTGCTTGAATTAGCCATCAGAAGATGGGTACACTGTGGTCATAAAGGGATGGACATAATCAGTATAGGATTCCAGCAGCGAGTCGACACAACAAAGCATTCCAGAAACCCCCTCTCTGAACCCTGAACAAATCATAAAAACTAATCAATGGAACCAAATGGCTGAAAAAAGATGCCTCGTCTGCCTCATCTCTAACCAAGACCACAGGGGTTAAGAACAGGGACATCAAACAGGGACACTCTCCTTCCCCCCTCCCTGTCGGGTGACACTGTCTGAGACTCTTTGAATATCACACCAAAAAATCCTCACAGTACTCCAAAAACCTCTGAATTCATACTAATAATGTGAATTAATTCACCCAAAGGCACTTTAAACATATATTAAGGTATTTTGTGTATTTTCATCTAACCTGTGAAGGTTCTCTGTGTTCTAGACACTTATCATATATGAATCTTTATTATCTTGTATCTTGTCCAATCATGGGAATGCTATTTGATGTCTGTGTGATGGATAAATGATTTCCATCATTTTGATGCAAGGTAAATGTGTGTAAAATGTACTGTGATCACACTATGAAAGTTGATTTCTTAAAAGTATTTAACCGGGCATTACACTAATGATATGCATGAACAGGAGAAGTGAGTATATACACAACAATATCTGATTGGCTGGAGATATTTTCAAGGAAAGACTTTGAGACCCGCTTAAAAACACAGGACAAACAAGATGTCTTTGCTTTTTGCTTTGTGCTTATGCAGACTGCCATGGTTTTTCGGTGACTTCTGCTTTGATGTGTGCTGGCAATTCCACCTTCCTGCCTGCACGTTTCACTGCCCTTCGAGCTACCAAGAGCTCTTCACAAAACTCAGAAAAACTCAGTTTGAAGCTCGCCGAAGAAGACTTCCTGGAGTCCGTGCAGCCGCTTACAGAGACTCAGAGACACTGAGAACCAACCATCCATTCAAACGCAAGTATATAACGCTCCATTTTGGCTGAACTGGTGAAGTTTCTGTCCGAGCAATGCATTTTTTTCTCCTGGCCTGCCTGTATGACTTCAGGGGCAAGTCTGTTTATACTAATCCTTAAGCATGCAGCAAGGTGCTCTCCTTAAAGTTTATTTTGCATGTCAGTCTTGATCTAAAATAAAAAAAAACTTTTTCTAGTTTTCCATGGCATCATTTCACTAGCAATAATAATAAATAATTTGTACATGTGAAAACATTCCGGTTACACATGTAACCCTCGTTCCCTGAAGGAGGGAACAGAGACAGACGTACGTCGGACCTCACTGACAAATTGGGATCACTTCTCGGAGCCCTATCAGCTTTGAGTGTATACAGAACAGGCCATTGGCCTGCAAAATTTGCATCTCGCACGCCACCCAACAGTCCGGGTATAAAAACGGAAGTGGATGCCAGCAACCGTTGTGACGGGACGTACGTCTCTGTTCCCTCCTTACGGGAACGAGGGTTACAAATGTAACTGAGATGTTCCCTTTCAGTCGGTCATGCTCGACATACCTCACAGACGAATTGGGATCCCTATGGAAAATGCCACAGCTGTTGCCACTTCCAGTGCCCTGCGTAAGCCCCCAGACCCTAGTCAGTTGGGACGGGAACTTACACAAGGAGAGTCGCTGCTGCTGTTCCTGGAAGACCCTCTCAGCAGAATATTGGATAACGCTGGGAAAGTGTGCCCGAAAGGGGATGCTGCAGAGTTCACACCCAACCCGTAGGGAGGTATCATGTGGTAACACAACATACGATATGTCTCTGGCGTGTCCTAGGCGGGAGACCACACTGGAGAGAGACGGTAGAGTCTACGTGGGAAAGATGAGGGCTCACCGTAGGGAGCCGTACCATGAAAGAATACACATATAGGACCGCCGTAAGGGTCACAACATATGGCACCTTGCACCTAGCAGGGGGCGCAGCACTGGGTGCGCTTACGCTACTTGGCCTTGCATCAGATGCTCTGCCACATCTGAAAACGGTATGGTGGTGGAGGAACTTAACAGGGTTCGCCTAGCTGGGGAACTTACTGGAGCAATAATGCGCACTTATCCAGGAGGTGAATGGCGCAACAAGCCGACACTTAGAACGGGTGTTACTGGCTGGTTGAAACGAGCACACATGAAGAAACTGGCTCTACACGAAGGCTATAGAATCTAGCGAACGTGTTAGGTGTTGCCCAGCCCGCAGCTCTACATATAACTTTCTGCGAGGTGCCATGCGCCTGCACCCAGGAAGAGGCAACACACCGAGTGGAGTGGGCTCTAAACCTGAGCGGGCAAGGCACGCCTTGGGTATGGTATGCCAAGCTGTTCTGAAGAGTTGTTCTGAGGTCCTGAAGCTTTGTGGTTTGTACATGTATAACCACAGAGCACAGACAGGACAGTGAAAAGCCAGGACTGGGTCTGCTTCCTTCGAGGGCAGCGTTTGCAGGTTCACCACCTGGTCCCGGAAGATAAACATCCAATGGGCCAAGGAGGAGCTGTCGCAAGGAGCACCAGTTCCGGCACCAGTTCCGGTTGGGCTAATACGGCGCATCTAACAAGACCTGCTCCTCCTCCTCCCTGACTTTGCACAGAGTCTGTGCTTGAAGGCTTACTGGGAGAAACGCATACTTGCGTAGGCCCCGGGGCCAGCTGTGTGCCAGTGCATCTGTGTCAAGGGTCCCCTCGGTCAGGGAGTATAACAACTAGCAGCGCAACGTGTCTGGGGCAACCTACCTGTGCGGTCTACCTGTGTGTCTCCACAGCTGGACCACCTGGGGAGGGAGTCTCCACTCTCCTGGAAGCACTTGCTGTCGTGAGTGTCGTGAGCACTTGCTGTCGAATCGCTGCACGATTGAGCAAGCCAAGAATGTGAGTGGCGTGAGGCGACCTCAGATGCGTCTGATTCCAGAGGAGATAGCAGGCGAGTTGTGACATGCAACGGGAGCGTAGACCACACTGTTTGTTGATGTGTGCAGACCAGAACATGCTTTCCTCATGGCGGCCCAATGCAAGACATACTGCTAACAACTCAAGGCAGTTGATGTGCCATTATAGTTGAGGCCCTGTCCACAGACCCGAAATTGCATGCCTGTTCTGTATGACCCCCCAGGCGGTGGTAGAGGCATCTGTGGAGACCACAGCATGCCTGGACACTTATTCTAGGGGAACACCTGCCTGTAGAAGTCACCCAGGCTATTCGCCGAAGTAGCTCTATTCTGCTGTCCAGCAGGAATAGCTCTAGATTGGGGTAGAGGTGAGTCTTGACTTCAACACAGACATAGTCATGTTCCCGCAGTGGGTACATGAACTATCCACAAATGCTGCCACAGCGTGCTGAATGCCCAGACACGCAAGACAACAATTGTGACCATCAGCTGTGACCGTTAGATGCAGTGTCAACCCCATGTACTATTTTAGAAAAAAAGTTTTTATTTAACATCCTGAAGCACACAAGAAGATGGCTGCGGCAAAAACAAAAAGTCCCACCGAACCACCAGTTTTTGCTGTGAAAAAAGCAGTTGTTTCATTCAACAGTGAGATTGAGGTCCTTGCTGTCATGCCAAACACCAACATTTCGAAAAAAAACGTCTCTCTCGTTTTGAAACACTCTTCATCAGCACAGAAGTCAGCACAGAAGTCCGCTCAAAAGTCAGCTTCCGTATTTATACCCGCACGGCGGGGTGAAGCGCAAGATGCAAATCTCGCACACCAATGGCCATTGGCCTGTTCTGTATACACTCAAAGCTGATAGGGCTCCCAGAAGTGATCCCAATTCATCTGTGACATCCGACATATGTCGAACATGACCGACTGAAAGGGACTTGCAACTACAAATATATTGTTTTTTTTGTTTACAGTTTACATTGTCCCAGATGACAATGTATTGCTTGTGTAATCTATCTAAAAATTTAAGAATGAGGTCAGTATTGTAGGGACCCAAGTTGGCATGGCGGTGGAAGACATGATTCTGTGTAATGGCAGCACAAAGGGTAATGTTTCCCCCATGTTGCCTTGGTACATTGACAATAGCCCTGTGGCCAATGATGTTTCTTCACCTTCTTCTCACTGTTCTCAGGTTAAATCCAGCCTCAATGTATATAAACTCATGCAGGACTTCCTCTGCATCCATTTGCAAAACTCACACGTAGTTTGTAGAAGGAAGAGGCAGGAACCGGCGAACGTTAACAAACTTTAATCAATAAATAAACACAAAATTGAAGTAAAACACAGGCAGCCCCTCATGGATGGCTGCCATGCACACTCATAATAAAACAAACAAAACATAACCAGGCCGGGTCCTATCTCGTCCTTATATGCCTCCTAGCTCCCTCATGAGAGGACTCAAGACGCTCGCTCCTCCCACGTCTCTCGCTCGTCCACCTCGCCAGACTCACATAGCAAAATACATCCATACAGATAAAGATCACATTGGGTAGATCAATATAATGTAGGTCTACTATACATGTGCAGAACACAATACTACAGTCAGTGAACACAATTCACACCACAGGACTGTCTGAATATTTTCAAATGGCACTTTATACAGTAGTTTCATCAGAACTTGATGTTTGTTAAGGATACAGGCTATTGTTGACAGAGAGACCTTTTGGACATCATTGAAAATTGTGATCATTGACAATATGGGCTTGAATGTATCCAAGTCTGATTGCATTATTGGCCAAAATGAGGTTTATGATCTCCCTCTTCCTCCTGTGTGAATATGGGGCCCCTCTCTCCTTGGTGGTGTTCTCGACATTCAATCCTGTGTTGGCCAAACAAAATACATGTAGCTTACTGTAAAATGATACAGGAATAGATACCAAAACTGTGATATAATACATGCAGTGATATAAAAGAAAAGCTATGGATTTTCTTTTGACAGAAGATTCTTATCTGTGCTCTTGAAAAAAATGTCCAAACTATTGATGCTACCGTGTACCTGCTTAGGTAAGGCAGTACTCTCAGTCCAGCCTCCCTCAGTGTTAGTCCGTGGTTTATTTATTTTGTTACACAGATTTGGTTGTCTTCTTCTTTATGCATCTCCTACCCCTCCTCCAGGTCTCCTGTCCCTCTACCTTGTTCTCTCCGGATTCCCCCTCTCATCCGCACTCTCCCTCTTCCTCTGACACCATCCATTTTTGTTGAAGACAGGTGAACTTACCTGTTGCCTTTTTATAGTGCTTAAACCTGATTGGTGTGTCTACAATTAAGCACCAGTGTGTGTACACACCTGCTGGCTTTGTTAAACCAATTGGTTCATGGGTGTGTTCATTTGAAAGCCTTTGCTTTGAAATTGCAAGGAAATTACATCATGATAAATTTCTGTGTCAAATGCATTCAAGTGTGTTTAGTGTTTCACAAATCACTGTGTAATGTTTTGCAAAAAGTGTGAAGCTGACAGTGGGCTGTGGCAGAGGGGGCGTGGTTCAGCGAGGTCTGCAGCGGGAGAGAGAGGCGGGAGACGAGCGGTAAGTGAGTGGGTTGGACACAAACCATCAACACCTGTCTCTCGTTCCAGTAATGGGCACGGGGAGAGTATAAGAGCCTGGAGAAACAGAGGACGAGGAGAGAGAGAAGGGACTACTGACGCCCGTGCCTTGAGTTCCCGGATGCAAGAAACCCGGAAGTGACGAGGAATGTTTGAGTTGAATGTGCACAGCGTGCAAAGACGAAGATACCTTGAGTTTGTTAAATAAAACGTCAGTAGTCCCAGCCGACCCCTGTGTCCTCTTCCTTACCTTACCCGAGAACCTCTACATGGGCTTACAGTTGTGCAAATATAGGCCGGTCGTTTGCTCCTTGAGTGTAAGGTTTACTAATTGTGAAAAAAAAGACTGAAAATTCGCTAAATCTTTTTATGAGTGACAATTATTCTTTGTTTGGATTCTTGGATTCTTATTTGAGTTCATTAAAATAAAGTTGTTTTATTTCCCTCCCCCTTTGTTATCTCATTATTGGTTTCATTTGCCCCACCTGTGTTCCCTCATTCCCAGTTTGATTTCTCCCCTTTATTATCTCCTTGTGTTTGTCAGTCCTTGTCGGATTGTTGTTATGTCTACGTCTCCTGGTTCCCTGTGACCTGGTTTGGTATGTGTTTAGTTGTACTGGTTATTGGTTTGCCTCCTTGTGGGTTTTTGGTTTGTGTCTATGTTTTATTTTATAAATAAATCCTTTATTCTGCACTTGAGTCCTCGCACCCGTTTGTCTTTTGTGTGGAACGTGACAGCATGTGCAGTTGATTGATCCAGTTAGCCACATTGGATGAGCCGACAACACGCGTATCAGTTTCACAACAATTGTTTATTGAGATATTGGTATATGTTGACATGTCAGTGATTAATAATATATTAACTAGTAACTTAACCATTTACTAAGGATCTGTTTGATTATTTTATGATATGCTATTTTTTCTAAAGATAACTTATGACAGATTTGTAAATCGTTAGCACATTACTTAATCATTTATGAACGTATAGTCATGATTTGTAAATGATTAGTTTATCATCTGAAATCTACAAAACATACAAAAAAATTAACAATTTAATTAAAAAGTCATGTTTTGTAAGTTATTAGTTAATCATTAACTAATCAATTGTAAATTACTTCTAACTAAATCTACAAAACATACGTAAAATAATTAACATATCACTTATTGCTCATTTATGAATGTTTTCTAAATTATTAATTCATCATTAACTAACCACTTATAAATTACTTACAATTGAACGTTATTATAAAGTGTTACCATAATATTTTAAATACTATAGAGGTATTCACTTATTATTGTGTAGTTAATAATAATAATAAAAATAATAATAATAATAATAATAATAATAAAAGAGAGATCTGAAACAAGGGGAACTTAAATTAAAATCACTTTTTGACAATAGTAATCTCTCATGAAACCTTGTTTGACCCTATTAATCTTTTTGATCTCTTATCCACATCACTGGTTCTTCCTGAGCGAGTCCCACAATTCCTTGGCTATACAGCCACACTGCAGTATAATTCTGCAATGATCTGTGACATCAATCATATCGGCCCACAACTCCTGCAATCCCTTCCTGACTCCCATCCAGCACTGGTTGCCAAGTGAGGAGCCAATGCATTAGTCCAGGCCTCCACCATTAATTCTTCAAGCCAGGTCTGCAGGCACTCTTTCAGATTGCCTTCACTGAGCCTGCCTTACATCGGCAAAACATGGGCAAGAAAATGAATACACAAATCTCTCTCTCTCTCTCTCTCTCTCTCTCTCTATCTATCTATCTATCTATCTATCTATCTATCTAGAGAGAGAGAGAGAGAGAGAGAGAGAGAGAGAGAGAGCAAAGAGCCAAAATAGTACCACAGTGTATTTAGTGCTAGTTTTAGAGTGACTACTCAAAGCCCTAACTTTGACACAATGAGATCATCTGAGCTGCTGAGAAGGAATACATTAAACATTCTAGGCCAGCAGCTCTGGGAACAAACACCAGATCATGGGGCTGTCCTACTGTGGGAATTTTTTTTGTTGCTTTTTTGGTACAGCTCGAAAGTCCACCATCTTGCTTTTTTTCTGTCCGGCTATGCTTCTCTCTTTCTCTCTGTCATATGACCAGTGATAAATTACAATAATGGTTTGAAACGCTGTAACGCTGTCAAATCACTAGCCAATCTGGCGAGTTACTTATGTTTACTCACTTTTCTGGGGAAGTTTGTGTAAGCCAAATCTGCAGATTTAGCACAAACACTCAACCAGTGAGTCATCATGCAGTGTATTGCGTAGAATCTGCGTGTTTGTGATACATGTCAATAGCAACAAATAACAGCGTGCTTGTTCATTTGCATTGAAGATTCAAAAACATAATAATGTGGCAATACTAGTGAAAAAACCCAAGCAATGAAGCACACCACAAATCGAAGCGACCACAGGTTTATTGTTGTTGTTGTTGTTGTTGTTGTTGTTGTTGTTGTTGTTGTTTACACGTGGTGTTGTTCTTTGTGCTTTGACTATTGATCTGTCCACCTAAAATACATTTTTTTGTATAAATATGAGGATGAAAGAGGAAAGGAGGAAATGGGTAGATGTCAGGATTTTGTAAGTTGTGACGTAGTTAATTGGGTTTATTTATTTTTATTATTATTATTTTATTTTTTGGTAACACTTTACAGTAAGGTTTAATTTGTTATCATTAGTTAATGTATTAACTAACCTTAACTATCCATTAGCAATATATGTATCACATTTGTTAATCTTTGTTAACGTAGTTAATCTTTGTAATACTACGGTGATGCATTGCTGCTACATACATTTTTTTTTTCTTCACTCAGTTATGTTGTAATAATGAGATATGTCGTTTTAACTACAACTTTTCTTGTAATAACGAGATGTTATTTTTCTAGTTGAAAAAACATGTATTTTCTACTAATAAGGACATGTGTTGTATGATGTGTACAAAATATGCCTTTATCCACATTAGAGAATTTATAGGCTAGCCTAGTGCTTTTGTCACACTTCAAAACGTATTAATTAAACTAATTTATTGATGTAGCCTACAGTTGATCACAAATAGCGGCAACAGTGGCAAAACTTTAATGCAGCCACAAATATTATAAATATCTATAGGCCTGTAATTAAGACATATATTCAAGAAATGTATTAAAGACAGAAAGACGCTATAGTTTCAGCCTTACTTAAACGCTGCGGCAACAGGCAAGTGGGTTCGGGTCAATCCATTCCCGACGTTCTTGGTTTGCTTCTTTTTTAAATATACAAGCAATTATTGATGAAACATTGATCAAAATTAAAATACAATTTATACAAAACCAAATTGGACCAGGCTTGTTCCTCTCTCGTCCTTCACTTGTGTCACTCGTCCTTATATGCCTTCGAGCTCCCTCATGAAAGGACACAAGACCGGTGTGCCTCACAGGTAACACTCTTTATAAGTCACGCACCGATCTCTGATCGCTCCTCCCACGTCTCTCGCTCGTCTACCTCGCCACATTACTCATGCTGCTCACTTTTCATAATCAACATATGAAATAAAAACAAAATAATATCATAGGCTAATTAACATAGCCTAACTATGAAACTTAATCGTTTTCTTTAACCCTCTGGCCACGAAGGCGCCGGCGATTTTTTTTCCTAGCGGAAACAAATCAAAATATTACTCCATAATTTTTTGCCATACAGATAAGTTAAAGACATAATTATAAACTATAAACTGTCTACTTTTATTTGTGTACACTCACAATAACAACAAAGGCCATGGATTCATGGGAAATACGTTTTTAATTTCAAAAGCATATATAAATTCTGTTTATATTTCCAACAAACGAAATTCCAAGCCAAAATAACGAAGTGATAAAAAAAAAAACATGCAAATTCAAACATTTCACCCTTCGCGGGGACTACAACCCAACAGGGGAGTGGTAATTAACTAAATGTTCTAAATAAATATGCACATGGCCTAATAATAATAATACTAATAATAATAAACAAATACACAACTTATAATAAATAAACTAAAATCTACTACAACACAGCCTAATAAAGCTACCATAAATGACTGCGTAATCCAAACTTCACAGTCTATTCATCATCAAACTAAAAATATAGTCAACCAAATAGAAAAAGTTATTTGGCTCAATTTATATTGTCTGTTGTATACAGTCGTGACTACCGTGGTGCCGTGGTGTTATTCCAAACATGTGAATGTTGTTTTAGACTGGGACACGAGTCATACAAAGCATTGTTACCATAATAACCATAATTGTTACCTGGGTTTATTTCTCTCAACAACTTAAGTCTTACCCAGCATACTCAGGTAGACTTGGTGTGACAATATATATACTATAAATTCTCTAATGTGGATAAAGGCATATTTTGTACACATCACTATACAACACATGTCCTTATTAGGAGAAAATATATGTCGTTTTAACAAGAAAAATATGTCGTTTTAGTAGTTCTGAATGGATGGTTGCTTAAAAATTTTAGTAGCCAAATTGGCTGGTGAATGAAAAAGTTAATTTCAAACCCTGGTCACAATATTGCATTACTCCTTAAAAGCGTGACTACTTGGTTTCTTTTTATGAAAAGTAATGTGCTACGTTTCTTTTGTGTTGCTTTTTTCACCTGGACTGGGCTTGCTTGCTTATTTCTTCTATATTTATATATAGAAGAAATAAGGTATATTTTTGGCAAATATAAAGGCCCTTTCACACCAAAAGTGCAAATGCAAAAGGAAATTTGCAGTACTGAATCTGTTTGTGTGCAAATGAGATGAGTAAATGCATGTCCATATTTGGTCTAGAACCACAATAACCATCATGTTTACACAGCGCACACAACACCTCACTCCTGATTTCTCTTAAGATGGGGACAGGAGAGGTGTCAGTTATAATGGGAAAACAAAGTAACTTGTGTTACTTATTTGAAAATGTGACCCAGATATTTTGTTGTACATTTAAAAGTAATTCATAACTTTAGTTACTTGAAAAAAGTAATCTGATTACATAACTTGCATTACTTGCATCCTCAACACTAATAGTAAAAAACAAAACAAACAAAGGTTTTGATTAAAAGCAAGGTAAACTCAACACCTCATTCACACGTAACTTTGTTCCTGAAGGCTGGAGAAAGTTGTGCCATTGCATGTGGGACTGAGGAGGGTGTGAGGGTTAACGGATAGAAATGAGGGGTATGGTGAGGACTGGCACATCCTGCTGTGGTGTCAGAGAGAAGCCTCACATTGAGCAGCGACAGCCAGTGTAATGATTGTGAGGACACTGTTTGACTCATCACCTAAAGCCTTCAGACAAGTGTCTGAAGCACCCTTTGCAAAGCTCACTGTGACTCATTGGCCATTTTAGTTCTTTATTTCTCTGCAGAGGTGCAGTGCTTACAGATCCTCAAAATGTCCCTTCACTGACCCTTGACACAGGATAAAATAAATCACAGTGATTTAAAACATTGCTGCTGGAAGGTCAGTAAATACTAACTGGAATCCAGCAAAGAAACAAGCCGATTTCAGGAAATAAGTGTTAGTGTCATTAGGTGATGTATTGTATTCAAATTGCAACACTGGGGAGAAATAACAGTGAGTTCAGCCATTTTTCTTGACATTGCTCTATATAACAAGGCTCTGCCATTGTATTGAAGCATGATGGCTTTTAAGGAAATTATGAGGTGCTTAGATTATTTCAGAATAGCAATGCATCTAATATTAGCAGCAGAGAGATCAGTGCCAGTCTTAATCAGGAGCTCTATCTGCCATATCATTCAGGAAAATGCCCCCCTACTTTGCCACTAATGTCCTATTACTCAGCAGTTTAAAGAAACAACATTATCATATGCAGTCATATTCTACTTTGCAATTGTAAATGTTACAGCTGGTGCTGCTAAATATGGTCTCCAAAATGTATTTAAAATATATAGAATATGCAATACTTTTCATTTGTATTTATTTAAAGAACATTTTCTGACATATAACCTGGTGATATTTTTTTGATGCAGGAATGGTACTACATCTTTGTTACAGAGGCATGATATAGTTAATCATTATTTATTGTCTGATTTAGTACTGGATGCAGTGGTTTAACTCATCATCTAGTTAACTGGACCTTTTTGACAATACTATTTGGTTTGTTGGAGCCCTATCATATACCCGGTGCATTGCGGCGCAAGGCCCAACGCAAGTGTTTTTTGCTAGTTTCATCCTGATGAAGTTATCATTTTCATGTCCTGCATCACATTGTTTAAATAGCAAATGCATTTGTGCCCATTTGTGCACCCATGGGCATGCTGGTCTGAAAACGAGGTGTGTTCAGACGCAATCTTGGTGCGTTGCTATTTTGAGGCAACTGAAATAGAATGCACCACTGACCATGGTGCAAGCGCAACTGGCTTTTAAAGGGAATGAGAGATGAGACTCTGAGCGTTTTTTTGCACGTTATGCCCAAAACACACCCATTAATCATTAAGAGAAAATGGGGGCAACCATTTAGACCATTTTTGCTGTCATTACACTAGCAAAAGTGGGTTCGGACACGCCCTAAGTGCACTTGTATCGTGCACTTTAGACCGTGCGCTTTAGACCATGCGCTTAGATCGTTAAAATAGGGCCCTTCATTTCTTATCTTACAAAATGTTAATATTCAATCAAATTTAAGTAGCTTATATGCGCCTCAGTGCCTAAATCCAAGATGATATCAAAGATGGTGCACAGAGACCACCTCGGTGTGGAGCTCCACAGTTGTTTTACTGTTTTTGATAGTTTTCCCTGTCTTTAGTTATTATTATACAATCGGTTTCGCCAGGGACAAACTGCTGCACATTTGGCAGTACACACCACACAATCTTTTACCAGTTTTCGATTATTCAGACAATTTGCTGGACATTGCTGCGGTGCTGCTCAAGCTCTCCAAGACAGGCAAATGTGGGCTAATCAAGCTCCGACAGCACAGTTTAGAACCGCTCGCTCCCAAACAAAATGGACAAATTTCTTTCCCTGTCCTTCGAGCGGATTGTGATGCAGAATCAGTGGGGAAATCACGAGGTGGTGGGACACATTTCTACATTAATGAAAGGTGGTGTACAGATATAGCAGCGTTGAAGAAGATGTGCTGTCCCTATCTAGAAGTGCTCTTCATCCAATGTAAGCCTTTTGACTCACCACAGAATTTTTCCTCGTTCATTTTCGTAAGTGTTTACATCGACAGCGGCTATTTGCACTAAGTGCAAATAGCTAAGTGCAAATAGCGATTACTAAGTGCAAATAGCGATAGATGCTATTTACACCGAGTGTAAATAGCAAATAGATTCTATTTACACAGTGAAAATAGCATATTTTCTTAGTGATACTTGCTATTTACACTAAGTGCAAATAGCAATAGCATGCTATTTACACCAAATGCAAATAGTGATTTATGCTAAGCCTGGTCAGTACCTGGATGGGAGACCAACTGTGAAAACCAGGGAGCTGCTGGAAGAGGTGTTAGTAAGGCCAGCAGGGAGTGCTCACCCTGTGGTCTGTGTGGGTCCTAACAACCCAGTATAGTGATGGGGACACTGTACTGTAACAAGCACCGTCCTTTGGATGAGACATTAAACTGAGGTCCTGACTCTCTATGGTCATTAAAACTCCCATGGCACTTCTCATAAAGACAACACAGTCTCACTCCCAACTCGTCACATATTGCCGCTCAGGACCCTCGGCATCACTTTTTAACGCACAGGGTACCCCTTGCCGCCATTTTTCGACGCTCAGGGGCACTCCACTGATTCCAATGAGAAGCCTAGGGCGTCATATACAGACGTGTTGGGCACGTGAATGTTATCATCGTGATGAAATTATTTATTGGGTTATAATTTTTCCATTATGACATGTTGGAGTGTGATTCTCAATGTAATAAGCCAGCACACTTTTATTTAAATGTATTTATTTTTATTTACGCTATTCAGACACGTTTTAAACAGCCCAACCCAACCCCACCCGCACTAAACCTGCCCATTTGCGTATTATATGATATAAAACACAGAATATAACAGACAACAGACACACTTTATTGAAAAGTCCTGCTATTGCAACTGTTCCGAGGCCAAACGATTGATTTGTGTGAAGAAAAGACCCAAAAGCAATCACCGTCTCCACGGTACCCTCGGCGCCACGATATGGACGAAATGGGAACTCCATTGCTTTCAATGGAAACCTTTGGCGTCCAACAGAAGACGCAAATTATATCGGTATGAAATCGCGCTGAAGAAGTGAAGTCTCATTCAGAATGCATCGCGATGTTTGGCATCAGTTCACGTGCGTGCAACATGTGGGTGAGTAGTCAAATATTATGTCCTAAAGTATTCGCTATCGATCAGATTATTTTCAGTCACTGCATTATATCTGTCATCTCCACTGAGGATTTGAATTTCTTTGCTTTCTAAATCAACACATCTTGCTAATAGGGTAATTGCACACTGTCACGTGACATGCTATAGACCTTTAAACAGTTGTTCATATTTAATAATAACTACCAGTGTAGTTTCAACGTAGAATTTGTAGTAGAAGCACAATAAAAACAACACTTGCCACACTTTTACCACAGTAACCTTAGTTTTAATGTGATAGGTGCAGTAAAGGACAGCAACCTCAAATCTTACCATGCTTTTACCACAGTAACCTTAGTTTTAATGTGATGTTTGTTGTAAATAGACAGTAACCACAACAATTACCATGCTTTAAATGCATTTTATGTAAATCCAAATATTTTAATGTAAATAGAACTTTTTCCTGTATATAATGCAATATATTATATATTATGACTTTTTTTCTCTCTTTCTTTTTACCTGAAAAGACCAAAAGGGCCTTCAGGACTCAGTCAGCCCATTCTTGTTTGTGGAGAAGTAACGGAGATGACCAAAAGCTGCAACAGCAAATATTTGCAAGGGTATGTATGTATGTGCTGGTTTGAACCCTTTATCAAACATATTATTCAGCATTTGTTGTTACTTAAACTTATTCTTACAAATCCCATGGCTCAATCAGTAAGAACGTATTCTCAAAGTCTCAATAATTCACAATATTTAACAGGTAGTCAAATTCATGATACTCCCATATTTGTATATACTCGTACATAATCCTGCAGCTTTTACTATGACTCCTGCCATTGGCTACTGCCTCAATTCCTGTAGGCCTACATATGTATTGTTGTGCCCTTTCTTGGAAAGTAGTCAGATGTCCCACACACTGTCAGAAAGTTTATATTAAGTCCATTGTATTCTTTAAAATGATTTCAAATTGGGCTCTGTCTGTTCATGTAATGTTACATGTCTCTTCACACCTCATAACCTACCGCTGTTTGCAAGAGTGAAAATTCTCACATGACATCAGATATTTGATTATTTTGTCATACTCAGATCAGTTGCACTGTTGATAACGCCAACAAAAAATCAAATGAATTATCAACATTTTTAAACACATTCATATGATCTAGCTTGCTATTAAATATATACTTTTAATAATGGGAATGCACACATATTAGTGAACTTATTACATAAATGTATTTAACATTTAATTATGCAATGCTTTTTACAGAAAGAAATCCTGCAGTTATGTATAAACTGACAACATCATCATCATGTCCTGCCCTGGGCACATTGGGCAACATGTGTCCTCCAACATATTCGATCTGTGGCCACGTTCTTCACATCTTCTCATTGAACACCGGCATTCAGGTCTTCGTGAAACATCTGTATCATATCTTCCTTGGTCTTCCCTGTCTCCTGCGTCCTCCTGGTGGTGTCCACTTCACAAGTGTTTTTGGGTGTTGTTGTTCGGGTATGCATAGGATATGTCCAGTGAAGTGCACCCTTTGTTCTGACACAGTTTCTCAATGTCTTCATGTGGAGTCTGTGGAGTCTTATGATCTCTTCAATTTATGCAGAACCAATATTCATAAACTGTACTTGATGTCTGCCTATGCCTTTATCAAAAAAAACATTAGTTCTCATCAGGAGTTTTAGTGAAGGACATATCTATTGCCATCCACTAGTTCTAGTCATGCAGCGACTTCATGATGCTATAGTCCGATGTATATTGCTGCATTTGTTGTTTGTTCGAACAAATGAAGATAGTGAGAGTGAATACCTTTTGAAATCAATATTTATTCATTAAACCTTTCAATACAGTGGTCACTATAATACATGTCCACCATATCTACCTCCATGGTATCATTAATAACTACATCTATGGTATCATTATCACTACCTTTTTAATGTAACTGTTACATGAATGTATTATATTGAAGCATTTTCTTACTAAAAATGGTTGACATTTATAATAATTTAATTGGACTTTCATTTAGTTACAATAATCACAAATATATAGTATTAAAGTTGAGAATGTAAAATGTTCTTCAGTTTTTGCCTATTTATTTTTAATGGAATAAATATATTTTCAGATAAAAAATTGCACCTCATCTCTTGGTTTGTACTTCATCATGGTAATATTTTTAAAAGTTATGTTTCACGTGTGTGTGTGTGTGTGCGTGTGCGTGTGTGTGTGTGTGTGAGAGAGAGAGAGAGAGAGAGAGAGAGAGAGAGAGAGAGAGAGAGAGGGGATTGATCTTTATACTGGTGTGCATGTCTTTGAAATGTTTGAAAACATTAAATATTGGAATATGCTTACAAAATTGTGTGCATTCTTAATGCTTTTGTTACATTTATTTTAATTCCAATAGTTCAGATGGTCAAGGGTGGCATAAAGAAGTTTAAAATGTATACCTATATTTATATACATACCTAAATATATATACAACATAAACACACACTATAAATGTTACAAAAGCTGCAAAACTACCAGTGCTGTTGTAGCTTGTAGGCCATTGCATAGAAAAAGGTTTCTCTTTCAAATATATTTATGCATCAGTTTAACAACACACATGAGTCTTTCATTTTAAAATGTTAGTTTTATTATTTAATTAGAATAAATAAATATTTAGCAGCCTAAATATTAAATATTTAAGGATCCTTCAGTTGGAACCGGATGAGATCTGTCATCATTTACCATAAATGGACAGGTAAGTGTGACGCCTCTGTTCAGCTGGATTGTCATTGGCTGTGACTTTATCGTAGGACTCGGTGTGATTGGACTATCTTTTAACCCATATAAAACGGCGTTTCATGTTATAAAGTATGTATTGGTGTTAATATTATGTTTGATATACGTTAAGTAAGCTATAAAGTGTCGGTGTGTTGTGAGAAATTACTCCTTTACCGAGAACACAACCCTAACCTAAGCATTGCTGCACACTTCAATGAACTACAGCGCCATATTTACCATTGCATTGATACAATGACAAAGATATATGGGTAATGTAGTTTAAAACGTTTAATAATGAAACAATAAATGTTAAGTAAATTACATCTTTAATGGACAATTGGATATCTAAATATGTGCATTGTGCAAACCTTTATGACATTATGAGGGCAGGCTAAAATTTAATATTTTACTGTGAGCATTTTGAGAAAAACCTGTATGCCAGCTTTCCATATATGTCTGAAAACTGTGCCAAACATTATTTAGTAAACATAGCATAAGCAGTTGTCCTGCCTATTTTCTCTGTGATACGCTAACCAGACTTTGAGATACAGCCATTTGAAATAAGTTTTGTTTTGCTCTTCCAGGGGCCACTACTGGGTCCCTGGAGAGGAAGGGCAGAACAACTTACACAAATCTATTCTCCTCATCATGGACAACAAATTTTGAGTCACATTTAAATATCAGAGTATTTTGTCTTTTCTATTCTAACATCATACTTGCATTAGTTCTTGATGGGTATTGTGAGACCATCTGATGAAATACAGAAATATTTGAAAGAGATGTAAAATAAAAATTATTAATATTTATTTCGTTTTATGGATAGACACCAATAAATATAATGGATGAACCTGCAAAACTTGCCATTATCCAGTTTCCAGTGTAAACAAAAACTATTTATGTATTTACACTTCACTATTACTATTAAATATAGGTCAATGCACCGTTAAGTAAAATAACAAGAGACATTTCATCTTCACCCTGTCTCCACGTTCCTGAAATCGGTAATGTGCTTTCTTTAATTTTTATTGCAGTAGTAGATGTACCAGAATTATCAATATGGATCATCTTCAGTTAAGCTTGAAGTGTTTGTAATCCTTCCCTTTATTTCACTGAAAACTAAAAGTAGCCTACATCAAACTTTTGGTGCATTATTGTACTAAATATAATATAACCAGACAAAAATGTTTACGTCTCAAGTAAAATAATCAGATCACCTAAATAAACTTGTAAAATGTGTATTTACTGTACCAAACACCATACACAATATTCACCATACTTTATCACTCAACACTTTATTGGAGGATACAGTATACAGTTGATAAAGTAGCATAAAGTCAAATGAGATTCAAGATAAATAAAAATGCGTCTTCAAAAATACATTAACATCATATTAATCCATTCACAGCTGCTGAAGCCACAAACGAGTGCCACATAATCCCATCCAGTGATACAGAAAACAGATTTGATATTGTGTTGGAAAATAATGATTCATTATCACAGCTAGACTGGTTTCTGGCTCTTTCCGGTTCATGGTCCATCATGTTCTTCTTCTTCTAAACCTCTTTGCCCATTTGTACCCTACAGTATAACTGATGAACAGATGATGTGGTCACTGATGTTGTGTAGCTTTTTCTCAACCAGAGGAAGAAGAACATTCCAGTGTCAGGCGTTCTCCAGTCCTGGTCTAAAAGTAAAACAAAAACATTATTCAAATTAAGTTTAATGTACAGTCAGGTTAGCCTATGTTCTGCATGATTTAAGCAGTAGTAGTTGACTCTGGCCCTCAGCATCCACTGTCCTGCATATTTAGCTCCAACCTCAAACCCACCTGTCTATAACTGTCTATAAGTAAACCTGAAGACTTTGGTTAAAATTTTCAGGTGTGCTCGATTAGGCTTGGAGGTAAACTCTCCATCTGCCCATTCTGATTTAAATTTACCAGCAGTCAGTACATTATATAATATACACATTGAAGCATTATATATATAATAGTGCAGCACATAATATTAGCCAAGTACTGGACAAAAACTATTTTACCCTTATCGACAGAAACATTTTAAACAGCATATCTTTTAGAAAGGCATGGTCTCTTCTCTTCTGAGCTTTTATAATTGATGCTAGATTTCTTTAGTCACTTTCAAGAGCATCACTTGTGATAGCCTTAACAATGTAACAATTGTTAAAATACTGCAATACAAATGCCATGGTAAGAATTAAGAAATAGGTGCCGAGGCACCAGACTTACCATGCTTATGAAGCACCCATGGCCATGCAGAGTTCTCAGAGAGCAGAGTTTTTGCCTCTTGTATTCCTCCTTGGCAGCACATTAGTCTTTGTCCTGTAGAATCTTCTGAAGTTTGTGCCTTCTCTTGCTATCCATCTGAAAACACAAATAAAATGTGTTTTATTCAGTGGAGTATAAAGTCTTGTTTCAAGCCAAAGAACTAACCAGATATTTCACATAATTCAAAGAACATTTACTATTTGATTCCTAATATATGCCACAACTCATTATCTTCCAAAGCTACCCAGAACCATCCATGGTCTACAAAACAATAGAGAAATAGCTGGAGTTTATAACAACTACATGTCTGCTTTTATCTAAGACAAACAAATGGTGATAAGAACTGAAGGCCAAAAGTGTTTCAGCCTTTATGCTAAAAGGCAGTAATTGTAATAATAATTGTATCAAAAGGGAAGAAATTATTATTTTTTTCTAATGTTAGATAAATCCAAGAAACAGAACCTCATTTGCTCATTTTAGGAGTTATAAAAAGATTTAGACATGAATAATGGTGTATTTTATCAGAATAGAAAGAATGATCGCTGCTGAAATGAATAGTTCTTTTTAGAGATCAACATCAAATTCTTAACTACATGTTACAGCATTGCTTCAATACAAGACATACCATTGGACTTGCACACTTTTCTGTCTTCTTCAAGCACAAGATGGCCATGTTCCTTCCTCACCCAAAACAAAGGACTTATTCGATTAGCTTGCTAGAAAGTCTCACTTACTCTATGTGCAAATACTGTACTTTTGTTTTTGAAACATAAAAATTAAGACAGTTACAATAAAGTTAATTTACCATATGATTCAGGAGAGCATTTGATTAAATACTGATATACTAAAAATATTCTAGAAACTTTACCTGTGAAGGGCTGATTACGGCAAGATCGCTGCGACTCACTAGTAGCTCTTGTGAGGGTTGACTCTTAAAAGTGCTGATGAATTTGATATTATAGAGATCTAAAAAAAAAATACAAAAATAAAAGTAAAAGTAATCTGCAAGTAATCCTGCAAGACAGAAAGAAAAGACATTTAATTACATTGCATGCAAGTTGTCAGTTTATACATAACTGCAGGATTTCTTTCTGTAAAAGCGTTGCATAATTAAATGTTAAATACATTTATGTAATAAGTTCACTAATATGTGTGCATTCCCATTATTAAAAGTATATCTTTAATAGCAAGCTAGATCATTTGAATGTGTTTAAAAATGTTGATAATTCATTTGATTTTTGTTGACGTTATCAACAGTGCAACTGATCTGAGTATGACAAAATAATCAAATATCTGATGTCATGTGAGAATTTTCACTCTTGCAAACAGCGGTAGGTTATGAGGTGTGAAGAGACATGTAACATTACATGAACAGACAGAGCCCAATTTGAAATCATTTTAAAGAATACAATGAACTTAATATAAACTTTCTGACAGTGTGGGACATCTGACTACTTTCCAAGAAAGGGCACAACAATACATATGTAGGCCTACAGGAATTGAGGCAGTAGCCAATGGCAGGAGTCATAGTAAAAGCTGCAGGATTATGTACGAGTATATACAAATATGGACGAGTATCATGATTTTGACTACCTGTTAAATATTGTGAATTATTGAGACTTTGAGAATACGTTCTTACTGATTGAGCCATGGGATTTGTAAGAATAAGTTTAAGTAACAACAAATGCTTAATAATATGTTTGATAAAGGGTTCAAACCAGCACATACATACATACCCTTGCAAATATTTGCTGTTGCAGCTTTTGGTCATCTCCGTCACTTCTCCACAAACAAGAATGGGCTGACTGAGTCCTGAAGGCCCTTTTGGTCTTTTCAGGTAAAAAGAAAGAGAGAAAAAGTCATAATATATAATATATTGCATTATATACAGGAAAAGTTCTATTTACATTAAAATATTTGGATTTACATAAAATGCATTTAAAGCATGGTAATTGTTGTGGTTACTGTCTATTTACAACAAACATCACATTAAAACTAAGGTTACTGTGGTAAAAGCATGGTAAGATTTGAGGTTGCTGTCCTTTTACTGCACCTATCACATTAAAACTAAGGTTACTGTGGTAAAAGTGTGGCAAGTGTTGTTTTTATTGTGCTTCTACTACAAATTCTACGTTGAAACTACACTGGTAGTTATTATTAAATATGAACAACTGTTTAAAGGTCTATAGCATGTCACGTGACAGTGTGCAATTACCCTATTAGCAAGATGTGTTGATTTAGAAAGCAAAGAAATTCAAATCCTCAGTGGAGATGACAGATATAATGCAGTGACTGAAAATAATCTGATCGATAGCGAATACTTTAGGACATAATATTTGACTACTCACCCACATGTTGCACGACACGTGAACTGATGCCAAACATCGCGATGCGTTCTGAATGAGACTTCACTTCTTCAGCGCGATTTCATACCGATATAATTTGCGTCTTCTGTTGACGCCAAAGGTTTCATTGAAAGCAATGGAGTTCCCATTTCGTCCATATCGTGGGGTACCGTGGAGACGGTGATTGCTTTTGGGTCTTTTCTTCACACAAATCAATCGTTTGGCCTCGGAACAGTTGCAATAGCAGGACTTTTTCAATAAAGTGTGTCTGTTGTCTGTTATATTCTGTGTTTTATATCATATAATACGCAAATGGGCAGGTTTAGTGCGGGGTGGGGTTGGGTTGGGCTGTTTAAAACGTGTCTGAATAGCGTAAATAAAAATAAATACATTTAAATAAAAGTGTGCTGGCTTATTACATTGAGAATCACACTCCAACATGTCATAATGGAAAAATTATAACCCAATAAATAATTTCATCACGATGATAACATTCACGTGCCCAACACGCCTGTATATGACGCCCTAGGCTTCTCATTGGAATCAGTGGAGTGCCCTGAACGTCGAAAAATGACGCTAAGGGTACCCTGTGCGTTAAAAGTGACGCCGAGGGTCCTGACCAAGCGGCAATATGTGACGAGTTGGGAGTGAGACTGTGTTGATAAAGAGTAGGGGTGTTACCCTGGTGTCCTGGCCAAATTCCTTCCATTGACCCGTACCAATCATGCCCTCCTAATAACCCCCATCCACTGAATTGGCTCTATCACCCTCTCTCCTCTCCACCTATCGCCGGTGTGTGCACTGGCACCGTTGTATTGTGGCTGCTGCTGCATCATCCAAGTGGATGCTGCACACTGGTGGTGGTTGAGGAGATACCACTGACATGAGTGTAAAGCGCTTTGGGTGTACAGTAGTACATATGAAAGCGATATATAAATGTCTCATTCATTCATCTGTAGGAGGCTTTCTGGGGCAGCAGTGGTACTGGTCATAACTGGCAGGAACCAGTTTTCCATCAGTTTCCATCCCCAGTCCACTGTGTTAATGTCACCGTCCTTTCCAATCCACACCATAATCTGGAAGTAAACTCTTTGGCAGTGGTATTTGATTGAGGACTCAGTTGAAAGCAGACATTCTGGGGTAACAAATTATTTGGCGGTAACAGTTTTCTTGCTAAAAATTTTATAGCGCAAAGAGGCAAGTGAATCGGTACTCCTTCTGTCAAACAACACTGCCATTGCCTTGGTCCGATGGTCCTCTATGACATTCCTTGCTTGATGTGGGAGCAGAAACACATTTGTCACAGTCATTTGTCACGGATTGCTGCTATGATTCCCATTCCATGGAAGGTCCTCTTATCATCAGTAGTAAGGATGTTGTGGTCAACATTGTCCCCAGCAAAAAGAAGTGCCATGTCTAACACATCTATGTCATCCGTTAACATATCTGGAGCAACTTAATCTTCTGCATTCTTTTCAAAATGCTAAAATGTATTGTATGATGAAGCAAATCCCATTCCATGAAGGGTATCCACCAGGAATTGTGATGGATACATATGATGTGCCTGCACTGCAAGGCCAAGTTGTAATGGAGCTATACCACAGCACGTGGTCGTGCTGCCTAGACAATTGCCTGTACAATTCCTGCAACCTTTCTGCTTGTCTCCTTACCCACAAAAAGACCATTCGAAAGTGTATGGAGTCTCAGGAACAAACGAAAGGGCAGAGTCAAGCCCAAGTGACTTTGTGCTCAGATACTGATCCATATAAACTAAATTACTGATCTAATTACTGATCTGAAGCCCACATTGTGACTGTATGATAATTTGGGCGGCAGTGGCTAAGTGGTTCATGTAGATTGTCTGCAAACCGGAAGGTTGGTAGTTCGATCCCCGGTTCCACCTGACCAAGTGTCGAGGTGTCTATGAGCAAGACACCTAACCCCAGCTGCTCCCGACGAGCTGGATGGCGCCTTGCATGGCTGACACCGCCGTCTGTGTATGAATGAGTGAGTGAATGGGTGAATGTGAGGCAACATGTAAAGCGCTTTGGATGGCCATTGGTCTGTTAAAAGCGCTATATAAATGCAGTCCATTTACCATAATTGAAATACATTCTGTTATATAAGTTTACTAAAAAAGGCAACATTTTGAACAAAAAGCTGAGAAAAACACGTTTTTGTGAAAGACTGTATCCAGATCAGATTCAGAGCGATGATCAAACACAGATGGAGTAGATCGAGTCCATCAACACCCCTAATACTTGCACAGTCCTGTAGCTCGTCCTGGGTCCAGATGTCATGCAGTAACATTAGATAGTTTTGATTTGTATGATGTTTAATGTTGAAAATCAGTTTGTTTTGCATATGCATTTGTTTACATGCGATCACTTGTTTTACTGCGTCTTTCTCACACGTGTTTTGATCAGGAGATTCTGTATTATTCAGAAGATGCGTAATAACGGAATGCATAGCTGATATAAAAAAATTGGATGTCTAGTAAATTCCTGCAACTTAATTTTTAATTATTGGACAAAAAAACTGTGCAAGTAGTAACCTAGAATACTGTCTAACACTCGATGGCTACTCTGTCAAGCCCTCGTCATCAGTTAGGAACCTGGGTGTGCTCTTTGATAGCAGTCTTTCATTTGAAAGCCACATTTCTAGCATAACTGCCTTCTACCATATTAAAAATATATCTAAATTACGGCACATGCTTTCAATGCAAAATGCGGAACAGTTAGTTCATGCGTTCATGACCTCAAGGTTATATTATTGTAATGCCCTACTGGGTGGTTGTCCTGCTCGCTTAATAAACAAACTCCAGTTGACCCAAAACGCAGCAGCTCGAATTCTTACTAGAACCTGGAAGTATGATCACATTAACCCAGTTCTGTCAACACTGCACTGGCTTCCTATTAAACATTGTATTCATTTTTAAATCTAGCTTATTACTTACAAAGCACTAAATGGTTTAGCTCCCTAGTACTTGAGTGAACTCTTAATGCATTATACTCCATCACGTCTATTGCGATCTCAAAACTCTAGCCAGTTGATAATACCTAGAATATCAAAATCAACTGCAGGCGGTTGATCCTTTTCCTATTTAGCACCTAAACTCTGGAACAGTCTTCCTAGCATTGTTCGGGAAGAAGACACTCTGTCAGTTTAAATCTTGACCAAAAACGCATCTCTTTACTATGGCATACACATAGAACATTATTAATTTATATTATTCAAATCAGTAACTGATTGTCTGGCTGCATTATTTAGGTCAGCCAGAACCGGGAACACTTCCCATAACACCTGATGTACTCGTTACATCAAAAGAAGAATGGCATCTACCCTAATGTTAGTCTTTCTGTTTATCCCGAGGTTTATTGCAGTCAGCCGGAACCGGGCTGTATCTAGATCAGATGGTGGACCTGCACAGACATGACCAATGCATCCCTGAAATGTTTACAGAGAGCGTGTGACTAAACTCTGCCCTGTAAATGCTGCATCGACACGACATCCTTAATAAACCCGTCTCCGGCACGACGACTCCAATCTATCGAATAATCTTACGAATATCTATTTATCTAATATGATTTCTGAACTGTAATGTTGCCAGAATTATAATCATACACTGTATGTTCGTCGGCCAGAGGAGAACTGGCACCCTGACTGAGCCTAGTGTCCCCCAAGTTTTTTTATTTTTCATTCTGGCCCTGAAGGAATTTTGGTTCCTTGCCACCATTGCCTTTGGCTTTTGGCTTGCTCATTTGGGGACACCTAAATTTCAACTATATTACCAATCTGCCCGCATTGACACTATATGATAATTGAATTTAGCTGGATAACATCAGTTTTCTCCAGAGCAGCTGTACAAATTCTGATGCATTAACACTGTTAACTGTTAACACTGTTAACACTGTGAAGCATCTTTGAAACAATTGGACTTGTTAAAAGCACTATATAAATAAAGATGACTTGAATTAATAGCCCCCGCCGGCGTCTAACAGTGATAACCTGGAAACCCGAAAAATCCAGTGTTTGGTCGGAAGCGTTTTCTCACAAATAACGGAAAATTCTGTGTTTGGCGGGGAAAGAGTTAAGATAATGTATTGTTACCAGCACACATCAAGCTTTTCTCTGCACCGATCTTGCCGCCTCTGTGTACTACAGGCATACTTTTCACACACAAGAAGTGCGTTCATCTTGGACGTGTACGCGGTTGCCGGGGCGATGAACAATAAATATACTTGCTGGTAAAGCCAATGAACGTATAGTGAAGCTAAATAACTAAAATGATGAAAATACAATATGACATATTTTCAGCCACTAGTTGGAACCAGCTGATAATCACTGCCTTTGATTCAATATTTCTCAACTTAACACTCACATAAGCTCAGTCACACAGGGCTTGACACAGTGCGACCATACTTCGCATCCGTTTTCTTAAATGTATAACAAGAGTATCAATGATTTTTGTAAGCCATCATATATTTTGGGGATGGAAAAAAACATATATCACGGTACTGCAAACTTTCAAGGCTATGATTTCATTAAATAAATGTGAGCACTTCACGTTTCAAAATCTGAATGTGGCACTGTTGTGCGTTCTACGGGCTTGCAAAACCAGAATGCTTCAAAATGCTTTAGTTCAGAGCAGTTTGCAATCAATGAATAGCGCATATTCATGCAAAGCAAATTCTTATGAACAATGACATTTTCTTTAGGCTACTGCAATTTATATTGTAATATTTGTAAGACTGTATATTTTATCTCCCTCATATGAATTTGAATGAGCATTCGGCAATAATAAGGCATAACAATTTCAAAATAAGAGTCCACAATACACAAATATGTTTCTCACAGGCCCTCTCGGTCAAACAACCAGGCCCCTTCTCAAAATGCCAGCCCGCCAAGTTTGGCACTCTTTTGGGGGTATTTAGCCAGGCGGCTGTCCTATGCTCTTTAAGTTAAGTGCACTTTTTCGTAATTTCAATCAGAAAGGTCTGTCTCCCTAAGACCTGTAAATCCTGCCAATAGGATACAGCATAAATGAAAATATGATTAGAATAGCTGGGAGAAGAGATCCCTTTAATAACATATTAACTTGTCATTCGTATCAACAAATGTTGTCTGCTTATGTTCCCCTCTGCCTCGGCTGCAGCAGAATGCATATGGCGTTAGTGCATCAGTGACTAAGTAGGACACTACAAAATGCTCCTTCCACATCTGTCTCTTTCAGCAGGATCATAGAACCCTTAGGTCTATGTGTACATGATCAAATAAGAAGCTCTTTTTCAGAATAATTATCTGGAGAACTTAAAAATATCTTAAATCCTTCCAATGAAAAGGTAATTTGTTGATAATGGACTCAGTCATTTTATATCACATATTATGTCTCTTTTGAATGGGGTTCCCTCCAGTCATTGATTCAAGCACTTCATATGAGAACAGAGCCACAAAAATCTGTTGGGAATTGCTGATTTGTCATCTGTAAGGCATGTTATATATATAGTCACACACAGTAAAGGGGAAAGACAGAGAGTGCTTGAACTGAAATGAGCGATGTTTGGAATAATACTGAAGCATCTTATTTGTTATTACTCATTATGAAGGATGTTGTCTGAGTATACGAATGCAATGAGGTTATGTTTGTCTGCTGTCTGACCTGAAACTGCAAAAATTAATGTCTAAACTTTTTTTTTTGGTGCCATAAATTTGGCATATTATTATTGCCTCTTTACATAAAAGGTCTTCCATTTTAGACGGCTTTAACAAACATGCTCATGAAGGACTGGCAAGACAAATACAGCCCCTGATGTCTGGAAGCAAATTTCAATTTGGTTTACAAGCACAAGCAGCTCACACAGAGGGAGGCTGGACAAAGAGCGCCATGACTGGTTCGGCAAAGACCTGGATGCTGAGTACTGAACTGGGCAGACAATGAATAACATTATGAATCTATAGAGGAAAACCAAACCAAGATGATGAGGAGGATGAAGAGAGGGAGAAGATATGATAGCGCCAACGTAAGTTCTACCAGGAAGACTATAATGACATGTCATTCATTTATAATAATAAATCTGGTCAATCACTGCTCGACACTTGGAGTATACAAGCACTGAATTCTGTTTCACATTTGCAGTTGACGATGCTTATGTTCCCCTCCATCCTCCCCACCACCACCAGGTTGGCCCTGTCCATCCATCAGGGGAAGGCTCCGCCCCTGCCTTCATCTTCAGGCAGGATCAGCCAAATCTGCATCCCCAGGATTTGGACTAAGGCTGGGGCCTATGCCAAATAACTTTTCTATTCAAATATGAATCATTGTAGCTCACAACCATCTGTTTATACTTTATGGAATAAATACCATGTAAATTTTCACCTGCCTTCTGAGTCTTCATGGTAAAAATAGATGAGGGATGAGTGGTGAAAATATGGCATGGTATTCAAATTAGAAATTTCTGCAAATTAGCTTGATTTGCATACACTGTATTGTAAGCAATACATGGGGATAGATGTTTACCATTAGTTGCTGTGATATGTAAATTGCATCAATTCTCAACTGAGAAATGTGTGAAATTGTATATAACATGGTACTAAATAAGTTTCAGTTAAATTACTTTATTAAAATATGTAGTGCATCTTATGCAATTAACATAAACAATCCCTACAATATCGCATCACAAATATTATTATTTTTTGTTCTGGATCTAAAATCAGATTGGATGATCAGTGTTCGAAGTCAAAAAGTCTTTCAAATCTGTATCTAGTCCTTTTTGTAGCTTTGTTTTAGCATCAGAAGTAATGGGAATATAATAAATGGCCTCTGGTTATACTGCATTGGAGAAAACTTCAGTGAAATAAAAATGTAAAAGATAAATCAGCCTAATGCCATGACTGTGGGGGAAGATAGTGCTGTGTGAAAGTACTGTATCTCATTAGTTTTTGCCCTGTTATTCACTCTTGATTGATCCCACAGTATTGGATGCCACCTTGTATCAGATTATTCCTATGTCAGCAGATGAAGGACTCATCTCATGCATATCGAGTGCTGATAAAAGTGCTGAATGCAAGTTTACTTTAAGTAAATGTTGAGTTTGTCACACACAAAAAAACACACCTTGCAATACTGCTCAATAGGAACTAATTTTGTATATATACATATATATATATATATATATATATATATATATATATATATATATATATATATATATATATATATATATACACAAAATTAGTTCCTTGAGAGAGAGAGAGAGAGAGAGAGAGAGAGAGAGAGAGAGAGAGACTGTTTTTTTATATATATTTAGCAAACTTGTCTGTTTTACATTTTACTGTGTGCATATAAAAAATAACATGTAATGGTATGGGAGCCCATCAATATAATCTCACATATACAGAATAAAATGAACAATGAATGACCAGACTAAGAGCAATTATGCTCAAGATTATAGGCCACCAGTGTTTCAGCAGGTTTATTTTTTATTTTATTTTTTATTTTTTGTACAATACTAAACCTAATCATAGTGCCCAAAACATCCCAATTCTCTCTGGTGAATCCATTCAGAAGTTTGACAGCAGTGAGCCAAGTGTGTAAGTAGCCTACTGTTACACCTCATCTTAGCACACGCCATTACATTTCCGAAATGGAAGAGTATGATTGTCTCAATTACCATTAGAGCTCATTTGTGTTAGCCACTCACTGGCAATGGCTCACAATGCTCATTATAGCATCTTTGAAGACTGACATAATTAACTTCCAAGGTATGCTTTGCATGTTTTAGGATGGAGGGGTATCTTCCTGAAACTTTGACAATAGCCCTTTTTACACATACAGTCTTTAAATAACTGGTAAATAACTGATAACAGATCATGTGTGAACAGGAGCTTTTAAAAAATATCAGTAAATTGGTTCTGTCAATTTACCAGAAAGGGAAGTGTGAACACAGAATGAAGATTACCGTTATGAGCACGTAAGAAGCCAGAATGCGCTGACGTAAGAAGTCTGCTTTGGGCCAATCAAAGATCTTGATCAAAGATTATGTGATCCCTTCGCACTGTTTACAGTAAGCTTTTTAATAGTTTTTCTATGTAATGTGCGTTAGATGATCATCTTAGGACCGTTGCACCACGTCTCACAGCTATTTTAACATGCCGCGCTTGAGACCCAGCCTTCTTTTCCATTCATCAGCGCTGGGGATCTGCAGTTGTACAATTATCCGTATCTCGGGTTTTTAAGAGCAAAAGCGCATTCTGTTTGATCATCCCCTCACACCTCACTCAGACGTCAAAAATGTTGTTAAATGAACAGATGATGAAACTAAGCGCTTCTCCTCATGCGGGTGAATGAATACAACAACAGAGCGTTTAAAGATAATTTCCGATGACTGACATTATATTTATCAATATTTTGGTGCTGATGTGTGAATGGTCTCTAACCGGTAAAAAGCTGTTGCTTGTGTGAACAGCTTATTTGTGTAAAGTTGTTCTGGTATTTTACGGTAATTTACCGGGACTGCTGTGTAAAAGGGCTAATGTCCACCACCACTCATCTGAGCACACATGGATGGTGAAATATTCACATCAAAAGATGGATGAAGTTAAAGCTAAAGTACAGGAGCTGCTTTGGACTATGTAAACAGTCAAATACATTTTTTACGAAAGATGAACAGAACATTTTACAAGGGTTTTTGTCATTTCAGGCCATTTCAGGAAATCCTTAAAATAGCCCCATAAGGATAGTAAAACCTGAGATCACCTACATTGTGGGGACCATTGTGGTCCCCACCTTTCAAAAGGCTTATAAATCACACAGGATGAGTTTTTTGAGAAAGTAAAAATGCAGAATGTCTCCTGTGATGGGTAGGTTTTGGGGCAGGGGCAGTGTAGGGGGATAGAATGTACAGTTTGTGTGTGTGTGTGTGTGTGTGGACTGGTAATCCCTACGGTATGGGGACAAAATATCCCCACAAAGATGGCAATATCCGAAATCCTTGTCCTTGTGGGGACATTTTTTGGTCCCCATGAGGAAAACAGGTCATAAATCACACTAAGTGATGTTTTTTGAAAAAGTAAAAATGCAGAATGTCTCCTGTGATGGGTAGGTTTCGGGGCAGGGGCAGTGTAGGGGGATAGAAAATACGGTTTGTACATTATAAAATGCATTACGCCTATGGAATATCCCCATAAAACATGAAAATGTGTGTGTGTGTGTGTGTGTGTGTGTGTGTGTGTGCGTGCGTGCGTGCGTGCGTGCGTGCGTGCGTGTGTGTGTGTTCTTTACTGAAGAAAGAACTGAAAGTGTTTAGAGTTGTTACAAGAGGTAATTTTGCATTTTATGGTTTCAGCAAAATTGAAATACAGGCAAATATTTAAAAACCAAATACACCCAACACCACATAAAATACATAATGTGTAGATATAGTCACCATACAGACCATTTTCAAGGATGGGGAAAGTAAGTGTGGAAATGTCCTGATACAGCCCTACCACTACAAATGGGCTATTGCTTCTCTAAAAATGGCTGACTCAGTTCAAAGCCTAAATCCAATAGATCTTTGATCGGCTCCAGCACTATTCTGTGACCACACTATGCAGGAGCCCTCGTGAGCCCTTCAGTAGGCCTGCGCTGTGATCTGTGGTCAGGGATCATGGTCATCAGTGATTTTACAAGAGGCATAAGCAAGGCCCCTTACTTTTAAACAATATGATTAATTCTAGCACTGATTCAATGTTAAACAGCAAAGCCACATCAGATGTGTTTTATTTGGATTCTGCACAGTCAGTCAAAATATTTGCCTGTTTTCAGAAAAAAAGCTCCCCTGTGGCATAAGGTAACTGCGCTCAAATGATGTGTTTATAGCAACGGCAGGAAACTTTCCAAGGTTAGAGCTTGTGCAGGTGGGCAGAACTGCACAAGGCCCGAGCAGAAAATCTCCTCAGAGACAACATCAAACAAATAGGTGTATAAATCCCTGATGAAGCTCAATTTCAATTACAGGTGTCTTGCTTGTAAATCTTGTGTGTTTGTGGAGTACACACATTAGGAATGGAGTAATTAGACAGCCAGCTGCCAAACTAGCTCAGAGAGGAGCCAGCTCACTCCCTGCAGACGGGGAAAAAAAACAAGCCATACCCAGGGATCGAGTTCAGAGAAACAAAACCATAATGGCTAAATGTGTTATTAACTTTTACGCCTTAATGTTTGTAGTCTAGCCAAGTAAATTCAATCTGCACTTGCTGTTTTGCTAAAAAATGCCCAAGACTTTCTTTCTTTCGAGCATAAATATCTGTTCAAGGAGTTATAAAAAGGCATACACTGATCCTGGAAGAGCAAAAGGAGGGGGGAAAGTATTTGTATGTAACTTTTAAACTAACATTTGTATTTACACTGAAACACTATTGTAGTGGACCAAAAAGACCATTAGACAGCTGCAGCTCATACAGAACACTGCGGCCAGGATTCTGAGCAGAACCAGAAAATATGACCATATCACACCCGTCCTCAGGTCTTTACACTGGCCTCCAGTTATATTTAGAATAGATTTTTAAGTATTATTACTGGTATATAAATCACTTAATAGCCTAGGACCTCAATACATTGCCGATTTGCTGATTACATACAAACCCAACAGATCACTCAGATCATCAGGATCAAGTCAGTTAAAAATATACCAAGGGTTCACTAAAAGCAAGGAGAATCTGCTTTTAGCTATTATGCCAGCCACAGCTGGAACCAGCTTCCAGAAGAGATCAGATGTGCTCCAACAGTAGCCACATTCAAATCCAGACTCAAAACACATCTGTTCAGCTGTGCCTTTACTGAATGAGCACTGTGCCACTGTACGTCCCACTGATTGCCCCTTATCTCTATGCAGCATCATTCTTTTTATAACTGTTTGAGTTTACCTTTGTTCTTATCTTTGGTTTTATCTATATACAATTTTATTATTTTTAATTCTCTTTACAACTGTATATTTCTAGTTCTTATGTATCTGTTGATTATCATTGTTGGTTAGGGCTGTCTGACTGGAAAAGATTGGAAAAGGAGAGCAGTGTGCTTCGCTTCATTCTGTAGCAGACAGTGCAAAGAAGCGGACTCAAGAATGGGAAGGCCATGTGGGGCATAGGTATCGTCCCCTTCAGGAGCCTGTCCTGGACTGACTTGTAAGGTCCAAGAGACATTGCGAACCTGCTTCATCTCTTCCATCTCAGATAGGGGTGACCGCATTTAGAGAATCAGGCAGATAGGGATGTATTTATCCCCATTTTATTTTAATTTTTTTAATTCTCTTTACAACTGATTTAAATATCCTCGTTTTTATTTTTAATTCTTACACATGGTATTCGAGCCCGATCTCAGGAAAGTGCGTATAAATAGTACGAGTGTGCAATCTCGTAGAATGTATACGCCAAAACTCATTTTGGCGTGCATATGGTACGCTGCTTTTTGGCGATGCATATGATACGCACTTTATGGCGTATTATATGTACGAACCCCCCACACCCCCTCTCACCCTACCCAAAAGCGTGTCATATACACGCCATAAAGTGCGTATCATATGCACGCCAAAAACTGCGTAGCATATGCACGCCAAAACTCATTTTGGCGTATACATTCTACGAGATTGCACACTCGTACTATTTATACGCATTGTCATGAGATCGTGTTGGGTATTCTTATTTCTTATGTAAAGCACTTTGAATTGCCATTGTGTATGAAATGTGCTATAGAAATAAACTTTCCTTGCCTTGCCTTGTTGTAACACTGCGTTACAATGACCCTATTAGAACTACGCTGTTATATTCTATACTTTTATTAATTATTTTGAGAAACCATGAGAAAAGGGTGAATAAAGACTGAGAGTCAATGTGCAGAAATTATTCATTATTTATATGTTTTGTGAACTATGCTGTATAGCTGTATTTAGCTATGTGTTTGTTGTCAAACTCAAAAATTAGTGCATTTTTAATTATACAAAAATGCCATTCTTTTATTTTAAAAAGTGAATAACTGTATTTTATTGACAAAATAGTTTAGTTTGTTTTGGATATTTTTTTTAGATTATATCAGATTATATTTTAAAGGTGTCATAAACTGGCTTTTTAAAATTTTTTATACTGTTGTCTGACATCATAATGAATAAGTAATCGTTTCTCCTGAACGCTGGGTTTTGATGGGCGTGCTGCACTGGAGACTTGGAAGTAAACGCCCACAGCTAGGATTGGATAAGATTTGCATATTTAATGAGCTTCAGCTCCACTGTCAGTTCAGTTCACATTCGGGAGGGATCGTTTTGAAAGCGGCAACCAGAATGATTCTCTCGATCACAGAGCTCGTAAACGTCTTTATCAAACAAACACAATAATATATTTCTCATCCACCCAAGATTGATTGGAATATTATTTCTGTATTACATGGCCCGCCCGCTCGAACGGTCGATAAGCACGAACCGCACTCACACACAAACACACACACATACACACACAAGTGCGTGCGCCCAGATCAAGAAAGGAATATTATTTCACTATTTGAGAGATTCAAATTCGTTTTGGTAGCCGTCTGGAAAACACAAAGCCCCGGGACTACTATTACATTTAAAAAAACGTTTTACTCACAGAAGTTTGTTGCACCATTCCTGTCGAATCCCATATAGAAGGCACAACACTGTATCTGCAAATCCAGAACCTGAGACTTGTTTACAAATGATTTCGCAGTGAAATGAAGCGAACACACGTACATGTCTTCCCCACGTGAGCTGGAACTTCATTAAAATAAATGAAGTATCACACATTCCTAATATTAGTATCCGAAGGAAGCTTATGCAGCGACTGAGTTCTTCCACAATATCTTGATGCCTTCTTCGACTTGTTTAAATAAAATATAATATATAAAAATGTATACAAAATAAGTATACATTTTTCATACTGCAATCTTGAAAGAAAGAAAGAAAGAAAGAAAGAAAGAAAGAAAGAAAGAAAGAAAGAAAGAAATAAGGAAAGAAAGAAAGAAAGAAAGAAAGAAAGAAAGAAAGAAAGAAAGAAAGAAAGAAAGAAAGAAAGAAAGAAAGAAAGAAAGAAAACCTGCTTAAACCTGCTTAAATCCTGTCCACCATTGATTGCAAACTCATATTCAGATCTTCCACCATCCAATCTACAACTGATGGACTGATGGAAAGAAAGGAAAAAAGAAAGAAAGAAAGAAAGAAAGAAAGAAAGAAAGAAAGAAAGAAAGAAAGAAAGAAAGAAAGAAAGAAAGAAAGAAAGAAAGAAAGAAAGAAAGAAAGAAAGAAAGAAAGAAAGAAATTACCTTACACAAATGATAGAACGTTTCACTTCTGCTTAGTGTAACATCAGTTTCAGTGCAGAATTTGACAAACTGATTGTTAATTCAACACAAAAACGAATGAAAGATTTTTTTTAAATTTTGTTCTGTTCTTACTTGTCTAACTAAAATTACAAAGCATGACATGGTTGTGCCCTCCACTGATGCTCTCTGGCATTTGGGTGATATTTGCAGAGGTCATGAATAATACACTGGCCTTGTACTGAAGCAAGTTGAGTCTCTGCCACCAGTGTATTCTCATCAAACAGCCACTCAAACACTCAATTCAAAGTAATCTGTACAATTGCCAGAGTCAGTGGCCTTTAGAGCCCCTGCAACTCTATAACACGCACCTGAGGGTGAATTAAGAGTGTATGGCAAATGCGCTGTATAAGCTTAATTTCCTCTGAAATTTTAGTAGATGCAGGCAACAGCAAGGGCACAAGTGCCACAACAAAACATCACTGCTTGTTTTAGAGCACAAAACCTCTAACCTGCCGTCAGCAGTGAAGTTACTTCAATGCCAATTCACGTTCTGCTGTGTGAATACAACATGTAAACCCTGATCACTTTTGCTATTCAGGGACTAAAATTTGACACTTACTTCTGGTAGATTACTATCCTGCAAGGCACCTTCAGGACAATGAATTTGTACAGGTACATTGTTCTAATTTGGCTGAAATTACGTTACGGATGTGCATAGCAGCAATAACCAAGAAATATCAATTACATGGCTCAGTGTCTTAAAGCTTAAAGCTGGTTTTGTATCTGCAATCGTAATAATTTAGTACAAGCAATGAGTGAGTGGTGTTATTACATAAAATGAAAGAACTTACAATGTCTTTCATTTTCACTATGCATGTTTGAAATGCTGATAAAATGGATGGAATGCCTATATATCTATGAACATGATAATGGGAGCCACATAATGTTATTATAATACAATTATTATTATTATTATTATTATTATTATTATTATTATTAAAATGGCCCACCTGAATCATACAGTCTTCTGAAGTCATATGATAGCTTTGTGCGAGGAACATAAAAATTTAAAATTAAAATCAGCATGCAATGAAAATTCACTGTTTATTTTCTAAATGCATGTTAATGATCTTATTGTGAATGTTCCATCCATATTTACATTTCTTCTTCTTCTTTTTTTTTTTAAACTGACCATTTTATTATTATTTTTTTTTTTTAAATGTCATCAGTCGATCTTTCAGTGAAACGTCAAGACTTCTCTGTGGTGACATATGCTGGACTTCTCCAATAATTTAGTCTGCTTAAACCTGCTTAAATCCTGTCCACCATTGATTGCAAACTCAGATTCAGATCTTCCACCATCCAATCTACAACTGATGGACTGATGGAAGTGCCCATCCTATACTTTTTTCTTTTTCGATAAGCCCTTAAACTCAGATGTAGGGGAGAACGGGCACAAACTTACGCTTTTTGACATTCTCAGTTTGTGTAAATCCACTATTTATATTTTCCCACATTAATTTCACATGTCTAGTACGATTGACAGCTTAAAATGTTATCTGATATAATATTAAAAAAAAATATCCAAAACAAACTAAAATATATTGTCAATAAAATACAATTATTAACTTTTTTTAAATAAAAGAATGGCTTTTTTATCATTAAAAATACACTATTTTTAAGTTTGACAACAAACACATCGGTAAATACAGCTATACAGCATAGTTCAAAACATATTTATAATTAATAATTTCTGCACATTGACTCTCAGTTATTATTCACCCTTGTCATGGTTTCTCAAAAGAATTAATAAAAGTATAGAATATAATAGTGTAGTTCTAATAGGGGCTCATTGTAACGCAGTGTCACAACACACCCCGTCTGCACAACTGGGATTTAAACCACGGCTCGTGTCTTCTGCTGTTAGATCAGCGTTAAAGAACAATCTCAACTGTTAAATAACAGATATAAGATTAACAATAATATCAGATTTGTCTTATTTTAAATAAACACAAAAAACAGAGATGAAAAATAAACTTAAGAAAGAAATTGACTTTTGCTATGGTTAAATAAATTTTCAGAGATATCTTCAAAAGATTTTTTAATTTTGGGGCATATTTTTCTCTAAATAATGTTTATATGGCAACTTGTAAATACACAAAGTTTCGTCATCCTGGCATGTGTGGAAAGTGTTAAATCATGCGTGTCACAATTAACCTGTGTTAGGTTGTGCCCCGTGCTCCCCTACAGTCTGTCAGTTTTCTTGTGACTTTATTAAAAAGAGCTAAATTTAAGCCATTAGTGTGATGAAGCTATACTAAATGGCATGCAATATTTTACACTATTTTACATGCCATATTTGATTTGAGAGCTACAGTGGAGATTTTTTTCAGTGAATAACAACTTTATTTAGACTTTTTATTAAACTTTTATGTGGTTCTGAATAGTGTACAAAAGATAATATTTTTATTTAGACTTTTTGCTCAAGACCTTATTTACTTCCATTACATGTAAAAGAGTAGTCAAGACACTCTTCAAACATTCATCTATTCTGTTTCACTAAAGAAATGAATTGACATGGAAAAAAATATGACACTTTCATTTTTCAATATCCTTTTAATATAAAGTACAGTGAAATTAGGAAAAGCTGGCTTCATTGTCATTTTCATATGCGCAAACAATAGAAATCTATGTTATCTTTACTCAGTTCTGATTGCATTTAAATGCACAAAGGTCATATTAGAGTGAAAGAGGAAAAAATTAATATCTTCACCATGTTTCCAGGATTAGACCACCTTTATTTCCTTGGGGATTCAGTGGGGGATGTTTGCCCTCTGAAATGCACAGACGGTAATGGTGAAATGTTTTTTTTTTTTTTTTTTCTGTCATCCTTCCCACCTGGTTCAGTCAGCTGTGATTTAAAATAGTGAAGAAAAAAAAGAGCAGAAAGGAATTGCTGCATTGACACTGACACAGGCCAGTCTGCCCTTTGCTTATTGAGATGGGCCAGGATTTGAAATGAACACATTAAGAGATGGAAAAAAAATGGAAACTGGGCAACTGTGTGCTGTCTTGAAAGCGGCAGACCTGGAAGATGAACGCCAGCTGCTCCCAGGTTTTGTTAAAACTGCAAAATAGCTCTGCGATCTGATGAAAAATAGAGGACGAAACACATATTCTGCATGACCTCAGCATTGTGCACCTCAGTCACAGAAGGGACTCAGGTGTCGTCAATCTCTTCCAAAGTCTCCATTTTGGTTCCACCTTGTTTTATTCAGATTGAGCCCCTTAAGAGATGCCTACCTGAACGTCTGTGTGAAGAGTTTGCTCATTTGGAAAGTCATTGTGTCAAAGTGCTCCCGGGGGAGGCTGTCATAGAGAGGTGACCGGGCATGCGAGCTCGTCTGACCCTGGCATTCAGAACGGGGTTTTATTCTCAAAGGCAAATTCAGAGGCAAAAGGGAATTACTTATAGGTCAGTGGAATTTCAACCTGTGAGGCTTTTCACCAAGGTTGCTCCAGAAATTGCTCCATTCACTACACTAATGGAACAATGACACCCATTTTGTTGGCCTGTCTATTAATTTATAAAAATTTAATTCATACATACAATGACTCGAACACATCCTCTTCTATGATCAGCATATTTTTATTATGAAAAACTATTTTTAGTAGGTAAAATGTCAGGGTGATTAAAAAAATAATAATTGAATTTAGGTGTTCCAATCACTTCCATGGCCACAGGTGTATAAAATCAAGCACCTAGGCATGCAGATGCTTCTACAAACATTTGTGAAAGAATGGGTCGCTCTCAGGGGCTCAGTGAATTCAGGGCCCAAGCACAGTGGAAACCTGTGATTGGCCAAGAAAACTATTGATAGTCGATCGGGAGCACCTAAACTTTTCCTGGTGGGCACTTGGGTCTATGGCTGCTATAAATTTGGTACAGTTTCCGCCACTCCTGATACTTTGAATCTTTTCCTGAAGCAATCAGGGGAAAGCCTCTGTGCTTCATGAGGCTTCATTTGCCCATCCCTATTAATACTCGACAAGAGAGAATGGAAATATGAGGGCTATTTATACACATACTAATGACCAAACAAGGAACACCTGTGAACAATCATGAAGGTGAACCAATCAAAACATGTCACATAAGACAAGGAACTAGTAAGAACATAGGACACATGACCAAACCCACAAATCAGAACATTTCACATACAGGGGCACAAGACATGGGTCACATTCAGCCCCGACAAAATGTTGCGAAATGTTTTTTAAACGGAAACGGTGCTTCGTTGAACACCCTCTTCTGATGACGCAAGAGTTGCAACTACGGCAGCTGAGAAGGCCATTCTTTGTGTTCTTTTTAAATAATTTTCTGAGCCTGATGAAATCGGTATAAACACGTGTTTAATACCGCAAAATATGCCCTTGTCGTCCAGAATAAAAGAGAACATCCCAATCAAGTGAAGGGATTTGTGGAAACTGTGGTTTCTCGAATATCAGGATGAAAAGACAAACATGTCTTCTAATATATTCAGTTGTTGTGTAATGTGTATGCCGAGCTGCAGCTGACACATTTGTAAACGACTTTACTTGGACCCAATGTGCGAGCTGTCTCTTTAACACTGCACGGTTTACATATGTTGCTGCTGATTGGGCTGACATTTTTGACACACCCACCAAACAAGATGAAACGTATCTCAAACCCCATTGATAGGTGACGAATGGACTCGGTCCGTGTCCTGGTTAAATTTTCTCTGGATTTAAACATTCTTGGAAACATTTGGGATAATGCAACTACACAAGTCAACAAAATATAACATTGTTCTATAGTGGATTTAACCCAAAATCCACTAATATTGAGCCTTTAACCTTAGATTTCTTTAGAAGGACTGTGATCTGCATAAAAAAGGACATAAAAAGAACCTGCTAGCAAATTACCAAACAATTCTCAACACAACCTATTAATAGAAACCATCCACAGGAACGAATGTTAGTGTGTATGGTAAATATTCCTGTCAGTCGCCACATGAATAAATTGCTCCCTGACCTCTTATCTGCTACACAAACAACACCTGCTGCTGATAACCAATGGTAAACCTTGCTGCTAATACAAGCATGCTTTCGATTCACATTAAACTCCATAATTGCACCCTCAGATCTTCAGATACAGCAAAAAGATTGTGTTTATCACACGGCACACTTGTGTGTTTAATTACAGATCCTAGCTAAGCGCTCTTATCCATCAGCACAGTGATGAGGAACAAATCAACACACTTGTGGCATCCCTAACATCTCTGCATGGAGCAAGAGATATAATTTACTCATCAGGGTTATCAAAAAAAGAACAAAAAAGTTTTGGAGAACATTCTTGAAATGCACAACAGACAGGAATTCCTCATGATTATGGGGTATATACAGTTTACATTATAAATGTCAATGCTAACCCGTGAACAATAACACGTGATGATATAGAAACGTGGAAGACAGGAATTAAAGTGCAGCACTAATAAATGCAACAGCTTTAATTGTCCAGTTGTAGTTCCGATTAAGGGATATACATGCTGGACTAAGCCATGCTACATTTATCCAGGTCAACATTAATCAACAAACAAGTTGGTGTGATTTTAGTTGGACTTACCACTATGTAACTTTTCCATCCGTTAGAGCAGTGGTTCCCAAAGTGTAAACCCTGGGGTGCCATGACAACTGGCTTTGGGTGCCGCAGAATCTCAGCTTTTCTCAAAGCCTAAAATAGCTATTATACCATATAATAACCTTTTACCTCATATATATATATATATATATATATATATATATATATATATATATATATATATATATATATATATATATATATATATATATATATATATATATATATATATATATATTTGGGATTTGGTATTCTGATTCCCCTTCAATCAGACTAAGTTTCTGAATTAGTTTATACATTTATTTTGTGCATTAAAGACATCTGCAACACATTATGTTGGTTCTGTTCTGTTTACCCTAAGGGCGGTTATTCCTGCTCTCCCTGCTCTTATCTATGCTAGGCTGCATGGATGCACAGGGAATTTGACGCAGAACAGAACCATACTGGCAATCCAAACTATTTGCTAATAGTCAATCAATTATCTTTGACGATAGTGGTCCTGACAGAATTTAGACTTTTCTCAGGAGATAAACGCCCGCCCGCACTGCTCAGCGCCGCCCTTTGTACGGGTGCACGCTCAGTTTTATATTTCACACAGAGATTGACAGGATAGGACAACAATTGATAAATTCATTTATTCATTCAAGTAAAAAAAAAAAAAAAAAGCAGAAATGTCACAGACCAGATCACCGACAGACATCAACCTGGAACCACCACCACACAAAACCCCCCCACAAAATCAGGCAGTACAGTGTAAGGTTTTACATGGATCGGAGATGCTAGCTGTCCCACACCTGAATGCCTCGTCTGCAGGGAAAAGCTATCAAATGCAGCAATGGTACCGAGTAAGCCGAAGAGACATTTAGACACAAAACACCAAGGTTTATCCAGCAAAGACATAGATTACTTCAAGCGACTAAAAGCACAAAATATTAAACAGAACCAACAAATTATGTCATGTGTGCGTGTGTCTGAGAAAGCTCAGGAGGCAAGCTTCTTAGTAGCAGAGCTAATCACCAAATCAAAGAAACCCCAAAGAAAGTGACAAAATCCCGTTCTCTGACAACATGATTAAACGTCGCATTGATTACATGGCTGTTGATATACTAAACAAAACTGGCAAATTTGGACTCCAAATTTAAGATTCTACGGATTGCAGTGGACACTGTCATCTCCTGACCAGTGTACAATATACTGAAGAGGAATTAATTAAGGAGGATTTTTTTTTTCTTTAAAGATCTACTGAGTCGTGCAACAGGGGAAGAAATATTTATTGTCATTGATACGTACTTGAAAGAACATGGTCTCAGCTGGGGCATGTGTCATTGTATTTACACAGATGGAGCGGCATCTATGACTGGAAAAGTAAAAGGACTGTTAACTGTGGTGGAGAACCAAAACCCAGATGTGCAGATTACCCACTGCATGCTGCACCACGAAGCACTCGTCGCAAAAGCAATGCCCCCAGACCTGACTGCATTAGAACAAGCTGTCAAAATTGTGATTTACTTTAAGTCACGACCTTTGAAGTCCCGATTGTTTACCGTACTGTGCAATGAAATGGGGTCTGAGCATCAGAGCCTGCTTCTGCATATGGAGGTGCGCTGGCTATCATGGGGCAAGGTGCTTTCCTGTGTCTATGAGCTTCGAGAGGATCTCAGGCACTTTTCAACTGAGCACGACGTGTCCCACAAAGAACAGATCAATGACGACTCATGGTGGGCTAAGATTGCATACCACACAGACATTTTTAGTCACTTAAATGAGCTTGACACAAAGATGGAAGGAAAGAACAAAAATATTTTAACAGCAACAGACAAACTTGACGGTTTCAAGACCAAACTCAGCTGTGGCAAGAAATACTGAAAAATAAAAACATCTACGTTTCCCTTAACAGCAGAGGACCCCGCTCGTAAGACACCAGTTCTAGTACTACAGGAAAGGTTCATGTTTTACTTCCCCACTGCTGATGAAAACGTTGACTGGATCTGTGACCCTTTTAACCCTCTCTCATCAGAATCGGAAAAAGATGTTGCCAATCCAAGTGCAAGAATAACTGGCGGAACTCTGTATGGGTCGCACTTTAAAATTACAATTTGGAGAAATGTCTTCAGATTCATTTTGGCTGGGACACAAATACGCTTCGATCTCAGAATGCGTTGTCAATGTGCTGTTGCCGTTTTCAACCTCTTACTTGTGTGAGCTAAAGCGTTCTCATCCCTGGCACACGTGATAAACAAAAAAGCCAGCGCCTGTCAGTGGAGCACGATTTACGAGTTGCACTATCCTCAATCTACCCCTGTATCAAGAGGCTGTGCTCGCAAAAGCAGGCACATATATCCCATTAAAATGCCCGCGACACAGTTCCATGCGCAGATATGTTAGTTTCATTTTTTAAGGTCAGGTTTGAACAAAGCAAATAAGAAACTAGGGCTGTGCGATATTGAAGAAAAATGCAATGTGCAATACCTTGTTAAATAATGCGATATGCGTTACGATATTGCTATTATTAGTGAAAAATCTATTTAAAATTATATTTAAATTAAAAAAAAAAAAAAACTGTGAATGATACCATTTATTTGTTTCACATTTTTTCTAGGAAAAGAAAGCATCGCTACAACTTCTGAAAATGACCAGCAGTGTTTTAGCAAAAATGTGTCACAAATAGACCTAATGCACTGATCCTACACACACTCAGTTTCTTTTCCCTAGCTGATATTGTTCACTTAAAGCGTAAGTTTACATGAATACTCATCAAGACCATTTTGACATAAATGTGTGTGTATTTGACAGTTTGAGTGTGTAATAAGACATGAAACAGAACTGAAGGAATCACGCTTTCTGAGGCGGCTTGTGTGCATGTTACGGTGTGTGTCAGACAGCGCAAGACTGCAAGGAGTTATTTTTCCTAAGTTATTGTATTTAATAACTCTTTTTATAGTCAAACAAGTCACATAAGTAACAGTCGTGTGCCCAGTCTATTCTCTGCTATATGCTTAGACCTAAAACGTACACTTTTTTTATAATGTTGAAGTAGCCTATTAAAATCATTCAGATATTGCATGCTTTTGCGATATGCATATTGCGATATGTACATTTGCGATATTCCGATAATTTCGATATATTCGGAATTATCGGCCCTATGAGTAACTAAATATTTTTTTTATTTGAGTTGTTTATTATTATTATTATTATTATTTAAAAAGTGAATTATCAAAACAAAGGCATAGCTTGATGACGCCAAGTTTGAGCGCAGAATCTAGGGACATGTGATCTTCACCTCAGCCGGTTCAAAAGAATTGGGATAGGATTATTAATTATTGAGCAAGACCACGACTGTTAATAAGATGAACACAACACATGCCTTGCGATCAGCAGGACTTTTATTATGCCAGTTGCCAGTCGCCAGTGCCATTTCCGCTTTTCCGTCATGTGAATGAGGTGACGCAGCTCTGTTTATCATATTAGATACTTTTGAGTGTGTTGAAAATTATGTCATGATGTTACTCTGTGTGTCGCTCGGCGGCTGCTATGACACTTGTTGCACACCGCAGTAAGAGTAAAGAATTTCTGCTAAATAAAAAAAATATCATGCAATTGACAGGCGACTCCCTTACGCGTCCCGGTTCTTTGGTTAAAATAGCAATTTGCTCATGATTTACAAAAAGTTGGAAACATTTGGGATATTGTAAGTCCTGAACTGAACAAAATATTTAACACTGGCCTGGTGGTTTTTGGATATTTTTCTGCAAAAATGTTACATATTGCAGCTTTAAGCATTTACATAATTATTATTTTAAAAGAAAAAAAGAAAAAGACACAGACACAGAAACTGAAGTCAGCTAGAAGCTTAAACAGGCATAAAAAAACAATAGGTCATTATATAGGTCAAATCAAACTTCCTTCAACAGACATAATGCTGTTCAGCTTCTACTTGGTCTTTGACGCGTGTCTTGATTTTTGGCTATGCAGAATTGCTTCCAAATATGATCAATGTACTGCTGTATCTTTGATTATGAACTTCTCACCATCTCTCTAGAGCATAATTAATGTTCAGATTAGCACTTTCAATAGCCCACATTACTGTGTCACATAGTCCTCGCTCAAAAATAACACACTGCTCTATATTGTAATGCTAATGGTGTGGTGTGTGTGCCCTGTGTGCCATGAGCCATTTAGAGCTCACAATGTGAGAACAGTAGGCCTAAGTATGAGAGGAAGGCTAGCAGGAGACAGAGCATTTGTGAATTCAATTTTGTGTACCTTCTATCCACACAGGGGTTCAGGGCGGGAACTTTATGGAGAACGCATGTAGAAAATGGGTCTGTTAAAGAAGTGCTGTGATCTTGCTTTTGGTAGCCTACTGGGACAAAATAGTTTTCCATTACAGGTGTACCAATTTCTAATGGTTCCAAAGTCTAACAGAAATTTAAATGTTTAATATAACATACGATCGCATGAGGTGACGTCTTCAGTCTGAGTGGCCTATAAAAAACAATTTGTCGCCATGTTGAGATCACATGATTAGCATGTCTTGCAAATTTTTTACAAATTCAAAAAAATTTTTTTTACAAATGACATTTACCTCAAAGTCAGAATTTTTTTCTCTCAAGAAGTTCAACTTAATCTGCGGTTACTTGGCTGCTGGGGTCAGCAGAAAGACTAATGCTGTCTTATTGGTTGTTTAGGGAGTGAAGGAAACAAATTTTAACTACTACCTATTATCTGGCTTGTCATGGTTGGGCATAATTCAGACTTTAAGAATCGGCTTCTTTTCAATTCAGGGGTTGGAAAAGGGATAAAGTTGGTAACACCACAGGAAAATGACTGGAATTTGAACTGAAATGACAGAACAATGAAATTACTGAAATATAGTTAAAAGAAATTCAACACAGGGAAATTATGTATTCTTCCATCCTAACCCACAAAAGTTAATTTATGATTATAATGTTTTTTTTTATTATTCTTTAATATATTTTACATCTGATATGCTGACAAAGGCTGCACTTATTTGATCAAAATTACCATGAAACAATAATGTTATGAAACATTATTACAATTTGAAATAACTTTTTTCCTATTTTAATATATTTTAAAATGTAATTGATTCCTGTGATGAATTTCAGCATCATTTCTGCAGTCGTCAGTGTCACATGATCCTTCAGCAATCGGTAGAAGTAGATTATTTGCAGCTCAAGAGACATTTCCTATTATAATCAATGTTAAAAAAAAAATCTGTAATGAATAGAATGTTCAAAAAAACAACATTTATTTTAAATAGAAAATATTTGTAAAGTTTTAAATGCCTTCATAACACCTCAGCAGTGCCACGCCGCATTGAAGCAGTCATTTCTGCAAAAGGATTCCCGACCAAGTATTGAGTGCAGAACATAATTATTTGAAGGTTTACTTTTTTTGCATTAAAAACACTTTTCTTTTATTGGTCGAATGAAATATGCTAATTTTTTGAGAATTTGGGGTTTTCATGAGCTGTATGCCAAAATCATCAGTATTAAAACAATAAAAGACCTGAAATATTTCAGTTGGTGTCCAATTCTGAAGATTGTTGCAGTATACCTTGGCTTTACATAATATCGATTGCAAGCGGCTGAGACCCATTATGCATCAAAGCCAAAGACTGGCAATGTCAATGTATCGTGTACAAGGGTCTAATGGACGGTGTGAGAGTGAGAGAGCTAGTGATAGACTAAACAAGATGGAGTGAATGTGAGATGAAAAAGTGAAAGATAAAATGAATGTTACTGAGTGAGAGAATGAACGAGTGAATGAGTCTGCAATGGTCTGAACGAGGAAGAGGCCGAGTCGGCTCCCAACCCCCAAGACTCTGTTGCTGATGTGATCTGACAGGGCAATAATTCCAGCACTGCTGACTCTCCCACTGCAGTCTAACCCTCAATCCCTTCCACTGACTCCACTTTAAAAGAGGCTTAACTTGCCAAATAAAAGTAATGTTGAGTTCAGAGGAAATGGGCTTTATTGTCTCTGACATTATTACTGTGGAGTTGGGGCATGTTCAGATGGAGGTAGTGAGAGGTGTTTCCATTCTTTCAGCTATAAACAGCACAAAGCATTGTCTACGGCTCTGTGACAGAGTGGCAGAATTTAAAATAAACTCCAAAAAGCGTAATGTGTTCTCTCACTTTGAGATAAATTGGCAACCATTAATTTGTTCATTTTCAAACGTACCCAGCTCCCCATGCAAACAAAGCATCTGCTACCTGGCCGGCTGGTGATTGTCGCATTAAAATATTGGCGGATTTGAATTACGAGCTCTTGCTCGCTCGCTAATTTGCTGGACTAAACGAGCCGCATTCAAACTCAGCTATCGCTTTGTGATGGAAAATAATTAGCTTGTCCCTCATGAATGCCTTAAAGGCCTTGCTGTCTGCACCATCTCCATGGCTGGCTGATTTTTAAATGTCAGATGACTTCACCAACTTGGTAAATAGCATTTGTGTAGCTAGCCGTTGTATAGAAGATCTTTTTAAGTAACTTTGTAGTATGTGGCTTTCAGGATGAAGTGAAGAGATGACTTCATTATTAATAATAATGTCAGGGCTGGTAAAATCTTGGGGTGATGAATCTTTTCAGCTGGATCTCTACTGATCGGCTGGAAACATAATTCACCATGAAAAAACTGCAATCAGACCTAAATGTATTTATTTATGCATTAATCTCTGCAGCCTCATAAAACTCTGTATATAGGCATAAATAAATCCATTCCAGTAATTTAATTTATGTAATTTATGTCAACTGGTGATGTGATGTGTCATCTGGCTGACCAAAAAGTTTTCCATAAAGTACAAGTGAACTCTGGCAGCAAAAAAAATATGTAAAAATGCAAAGTTAATTTATTAATATATGGTATATGTACATGTACGTTGTGTGTGCATGCATGAGTGTGTGCGTGCATGTATATGTGTGTGGCTGGGAGTTATTCCCTATAGGAATTGGGGCAAAAGGCTAATTCTAGATTTAAAAAAAAAAAAAATACGGAGTCCTGGTACCGGTAAAAAAAGAAAAACGAATGTAATGCCCTATTATGAGAACCAGGTTCATATACTACTCTATATAAAGTGGCTTATAAATTCTCTAGTGTTTTTAGACATAAATACTTATTTCTATTAAGATGTGGATTTGGATTTATACTTAGACATTCTCAAAGACTACTTTGTCAAGGTTTAGATAAAAACGAAAAATTATATTTATTTGAAGAGTCAGTTTTTGCATTAATTTTACTACATTCAAACCTGGGCAGAGAGGAGAATATTTTGAACTTATAACATCAAAATTCAATGAAAATGTAACAAAAATGAACAGGTTTGTTTTATCACAGCATAATAGATCAGATTTTAACCTCTTATTGAGACTTTTGGCTCAATTTTACCATAGTGATAACAGCCGTACCAGTTCATTTGTACAGTATTGTTCAAAATAATAGCAGTACAATGTGACTAACAAGAATAATCAAGGTTTTTAGTATATTTTTATTGCTACGTGGCAAACAAGTTACCAGTAGGTTCAGTAGATTCTCAGAAAACAAACAAGACCCAGCATTCATGATATGCACGCTCTTAAGGCTGTGCAATTGGGGTATTAGTTGAAAGTGTGTTCAAAAAATAGCAGTGTCTACCTTTGACTGTACAAACTCAAAACTATTTTGTACAAACATTTTTTTTCTGGGATTTAGCAATCCTGTGAATCACTAAACTAATATTTAGTTGTATGACCACAGTTTTTAAAACTGCTTGACATCTGTGTGGCATGGAGTCAACCAACTTGTGGCACCTCTCAGCTGTTATTCCACTCCATGATTCTTTAACAACATTCCACAATTCATTCACATTTCTTGGTTTTGCTTCAGAAACAGCATTTTTGATATCACCCCACAAGTTCTCAATTGGATTAAGGTCTGGAGATTGGGCTGGCCACTTTATAACATTAATTTTGTTGGTTTGGAACCAAGACTTTGCCCGTTTACAAGTGTGTTTTGGGTCATTGTCTTGTTGAAACAACCATTTCAAGGGCATTTCCTCTTCAGCATAGGGCAACATGACCTCTTCAAGTATTTTAACATATGCAAACTGATCCATGATCCCTGGTATGCGATAAATAGGCCCAACACCATAATAGGAGAAACATGCCCATATCATGATGCTTGCACCTCCATGCTTCACTGTCTTCACTGTGTACTGTGGCTTGAATTCAGAGTTTGGGGGTCGTCTCACAAACTGCCTGTGGCCCTTGGACCCAAAAAGAACAATTTTTCTCTCATCAGTCCACAAAATGTTCCTCCATTTCTCTTTAGGCCAGTTGATGTGTTCTTTGGCAAATTGTAACCTCTTCTGCACATGCCTTTTTTAACAGAGGGACTTTGGGGATTCTTGAAAATAGATTAGCTTCACACAGACGTCTTCTAACTGTCACAGTACTTACAGGTAACTCCAGACTGTCTTTGATCATCCTGGAGGTGATCATTGGCTGAGCCTTTGCCATTCTGGTTATTCTTCTATCCATTTTGATGGTTGTCTTCCGTTTTCTTCCACGTCTCTCTGGTTTTGCTCTCCATTTTAAGGCATTGGAGATCATTTTAGCTGAACAGCCTATCATTTTTGCACCTCTTTATAGGTTTTCCTCTCCAATCAACTTTTTAATCAAAGTACGCTGTTCTTCTGAACAATGTCTTGAACGACCCATTTTCCTCAGCTTTCAAATGCATGTTCAACAAGTGTTGGCTTCATCCTTAAATAGGGGCCACCTGATTCACACCTGTTTCTTCACAAAATTGATGACCTCAGTGATTGAATGCCACACTGCTTTTTTTTTAACACACCCCTTTCAACTAATTCAACTAATTGCCCAATTGCACAGCCTTAAGAACGTGCATATCATGAATGCAGAGTCTCATTTGTTTTCTGAGAATCTACTGAACCTACTGGTAACTTGTTTGCCACGTAGCAATAAAAAATATACTAAAACCTTGATTATTCTGGTTAGTCACATTGTACTGCTATTATTTTGAACAATACTGTATGTGTATAATTTTGTGTGTGTGTTTCTGAGTATTTACATGTGTGTGTGTGTGTTTGAGTGTTTGTGTCTGTTTTGAACTCTTGATGTTTTAGTGTGTAACCTCTTCCTTGCTGTTTGTTTTTTTACTGCATTGTGGCTGAATTATTGATTTTGTTTCACACATTTGCAAAAATGTGCTCTGTGTTATAATCGCATTATTCATATATATGTGTGTGTCGGGGAGGGTGGGTGGTTGTGTCTGTTTTGGACTCTTGATATTTTAGAGTGTCACCCCTACATTGCTATGCACTTTTTTTTTGGTTCATGGCTGATTTCTGGTTTGTATCACCAAAAGATTCCCTGAGTTTTAGTATTTTTGCGTATTTCCCATTAATTTCATTTTTGACCGCGAAGGAGACAAGTGTGACTATTTTTTTTACGATCCTTTAACATAACCAAAACATCTCCATGATTTTTTTTTTGTATGTGTTCTCATAGCTAATGCAACAAAAGTCAACAAGTGTCAACCCATTCTGATGAACCAAAAAAATATATATTTTCAAAACGTAATTTTTTTTTAAAAACTTCATTTTTGACAGAAGAGGACCAGAGGGTTAAGAAGTTTTGCTTTCTACCCCAGGCAGGCTATGGCCATGCTGCAAGACTAGCTTGTTGACCATTTAAAACAGCTGAAGACTTTGACCAGGCTGTGAGACAAGCCTAAACCAGTTAAGGTCTAAACCAGCTTAGTTTGGTTTAAACTGTTTTTTTCTTCTTCTTTTTTTATAACAGGAATGTATATAGAGCAATGTATGTAATGCAATTTCTAAAAGCAAATTCGTCAAACATATAATCTATTAACATTATCTGTCCCCCTCCCCATGCTGTTTCACCAAATAACAAACCATTTTTGTGTCTTATCCTAGTAACGACAGTCTTTCTTAAGTGGGTTCCTTGTGTAAGGCTTATATGTTGCTGTACATTTAAGGCTAATGTTTTAGTAAGCTGACCAGCACTCAGAGCTCACAGCTTTTCACAGAGAGCTTAGTGCCACGTCGATTCTAATTCTCCTCACCCACCCCTCTCCACCAGGTCTGAGATGTCTTATGTTCTAGTTAACTCATGAGAAGATAAAAGATATACAATGTATGATTTAACATGCAAAGAAAGTGGGTGTCAGTAATAATATAATCAGTCATTTTGTATAAAAGCTCCTAGTAAATATATATGTAACTGTAAAAGGTAAATATTCTCCATCATGATTTTAGAATGTTCCAAAGAGCTTCCAATTGGTTTCCATCCTTTTAGACTCTTTATCTCCAGATCATTCCTCTTTAAACAAAATAATCTAAATTCTATGAATTCAGACTCTCTGCTGCAGCATCTCTCTTACTTTTGCCTCAAGTTTGTTGTATTGTCTCCAAAGCTTGTGATGCTCTATTTTTAGTTGTGGAGTCAGTTATAGTGCTTTGTGGCTGCTCTCCATTGCTCACAATCAGCCAGACATTTTAAGATGTTGTGTGGTGTCCAGTCTTAAGAATGTATTATAAAAGGCCCATAAGACTGTGAGTCAGTTACTGAAATGTCAGCTCATTTACTAACCTCACTTAACAAAAACAAAACGAGTTTCTCTTGAGTCTTGACTATTATGGCATCCTATGGTATCTTGTTCTAAATTAAGTTTGGAAAATGATGCTATTTTGATGCACCTCACAGGAACCCGTTTAAATTGTAGTAAGAAACAATAAAACGGGGACTCTTGAGATCTCTGGACTATGAAAATATTCCATCACTTTTTGACACCAAAGTTTGCCTACGTGTGGCAATATTATTATAAATGATGTTTTATTAACAAGGTTCGGGAGGAGCATGTTCAGATAATTGACACAAGTGGAGAGCACTCAGACAATCAACAATAAGAGGTATTTGCAGTAGTCTTACCTCTGTCTGCTGACGGTTTATCAGCATCCCTCCACACTTTTAGCTCTAACCACTTACAGGGGGTACTCTAGGTTCCAAGCTCGAAGCCCTCCCCCCGGACAGCACAGCAAATATGCATTTAAATGTATACATTAAATTATATGTAAGTGAAAACTCGTGAATTAATGTAGAGAGCTGTATAGGAAAACGGTGAGGTTGATTCAAACATACTAAACACTCAAAATAGGCATTCAAAAAGAAATTGGGTTGCATCAAAAGTAGGCTAGATCTAAACAGACCTACCTTTGTGGGTAAGGAAATCATGAGCAAAGAGAGCAGCCAAAGTAACACATAAAATGATTAGAACAACCTAAAGAAACAGAGTGACTTTACACTTGCACTATTTTGAAAATCAGTGTAAACAGCTCTCTCCTATTCTGGTCTGCATTACAGAATGCTAAAATGTCCACACTCCAGCAGCAATCTAAAAATAAACAGTGTGTTCTATGTCTGTCACTGAAACACATGCGGTTCTCAGTCTATTTGCAGACATGATCCTCCCATTTAAAAGTTTAGCTTGTGTTGCCATTGTTAAACCAACAAGAATAGGAACCAAACCATAAAGGTGAGGATGGCTAAAACACTGTGGTTACATTTAGGCCAGTGGTTTCCAACCTGTGGGCTGCATCCCACTAGGGGGTCGCAGTGATCCTCTGGGTGGGCCGTGAGATAACTTAAAATTAATTTGAATATATTAATATAATTCATTAATTTGATTATTAAATAATAAAATATAAATTATATAAATAAAGAAAAAATTATAAATTACAACAAAGAACCACCTCTCTCGTACGTATTCTGTGATTGTTTTGGATTCGGAGCAGCCCAAGGCTTTTCTAATCACGCTGTGTGAAATTCAGACTGATCGGCGGCTCAAAACACCCAACCGCTTCATGAACACAGGATACGCAAACTACACTTTTCAGTTGGATAAAGCAAACACCAGTGTCGCTGCAAGGTTTTGATGGATGGCGGTTGTAAGGTAAAGGCGATTGCAGTGACATACATTAGGCATGCACGTGTCCGTTATTATTGATGCGCAAACAAAACGTGTGCGCTCGGCTCACTGAATGGTGTTTTGTTTGGATGACGACTGTGATGAAGGTAAAGACGATAACAGTGGCGTGCAGGATGAATGTACTGAGTGTTTTATAAAGGATGCTCGCCAAGAAGAGTGTTTTGGATAAGTTTGTGACTATCAGGGTATTTATGTACACATGGGCATCAGTTCCATAGACGTGATTGCTTGTTCTGACAGAGGAACTGTACACTGATGACATCGGATGACTTAAGATGGTAAAGTTTCCATGTCTGTGGGCCTTGCAGTATTGATTCGGAGAGGACTCGCTGCCAGCTGCCTGAACACGGAGGTGCCAGCACCTAACCCTAACCCCTGCATCAGGCATTGTAGGGGTAAGAGCAAGGGTTTTCAGGTTTGAAAACCCCTGGGATAGAGCAACGTCCACCGAGGGATATCCAGTGCCACCGCCAAGCATCGCAAAGGAGTTCATCCTGCAGGTTGAAGACAGGATGGCGCTGTGTTTTGGGAACCAGACCAAGAATTTGGTAACACTTTATAATAACTACACACTTTGAAGCATTAGTTAAGCATTAGTAAATAGTTAATTAATAATTTATAAAGCATTAGTAGACATTAATAGGCAGTTTATAAATACAGATATAAATGCTTTATTGTTGATTTATAAGCATATCTATAATGTGTTTAATAATTTGTATTTTCATACTTTATAAATGATCAATTTATCATTTCTAAATTAAGTATTACATTATTTACAAACCAGTTATTTAAGAGTTGTCAGTGGCTCATATGATCATTTAGAAAATGTAAGTAAAGGGTTAATAAAATATTTAAATATACATATTATTTAGACATATAGTAATAGTTACTCAGTGTGTTATCAAATGCTTTATTAACATGTATTCCTACTGTACTTCATGATTAATTCAGGTAGTTATAAAACATTTAGTAGTTGTCAGTTAACTGTTTCAGTGAGCTCGTCTAAAGTGAGGACTATTTATGCCTTGTAAGGCTTTTACAAAGGCTCAGTTCTCTTATGAAAAGAAAAAGGAAACAAACACAACAGAGGAATATAGCACATAGAAATATTTATTTCAAAATTCAAAAATGGAGACTGTACAACTAGTAACTTAATATCAAATTAAAATTAAACCTCTTCAATGTCATAGAAAATAATATTCCATGCAGACCACCAGAAACCATAACTGCAGTCAAATGAAACTAAGCCTCTGCAATCTGATATTAAAATACATTTAAATAAATATATATATATATATATATATATATATATATATATATATATATATATATATATATATATTGACATTGACAAGTATACTGACTCATCAAGTGTCAGATTGGTGAGCACACATCATGACCTCTGTACACGTGCCATTCATTTTTCATAAGTGCTCAAGCATAAGATATAACCAGACAGTGAGTGCCATTGATTACATATGTGTCCTATCATTTCCCAAGAGGATGTGGGTTTATGGAAATGTGCTTCTTTTTTGAGAGGGTTAGATTTCACAAGTTCAATTAAAGTTGAATCAGATTTGGTGTGTGATAATAGATCTCTCTGCACAGAGTCTGCAATCTTCACTCCCAGAATTTGTTATCTTTTTTTGAGTGTCTGCAGGATCCTGAGAGCTGTGGCACCTCTCTGTAAAAATGATAGATGCTGTATTATACCCCTTATCGAATATCTCTGTCGCTGGACATTGAACAAAGCGGATAATCTGTGATCCTCTTTAAAATGAATAAATGTCATTGCTTATTATTTAGAGTGTCAATCATTGTCTCTCTCTCAATATATTAATGTGATCTGATTCCATGATGTTCATGATCATGAGGGGCATATTACATGTGTGTTTTTTTTTGTTTTTTTTAAGTCAGTATGGCCATTGAAGTTGAAAATAAAATCCTGCAAATGTGCAGACTTACCCTCTCTTGTATCATTTGAACTCAGTCAGTAAGCGCCAAAGTAACACAGTCTGTTGTACGTCCAGCAGAAGCTGATCTCCCTGGAGGCTGGCAAATATTGTAGAGACAATACGCTTTGGCATCAGGCCAGCCAAATTGTTAGCCTCGGGCCTTCAATAAAAGGTATGGCACATCACTGTAATGTATTCCAATTTCTCTTGTCTGACATCTTTCAGAGCAAGAGGTTTGGAAGCGGGGAAAGTGCACATCCTGCATGTGAAATTCACTTTAAACTCAATGATTTTCGCCTATATCAGCAAAACAGTCCTAACGTCTTGGAGGCCTTCCAACATGTCAGCTTCTTGGCCTATGAAAATGGTAAAAAACTGAACTGCTCAATAATGTAATGCATTCATTAGCCTATATGTTTTCTCTGCACTTGCACCCAAGGATTTGGCTGCAACACATTTTGTCGAGCTACACTGATGTTTTAAGCTGAAGCATAAAATAAGTGCTTCATTGCTGCAAATTGAAGATGTGAAAGGATACGAATATAGTATGACGGAGCTGCTCTCAAAATAAATAGCATTTGTGTTTTTCATTTCATTGCTAAGCAAACAATGACTTTTTCCAAAGACCAACTTCAATTTCATGTTCCATTTTGCAGTTACTTTTTGGTGTTAAAGGGTCATGAAACCCCAAAACACTTTTTTGAGATGTAAACAGATATGTATAGGCTGCACATCATTGAAAACACTAAAGGTACTCATTAATGTTATTCATTTGTGAAAAATAGTTATTTTTGCATTTTTCAGAGCGATTTCTGTCTTCCGGTTTGAAAAGCTGAGTCGGAGCAACGTCACAAAAGCTGACGTCACCGTGTACTTTCAGTCCAAGTATGGGGCTGGTCGAACATGCTGACGTCAACCGTTTCGAGCGATTCTCGACATATATTCATGACATAAAGCTCATTCAATCCAATCACTGCGCTGTAGTATGTATAAAATATTATTTAGTTATTATACATGAGACAGTCACTTCTGTCAGGTTCGTCTTCCATCAATATTGTTGAGACATGGTGGGGAAGTTTTGGAAGCCGCGTGCGGAAAAGACAAGGAGGAAAGTGAGGTGTTGTGAGCTGTAACTGGGACGCCGTCTGTGGAAGCCTTTGCTACAAAGGTTCGGTTAAGTAAAAATAACTTGAGGAATCACACGGCGAACCTGCAAGCGTTGACATTAATTTCTTAATTTAGTGCAAAATAACCGATCTGTAATGAGCAATATTTTAATGAAATATCAACAAGAATCAAAACCAGGTCTTCTCCGTTTTATTTATGCTCACAGACATGCACGAAACAGTGTGTGCATATTTGGACGAATATAGATTTATTCTAGCTGCCGGGTGACAGCGCGGGTTGTCATGGCAACCCAGCACGCGTCGTTCTGTGCTTCAGATGCATGGTCGAGACTATGAAACTATCCCTTTGTTTATACCCCAATCTAGTTTCTTTTCTGGTGCACCAGAAAAGGGGCTACTTTGGCTGATAAGCCTGGGTGACCTGAGGATTACAGTGAGGCGTCCCCGCCGAGTACATCTTCGTGGGCCCCTCACTCCTCTAGCGCATCGCAAGCATGTGTTCGTGGGTGGTTCATGTTCTCTCATGAGAGCATAACCACGTCGGCACGTTGTTCATCTTGCCAAACACATGTTTACAAAATATTTTGTCATTCAGAATAACATTTCTTTTCATTATGCTGATCTGATATCTGATCTGTCGGTATCGCTATCCATGTCACCTGTGTGTGCGCATTGCCGGTTTGCAAGTTGGCTCATTTTAATGCCTTTTCGGAGTCGACCACACCCCTTTTTGGAAGCCTTTTCAAATTGAAGGTGTGAAAAACACTGCTGCAGCAGTGACCCTTTCAGGGGACTTTTACCCCGCTAGAAATTTTACATTCCCAAAACGATCTTAGAACGTCCCCGCTGGTGTCAAGGATGTCGCATGGTAACATTCCCAGAATGTTCCACGGTGGTAATTGTCACATGTCTGTCCTGTCTTGTGTAGCAAATGGGTGTTCTGTTATTTTGGGCCATGTGCTCTGCTGGTATCTCTGTCAGATCCCTTCCCCTCGTTATCTGATTATTGGTTTAATTTGCCCCACCTGTTTCTTTTCCATTACCTGCCTGATTTGTCACCCTTTATATTCCTTGCATGTCTACAGTCCGGTGGTTGATTGATGTCTTGTGGTTTGGTATGTTTTCCTGGTTTTTCGTGTCCTGTTCCCAATCCTGGTAATGTGTCTTATGTATGATTTTCCCGCTCATGGGTTTTGTTTAGTTTATTTTTATTCATTAAATACTGTTTTCCCTGCAATTGAGTCCTCACCCCTCTTTTCACCACACCGCTCGTGACAGTAATGATGTGGAGCTCTTTGAAGGGTTAAAGGTTTTGAGGACATTATTTGGCGGACCTTCACGGAACATTCAGGACATTCTCTGAACAATTATGGGACCATATTTTATTTGGAAATGTGGTGTTCCCAGAACATTCTCACAGTCTCAAATTCTCCCAAAACATGAGACGTCGTGATGTGGTGTGTTTTTAAGGGTTGGGGGACGTTATTTGGCGAACCTTCAAGGAACATTCACAATGTTTCTTGAGGGAAATAAATAATTTTGCAATGTGCTGCTGTTGCGGCTGGACGTGCAAATGTTTGGGCTTTGTTTCTGTTTGAAAGAATTGTAAATATATCTATTAAAATACTGATATTCTGGTCTTTAACCTCGCTGCCCTGTATCTTGCTCTCTCGTTGGCTGTTGTTCATTGCTGATGTAATTTTCAGTCAGAATGCATTTCACACAGCAGGAGTTTAAATCGCCGACATGTCCAGATATTTAGCATGCCAAATATCTTGTGGGAGTCTGCGATTCTCTCTGATCGTGTCTTTGATCATTCACACTGCGTGATTGTCACGTACGTGCATGAGCACCGATTTGGCTATATGATTTTGGGCATTTGTCTGCGATTTCGTAAAACCTGTCGGCGAGTCAAAATCGGGCGAAGGCATTAGCCAAATGAAACGTCAGTGTGCTAACAAACATTCGCAAAGGCAATTTGCGTACATTCACAAAATATAATGTGCAGCATACTTACATGTTCTGAATATGACGTTGGGAAAACCGCTTGTGTTGTTTCATCTTTGAGAAGCAACTTTTGTGCAAATCCTGTGTTATACTGACCCTCATATGCAAAGTAGTTCAGTGTACATTGATTCATAAAAACATGTTCTGAAAACATTCAGTAAACGTGATGGAAGGACCTAAATAGGCCTAAAATAACATTCTAGGTTGGTCCCCTAAAGGTCCTGCAAACTTTATGGAAATACAGTGTAGAGATCGTTGCTCTGAACAAGATGTGTTAAAGCAGTCCCAAATGAAATATCCCCATCTGACTAATGTGAACATTCTGTTAACATCCCAAATGTCCTCTTTGTAATATTCTTATGTGACCATAGAATAACCAAAATGGAACGTCCCCCTAAAGTTATATAAGGAACCTTGAACTGCAGCACTTTCATAACCGAAAGAGTTAGGAACGTTAGATGTATTTCGTGATGCAGAATATACAAATGCAGTGAAAATATATATTTTTTAATATACCAAATTAGACATCTAAAATATGTTTTGCTGTTGTTGTTTTAGATAACCTAATTAACATATCATTCTGACTATGCAAAATAATACCAAAGACCACAAATATTGACATTTAGTGCAATTCAAAATTTAAATGACCTGATCACCTGTGTTACGACTTTTTCTAACATTACTACTAATTACCTTGAAGCAATGGTAGCACTTCTCAAAGGCTGCCGACAAACACTTGCCCACATGACATTTCTACGTGGCTTGGGGTCAGGATTGCAATGAAACCTGACATTTATCTTATATGATGGTTCAACTGCCTTCTTTAGATTAGCTGTCAACATCCTCTTAAGAATCTACACCAGTATACAGCAGAAAGACGCATCTGACACTGCTGAAGATTGATACAGTGTGAAAACTCCAATGGCCGATGATTCATTTGATATTTAATTAAACTATTGTTCTTAAATCAAAATAATTTGTAAACAGCCATATGCACCCACAGCAAACATTTGCATTCATTTCATTATGATGCACCACATAAACAGCAACAGTTCCATGCAGAATCCTGTGTTTTCAGAACTACACGATTCAAAAAAGAGGAGAATGTCAGCTCAAATCCTCCACTCTTTCATAGACTGAATCTATCTCATGTGACACTGCCAATGGCTGCAGCGGACTGCAGCATTCAACCCCTCCTCACCCTCCTACCAACCCACCATCCGCCTTGAGCTCTCTCACACTTGCCTGCATCGTCTTCTAGCACTAGATTCAGGCTGTGATGCTGGATTTTGTTTACTGTTCTATTCTTTTCCCAGTGTTGACATGGAGTTGCTATTCTAGGTGCTGCGTTTGCCTGTTATGACATTTTAATCTCGTACTAATGTTCCATGAATTTCCTGCGGAGACACAAGAGGACTAGCGACACCTAATAATAGTCCTCGCCATTATCATGCTAATGTGAAGCCTCTGAAATATCACAGTAATGGTTTTATCAATCCACAAATATACATACAATCAATTCTGTCGTTTTGAATCTTTGCCTCTGGATAGTAATTAAACAAGCTTTTAATTTTATTGTTGCTGTGCTGGATTACTCTGATTTATAACTCTGAAAATATGCATTATTCTGGATTAAATGCAACAAGTATGCAACATGCTGCAGCATCGGCAGCCATCAACTACAGCAACAGATGATGTGTTTGCTGGTGATTGACATCTTAAGGCCTGCAGTGAAATCCTACATGAGTGAGCTCATCAGCTGGAATAATGAGGGTGCAGAACCCATCCCCACAGAGCTGACTTAGGATCACTGTTTCTTCGGAGGCGAGGGGGAACTGATGAGTTCAAAACTGAATCATTGTTCAGTTGGCATGTAAAACGTCGCTAATTCATTCCAGAAACCTTGCTTTTTGGAGCGTGAACATCTGCTGCCAGTTTTTATCTATAAGACTGTTTGAACACGCTTTTAAAAATACATTACAAAAATGCCACTCTGCTCTCTGGGTGTTCCTTGTAAAATTTTAAATCGCATGACAGTCTGTGATCTCACACACACGCACACACAGGGAAAAAAGACTAAGGGTAGGGTTCCAGGGCCCATTTTCCCAATGGAAAAATTAATTTGGATTAAACACTCATGTAATGAATGCAGATATAAATTACATGGCAGTTTAAAATGAATAAGTTTACCAAAAATAATTTTTAATGAATAGTTAACCAAAATTTAATCGTAGGTCAAAATTGAATCACCCTGTCATTTCAAACCTGTATGACATTATTTCTTCTATGGAAAAAGTATTGTGCAAAATGTTCAAAATTCTCATAAACACAATATTTAAGCTCTTTTTCTTCACAAAGAAACTGAAAAATATTTGATAGACTATACGGAAGTCAATGGGGTCCGTCAGCTGTTTGGTTTCCGTCATTCTTCAAAATATCGTCTTTTGTGCTCAGCAGAAGAAAGAAATCCATACAGGTTTGGAACAGCATGAGGGTGAGTATTGATGACGTTTCATTTCTTTAGTGAACTTTCTCTTTGGATTCTGTATGAAATGGAAGTTGCAATAGTCTTTGCTCCCCTATTGTGACGTATAACTTAGTGAAATGGCTTCTTGATTTTGACATTGGTTAGTCAGTTGTATGGTTGTGATTTGCTGTTGCTGTGATGTCGTGTGTGATAGGTTCTCCTGCCCTCACACCAGTAAACACTTATTCGGAGGAGAGAAAAAATGTCGCTGCAAGAGGGAGGGGAAGTTATTTTGATTAGTGGTTACGAGGGCACATGCATTTTAAAAAACAAACAAAAACAACAACATAAATAACTTATAATAAACGCTGCAATGTTCTATAATCAAAATAGGAACTGATTTTATGGTGACTTTAAGGCGATAACTTTTTGTGTTCCTTTATAAGGAAAAAGAGAGTTTTCATTTTGGGGAGATCTGTCCCTCATTCCAGTACCACATTCCAGCCTTTTTCTGTTCATGTTAACTAATAGTTAACAATCTCAAACAAAACCTTACTGTAAAGTGTTACCGTTAAATCTAACAATAAATAATAAATTGCTGGTAACACTTTATTACATGGTTAAACTCTCACTATTAACTTACACAATTAACATATTAATGTCTTATTTATTTACATTTACATTTAGTCATTTAGCAGACGCTTTTATCCAAAGCGACTTACAAATGAGAGCAATAGAAGCAACCAAGAACAGTCATGGGCAACAAAATGCAAGCGCTGTAACAAGTCTCACGTAATCTAGCACAGAACACATGCGACAGTTTTTTTTTTTTTCTGCATGACCTTATTCTAAATCCCTTAATCCTACACAATACCTAAACTTAAATGCTACAAAAACTACCGTACTAACTATTCAGTAAATTAGAGGTTTATTGAGGCAAAAGTTAATAGTGAATGTGTGTTCCCCATACTAAAGTGTTATGAAATTGCTAAATAGTGTTCATTAATTTAAATTATTACAATTGTTTTAAAGCATGTAAAAATTGCTTTTTGTCATCCATTTTCTTTACAAATGAATGTATTCATTTATCATTAAACAACATTTAAAATGAACATAAAATTAAATACATAGGCCTATATTTATTTGTTGACTAATTTGTTCCACTTGCTGGAATCACTTTGCACGTTTTAAGGATTTGCACGTATAAAGTGAGAATGACTCATGTCTGCATTTCTCTGTCTGAGTCAGATGACACACATGCAGTGCTAGTAACATTCAAATGTTGTTTGCTGTGGGCACTCCTGTGGTAAATGTATCTCAGCTAAATTAAGAAACATCCGCCTCATGCTAGTCTTCCTTCCTGAGCACCGTGAAACAGAGAAGCTAATGAATCAAGGATCTTTGTTTTGGGTATCAGATATCAATGGGACTTGAGCTTAATACCTTCATTCTGTGTTGGCTCAAGTCAATACAGAGATATTTTCGGACTAGGTCAGATATTTTCATCAACATGAACATAAGATGAGGCTGCAAGAGTGAATGATGACAAAAATGAAATCCATAAAGTGGAGAAAGTTGCAGATTTACTTTGAGTTCCATGTTTGCATTTACGTTTCAATGCAATTCATGAAATATAGAATATCTAGTTGCACACCTTAGAATGTTCGTCAACCAATCAGATTCAAGCATTCAACAGCCCTGTATAACTATAAAAAAAAGTATTTATTATTGACCAACAAAAACCTTGTTTAAAGTTGTCAGAGTTACGTTTGTTTTCTTCAGTCACATGGGTTTATTTGTCTTTGTTTCCCACCACTCATCTGTTACTATGGTTACCTCAATTCCCTTTTTACTTGCCTGCACTTTTGTCCGGTCACCGTTGTGTTAGTGTGTGTTTCCTTGCCCGTCTGCCTGTTCCTGAGCATTATAATTAAAGATTTTGTTTGGATTTGATCTTCTGATTCTTCAGTTTGTTCCTAAGATTACCACACCATTACAAAAGTCAATAGTGCAGTATTTTTTCGTGTTATTTAAAGGCCGCGTTAGTAATATGCGCCTTTAGGTCGGGCGCACAACGTATTAAAAATATTCCTCTCTGGAGAAGCATTCAGTCGTTCCGCTTGCAAATTCATGGTGCAAGCGCAACTGGCTTTTAAAGGGAATGGGAAATGAGACTCTGATTGTTTTTTTGTGGGGTTTTTTTGCACATTACGCCCAAAACTCACCCATGACTCATTAAGAAACTAGGTACAACCCTTTTGGACCATGCGCCTGGCATGCCGACCGCTTTTTACAAATGTATCCATTAAACATGTACTTGCTGAGAACATTTCATCATCCCCATAACTCACCTTCAGATCCTTTTAAATCAATAACTATTTTTACACTGACGTTGGGGTTGGTAAGATTTTTTTTTTTTAATGTTTCTGAAAGAAGTCTCTTATGCTCACCAAGAAGACTAAATTAATTTGATTAACTGTAATATTGTGAAACATTACTACAATTTACAGTAACTGTTTCTATTTTGATGTCATATGATCCTTCAGAAATCATTCTAATATGCCGATTTGGTGCACAAGAAATATTTCTTAATATTATCAATGTTGAAAACAGTTGTGCTGCGTATTGTTTTTGTGGAAACCATGATATATTTAATCAGGATTCTTTGATGATTAGAATGTTCAAAAGAACAGCTTTCATTTAAAATAAAAATCTTTTGTAACTTTATAAATGTCTTTATGGTCACTTTTGATCAATTGAATCCTTGTTGAATAAATTAATAAACCCTTTATTTCTTTGAAAAAAAATCCTACTGAGCACAAACAATAGCAGTCTGTTTGTCTGAACAAGCTGAAACAGATGCTGAACCTCTGACGCCTAAACCACACAGCACATACACATCATTTACGATTTCCATTCATCTTTGTTCTTTGAATTAACAAGATCTATGGTATTTTCTCCAAAAGTGCTGAAGACGGTCCATAAGAATCGTGCTAATGAAATTTGCTCGTTTAGGACAGAGGCACTTCATGAGCAATTTTGCTTACACCTCCACCTGCTGTATTGCATGAGAGAGATGGAGACAAATGCCTCTGGCACAGTCCCACCAACAAACACTGAACTCTTTCCATGCAAATCGTGCCACTGGAAGGCAGAGACAAGCAATTTCTGCAAATGACTCTCGTGGCAGGGGCAAGCAGTGTGTCATTTTTGGCTGCCAGCTTTCCAGGGCATCACTCGGAGGCAGTTGTCGCATTGGACACCATAGCTCCTTCCATAGCTGTGTGTGTATGTGTGGAGCACCTTACACTGGGCTCTGCTCCAGGACAATGGAGCGGGGCGGTCTCTCCCTCATCTGTCACCTAAGTCGCCAACACCTGCTGTTGAGCGGAGAGGCACAGCAAGTGATGGGGAGCTCACTCTAAATCATACCACCTTTCATCTTCTCTGCCTGGGTTTTATATGTGGCCTCATTTGTAACATTATGGCATTCGCTCTGACTGACGAGCCAGCAGTGATATTAAAAGCAGGGCAATGGCATAAAGGCCTGAAGCTATTACAGCCGGCCTGCAATATATGAGTGAGTGTTGCACCATCCATTTGCACACTAAATGGTATCTATCGGTCACTCCAGCTGTTTACGGTGATCCATGCAATGGAGAATGTTTGGGAAGAGCGTGTCTATCAACACTGCAGACAAAGCTTCTTGGAAATCCCTTAGAGGAAAGTCAGGCTAAGCGTATCATTTTCTAACAACATAAGCTTGTTACAGTGCATGCAAGGATCAAACAATAATGCTTGGAGTTTGTTTTAAATAATGTCTGATGTTTCACTATGTATCTTTGCTTTTTGTAAACTTTAGACAGCTTGCAATCAAAGTCGACTCCATTTACTTTCTTAATGCACATTATCTTCAAGAGATAGTTCACCCAAAAAGGAAAATTCTGTCACCATTTCATCACCCTCTTGTCATATCAAACCTGTATGACATTATTTTATGGAACTGTAATGTACTGCTCAGAAAGTCACAGGTAGAGGATCCAAATGCAGTTTTATTCAAAGGGTAATCCATAATCATAGTCACGAGTACAGGCAATGTCAAAACACAGGAAGGCAGTCCAAACAAACAAATAAACTCAGCAAGGCAGGGAACAAAGGCAAAAGAGTAATCCAAAAACCAGAAGACATGAAACCAGGGAGAACGCTCAGAATTGCAGTTGTTGCACTAAACAAGACTTTGCCATGGATGACAGAGTTAACATGGTTTAGATAGGCTGGGCTGATGAGGTTAATAAGACACAGCTGAAAACAATCATGGCTGATGAGTCCGGGTGAGGGATTATGGGAAATGCAGTCTGATATGTATTGGCAATAGGGCAGGGTGGAGTGTCCTCTGGGGGTGATCACGGGCACTCTCACTGATGATCGTAACATAGCCCCCCTCCTAATTGTCCAGGAGGGAGGAGGAGTGAAGGCAGACCCGGGGGCGGGATGGAGGGCCAGGCCCGTGGAGCGGCAGAGGGCATGGAGACTGTGGTGTCGCAGGAGGCCAGGGCAGAGCAGGCTGGGCAGATGACCAAGGCGGCGGAGCAGATGACCACCACAGCAGTACAGACGGGTTTGAAGACACCCATACCGGAGCAGGCAGCCCGGACGGAGTCCTCTCTGGACTCGGAACAGGAGGCGAGGTCCTCTCTGGACTCGGGACAGGAGGCGGAGTCCTCTCTGGACTCGGGTCAGGAGGCGGAGTCCTCTTTGGACTTGAGAGATCTCTGGATGCTGGTCAGTGGCTGGAGTCATCTCTGGACGCTGGTTAGTGGCGGGAGTCATCTCTAGACGCTGGTCAGTGGCTGGATTCATCTCTGGATGCTGGTCAGTGGCTGGAGTCATCTCTGGATGCTGGTCAGTGGCTGGATTCATCTCTGTACGCTGGTCAGTGGCTGGATTCATCTCTGGATGCTGGTCAGTGGCAAAAACAAGGGACTAGGACTGAAAGCACTGAACACTGTGATGGGCCAAGCTCTGTGAAGACTACACCGTGAATGACAGAGTTAACATGGTTTATTTAAGCTGGGCTATTGAGGTTAATGAGACACAGCTGAAAACAATCATGGCTGATTAGTCCAGGCAAGGGATTATGGGAAATGTATTGGCAATAGTCTAGTGTGGAGTCCCCTCACTGGTAATCGTAACAGGAACATACTATATTACAAAAAATTGTGTTCAGCAGAAGAAGAAGAAAAGTCATACAGGTTTGAAACAACTTGAGGGTGAATAAATTATCATGAATTTTTAATTTTGGGGTGAATTTGTTACTATTAATGCCTGCCTTATTGTGAACTATTCATTAGTGCATGTTATTCCACAGAAAATAGGTCAGCAGCAAAAATAAGTCCACACCTTTTCAGCGCAAATTTTTCCTCACAATAGATTTATAACGCCAAAAGAGGGTTTGCGCTGGCATAAGCTGTCAGTAAATCTGGCCCTAAATCTTCCACTGCCCTACACTTTTTTTTTTTTCTCAAATAACCAATTTCAGCATACACCAAGAATGCTTCCAATGACATATATCACATATCTTCAAACAAATTAGCAAGTAAAAAATAAAAAAATAAAAAATATATATATTTCTTCCTTTTTCCTATATGGACACATTCAAGATTCATAGAATTTGGTAAACATTGTGGGTACATTACAATATAAAAAAAATCCTCCATAAAGTTTAACAAAATTCCATTCTTTTTATTATTGATTAACTTTAATGACCTCTTCAGCGATTCCATCTCTATTTAAGAATAAATTGCATTTAGGTATGCATTTTGCAAATTTTTGTTTATGGATGTAATATTTACCATGCAACATGTAGAAGTTCACCACATATTCAGAGATTTTGCTTCTGTGTATGAAAGAACATCTTTCTACAATGGCAGAATGGAAATAACACCAGTGATGTCATCATGTCATTTGCAAACCGAATTGCAATTGGTCCACTTTTCTTGCATTCATTTGCATACTAAATTGTACCGTAATTGTCTGCTTCACATATATGTAAACATATAAAGCTGCCTTTACATTGCACAGAAAATACATATTGTGTCTTATGTGCAGTCGAAAACAAGATGTTCTGTGTCACTAGGGGAAAGTATTTCATTTATGCACAACCGAAGCCTAAAACCTGCATAAGCCTCACCTGAAACTACTCTTATGCTGCTTTCCCAGCTCTGGTGTTTCCTTTAGGAAATGTGAACCTATTTGGCTAATGTAATTTCTTGCAAAGTTTATTTGAACTGGGAGGCTCAAAATGTGAACATCACACCAGAGAGCCTCTAACTAATCAGCCAAACAGCCTTCCAAAACACAGTTAGGAAGCCTTATCTAAAATAAACTGAATCACAATGGAGAGAGCAGTTGAGTTTGACCCTGTAATTTAATTTTCACCTCTCTTCCTTTATTATTACAGAGTTAATTTAATTAGATCACTTTTTGGTTTGTGTTCTGGTATATTAAGAGCATTGTGTGTGTGTGTGTGTGTGTGTGTGTGTGTGTGTGTGTGTGTGTGTGTGTGTGTGTGTGTGTGTGTGTGTGTGTGTGTGTGTGTGTGTGTGTGTGTGTGTGTGTGTGTGTGTGTGTGTGTGTGTGTGTGTCTGTTTGCGTGTGTGTGTCAAAAAATGTTTTGTGGCACTGTTCATTTTACCCAAATGTTTTTTGTTAAAATAACACACATATATTTATTTTACCACCAAAACACTATTGTATTGCGTTTAAATAACGAAACATGTATGAGTTTCCACTTTACTTAATTATCAATCGTTAAACTAATGTAAAGGGTTTCATTTAGCGATTCAAAAAAAAAAAAAAACCGGATATGACGATTTCCAACGAATTGGATGAAGACTGCGCGCGTCGCGAAGAAGGTGGCAAGGTAAGAAAATATCAAGTTTATCTAAAGGCAAACTATTTCATTTCTGTTAATATTTCATTATGTCTGTTTTTGGATGCTTTTAATATGTTGTTTAACTATCGTGTATTTTGTAAAACGTGTTTATTGCGCCATTATTGGGTGATCTCATTCATGCGATTGAAAAATGTGAGTTTAATGTGCATGTGGAAAGTGTATAATTCTCTGTAAATTAGTGTAACTTATAACACATAAGTTATATGTAACGAACGTTATGTTTGATTGTGGAACAAATTATTTGGCAATATATTCATGTTCAAAATGTTTTTCAGTTACTTCGACGTTAATGAAACAAGCAGTAAACAGGCATTCTAAAACGTTTACGTGTAAAACATTTAAAATGGCTTAATGTACTAAGATTGTAATACTATAAAAACCAAACTCCGTAAACACCATACAAATAAAGCATAGAAATATGAACGCAACGCATGCTGCCTTCACGTGCTATCGGAAAATTTGTAATTCCCACTTCTGAAGTCTTGGTTATGAGCTTTTTACGTTGAAATGAGCGACTTCAAAGGGCGTTTGTGTGCATTTTTTAACTAGGAAACTCGTGTTTAACTATTCACGTGAAGACAGCATAAATGTGTAACGTAATACCTTATTAATAAACCTTACTATATGCAGATAAGCAGCTGAAACCAGCAAATGAATGCAACGCATTCAGTTTAGTTAACGTTAAACGCCATTTTAAGCGTTGAGTTCATATTCTGGGTTAATCTGTTTATCTGCACATATTTAGCCTGTGGTTTATTAACAAGTTGTGTACAGAATTTGATCTTGTAATATTACCGTATCAGTAGTGTTAGCCACCTTAAGCGTTTATAACACACTTAGGAAAATGCTTAGAAATAATGCCACATACATTTTATATGATATATATATATATATATATATATATATATATATATATATATATATATATATATATATATATATATATATATATATATATATACATATATATATATATATATATATATACATACATATATACATATATATACATAGAATGACAGTATGTTTTTCATCATGGTTTTTCTAGTTCATCAATGCCTATGGGGAAAGGAAGGAATGCCACTACTTCATTGATAGAGAGCAACGTTTTGGCTAGGTAAGTGAAGCACTTTAAAAAAAAGTAGTATTAATTTTGCTGACATTTGTTTTTAATAAAATTTTAAATTAATAATACGGGTAATAGGCTTGCTGCCAAAGTCTGTGTTGCCGGTGTTCTGGTGCAACCGTGGCACTGCCCCCACCGTCATTTATATATATATATTTTTTTATTAATTTATTTTTTTTATAAAATTATTTAGTTCAGCTAAAGAACAGACACTACAAATACATGTTGAACGTGTCTGCTCAGCACAGACCAGCAGCAGGAGGAGAAGCTCAGAAGATGATCGCGAAAGATTTGGTTTCAAAGCGAAATGTAAAACTAGTTAAGTGATTTTGTTATTGTACTGTTTTGTTGTGGGCTTTTTCGTTTAGAATAATAGGCTAATGAACCCAACATTCAAGTAACCGAAAGTAAAATTTGCACAGCCGCACCGTCATTCATTCATGGCCCCACAGTGCACACACACTGTCATGTGACGATGAGGGAAAATGTTCTTACAGTAACATCCCTAACAGGTAAAAGGTAATTTTGTTTCAATTATTCTATTTTCCACAATCTCAAGCCACCACAGCTTAACCCAAAATACAAGCTCAGGCATGTGGTTCTTCCGTATAAGCTCATGCAGTTGTGCGCTCTAGTTTAATTTAAATTTGTTTACCCTTAGACTTCTGGTAACATTTTGTTTCATATGTTTGTCGATCTGTGCAGAATTTGAGAGAATTACGACAATCCCATTGCTGTCAAGATTCTTTGCCAAGCTGGATGGATACTCTGGGACACTGATGAAGATGTTTGCACACCGAGGAGGAGTCCTTGAACAAAGAATTAAAAACCTCTTGGTGCCCACTTCACAGGTATGAAAACTGCACTTAACAAAACTCTCACTCACCACTTTTGGTTTTGGGGTTATGGTCATGAGCATGCATAAAAAAAAACACAAATGCATGTATTGCTGACAGATGTTTTTATCACATGGCAAATCACACAAGAACCGTATGCCTTTGTTGTTGTGTGTTTATTAGCTTCTTAGTTCACGGGTAGAAATGAAGAATTGGCATGTTCTTCACAAAGACAGATTGAGGAAGTGTACACAGAGCAGTGTAATGCAGAACGCTGGAGTTATAGTCGTGTTCACTCACCTAAGATGATTTACAGCTCTAGAAAAGGAATGTGTGATGACCAAGGTTATAATTGTTAATGAAAACAAATGAAAAAACTGTCTGAAATACTAAAAATTAGGCATTACAAAAAAAACAATAACTAACCAATACTGTAATGTGTGTTTGGCAAAACGAACTAAAATAAAATAATAAATTAAATGTTCTTAGTTTTCGTCTTTATCAATGTCTTTCATAGAGCAAATAACGTTTAGCTGCATTTCCTTTCCCTGCCACACACACACACACCCCATCTCCATGAGAACAAGTGTTCGACGTTTAAAGCAAATTCTCGAAAGGTTGGTACCTCGTGAACACCATTACACAATCACACATTAAAAAGTGATATAAAACTAATTTGATTTCTGAATATAATTTTGTCAGTTTGTTAATGTCGACCCGAGAAGCGATTGATACTTTAGAAAGTTAACTAGTTGCATGTTTGAGGTAAAATGCACTTTGGTTGTCGATGTCAAAACACTATATAAGCTGTGATGCAAATATTAAATAATGTTATGTCATTTGTTTACTCATACACTGAATGTCTGCTCTGCTGCTTCAAATGAGATGAGTAGGCTATTGTATAGGGTACATTTAGTATAGGGTGAGAATTTTTTTTTTCTAAAATTGTATGATGTTTTTGTTGAGTTATTACACAATGCTTTTTCTGACCTTTTTTGAATCTTGCCCCTGACAAATAACCCAAATTACAACAAAAGACTAAAACAAACACTAAAATTAATAAAAACTAAAATAAAACTAAGCATTTTCAAAAAATAAAAAATAAACTAGGAAACCCACTTTAAAAACTAATTAAAACTAAACTGATTTTGAAAGCAAAAAGTCAAAACGAAATAAAAATAAAAACTAATGAAAAATGCAAAACCATAATAACCTTGGTGATGACTCATATCTGACATGACATGAAAAAGAGACAGAGTTCACTGTGAACACTGTTTTAGCTCTTTCAGATCGCATAATTCAGTGGGAAATGAATAGAAATTGTATTTATGACACATGTGCTTTTTAAATGTTTTCTGCATTTTCCAGGATGCTAAATGTTTTGTTAAAATACACAGAAATTTAACAGTGCTCAAATATCCCCTCTAGGATGCAGACATTGCCAGCACTCAGGAGGACATCCAGAAGACTGACGGGAATTTGTCATAAGACTCGAAGGTGCAGACAAAGAAGACAGACCAGCAGATGTCAGAGTGGCGTTAGAGGGTCAAAACGTTTTTTCAGGACCATAGCAGTGTCCGATATGCAACAGCCATGGCTGATATAGACTGAACTTGAGCTACCCTCCTGAACTCAGGTACACATTCGAGGTACTGCAAAAGTTGATTCTGGAACTAGATGGCAACAAGTTATGCAACAAAGTGCAAGCACTGAAGACCAAGCTCTTCTCTATGTTTGCTTAAGGACTGTTCCTGGAATGCCAAAATGTTAATGTTAAAAAAATGGCAGCATTTACATTTTTCTATTGCAGGTCTTGTTTTTGTATTGATCCATGTTCAAAATTGTTAAACTCAGTTGCAAGCTGCCTATTTGATGCTCAGTGCATCTGTTATTTTATATAAAAGAGGTATAGTACATTTTAGCAGTGATATGTCATTTACAATTGCAATTGGTAATGTTTTTTTTGTTGTTGATTTTTTAAATATTTTAAAGGGTTAGTTCACCCAAAAATATGTAAAATAATATTTTAATTTATTACTATGCCATTCCAGACACATAAGACCTCTTTTCATCTTTGGAACACAAATTAAGATGTTTTTGTTGAAATCTGATGCCTCAGGAAGGCCTGCATTGAAAGACTGCTTCCTGAAGCTTCGGAGCATTATGAATCAGTGTTTTGAAGTCAGCCATCACTATACAAGTCGTTATTTAGATTTTTTTTTTTTGTGCACAAAAACTATTCTCGTCGCTTCATAAAATGATTGTAGAGCCACTGTAGTGAGATGGACTTTGTAACGACGTCTTTAGTACCTTATATGGGTCTTGAGAGAGGAAATGGCATTGTTGTCAATGGAGGCCTTTCTGAGCCATCGTATTTCAACAAAATCATCATAATTTGTGTTCCAAATATGAACGGAGCTCTTACATGTCTGGAACGGCATAAGGGTGAGTAATAAATTACATTAATTTCATTTTTGGGTGAACTAACCCTTTAATTTAAATGTATTTATCCTTTACCAAGTTGTATAGAGTTTTTATTTTAATTTTTTTACTTTTCAGTGAGTTTGCAAAAGAATGACTCTTGAATCTTAAAAGTATGATGTTGTAGAAGTCATATAGCTAATGTTAATGCATTTGCACAATTTTTTTTATTGTAATTGCAACCCTTTAACAAATACAGTTTGATCAATTTGTTACATATCTTGACTTTTTATGGCTCTACAAGACAGTCACACACAAACAAAATGAATGGTTTTGCTCTGCTTTGAATGACATAACTTTAAATAGAAACCACTGAGTTAAAGTAACTAGAACGAATTGGATGGAACCACTGTCCATAATGTAAATGAGTTATTTGAAACAAATCTCCTTGTGTTGGTTGAGTGGAACACAATTAGCCAGTTTTAAATAAACTAAAGCATGTTGATTAAACTTAACGATTTAAGTTACATGGAAGCAATTCCATTGATTAGGTTGAACATAACTATTTCACATAGATTCTTTTTCATTCAGTTGTGTTGTCGCAACACAAGCCGCTTGCATAGATTTGAAAAAATATATTAATGTTAATACAAAATAATTAGCTTGTGTGGAACCACTGTCCATAATTGAATTAAGTTAGTTTAAAGAGACATTTTTTGAGTGTGTGTAATATCATTATTTGTTTCTTTTTTTCAACGAGTTGCTTCTAACCAAAATTAATCATATCATTATCATACAATGCACAATAATGATACTTCACATTGACACTACAATGAAATAAAATGTTGCAGCGTGAAGACAAAACTCATTAGAGCATCATGTTAGTATATATGAGTCATCACCCAGTTCAGCATCTCCTCCAAATGTGCTTGGCGTTTGTTTGCTCAGCAGTACTGCTGATTTGCAATATCATGCGTCAGGTTAAATACCCACAATGTAGTAGTCACTATACAGAATAGAAAAACAGTGGAAGGTGCTGTCAGCTCAGTGTCCTGTTGTGGTGACTAGGAGCTACTGACACGACCAGATGGCTGTGGACAGGGACAAGTTACGTCCAGTTTGTCTGGCCCACAGCTTGTCCAGAGATTTGTTTAGAAAAAAAGGTGACTTGTCTGTCAGAAGGACAAAAAGTTAACATCCAGAGGATATGCAAAGTTTGTGACCTGAAAGTGTACTTTGTAGGAAGGCATCAAGGTGCGTCTGAATTCAATATTAGCTTCACTTCCTGTCTCCTAAAATACCTTCTTCTGATAAATTTTTGGAGGCATCATGTATCCTTCACTGCCTTTGATATCCCACAATACTGTGCGTTCCATTCAGTGACATTTGAACTAGAAAAGAAAGATGACGTCTTAAAGTTGCAGTTGGTGGTCAGTTTGTGTGTAAATGTACGTTTTCCACTACTGATGTCATCGCGTTCTCACCTGTTCTCACCAATGTAGATGTAGTTTTGCTGTAGATCATTAAACTGTTACACTGCCTTAGAAGTTTTGTGAGGTATACCTTTGTGTGCAAACATTAGCTGTGTCTCATTTCATTTAATTTCAAAGGCTGCGTCCTCAAGTCGGACAAAATTTCTAACCCGCATGCACTGCTTCAAGTCAGCCACCGATTGGTCTGCGCATCGCTGTAGCAACTTGAACAAGCCTAGTGTCTGGTATGTTCTTTTAGAGTGTGCTGCATATGAAAGGGAGAGTCAACAGTTAATTCAAGAGTTACGATGGATGGAAGTTGATACAATTTCAATAAAAGTATTGTTAGGAGATGGATCAAGACAATTGAGAATTCTTTAATTATTATTTAAATATCTAAACAAAACAGGATTTTTTTTTTTTTTTTTGGAGTGATTGATTCTTTCATCTCTTCCAAAGCTATGAACACTCCACACTCCAGATCAGTAGGTGGCGGAAAAGCACCATTCATGTTGGTTTGCCAATCCCCCCTTATATACCAGAAGAAGAAGAAGTCAGCGTCTGGTCTTGTTGCTCATGCATGCAACAGATTTTTACTGCTATACTTACCTGAAGTACCTACCTGCTAGATTTGTCCTGTCTTCTGTCATCTGTCTGACTCAACAATCCCTGAGGATCCTCTGGGTCAGCCGTCATCACGGTTCACCTCCTGCAACCAAAAAACACGCAAGTTACATTCTGCCTACAACCCTGAGCTTATCATCATTGTATCACCTGAGATTCTCCTGCTTAACCTCCAACTTCTGCTTTTCGAAAATAGGCTTACTCTGATTTCATATCTGCTCTCTTCGGTTGCCTGACATTAATAAGATGATTTGATACTCAAGAAACATTTCTTATTATTATCAGTGTTGTAAACAGTTGTGCTGCTTAATATTCTTGTAGAAACCGTGATGCGTTTAAAAAAAAAAACATTTAAATGTTAAGATAAATATAAAATATTTTATTCAGCAATGATACATTAAATACAATAAATCAAAAGTAAACAAACTTTGGATTGGTAGTGTAAAGTTTATTTTAGAATATTTTAAAAAAGTAGACTTAATATTAATACACTTAATTATTTCAATAATTATTATTTTACTTATTAAAATTAAAATTAACCCTTTATTGAAAATCTGTGTCTTATCATATAGTGCTTTTGCCACTACTAGTGTTTAATAACAGCCCTGACTAACATCACTGTGACTGGCACATTGTGGAGGCATTCAGTGTGCAGAAAACTCAGATTCTCATTCCCTGGAGTCAAACTACAACCATCTCATGTGTTTTTGCAAAGGAAAGTAGTTCATTTCACAAGGTGACGGAGGTCTTTTTATGCAGCAGTGCCCACAGATTTATACCCGTTTATTTTAGACCTATGAGGTCACAGTGACCTAAAATACCAGCCTCTCTTTTTGGGGTTGGGACAGACTGGTAAAAATAGTCCCTCCATACAGAATGAAATTCTTCTGAAAGGAGGCACTAACCATGGCATGACCTAGTTGACGGGAAGTTGGTTTAAGCATGCAGAGGTAGCTTTGGCCATATATGCTAAACAGTTGGTTTCTTAACTGTATTTGTGTAATTAAAGTTCTGAAATGATCGGATAATATTGGCATACAGTAATACTGTGCTGTTACCTGTCTGTTGGTGTGTTCTATTGACTGCACAGCCAAAAGAGGTAACTGCCCTAATTAGCCTGAGAGAATTTTCATGTAAACCATGTGAGAACAATAGAAAGAGTCAATGAACTAGAGGAGAGGCTTCAAACGGGTAAAAAGGACACCACAGCTCCTAGTAATCATAGAGATCAAAGTCTTGCATGCAAGTTCAGATCATAGTCATTATTAGCTATGCCCTGCAAGTGAGAGTTAAAGCCCCTATATCATTCAATGTACTGGTACCATTCTCCACTATAAGTAATCAATTAGAAAGTACAAGTAATTTGCCAGTCAACAAATCAAAAGTTTGCCAAGTCACACATTCAGAAAAGTCCCAGTTTTAAGCTCTAAATTCTGCCCCTGGGCTCAGTGGTATATTGTTTTGGGAACATACTGTTCTTTCCAAGCACATTTTAGTCATTTGGTTAAGCATAATTAACCTTATCTTTAACCAATGTGTACTTTTTTGTAGCTGTGGTTGCATTTTGTGAGTTTTGTTGTACTCAAAATCAATCCAAAGTATAGCTGTCATCCTCAGTGATGCTATTTCAATTCATTCAAACATATCAAACAGTCTCTCTGTCTGCATCTAATTCAATACATCATTGAGCTTTCCATCAATGTTTGGAGAAAAAAGGACGCAGCAAACTGCTCCTGATTTGAATGATCTAGCGCATTTTTGCAGTAAAATGCTGAAAAGCTTGATCTTTCTATCAATGTTTAGACAAATATGAAGTAGCAAACATCTTCTAACTTGAATGATCTATAGCATTTTTTTTGTTTTGTTTTTTTGTTGTTTTGTTTTTTTGTTTTTTTTTTCATAAACTGAGAAGTTTTCTTTAAACCGCTCTGCTGAATGCAGAGGAAGAGGTGCTCTGACTCCTCATGGAATACAAACCCATAAAACAACAGGATCAGCGTCATCTAGTGTTCAGATAATGGAACTGCAATCTAAGTTAGTGAGACAGGATAAATTCTGCTGTGGAGGGAAAAGCAGTTGTACAAAAATGATTTATCATTTTAGCTTGTCTTAAATTTTCTCCTCTACGTCATATATTATGAAAATAAAGAGATAAGATGTGTGTGAATAACAATAAACTGGATCCTTTTTTGTGACTTCAACAAAAATGTAACACAAACCAGCACAGATAACAAACAGTACATAGATCACTTTAAACCAATGTAAACACAACTACGACTCCTACTAATAATAAACAACTAACAGTAAACCAACATCAGCAACTATTAATAACCAACAATTATATTTCACTTAATGAGTTCTCATGAGTGCCCCATTTCTTGCATTTAATTAAATATTCATGAGAACAAGTCTATGGCCACTCCAATCATAAGCCCTCAAAAAAAAAATTATTGAAACATTTTTGAAACAGAAAATATATCTGAAAACCTGTTTAGTAATATAAACACATTCAAATTAATTAAAATAAAATAAATGTTTAATCTGTATAAGTGTTTTTGTAGTAGAACATAAAACATTTTCTGAAGAGATTTCTCAAGTTACTAAATAGATTCTGACTGGATCTATTTAGGGATTGTTAGTTAACATTTTTAACGTAAGCCTTTTTTGCTCAATTTTGCTGATGTGTAACACTTCTGGCGAAACTGGAATCAGCAATGCTGCATAGTGCTGATTCAAATAGGGAATGACCAATAAATTACCTCTACATTAGTATCTACTAATAGCGGGGGGAAAAGGATAATCAGATGGAAATGAAGAGCTGCCATCAGTCTGTGGTGTGATTTGGAGAGGGAAGGAGGCCTCTGGCATGGCATTGTGGCCTTCAAGGACAGACTCCGCCTGTTACACATGCCGGCCTAACACTGATGGATTATCTGCACGTGTCCTTCACGCTTTCAAAGCCTCAGTCGTCAAACCGGATGCATCCAACACACCTCATCTCAACAGCTCTTCATACCAAAGCATGTTCTCCATCTGAGCTATCACAACACCTATACTCAGAGAGCAGGCCTGTGCTGCATGTTACGGCCACTGAGCAGCAATCATTCATTTGGAAATAATGGATGGCGTGAGATATGTTGGCTGAGCCCTGTTTGGAATCATGTCATTGGAAGTCAGAGACTTCTACATACTGAATCACAAGAGAAATCCATGATGCACTCTTAAAAAATATGACCTTATCAGATATTAGCTTTCATGCAGTGTTTAATACAATGATCAGGCGTAACATTATGAGTCTTACTCTTACTTTCGTAACTTGTAACAATGTAATACATTTGCATAATGACCACCTATGGTCTTCTTTGGCTGCTTACAAACAACGTCTACTTTGACTCGCCCTCGCCTCAAACACTGTTGCTGGTTCGTGTCTACGTGTCCAGAAGACACTGTTTAATGCTTTGCAAAAGCAAATTGTCTTTGTATGACTTCCAAAGGATTAGGATGTAAAGAGTTAGTGGTTAAAATTACCACAAACAGCAGTATAACCTTTTGAAGATTGTTTCTCAAATCTCTGAGGTTTAAATGGGATTTTCAAAATGCTTATCAATTTAAGATAGGACAGTACCCACTTTATTTGGACCACCTTGCTCCTTAAAGGGGTCATGAACTGGCTTTTTAATTAATTTTTCGGTAAACTTATGACGTTTGTGAGGTTTTTACATTCAAAAACATCATAATGAGTAAGTAATAGGCTATTTCCTACCCTGGTTTTGAGCCTAGCTCCTGGAACACTCTGTTTTTATGGGCGTGTCACATTGAAGACTTGGAAGTCTTACTCACTGCTATGATCGGATACCAGTTTTGCATATTATAATGATATTGTGGGAATTGTTTTAAAAACATGTGGAAAATGGCAGCCACAATGATTCACCCCCAGGGCTCACAATATGTCTTTATCAAACAAACACAATTATTATTTCTCATCCACCTGCAATTAATTGGAATGCACTGCACTCTGACGTCACTGGTAAGAACATTCGCAGATCGATCCTTTGCTGAGCCAGCTGTCAATAAAAGCTTTTCTTTGACTAACAAGGACGTTTTCAGCGCTGAAACAACAGGATATTCTTATATTACGATGACCTTACCAAAAGCTCAAGGGAAAGTTGATTTCTCAATTAATGACCCCTTTAAAATCCCAATCTGTAAATATGATTCATTATTGATGTGTATGTTTTAACCACAGGGGTCATATTCTCAAAACATCTTAAGGCTAATTTTGCTGATTTAGGAGAAACTAATTTTAGTGTCAGTCCTAATTTTAAGACTCCTACATTTTTGCTCTAAGAGTATTTCACAAAGCATTTTAACCTTAAAACTAGCTCCTAAATCTGTGAAACATTAGGAGTAGTCAGGAAAACTCCTAAGTCACTAAGACCAAATCACAAACAGTCCTAATGGCAGACCTTTCTCCCCTTTCTCTCTTCCACTTCACTTTCCTGTCTACTCACTGTCCTATCATAATAAAAAGGCAAAAATGCCCAAAATAATATTTATTTATTAAATGAGTAAATACATAAATAAAAAAGGAAATAATGTCTGATTACCTGTGGAAGTTGTTTCACAAGTTCACACTTACAAATGATAGGATAGAGTAAAAGAGTAAAATAAGCCTATTTGGCGTGCTGTCTGAGGGGATTGAGGGCTCCGAGCTAAGAATTTAGCCCAAACCATGAGTTCTCACCCGAATCTCCAGCTGGGCCGAGAGTGGCGGAGGGATGCAAAAAACTGTGTGAGTCGGCTGTGTATACTGTATATACTCAAGCTGATTGGATAGTGCTCCTCCCGAACTTTGTTAATAAAGCATAATTTAACGCTTGAATTCTGCAATCTCTTGAGATGAAGACATGTAAGAGGCGGACAATTAGTTGAACATATACTAGTTTAATTAGTGATACTTAGTCTACATTTAAAATCTCTATTTGAATATGGCAACATGATACCTCGTTCTACAATATTTCTATCATTAAATCACTGACAGAGACCCCTCCCCCATCAGCCAATCACTGTGGTCATAGTTATTACGCATGATGTCATCTATAGCGACGAGGTCAACCCCACCCTTACTCTTAGCTTAAGACTTCTCTCTATTCCTTAGTAAAAGTTGCTCTCAGAAGTGTTGTGAATAGGTTTTAAGAGACAACTCTTAACTAAGAACTTTTACTGCTATTTAGGAATACTCTTAGTGCTAAGATCAAATGTTTTGTGAATACTGCCCTTGTTGTTTAGGAGGCCTCCGAAACAAAACTAGAAACCTTTAAAATAGCATAATGGGGCACATTGAAAGGATCTTTAGGGTCTTTAACCTTAACTCATTCTTCATGGCATTGTTGTGAACCCCTTTATGAAAACATTTATTTTAAGAGTGTAAGAAAATGAATGAGAATTATATTTTGACAAATTAGTAACAAATTAAAGTTTAAGAGTTTGGAAATTAGCAAATTGCACTGCATGTCTTTTGGGGATTTTCTAAAACTAGAGGTTTATAAAGTTCTCTGAATGTTTGTCATGGTAATTGATATGATAATTTTAATATGCTGCTGCAGAGAAAGTATGGAAATTGCTAAACCAATACATATGCATACACACTTCTGTGAGCACCATGTAACCACATACTGCTGCTGCAGAATAGAACACACATGAATTACCCATAGCAGATCTATACTGGTGGAGCTGGGGGAGGTGGGGGTTTCTAAAAATGCACTGCAACTAAATAACTGAATTTGTACAATGGAAAGGTTCCATTAAAGGTTCTTCATGGAATCACAGATAATGAATTAATAAAGAACCTTATTTTTAGTGTACACCTAATGGAAAATCTGGGCCAGCAAATCTTCAATAGTTTGTTTTCATCATTAATAATGCACCTTATTTGAGAGTGAATTGCCAAGTCTGAATAATAGAATCTTTAGTTTGCATTTGGACTGATCTTGGGGAACTGTAAAAATATGTATACTGTACCTTCATGAATAAAAAGCTTTGAAGAACAACAACAAATTTCACTTATGCGTTGATGTTTGCTTTGAAAGCCCTGTTCGAATGCATTCAAGATCAGAACGACACAGAAACATTGTTATAAATGTTATTTATTATAAAAAAAAATGATGTCAAATTCAATGCATCTTCTTTCTCTTTCAACAGATCACTGGAATTGGTTGGATGTTTATACTGAGTTAAAATTAGGCGTCAGAAAATAATAATATAATCGTACACAGAAAAAAGAAGAAGAAGAAAAGCAAAGATAGCTACTAGATTACTAAAATGGTTATTGCAGATATATGTCCACAAAATAGGTTAAAGTTGTGTTAACAAATAATACACAAGACAATTGGCTTATGATCGCCTAAGATTCAACAATGTACATGTAAATTAATTTAATGTTGCTATTTCAATTCAGTCCCAGATAGCAAAATATCTGTGGCCCAGATCCGCCCACACTTGACACTTTCATCTGGCCCACTACCGCGTGGAATGATGGCACTTGGGCGGTCCTCTCCTGTTTGCCAGATCCAGGCCACAAGAAAGCCATAGCAACACCGCATGTCAGCCGAGAACAAAACAAAGAAGCAGAACTGGCCCAGATCTGGCCAACAGTTGATATTTATTTTGGCCCACATCTGGCCCAGTTCTAAAACCTTGCTCTGGTCCACATACTGCATGGAATGATGGCACTTGGGTGGTCCGCTCCTGTTTGCCAGATCCGGGCCACAAGAAAGCCATAGCAACACCGCAGGTCAACTGAGAACAAAACAGATGAAGCAAAACTGGCCCAAATCTGGCCAACAGTTTGTTTTTATTCTGGCCCACATACTGTGTGGAATGATGGCACTTGGGTGGTCCACACCTGTTTGCCAGATCCGGGCCACAAGGGGGCCATAGCAATGCCGCATGTCAGCCATGACCAAAACAAATGAAGCAAAACTGGCCCAAATCTGGCCAACAGTTCTTTTTCTGGCCCACATCTGACAAATTACTCTGGCCCACATACCGCGTGGAATGATGGCACTTGGGTGGTCCGCTCCTGTTTGCCAGATCCGGGCCACAAGGGGGCCATAGCAATGCCGCATGTCAGCCATGACCAAAGCAAATGAAGCAAAACTGGCCCAAATCTGGCCAACAGGTCATGTTTATTTTGGCCCAGATCTGACACCTTGCTCTGGCCCACATACCGTGTGGAACGATGGCACTTGGGTGGTCCACTTCTGTTTGCCAGATCCGGGCCACAAGGAGCCATAGCAATGCTGCATGTCAGCCCTGATCAAAACAAATGAAGCAGAACTGGCCCAAATCTGGCCAACAGGTCATTTTATTTTGGCCCAGATCTGACACCTTGCTCTGGCCCACATACCGTGTGGAACGATGGCACTTGGGTGGTCCACTCCTGTTTGCCAGATCTGGGCCACAAGGGAGCCATAGCAATGCCGCATTTCAGCCGACAACAAAACAAATGAAGCAGAACTGGCCCAAATTTGGCCAACAGCTCATTTTATTCTGGCCCACTTCTGGCCCGGATCTGACACCTTGCTCTGGCCCACATTCCACGTGGAATGATGGCACTTGGGTGGTCCACTCCTGTTTGCCAGATCTGGGCCACAAGGGAGCCATAGCAATTGCGCATTTCAGCCGAGAACAAAACAAATGAAGCAGAACTGGCCCAAATTTGGCCAACAGCTCATTTTTATTCTGGCCCACTTCTGGCCCGGATCTGACACCTTGCTCTGGCCCACATTCCACTTGGAATGATGGCACTTGGGTGGTCCACTCCTGTTTGCCAGATCTGGGCCACAAGGAAGCCATAGCAATGCCATATGTCAGCCATTAACAAAACAAAAGAAGCAGAACTGGCCCAAATCTGGCCAACAGTTCATTTTATTCTGGGCCAAATCTGACACCTTACTGGCCCACATACTGCGTGGAATGATGGCGTTTGGGTGGTCTACTCCTTTTTGCCAGATCTGGGCCACAAGGGAGCCATAGCAATGGCACCTTTCAGCCGAGAACAAAACAAATGAAGCAGAAGTGGCCCAAATTTGGCCATCAGCTCATTTTATTCTGGCCCACTTCTGGTCCGGATCTGACACCTTGCTCTGGCCCACATACTGCGTGGGATGATGGCATTTGGGTGGTCCACTCCTGTTTGACAGATTCGGGCCACAAGGGAGCCATAGCATTGCCGCATTTCAGCCGATAACAAAACAAATGAAGCAGAACTGGCCCAAATTTGGCCAACAGTCATTTTTAATCTGGCCCACATCTTGCCTGGATCCGACATATTGCTCTGGCCCACATACCACATGGTTGCACTTGGGCGGTCTACTCCTGTTTGCTAAATCTTGGAGTAACAGGTTAAATTAAACCAAAAACGATAACATAAGTTAAAATAAAACACAAAACATGGAGGAATAAAATCAGTTCTCTGACCCAGAAATATAACACAATTGCTTGAGTTGGGTAAAGTTAACGGTTTATTGAATTTCACTAACAAAAACAAGAAAGGGAAGCAAATAATATCTTCAGGAGAGTGCCTGGCAAAACAACAAACAAAACAGCAATACATAGTCCAGCCACATGTTAGCCAAGAATGAACCAAATAAACCGTAATTGTGTGTACATACTGTGCCATTAAAACTTTGGAAACTCAGGGAAACCTAGGGCTGGGCACGAGCGTCGATACTTTTATGGTATCGAAGCGAAAAACTACGATATTATGAGTATCGAAAAATTATCTTTAAAATAAATTATCTTATCTTTCGGTTAAAATTATCTTATCTTTCGTGCCAAAAGCCAAGCGGCTGTGTCTGTGTGAGCCTGTAGCATACTTGCATGCAGTGTTTCCCCTACAATGTATTCACAGCGGCACAGCAAAATCTTCACATGATCAGTAATATCACAACATTTACTTACACACAGTAAAGCACAACAGCCAACGTCAACTTGAAATTGTTTTCCGAAAGTATTGATTAAGTTCAGTGCTTGAAATCCTCTGTGAGCCTGAGAGAGAGATCGCTCACGCGGAGCTACAGTCGACAGTCAGTTTAATGAGTGACGGTGGAATGTGATATTAATCTTATTTTATTTTCGTTTCCAAGGATTATACAAAGAAGATATGAGGTAAAACTGTTATAAACTATATCCGCGTTCCGTATAGCGCGAATTCCTTCCCTTCTCAGCGCGCTCTGTCATTTCTCCCTAAACTTAACGTCAGAGTCAGCACAATGTGTGATTGTTGTGAAATGCAGTCTCTACTTTGGCTAAAATGTAGGACGTGTTTGACAAAATTAAAAGCACTTTAATCCGCGCGCAATAGACGCTGTTTCCAAGTTCAGTACGGGCGTGTGTGTGTGTGTGCTGTACACGCGAAAACGGACTGACTTGCACATTATGCGACTAAACCATCAAATACACAACAAATAGCCTATATGTCAAAATGGCCGGCTTGAAGAGTATTCACTTAAACAGAGTTTATCTTAAATGGGCTTAAACAGTTGGGAGAAATCAATGGGAGAATGATATCATTAGATCTGCATTCGGTCTTAAAGGCAGCGTCTAATAAATCTGCTGACTACTGAGCCATTAATGTCAACCAAACAACAAAAGGCAAAGAGAAAATTACTCACAGCTCTTTTATGAATAACTTTAGTTTTAATCAATTTATACAGTGAAAACTATGCAGTGTTATATTACATTTCATTACTTTATTAGACTTAAAAATTATTATATATATTTTTTATTCTTAAAACGTTAAAAAGAAAATGCAATAGAAGTGTCTGCTGGCGCACCCCTATCCAAAAATCACAACCAGTTTTATTAATAATGTTACCCTGAGTGAGAACCGTTACTAGAATTTGTTTTAATTACATTTGTTTAATGTATTTGTATTTTTGTTGATGTTGAAATGGATTTTAAAACATATGGTATCGGAAAAAGTATCGTTAGGAACCGGTATCGAAACTGAGGTATCGAAATTGGCATCGGATCGAACGATTTTGAACAATACCCAGCCCTAGGGAAACCTCCCTTAATGTTCAGATTATCAAAAAAAAACATTGCATTTCCAAAACTGGGCAAAAAACAAAAAACAGAATAATAAACAAATGCAACATAATTACATAGAAAACATTGTAGAAATTTCATAAAAATAAAGCATGATTCCTGTACAGACACTTCAGAACTTAGGCAATAGGAACCATCCATACTTCCAGGGATTAATTGACCTCCTTGACTGGGCCCATCAGCGTCATTGCACCCCTGCATTAATGGATACATAAAAAAAAAAAAACAGTTGACTCAGTAACAGAACGCTGATTATACAATGGTGTTGAAGTGCAAAACACACACACACACACACACACACACACACACACACACACACACACACACACACACACACACACACACACACACACACACACACACACACACACACACACACACACACACACACACACACACACACACACACACTATTTAGAAGCTAAATTAAATAAAAAGAAAGAAAAAGAAAAGAAAATCAGGAAGAAAAAAATATATATATATATATATTTTTTTACTTTTTTCAGTAGCAAGGGCTGCACCATCCGAAAATTAAGGCGCTATTAAATGATATTTTTGGGGAAAAAGCAGTTAATTTAGAAGTCACTAAATGCACCACTAAATGCAGGCTCTTTCGTTTCTCTCTTTCTCTTCTCCCTCCATCTCGGTCACTTGCAAGGTGAAGCCATTTTTATATAGAGTTCCATCTCTTGATCTGTGGCTGTAGCTGTCAGCCTGTTTTTTCTGACAGTTCCTTAAAGTAAAGGAAATGTTAAAGGCATGGATGGATTACACAACTTTTAAAATCTTAGTACCCAAGTAGGGGACCCATGCGTCAGTTCCCATGCGTTAGTTCCCCCAAAAATAAAATGTATGTCATTAATGACTCACCCTAATGTTGTTCCACACCGTAAGACCTTCGTTCATCTTGAACACAGTTTAAGATATTTTATATTTAGGCTGAGAGCGTATGCAAGTGAATGCACACTATACTGTCCATGTCCAGAAAGGGAATAAAAACATCATCAAAGTTGGTTAACTAGAATCTCTTGAAGCATCTAAAATACATTTTGGTCCAAAAATAACAAAAACTACGACTTTAATCAGCATTGTCTTCTCTTCCACGTTTGTTTTCAATCCTCAAATAAAGATTTGAAGGGTTATGAATCAGCATATTGATTCATGTTTCGGATCGCCAATCTCACGTGATTTCAGCAGTTTGACAGGCGATCCGAATCATGAATCAATATGCTGATTCATAACCCTTCAAATTTTTATTTGAGGATTGAAAACAAACACGGACTAAATATAAAATATCTTAAACTGTGTTCGAAGATGAAGGTCTTACGGGTGTGGAACAACATTAGGGTGAGTCATTAATGACATACATTTCATTTTTGGGAGGACTAACCTTTTAACTGACGCTTGGGTCCCCTACTTGGGTACTAAGATTTTAAAAGTTGTGTAATCCATCCATGCCTTTAACATTTCCTTTACTTTAAGGAACTGTCAGAAAAAACAGGCTGACAGCTACAGCCACAGATCAAGAGATGGAACTCTATATAAAAAAATGGCTTCACCTTGCAAGTGACCGAGATGGAGGGAGAAGAGAAAGAGAGAAACGAAAGAGCCTCCAAGACACCCGTAAGTCAGTTACATTGTGTTTTTGGTATATGTGTGTAATAATTTGTATTATTCCATGGTCAAAGTTTCCTCTAAGCTGTGTGTGTGTGCGGACTCGTGGCTTGGTTAAGTGGTGGAAAAAAACAGATGAATTGATCTCACAAGGGGATTGTTTAGGTATCCTAATTATTTGCCATTAAAAGTTTGGAGAAAAAACACTGAAAAAAGTCTCAGTCAACCTAAGGTGCATTTAGTGACTTCTGAATTAACTGCTTTTTCCCCCAAAAAATATAATTTAATAGCGCCTTAATTTTCGGATGGTGCAGCCCTTGCAGTGCTTGTCATTCTGTCCCTGGATGTAGACAAACTGCACCTCCAAAAGCATATTCTTCTCAGAACAAACCCACATAGCAACATTGTGTCGTCCCAAATCCGGCTCACATCTGGCACATGTGGAATACTGATCTGGCCCACATGCTGCAATGAATGACGGTCCTTGAGTGGCCCACTCCTGTTTGCCAGATCTGGGCCACAAGCAGGCCATAGCAATGCCACATGTCAGCCAAGAGAAAAGAAATAAACCGGAACATCTGACAGAAATAAAGTCAGTCTGGTTAGTAATGTGTGAAGCTGGTAATACTGTTTGTGGAGTTGTTTAATCCTCTGCTGGTCTTCTTTTATCTTCAGTTGATTTCATCTAAAGCTGTGATTGAAGTCAGTTGTAGTTCTTGTGTTTCTGCTCATCTCTTTTAATGCTCTTCTAATGCTTCCTTCAGTGATTCTGCTTGTTAACAGGTTTATTAAAGCTGAGATGACTCCATATTTAATATACACAGATTTTGTGGCTCAGATAAGGTCCAGTTCTGGTTTATTTCTTTGCTCTTGGCTGACATGTGGCATTGCTATGGCCTGCTTGTGGCCCAGATCTGGCAAACAAGAGTGGGCCACTCAAGGGCCGTCATTCATTGCAGCATGTGGGCCAGTATTCCACATGTGCCAGATGTGGGCGGATTTGGGACGACACAATGTTGCTATGTGGGAAGTGTTAAAAATACACGTTTGAAGTTTTGCCGACTGATTAAATGAAATAAAAACTTAATTTGTTCATCCCTTATGAAAAAGTTTACTCAAGTGTGCTATTAGTATACTTATTTTAAAATAAATAAGTATACTTTCAGACTACTTTTATGTACTTCTCAGAAATATACTTAAAATTGTATATTTAAACACTTTTTTGAAAATAGGCTCATTTTCCAAGTCCCTAGAGTTAGTTGAGTTTAACCGTTTTGAATCCATTCAGCCGATCTTTGTATCTGGCGGTAGCACTTTTACCATAGCTTAGCATACATCATTGATTCTAATCAGTCCATTAGCATCTCATTAAAAATGACCAAACTTTCAATACTTCTACAGTTACATCGTGTGCTAAGACCAACTGAAAATTAAAAGTTGTGATTTTCTACACCTATATGGCTAGGAACTACTTTCTCATTCCTGCGTAATAGTCGTGGATCTTCGCGGCTGTACCATGGCTGCGGCGGCGCAATGATTCGTTGGTATTCTGTGAAACATGGTGGTCGTACACCTTCGACTTACTATCACAGCCCTTTACAACACACAGAACCATGGCTAATCACACAGGAAATCCACAACACAATTTGTCGGCTGCAAGCCTGAAACTTTCTCTGCAACTACGAACTTAGTTCCAGTCACATTTAAAGTTACCTAGCTGGGGGCTACTTTCAGCGCTGCGTAATATCACTGCGCCGCTGCAGCCATGGTACAGCCGCGAAGATCCGACACTATTACGCAGGAATGAGAAAGTAGTTCCTAGCCATATACTGTAGGTGTAGAAAATCGCAACTTTTAATTTTCAGTCGGTCTTAGCACACGATGTAACTGTAGAAGAGTCAACTTTTAAATAGGAAAAATATTGAAAGTTTGGTCATTTTTTTAATGAGATGGTAATGGACTGATTAGAATCAATGATGTATGCTAAGCTATGCTAAAAGTGCTACCGCCAGATACAAAGGTCGGCTGAATGGATTCAAAAACGGTAAAACTCAACTATTTAACTCTAGGGGGTTGGAAAATGAGCCTATTTTCAGAAAAAGTGGAGTGCTCCTTTAAGGCAGATAGGGTGGATGGTATGCACACTGAGATGCAGGGCTTGTCTTTTCATGAATTGCAGTGTGTTCTCACTACTCACTGCTCCTAATATGAGTGCACTAACTCCAACTATGGGTTACCGTAATTGGCCTTCATGTCACTTTTTCTATTTTTCAATCTCCAAATCTCTTCTGTTCTTGAATTTTGCAAAATCACGTTTTAGCTTTTGAAACTTGGTTTCAGTTTAATATGTTGCAGACTCACCTATTTATAATATTGATTTTAATGAAAATAAATAATATAATAATATTGGGATTGTTTTGAAGTTGCTTATTTGGGCAAACTGATCACAATGTCCAATCAGAGGTGTTTTGATTTGTCATCACTAAGTTTTTAAGAGTGTGTATTCTTGATTTTCTAATTTGCAAAAATAAATGAATTAATTAATAAACGGTTCTTAGCGTGTTTAGTCAGTAGCTAGAATAGGAATTGCTTTTCACCCACAAAAAAAAACAATAATCATTATCATAAAAAAATAATGACTGCAGCTTCTGATAGGTTTTTATTTATTTTAATGTATAAGCTATTTACATTACTATGCAATTTATCTGTAAATATGAATAGGTGCAAATAAACATAAATTAGCCATGAGCATAAAATAGTGCCTCTTTTTGAACATTGCGTCATATAAGCTCAACAGAAACGTGACTGGTTATAATGCTCTAAGCTGTAAACTGCCCGCAAAAGAAATAGTATGCAACATGCAAATAATTAATCGTAAAATAGATAGCCTATAGCTAAAATGGTTCATTAATATAATCATATATCATGCGGACTCCAATTTAATAACGAGAAATAGCTAACAAAAAAAAAACATAAGATATCTTACCTATCTTATGCAGACTTATGCAGGTTCTGCTCCCTCCAATCCTCTTGTTTGTTTTTGGGCGCCTTCAGTGCTTTCGGCTACGTATCAATTGAAATGGCTGGTGTGAGGAAATAAATAAATAAACGGTTCTTAGCTTGTTTAATCTGTACTTCTTTTCCCCACACACAAAAAACAACGTCAAGAGCAATCAATAATTGTCAACAGATTGCAGCTTCACCCAATAGGTTTTATATTGTTAAAATGTATAGTTAGCCTTCATTACTATGCATATTTGTGTAATACATGAGCAGCATTAATTTGTGTGAGTAAACATTAGTGTGAGATTGGTTAAATTCTCAACGCTGCTCCTTGAGCAAAAACCCAGACAGCAAATGGGTGCGTCTCAATCAGCTCCCTAGTTCAGTAGTCAGGGCACTGATTAGGGAGTCGGCCCATATGTCCTGATCAGTGCCCTGACTACTGAAATAGGGAGCTGATTGAGACGCACCCAGTATCGGTAGCCTACAGAACCTGGTACGCGTTAAATCCATTCCAGATGTGGCCCGGATCTGCCGACAATATGTTGCTGTCTGGAAAGAAATATTATGCAACATGATCAAATCTAATGAAAATGTAATGGCGCTATACATAGAATTTAATTAAATTTGCATTTCACTTTAATCGTAACAACCTTAATAGATCTCGAGTTGAACTGAGTTGAACAAAATACTTTATCTTCAAATAGAAAGGCCTACTAATATTTGCTAAATGATATCTCTAAATAAAATAACATGCGGATTGTAACTGAATATGAAGCAACTGCTAACAAAAGGCCACAATTATCAATTATCTTACCTTGACTTTTTTGCAGGATCTGTCCTCCATCCAACTGGCAATCCTCTGACGATGTTTTTTTTTTTGGCGCCCTCCCCCCGCGCTTTCCGGCAAAATTTAAATTTAAATGCCTGGGAACAGGAAAATCGTTCCAGTTTGAATTTATTTTATTTTTTGGCCCACGGACAGAGTAAACTACAATTTAAGGCGGGATAAATATTTTATGTGAACAAAATAGAGATCTCCAACAAAGAAAGCAAGCAAGCAATTTTCTCATGAATGTGGAAAAGTTAATATTAAAATAATACTATTTTCTCATAGCAGCTTCTGTTATCATTAATTTACTAGTATTCATAAATTCATAGTGTCAATATATATATATATATATATATATATATATATATATATATATATATATATATATATATATATATATATATATATATATATATATATATATATATATATATAAATCTTTTGAAATATATGTTATTCATAAAGATGACAGTAGTTGTAAAAATGTAAATTACAAAGAATGTAAGAAAAAATGAAATATTTATTTATTTATTGAGGGTGGGTTTAGAATATTGCACTTTGGGGTATAATTTAACACATTCTAGAACAGTGGATAACAATTATTTTTATTTTTTTACATCACGGCCTAAAAAGGGTGAATAATATCACTCGGACAAAATGAGGGTTTAAGATTATCTATGTTTGTATGCTTTTTTTCATGAGGCCCCATTGGAAGTTTGTTGAGGCCCCCTGGAATAGATGAGTAGAAGATAAAGTTTCACCGAGTAGCTTTAACATGTTCCTGGACACACCGCTAGACGCACTACACCACACCACACCACACAATTGTTTTTAATTGGTTTATTTTGTTGGCAAACATGTAACTATAAATTCTTTCCATCGATCTGTTTTTTTTTTTATGATTTCATGAGGTGAACTTAAACCCTACTTGTGGTCAGTCTGCACAAATGCCGATCACAACTGCTTGGTTTGCGGTCCTTGTAAATAAAGTTTCTAAAAAGACCAAGAATTCGATCTAATAATACAATGATATGCAATAATACAATGATATAAAATTGCAATTCCAAAAGTACATTGAGTTTAATTTATCTACATAGAATGTTTAATGTGATATGGTTTCATCCTAACATCTCTATAATACAATGTTATCGGTAGGGTTAGGTTAGGGTTAGGGTTAGGGTTTATATATATATGTTGACCCAGGAATATGTCCTACTTGAAACCATGGCAAAGATTTTCATGTACAGCAACTCAAAATGTATCTCAGCCAAATATTCAAAGTTACAGTCCAAGACCATTAAAAAAATCACAAATTTGAACTGTTGCAAACAATTCTTAATCAGACACACACACATATATTCAACCTACTGTAGCTGTCACTATAGTGCACTTCTGTGTGCTGCACAGTATACAAACATTACACACAAACAAACATGATGTGTATACTGTAAAAACTGTATATTATATCACCCTACACTATAAACCGACACCTTAACACTCTACCCTTCACAGAGAAAAAAAGAAAAAACATTTTCAAAAGCATCATTTATAATTTAGGTCTCTTCATGGGGACCAAAACGTCCCCACATGGTCAAGGATTTCAAATATTGCCATTTTGTGTCCCGTCACATAGGGTTTACCTAAACCACACACACACACACACACACACACACACACACACACACACACACACACACACACACACACACACACACACACACACACACACACACACACACACACACACACACACACACACACACACATTGTGTTTTTGTAAATTGTGGGGACTTTCCATAGGCATAATGGATTTTTTAACTGTACATTCTATCCCATATTTGCAGTGCCATGTGTGGCCCACTTTAGGTTCACATTCAGATTCAGTGATTACTATCCCTCACCTTTGCCAAAACTGGCCCAGATATTTTTTTAAAGAAAACTGGGCCACATTTGCTGCATTATATGTGGGCCAGTTTAGGCACACATTCTGGTTAGCCAGTGCTGAATTTGCCGTACATTTGCCAAATGTTGCCCAAATTTGGTGTAATGTGTTCGGGCCATATTTGTTATGCCAAGTGTGGGCCACTTTAGGTTCACATTCAGATTTGCGAGTGATTACAGTCCCTCACCTTTGCAAAAACTGGCGCACATATGTTTTAACACAATTGGGCCACATTTTCTGCATTATGTGTGGGCCAGTTTAGGGTCATATCCTGGTTAGCCAGTGCTGACTTTGCCATACTTTTGCCAAATGTGGCCCAAATTTGGTGTAATGTATTCGGGCCATATTTGCAGTGCCATGTGTGGCCCACTTTAGGTTCATATTCAGATTCGTCAGTTATCACTGTCCCTCTCCTTTGCAAAAACTGGCCCAAATATCTTTTAAAATAACTGGGCTACATTTGCTGCATTATATGTGGGCCAGTTTTGGCTCACATTCTGGTTAGCCAGTGCTGACTTTGCCCAAATTGCCAGATGTGGCCCAAATATGGTGTAATGTGTTTGGGCCATATTTGCAGTGCCATGTGTGGGCCACTTTAGGTTCACATTCAGATTTGAAAGTGATTACTATCCCTCACCTTTGCCAAAACTGGCCCAGATATGTTTCTAAGAAAACTGGGCCACATTTGCTGCATCATATGTGGGCCAGTTTAGGCTCACATTCTGGTTAGCCAGTGCTGAATTTGCCATATTTTTGCCATATGTGGCCCAAATTTAGTGTAATGTATTCGGGCCATATTTGCTATGCCATGTGTGGGCCACTTTAGGTTCATATTCAGTTTTGTTAGTGATTACTGTCCCTCATATTTGCCAAAACTGGCCCAGCTATTATTTTAAGAAAACTGGGCCACATTTGCTGCACTATATGTGGGCCAGTTTTGGTTCACACCCTGGTTAGCCAGTGCTGACTTTGCCATTAATTTGCCAAATGTAGCCCAAATATAGTGTAACGTGTTCGGGCCATATTTGCTATGCTCTGTGTGGGCCACTTTAGGTTCATATTCAGATTTGCAAGTGATTACTGTCCCTCACCTTTGCCAAAACTGGCCCAGATATGTTTTTAAGAAAACTGGGCCACATTTGCTGCATTATGTGTGGGCCAGTTTAGGGTCATATCCTGGTTAGCCAGTGCTGACTTTGCCATACTTTTGCCAAATGTGGCCCAAATTTGGTGTAATGTATTCGGGCCATATTTGCAATGCCATGTGTGGCCCACTTTAGGTTCATATTCAGATTCGTCAGTTATCACTGTCCCTCTCCTTTGCAAAAACTGGCCCAAATATCTTTTAACATAACTGGGCCACATTTGCTGCATTATATGTGGGCCAGTTTTGGCTCACATTCTGGTTAGCCAGTGCTGACTTTGCCGTACAATTGCCAAATGTGGCCCAAATTTGGTGTAATGTGTTTGGGCCATATTTGCAGTGCCATGTGTGGGCCACTTTAGGTTCACATTCAGATTTGAAAGTGATTACTATCCTCACCTTTGCCAAAACTGGCCCAGATATGTTTCTAAGAAAACTGGGCCACATTTGCTGCATTATATGTGGGCCAGTTTAGGCACACTTTCTGGTTAGCCAGTGCTGAATTTGCCGTATTTTTGCCAAATGTGGCCCAAATTTAGTGTAATGTATTCGGGCCATATTTGCTATGCCATGTGTGGGCCACTTTAGGTTCATATTCAGTTTTGTTAGTGATTACTGTCCCTCACCTTTGCCAAAACTGGCCCAGATATGTCTTTAAGAAAACTGGGCCACATTTGCTGCATTATGTGTGGGCCTGTTTAGGTTCACACCCTGGTAAGCCAGTGCTGACTTTGCCATTAATTTGCCAAATGTGGCCCAAATATAGTGTAACGTGTTCGGGCCATATTTGCTATGCTATGTGTGGGCCACTTTAGGTTCATATTCAGATTTGCAAGTGATTACTGTCCCTTACCTTTGCCAAAACTGGCCCAGATATGTTTTTAAGAAAACTGGGCCACATTTGCTGCATTATGTGTGGGCCAGTTTAGGCTCATATCCTGGTTAGCCAGTGCTGACTTTGCCATACTTTTGCCAAATGTGGCCCAAATTTGGTGTAATGTATTCGGGCCATATTTGCAATGCCATGTGTGGCCCACTTTAGGTTCATATTCACATTCGTCAGTTATCACTGTCCCTCTCCTTTGCAAAAACTGGCCCAAATATCTTTTAACATAACTGGGCCACATTTGCTGCATTATATGTGGGCCAGTTTTGGCTCACATTCTGGTTAGCCAGTGCTGACTTTGCCATTACAATTGCCAGATGTGGCCCAAATTTGGTGTAATGTGTTTGGCCCATATTTGCAGTGCCATGTGTGGGCCACTTTAGGTTCACATTCAGATTTGAAAGTGATTACTATCCTCACCTTTGCCAAAACTGGCCCAGATATGTTTTTAAGAAAACTGGGCCACATTTGCTGCATTATATGTGGGCCAGTTTAGGCACACATTCTGGTTAGCCAGTGCTGAATTTGCCGTATTTTGCCAAATGTGGCCCAAATTTAGTGTAATGTATTCGGGCCATATTTGCTATGCCATGTGTGGCCACTTTAGGTTCATATTCAGTTTTGTTAGTGATTACTGTCCTCACCTTTGCCAAAACTGGCCCAGATATGTCTTTAAGAAAACTGGGCCACATTTGCTGCATTATGTGGGCCTGTTTAGGTTCACACCCTGGTAAGCCAGTGCTGACTTTGCCATTAATTTGCCAAATGTGGCCCAAATATAGTGTAACGTGTTCGCCATATTTGCTATGCTATGTGTGGGCCACTTTAGGTTCATATTCAGATTTGCAAGTGATTACTGTCCCTTACCTTTGCCAAAACTGGCCCAGATATGTTTTTAAGAAAACTGGGCCACATTTGCTGCATTATGTGTGGGCCAGTTTAGGCTCATATCCTGGTTAGCCAGTGCTGACTTTGCCATACTTTTGCCAAATGTGGCCCAAATTTGGTGTAATGTATTCGGGCCATATTTGCAATGCCATGTGTGGCCCACTTTAGGTTCATATTCAGATTCGTCAGTTATCACTGTCCCTCTCCTTTGCAAAAACTGGCCCAAATATCTTTTAACATAACTGGGCCACATTTGCGTTTCTATATGTGGGCCAGTTTAGGCTCACGCCCTGGTCAGCCAGTGCTGACTTTGCCGTACATTTTCCAAATGTGGGCCAAATTTGGTGTAATGTATTCGGGCCATATTTGCAATGCCATGTGTGGCCCACTTTAGGTTCATATTCAGATTTGTTAGTGATTACTGTCCCTCATCTTTGCCAAAAATGGCCCAGGTATGTTTTAACATAATTGGGCCAGATTTGCTGCACTATATATGGGCCAGTTTAGGCTCACACCCTGTTTAGCCAGTGCTGACTTTGCCATACATTTGCCAAATGTGGCCCAAATTTGATGTAATGTATCCGGGCCATAGTTGCAATTCCATGTGTGGGCCACTTTAGGTTCATATTCCGATTTGTTAGTGATTACTGTCCCTCACCTTTGCCAAAAATGGCCCAGATATGTTTTAGCATAATTGGGCCACATTTGCTGCACTATATGTGGGCCAGTTTAGGCTCACACCCTGTTTAGCCAGTTTTGACTTTGCCATACATTTGCCAAATGTGGCCCAAATTTGATGCAATGTATTCGGCCTTATTTCCTTTGCCAAGTGTGGGCCACTTTAGGTTTACGTTCAGATTCGCCAGTGATTACTGTCCCTCATATGTGCCAAAACTGGCCCAGATATGTTATAACATAACTGGGCCACATTTTCTGCAATATATGTGGGCCATATTTGGTTTACACCCAGATTAGTCATTGTTGATCTTGCCACATTTTTGCCATAGGTGGCCCACATTTGGTTTGTGATATTCGGGCCATATTCATTAAATATCATATGGGCCACTTTAGGCTCACATTCAGATTACACATTGCCATAAGTGCCACATATTTGCCTAAAAGGCCCACATATGACTTATAATATTTGGGCCATATTTGCCATTTTACATGTGGGCGCATCAGGCTCACATACATTTTATCCGGGCCATAAGAAGGCCTGCAGTGCCGCATCATTGCCTGAAGTGGCCCACATCCGTTTGCTATCTGGGGTTTGATTTGATTTGATACGATGTGGGCGATAAAGGGCTGTTTCATTTTTAATATTATCTGAAACATGAGCAGAGTATGATGGACACTTTGGAAGGGAAAATTGACAACAACCATTATTTTTGGGATTAAATTGCAACACCCCACTGAGAAAATTAAGTTTTATGAATAAATAAATAGACTCATAGCCACTGATTTTTATTTCTCTTGGTTTTTTTGTTTGTTTGTTTTTTTCAGTTTTTGTCTGCATTTTACACACTAATCTAAATCAGAGAAAACAAAATAAGAGACACCATGACAGGCATACATTTCAATGTATGCCAGAAGTGTTTTTATTATTATTATTAAAGGTCCCGTTTTTCCTGTGTTTTTGAAGCTTTGATTGTGTTTACAGTGTGCAATATAATGTGTTCATGTTTCGCGTGAAAAAAAAAAACAGTATTTTCCACACAATTTACTTTTCTGTATACCGCTGTTTTCACTGATGAAAAAACGGCCTGATGATTTCCTTGTTCTATGAAGTCCCTCCTTCAGAAATACGTAACGAATTCTGATTGTGCCAGCGGTTCCCATGTTGTGATTCGACAGCAGCATAGCGCACGTTGCCCGGAAAAGTCACGCCTCTTATCATAACGGGAAGATGCATGCGCTCAATGTTATTGTAGACATGGCGACAAACACACTCTACAAACGCAACACTTCCGTGGGAGAGCAACAAGACCGTGCCCCCTTTTTTGCATATTCTTGTGGGCGGAGTGTTAGTCAACAAACTGTTCTATTGATGTCATTAAAGCAGGAAGTACAGGGATGTAGTACAAACCAGCCGTTCGCTGTAGGCTTTGAAAGGGAACTTCTGTTAAATAAAATATCTCGCTTGGCAATGAACTTTGAGCTTTATAATTTTACAGGTATTATTTATGCTCTAACAGCAACATCACACTAACTAAAGTTTGAAAAATGGGATCACGAAGAATGGGACCTAAAAATAAGTATAACATAATAAATATTAGTAGCCTATGTAGCGACTCTGCTACATAATACATTTAATTAGCTCAAAAGGGAATTGTATTTATATTTATTTATTCATAATTAATCATAACGTGTTTTAATGATTAAATTATAAATATCCAAATCTCCCAAAAGGAAAATATCTAACCTATTTGTACAATGTATAATTAATAACACAGATTATATATATGCTAGATCAGTTCAGAATAACCTTTAACCTTTAATCATATATTATGCTAGATCAGTCGTATTCTACGAATGGATCAGTTGATTCAATTTCAAATCGACTGATCCGTTCGACCGACCAACTGACAGTACAATCTTCTTATCAATTCTCACAAAGTTTATTCTTTCTATCAGACAGATTATTCTTCTGGCTGTGAAGAATAACTTCCTGTTCTATTAGAGTATTAATTAAAGTACTCTACGGTACTAAATAAAAGCTTGTAGCAAAATCTAAACATTAACGTGACTAAGATTTTGTTAGCAGCATCAATGACAATCAAACGTTGATATAAAGGTTTTAATAAATTAACTACGAATACATACTATTAACAAAGAATACATGTATAGGCCTACAGCTTTTCTGAAATGACCAATCATAGGTGGGAACTTTAGGCGAGAGAAAAGTTCTTTGTCTGTTTGACAACCTAATTTGCCTGACTTATGATGGTGTCAGATTTGGTACAGTTTTCCTCCAAATGATAGTAAAAATAGTACAATACATTTTATAGCGACACAATATAGCTAGTTCCGGCTGACAGAGAGCTTTCTTTAGATACCAGGAAGTATATGGCTGGAATAAATTAAAGCAGAGATATATTCTTGCACATGAAAACAATAAAATGACCTTAACATTACTCACACATCACCTAGGCTAGTATAACATAGCATGCATACATATATCTGTGTGTATTAGCTGAGTTCTCACATCACATAGCCTTCTAGGGCGCACAAATAGATTAAGATTTTTTTTTAAGTCACAAGGGATCTTAAAGGTGTTTCTGCTCAGCATTAGCCAAGACAACACAAGTGACAATGGGGGCAATTCAATACAGACTTCTTGGTGCCAGGACCTTAATTTATATGCAAAAGTCAAAGGCTAAAAGCATCTCTGAGATTAACCAACCCGACCATTGTGAAAAAGTCCAGACGCTACACCTATTATAAATAAAATACAAATTAAATATCATTAGAATTTTACCAACAAATCAATGAGAACGCGGGACATATTGACGATACATAACAAAAGAGCGTAGGCGGCAAAGCTGCTGTGGATCAGCTTTCCCGGAACTGTGGCAGATTTGAAGAAAATTACGAATTAAATGAATGACGGAGAGTAGTACTAAAATTTCATCATGTATGCTTTTATGGCACCTCAATCAAGTGATTTTGTAGTAATTTATAGTGTTAATACTAATCAGCGAGTCCATGAATGGCTTGGGTATGCAGAGCATTTGCAGCTTATATGGGCCGCATGCCCCTGATAATCGTGATTAATCGCACCTTTGTTGTGTGATTAATCGTGATTAATCACATACTTATCATGAAATTAATAATACACCATTATCTCATTAAACGCATCAATTTTGTCTTAATTTGCTATATCCAAAGTAAACAATCAGATTGAAGGGTGATTCTCACAAAACTGTATTTTCTGCAAGATTCAAGGATCATTGGAAACTCCAAATGATACCAAATAACCAAATATAAGGAGTCCAAATACAGGTGCTGGTCATATAATTAGAATGTCATGCAAAAAGTTGTTTCACTAATTCCATTCAAAAAGTGAAACTTGTATATTATATTAATTCATTACACACAGACTGATATATTTCAAATGTTTTTCTTTTAATTTTGATGATTATAATTGACAACTAAGGAAAATCCCAAATTCACTATCTCAGAAAATTAGAATATTAGTTAAGACCAGTACAAAAAAAGGATTTTTAGAAATCTTGGCCAACTGAAAAGTATGAACATGAAAAATATGAGCATGTACAGTACTCAATACTTAGTTGGGGCTCCTTTTGCCTGAATTACTGCCACAATGCGGAGTCTGTGGCACTGCTCAGGTGTTATGAGAGCCCAGGTTGCTTTGATAGTGGCCTTCAGCTCTTCTGCATTGTTGGGTAAGGCATATCGTATCTTCCTCTTCACAATACCCCATAGATTTTCTATGGCGTTAAGGTCAGGCGAGTTTGCTGGCCAATTAAGAACAGTTCTTGAAGCACTGACTCTAGCTGCAGTCCACTCTTTGTGAATCTCCCCCACATTTTTGAATGGGTTTTGTTTCACAATCCTCTCCAGGGTGCAGTTATCCCTTTTGCCTGTACACTTTTGTGGCACCAGGTGTCTTCAATATTGAACATTTTCACAATATTCTAATTTTCTGAGATACTGCATTTGGGATTTTAAAATTAAAACTTAAAAAACATCAAAATTAAAAGAAATAAACATTTGAAATATACCAGTCTGTGTGTAATGAATGAATATAATATACAAATTTCACTTTTTGAATGGAATTAGTGAAATAAATCAACTTTTTGATGATATTCAAATTATATGACCAGCACCTGTATTTCTATTTTATAATACATTTATACACATCTAAGCACCCATGAAAAAAAAAAAATTACATAAAAAAAACTTTACAGAATTTATGTGTACAGAGCAACAACAACGAACGACATTGTTTTCATTTTTGATGTCAAGCTGCAATACACAGCAGGACCACATGGAGACGGCAACAAAAACTCCTAAATCAACTGCTTTGACTGATTAAACCTACGATTAATAATCACAACAACGTACACGTGACACATGAAACATTATCCTTCCTGAGTGTGTGTGTGGAAACATAGCGAATGTACTGTGTGTGTGTATGTACATGAATGCAGCGTGCGATCAGTGATCGAGAGTGCGCACCTGCAGGTTTGTTGTTTGTGCAACACTATACCAGACTCTCACGCACTTACTGTACGACTCCGGTACTTCACCGAAATTGCGCTCTTCAGAAACAATCGCAGAATATGACCGAGCTCGTGTTTTAAAGCAAAGCACACTGGAACGAATAATTCACTAAAAACACTTTACATTAGTGCGGTGTTGGACTGTTTGGATGATTTTGATTACTGCATCACTGAAAATTATCCCAAGAGTTTAACGGCTTTAAATGTCCTCACAAACAGAGAAGCAGAATTGAGTTAAAATGTTAGAATACAATAAGATAGAATGGACATTTCCTCCTACCAGGGTTACAAGTGCTGTAGATGCTCAGTCATTGTGATGAACTCCCAACTTCTAAGATCATCTAACTGCATGACGAAAAATACGTTAATGATGTAGCTTCATTTACTTCTGTAATGTATTTGCATTTATTGCGTCAAACTATTTTAACGCGTTACAGGCTAGACAATGGCACCCTGACAGCCATTAGGTATCGGGATGAAATATCGGGACGCATTGTCAGGCCCTACCTATGCTGGTGCACAACAATGCCCAGCCTCATGTGGCGAGAGTATGCAAGCAGCTCCTGGAGGATGAAGGAATTGATAACATTGAATGGCCACCACGCTCACCTGACCTAAATCCAAAAGAACACCTCTGGGACATTGTGTTCCTTTCCATCCGACGGCGCTAGGTTGCACCTCAGATTGTCCAGGAGCTCAGTGATGCCCTGGTTCAGATCTGGGAGGAAATACCCCAGGACACCATCTGTTGTCTCATTAGGAGCGTGCCCTGACGTTGTCAGGCTTGCATACAAGCATGTGGGGGCCATACAAACTACTGAGTACCATTTTGAGTTGCTGCAATGAAATTTCAGCAAAATGGACTAGCCTGCTGCATAATTTTTTCACTTTGATTTTCAAGGTGTCTTTGATTTCAGTCCTCTGTAGGTTGATAATTTTCATTTCTATCAAACGGTGTGGCATCCTTTCGTTCATAACACATTACTTATTAGTATAGATATCCAGCATGATATTTTTCCCCATTGAGATCTGATGTGATTTCTGATGTGATTTTTAATTTTTTGAGCAGTGTATATTCTGTTGCATGTTGCATTAGCCCTTATTCTTGAGGGCTCTGATCTCATCCAAAGTTTGCAGGAGTTCTTGTCATACCAACTCCAACAGTCTGTCAGTGCACAAGCTGAGTGCAAGCTAACACAAGGAGAGCACAAAATCGGAGCATACTGGTCTACTGCATGATTACGTCTGAAGCACATGTGTGTCAACTAGTCCAATGGCGAGATGGAACGTCATGGGCAAGTGACTTCATGACCAGGAAAGCATAAGAGCACATCGGGAAAGACCAGGATTAGCTTCAATTAGCCAAAGCAAGTTGATTTCGTGGTAACTCATGCTGCGTCAATGATGCTTTGAAAACGATAATACCCAAACGCCATGCTTACAAGTACTACTTATTGACTGTTTGGGCACTGGGAGACCCCTCTCAGACAATCCAAAGCAGACAAGCAGCTGGTCGGTTTTTTTCCACAGGGCAGCTCTGTGGACATAAGCATCCAGCACTCTCAGCTGATCTTTAAAAGGAGGAGGGCAGAAGGCTTGCAACACAACAGGCCATGGTACGTTGGTCAGCATCTTAGGGACATAGTCCGGCTAGAGTAAAGGAATGCCTTGACCATCCCCAGTGCAAACTCAAAACATGTGGGTGATACAGATAGGGCCTGTAAATCTCCTTCTCTTTTAAGAGAAGTTATGGCTGTAAGGAACACTGTCTTAAGTGTCAGAAAGTTTTCTGGAATAGTCTTGGGAGGCTCGAAGGGAGCAACAGATAAGCCTTCCAGCACAATAGATAGGTCCCAAGATGGAACCCTGGTACAAGTTGCAGGTTCCGCTTGCAAGCATCAGCCTCAAAATGTCACGAAAGAAACAAGTTATAAGAGGGTTTCTCCCCAAAGATGCACCACCCAAGGGCACATGGTAAGCCAATATGGCCGCCACGTAAACCTTTAATCCCGCTGCTGCATATTATACCAAGAAGTGGAAAAAGAAGTTAAAAGTCCACTTCAAGGCATACAGTTTTATTGTGGATGGAGCTCTGGGGTGAAGTATTGTCTCTACAGCCTCAGTTGAGAGACCAGAGTCTATGAGAGGCCAAACCCACAGGTTCCATATCTTTGGGCGAGGGTGAAAGATAATTCCCTGTGCCTGAGACAAGGTCCCTGACCAGAATCTCGGAGGGAGAGCCATCAAGGAGGGATATTATATCTGAGAACCCTGTTCAGCTTGTCAGTACAGTGCTACTACAATCAAGGGAAAAGTGTACAGACGCAGCCTCTGCCATGTCTGTACCATAGCATTCAGCCCCAGGGGAGGGAGAACCAAAGTGAAAAGTGCGTCGTATTCTGATTCACTTCCACTTGGCCGTACACCTCCCATATATGCTCCACTGCATAGGGGTGAAGTTTCAATTACCCTGGCCTCAGCCCCTATCTCGACAGGACGTCTGCTCCTATGTTTTGGTACCCCAAGATGTACACTACCCTCAAGGAGAGCATCTTCCCTAGGGACCACATGAGGACCTGGTGCTCCAAAGCTATGAAGACCGCCATCATCTCCAGGAAATGTACCACGAAAGATGATGAATCCTCCACAGACCCTGAGCTGAGCATCCTTCCATTACCGCTCCCCAGCCTGTGAGAGAGGCATCCGTCATGAGAGTAATTCGATGACACTGAGCTTGTAACACAGGACCCAGGGACAGGAACCAAAGCCTACTCCATATAATCAAGGAGTGGATACACCTCTGTGTGACCTTGATCATACCTTTGGTCCTGAGCCACCACTGCAAGGGTCTCCTGAACATCAGGCCAAAAGGTATCACATTGGGTGCAGCTGCCATCAGACCCAAAAGCTTCAGAAACTGTTTCAAAGTAAGTGACTTGCCTAGTTTTGTCTCTTTTATGACCGTGAGGAAGCAGCAATACGAGCGGGAAATAGAACAGCCTGCATCGTCACTGAATTCTACACCAAACCAAGAAAGGGGTTGTCCTCTGTAGTGGAGAAAGCACACTTTACTTGGCATTCAGTCTCAACCCCAACATTTGCATGTGAGTGAGAACAACATCTCAATGATGAACTACCATCTGCTGCGACTGTGCTATGATAATGCAAATCCCTTGCAGTCTGAGCAGCGCCAGAGCTGCATCCATGCATTTTGTGAATGTGCAGGGTGATCGAGCTTGATCAAATGGAAGAACTTTAGGAACTTCCTGTGTTGTGGAAGGATAGAGACATGGAAGAATGTGTCCTTTAAATCTATCATGACAAACCAGTCTTCAGGATTTATTTGGTCATGGTATCCTTCAAAGTTAATGTTTTGAACTTGAGCCTCTGGACTGAACGATTCAGCTGACGAAGATCTAATATAGGATCCAACCCTCCATCCTTCTTTGGAATATGAAGTAACTGCTGTAAAACCCTGACTCTTTGTTGGGTGGAGGAACCCGATCTATAACCTCCTTTGTTAATATAGATTTTACTTCTTGTTCCATCACCAGAGTCTGCCCGGGATGTACTAACGTGAGTAACACCCCGTTGTATCGTGGTGGATGAGAACCAAACTGGATTCTGTAACCTTTTTCTACTATCTGCAAGGCCCACTGAGATACATTCTGCCAGATAATTTACTAAGGGAACCATTCTCTAAAGTCTGGTCTCTGGTGTGCTCAAAGCAGCCACCTCTGTATTTACTGTGTCGCCGAAGAGGGCAAGTGGTCTCCACAGTTGCCCTGAGAGACAGATCTGTAGCCCAACCCAGTTTTTCGAGTGGCCTCCAGCACCTCAGACCCTACCCCCTCAGGATGTGCTCTTATGCTTTCCTGGTCGTGACACCTGCCTGTGATGTTCCATCTCGCCATTGGAGTAGTTGACACGTGCTTCAGACGCAATCATGCAGAGGCATTCCCAAAGTGTCATTGACAGCGCGAGTTCCCAAAAGGAACAAGATTTTTTACTTTTTACAAAAAAACTGACTTATTATTCAAAACTTTGAATAATAGTCTGTGTCTTTACTGCTTAAATGCATATACAATAATTATTTTTGACATTTTGAATGTAGAAAAAGCTTATCAATCAAAAGCATCTCTGGTTACAACTGTAACCCTGGTTACCTGAAAACAGGGAATTAGACATTGGGTCAAGCGTTATGGGGAACGCCTCATAGTGTGACTAATGACTGAAAAATCCTGTAAAATCACTGCAATCCTGTTGGCCGGCGACAGCCATGATGCCATACTAGTGCGACCCGGAAGTATTAAAGGGGCACCCAGAGAACATGTGATCCACTTCTTCGTCTGAATGGATGACGCAGACAGCATGGCAAAAAGACACACTGTCCCATTCTCTGTTGCCTGTATGCTTGTCACTTGCATGATGATCAATGTGTTGTGAACTACAGTAAACTCAGTCCATGAAGACAAAGAAGAGGATGACATGTTCTCTGGGCACTCCTTTTATACTTCCAGGTTCCACTGGTATAACATCAATGATTTTACAGGTGCTTAAGACACATTCCCCATAGCGCCTGACACAGTGCAAGTTCCCTTTCAAATGGTCTTTTTATCTGTATTGCATGATTTTGTTTGCATATGCTTTCACAAAGGTCTAGTGGGGACTGTATTTAACACTGCAGTTTTACTTGTTTGTCTACAAGTTATTATCAGCTATTTTGATTTCTGGGTTTGTGAAAAATGCAAATCTACTCACAACAGTTGTGTTTTATACTGAGGTTTGTGATGACAATGATTTATACCAAATTCTGAGTTTTTGATCTACCAATCCTGATAGGAATTTAAAACCAAATACATGAAAGCCCAAACCTTCAACATTATAGAAACAGATGTTTCAGCCTCACAAATAGCCCATTTTGGTCTTTATGAGCTCAATCTGAACAAAGTACTAATCTAAAATAACTCTTTTCCAGAGTCCATGGTGAACCTTGCAGTGTGTCTTCGAGACTATGTTAGTAAACAACAGCAATTTCAAAGAATTCTTGACGACATGGCACTAAAGGTGATGAATGCATTTGTTCACTTTCATATTGCAGACGTGGATCATTTTAGAAATGAAAATCTTTCTGAGCTGAGCCTGTGGGCTAATTTCTGCAGCCAAGTTTTGCTTTCCCCTGGAGTTCTACAGCAGATGTTTCACCCCTTTGCTTCTCTTAAGCAGCTATATCAATGTGCACATCTACAGGATTCAGAAAGTGCATCAATTCAAACTGCAGGCTCTCTGAGGTGGCATTACTCTGGGCCTCAGTATAGAAAAAAAAGTTTCTTTTCTGGGACATGAAAACGCTTCTACAGCTATTTTGAAAAAAGTTTACTTGAGGAGTTTACTAGGGGTCAATCACATTGGCCTTTCCTTCAGTTTACGAGTCCTAAGATGGGAAAACAGCTATAATAATAGTAACCAAGCAGAGCAAAACTTCAGTCCTGCCCTGTCTAAACCAGTAATGAAGAGCAGAGACAAGATGCCTTAATTAAAGAAGGAGTAATTGAAATGAGGGTGAACCAGAAACAGTGCTGAAAATGCTTCGTTTACACTTTTAAAAGAAGAGGTTGCTCTTTTATAATTACACAGTTAATGGATCTGAGATTATTAACGTGCATATACCGCCAAAGGGACCAGTATTTATAGTAAATAATAATGGCCTATAAAAATCATCTTGCACTGTAAAATTCAGGGGGGTATAAGGGTGATAGACCCTGGTGCCTGAGGGTTACAGTTTCCAAAACATATCTGTGAATAAGTTGTCATCTGTTCAGAGCTGATGTGATTTGATAACACATGTACAAAGGTAACAGCTGAGGCTGAATGGATATGAAATGTTAGCTGAATCTATGTACAAGGCCTGGGTCATGATTTAACCACAGGTGAAACAGACGCTTGGCTTTCACACTGTGAGGGAGAAATGAGTTCACATTTGGAAAAAGCAAGCTTACATTTTTTTTAGGAAAGGCTTGCTAATAATGAAATCTTTAAAAAGAGAGAATGCCTCCACTTTAGACATTCAACTGATTAAAGTAACTTTGCAAGTATATGTCAACTTATTCTGCTAATGCTAACCCTAGCACTAAATCTAAATTGAGTCTACTAATATTCTCTGAGAGTTTGTTGGGGGAAAAAATACCATATGTCACATAAATGGGTTACAGCAGCATGCATACTGTATGTGAGAGGCTAAAAGGTTTAGAGTGCTGTTGATTGTAATAGTGAGAGTCAAGTACAGCCTATAATAATTGAGGTTTTTGCTAATGCAAATGTTTAAAACTAAAAGGCTCTTAAGTACTTATTTTCTACATCTTAGGTTTAGAACCAATTTTTGCTGTATATAGTTCTTTAAAGATTAAAACTTAATCTGTAAACACTGTAGGCTCTTTGAATACTTGAAAGGGGTCATGACATGGATGTTTTTATTATTTTAACCATTTACACCCAAGTGTACCGTCAGCGTTTTCATCAACTCTTAACAGGTGCTGAGTCGTCCTTCTAAACCTAAGTGTACTGCCAACAAGCAACGAAAAAATGTATAATCATATTTATGACTTTGACTGAAAGATGACAGCATCAATATTTTATTTTTTACAAAGAGATTGGTAGATCTATTACTTTAGCAATCTTTGTTGCATTATATCCCAACAGTGAAATAAAAAAATAAAAAACCTATAAGTTTGCATGACTGTAACCACATTTTATTTCAGGGTACAATTCTCGTTATTAACTAGTTGTCCATATTAGGATATTGGCTGTTTATTAGTACTTATTAAGCACATATTTATGTCTTATTCTGCATGACCTTATTCCACCTCCCTTAATCCTACACAATACCTAAACTGATAGAGGAATATCTGAACAACAAATAATGTTGAAACTAGAAATATATCTAGTTTTTTTTTTCTAACAACACAAATGCATAGAATACACCATAAATAGTTTTTTTTTTTTTTTTTACAAAGTTTGTGTGCCTGTCACTCAAAAAGTATGAAAAATATATCAAAATACACTATATTGCCAAAAGTATTGGGACACCCCTCCAAATGATTGAATTCAGGTTTTCCAATAATTTCCATGGCCAAAGATAAAATCAAGCACCTAGGCATACAGACTTTTTCTACAAACATTTGTGAAAGAATGGGTCGCTCTCAGTAGCTCAGTGAATTCAAGCATACCGTGATAGGTTGCCATGATATATAGACACTTTGGACAATTCCATGCTCCCAACTTTGTGGAAACAATTTGGGGATGCCCCTTCCTGTTCCAACATGACGGCACCAGTGCACAAAGCAAGGTCCATAAAGAAATGGATGAGCGAGTTTGGTGTGGAGGAACTTGACTGGCCTGCACAGAGTCCTGACCTCATCCCAATAGAACACCTTTGGGATGAATTAGAGCGGAGACTGTGAGCCAAGAATCGGGTGTCATTAAAGTGCATGTGCAGTTAAAGGCAGGCGTCCTGAAACTTTTGGCAATAGTGTATCTGTCTGCAAAGTGACCATTGAAAATGAAGCTGTATTGAGATCTCTGAGATTGAACCATATGGCCTTTAAAAGGAAGAATCTGAAGAGGATTTATAATATAAAGGTCCTTCTAAAAAAATTAGCATATTGTGATAAAAGTTCATTATTTTCCATAATGTAATGATAAAAATTAAACCTTCATATATTTTAGATTCATTGCACACCAACTGAAATATTTCAGGTCTTTTATTGTTTTAATACTGATGATTTTGGCATACAGCTCATGAAAATCTAAAAAAATTAGCATATCATGAAAAGTTTCTCTAAACGAGCTATTAACCTAATCATCTAAATCAACTAATTAACTCTAAACACCTGCAAAAGATTCCTGAGGCTTTTAAAAACTCCCAGCCTGGTTCATTACTCAAAACCGCAATCATGGGTAAGACTGCCGACCTGACTGCTGTCCAGAAGGCCATCGTTGACACCCTCAAGCGAGCGGGTAAGACACAGAAAGACATTTCTGACTGAATAGGCTGTTCCCAGAGTGCTGTATCAAGGCACTTCAGTGGGAACTCTGTGGGAAGGAAAAGGTGTGGCAAAAAACCTTGCACCGAGCCACCGTGCACAGGCGTGTGTAGGAAATGGGCTACAGGTGCCGCATTCCCCAGGTCAAGCCACTTTTGAACCAGAAACCGCGGCAGAAGCGCCTGACCTGGGCTTCGGAGAAGCAGCACTGGACTGTCGCTCAAATTTTGCATGTCATTCGAAATCAAGATGCCAGAGTCTGGAGAAAGACTGGGAGAAGGAAATGCCAAAATGCCTGAAGTCCAGTGTCAAGTACCCACAGTCAGTGATGGTCTGGGGTGCCATGTCAGCTGCTGGTGTTGGTCCACTGTGTTTTATCAAGGGCAGGGTCAATGCAGCTTGCTATCAGGAGATTTTGGAGCACTTCATGCTTCCATCTGCTGAAAAGCTTTATGGAGATGATTTCGTTTTTCAGCACGACCTGGCACCTGCTCACCTGCTCACATTTTAATATTGTGAAGAGAAAGTTGAGAGACGCAAGACCCAACACTCTGGATGAGCTTAAGGCCGCAATCGAAGCATCCTGGGCCTCCATAACACCTCAGCAGTGCGACAGGCTGATTGCCTCCATGCCACGCCGCATTGAAGCAGTCATTTCTGCAAAAGGATTCCCGACCAAGTATTGTTTGCATAACTGAACATAATTATTTGAAGGTTGACTTTTTTGTATTAAAAACACTTATTTTATTGGACGGATGAAATATGCTAATTTTTGAGATAGGAATTTTGGGTTTTCATGAGCTGGATGCCAAAATCATCAGTATTAAAACAATAAAAGACCTGAAATATTTCAGTTGGTGTGCAATGAATCTAAAATATATGAAAGTTAAATTTTTATCATTACATTATGGAAAATAATGAACTTTTATCACAATATGCAATTTTTTTTAGAAGGACCATTCCTTATTGAGTTACAGTCAATCAAACTTGGGGCAAGAAGGGCTTTTTCCCCCAATTTTATTTATTTTATTTACCTTTTGACTTGAATGAAACCTGTTATTACTAATGTTTTTACATAAAGAACATTGTTTAGGAATGAACTGTAAAATATATTCACAGTTTCCTGCTATTGTAATTCCTGTGTAAATACATTAATACTAGTGATAATTGTAAGTGAAAATTCAGGATGCAAATAAAGTTTATTTAATAATCAAATAAGTTGTAAACAAACATTTAAATTACACATAAGGCCGTTTTTATATAAACTTTTTCATAATATATTTATGTTAATCCAATTTGTTGGTGAAATATAAACATTTAAACAATGGCAGTGATAGCCTAATTTATAATTAATATGTAATTGCATTCATACATTTATCTAAATGTTCCTTTCTAATTTTTTCTAGTTAACTAATGATTTATGGTCATTGAATAGCTTTCCTGAGGTAAATGTGATCTTAATTGACATTGTTTACTAACTATTTCAGTAGCGGCTCCAGGCCATAAATTTAGGTACTGGGCCTTAGCGCTAGTTTATGATAACCATTTTGTAAGCTTTATATTCTAATCTCGGAACACATCAGACACACTTTTGGCAGAATTCTAATGTCCTTGCAGTATTCAGCCTGAGGAATGGCACACTAATGATGACTGACAGACATTATTACACATGACAGAATGCAAAGAATGCCAGAATTGCCTTTATGTAGTAGCATATTTAGCTATTTAGCTATTTATTGCGTCTGATTTTTTTTTTTTTTACATTACAATGTAGGAATTACAGTGAGGGGGGTCATGTATATTCTCAGAACAAACATAAAACAAACACAACAGAGCTACTGTATATAAAAGCTATTCACATGAGAATGTTTAAATTAAAGGGTTTTACTTTCATTCATTTGATATACTACTCCACATGAAGAACAGACATGCCAAATAATTACTGACCTGATGCAGACTGATATCTGCTTGGTCTTGAGCGAGGTTTACGTGATGTAAAGTCATATAAAAATAAGTGGGGCAACCAGAAATCTGCCCCAATGGCTCTCTAAGATCCATTTTTCATCACAGATTTACAAATGTTGGGGGTGCTGGGGAAATTTTATTCACCTGCCCATACAGACGAGCCATGGCTGAGTTATTTGTTAACAATTTTTTTCACGTTTGAAACACTGATTGAACAATTACATGGGATGATACATTTCAGTAATTTGTGCTGTATCTTCCAACATACACCTTCTGATGAGAAAGAAGAAGCTCTGATAAAGTATATGTTCACATGCCATTTGAACTGACCACCAAAAACACATTTATTGTTTCAATTTCGTGATAGCCTACAATCAACAGAAATTGAAAGCTGAGACATTGTTTCACATTTAAAGTAGAAAAGCACAAAGCTTATTGTGGTTATTGGATGTCAGGCAATACAAATAATGAAAATGTTGCTCACACATCAGATGAAAACAGATCAATTTCCTAATTGGAGCTACAGAGAGTTAAATAGTTTGGGATGACCTGGTGAGACTAAAGCTACGAAATTGTGTGGCGGCCAGAGTTTTTTTTAGGGCTGGCCATGTCTTCCTCTGGAGGCAGTCATATTCAAACGTATTTGGGCAACAATATCCAAATGAGATGTTCTTTGGTACAAAGTCCTCTTAGATGTAAAAACAACAACAAAAAAAACAAGGTAATTTTAATTTATCTGGATTTAATGTCATGGTTGTTTAAAAAAAAAAAGTTATTTGTGCCAAAGTTCTATTTGCTTCTAACTGGAACCTTAACTTTCGAGATGAGCTATTAAATGCACTTGTTTTTCTATTGAAGTTGCTCTGATGATGCTATGTTACCCTAAACAGTCATCTGGGATTTTACCCGGTAAAGATTTGTCCCTCATTTGCTAAAGAAAGGCTATGAGCTCATTCTAAAAATTCTGGCAACAATGTACAACCCTCAATTAACAAGCTTAGCTTGTGACAAAAGGAAACACAATGACTGCCTCTGAGCGTCCACATGTGGTACTACCATTTCACAGCAAGCAATTAGCGGATGCCCTCAGCTAATTAATAATAAGGATGGGGTGAGACCAAGTACATCTTACTGCTAAAGTACCTTCCATCTGCCTTGGTGTCAGTTTCAACCAGCCTGAATATCTTTTATGTACTTGAGCTTCTTTCTAGCTTACAGCTGATTTTTGCATGAAATAAAAACAAAAACAAACAAAAGAAACCATAAATAAAACTTATATTGGCATGAAACAGAAGTTGTTATGGTCTTTTCTTTACTATTGTGATGTATGTCAAAGTGAAATGGCTTCTTGATCAAGAAAAAAATGGCTTTTGTCCATCGAGAATTGATTGGATCGGATTGATTGAATCCTACTGATTGGATTACACAAGGGTAAATTTTATATATATATATATATATACATATATATATACATACATACATACATACATACATACGTGTGTGTGCGTGTGCGTGTCTTGTGTGCGTGTGCGTGTGCGTGTGTGTATATATGTATGCATTTCTTTTGTGCCAATAACATTTTCAAAATACAAAGATTTTTGGCTTTACGAACGATTTACACACACATTTTTTCTGCTCATGTTTCATGAATGAGCCCCTTTGATTTTATTTAGATTCCATGTTGACTTTAAACATACAAATTAAATCAAACCCACCACAAATACAAGACATCAAATGGAGTCTTAAAGGGGACCTATTATACAAAATTCACTTGTGTTTGAACATAAACGTGTGTCGGCAGTGTGTGTACACAACCACTCCATAATGGAAAAATTCCACCCACTCCTGTTTTTTGCACCAGGAGATGTTTATCTCCTCACCAGAGCATTTAACAGCGGCATTCAAGTAAGAAATGTATTCTTATTAGAGCTACTATGTTTTTCAATCAAGAGAAGTGAGTGATTTTCTGTTTTTCTTTTTGTTATTTGATTCATATTAACAGCAGATATAGCAGTAGGTACCTTATATTACACTGCTTTCACTTTAATACACACATGCAATTTCTTTATATTCTGTTTAAGTTCACAGACATAACTGACTGTGTTTTTGTGAATAACACATGAAAGATGACTTTTAATACTCATGGGACACGCCATCTGACATCCAGCTTTCCGTGCTTTGGATGTATGTGCTCAGAAAACCATGTATTTAAAGTTTAGACTGATATGGCTTAAACACATGCAGATAATAAACTTTCATGATGACGAAGAACTGCAAAGTCAAGTGAGCGTGACCGCGAAAGAGATAATAATCAAAACCAAACAGATGTTAGTTTTTGGCATAATATCTGAGCCAGAGGCACAAGCTGTAGGTTCAGGGTGGGGAGCAGCAGCTCATTTGCGTTTAAAGATACATGCATGGAAAGACCATGTTTTCCTTAAAAAATGGGCATTTACAACACGGTATAATATGTGATCTGTGGGGTATTGTGAGCTAAAACTGCAGACACATGAGACTTATATTACATCTTTTATCAAATGTAATATAAGTCTCAGGAATGTATGAATCTCCTTTGATATATTTAAGTATACAAAGCATATTTATTTATATTGCATAGAATGGTAAGTCAAAGCACTTTACATAGGTATAATAAAGAAATAGGGAGGGGGGGGGCATAAAAGTAGATTTTTAAGTGATCAGACGATGAATTATAACATTACGTTTAACACTAATTTAAAAATTGCATAATGGCTTGTATCAAAAGCATAAACATGAATTGGAAAAATAAAATAGGAATAAAAAGGAAAAAGTGGATAGGTAAAATATGAGCTTTTATTTGTTATTTTTTATCTCTCTGTTGTATATTACTCAGCAAAGATACAGCAGCCTGCATCTTTCAATTCAATGTATATCTGAGACTGTCAGCGTTGATAAGGTGTGACAGACTTTTGCCTCCACACCTGAATCAAACCTGACATTATGCCAAGACTCAAGCAGCTTTATACTTCTGTGAGAAGAATATTGCAGGTCTCCTATGCACCAATATAAAAGTCAAAGTGTGTTGACTTCAATAACATTGTCTTTTCATAACTTCAGACTCAAATTAAGCAGCAGTTGCATCAAATTTGCTTGCTTAAGTGCAAAAACCTGAATCATAGTTTAAAGTTAATATTTTAAACTGCAATGGTGAAAGTCCATCCCAACTACAATAAAGCAAACCTCCTTGAAATCACCTGCTAAAAATCATGAATTAATCATCATTATGGCAAACCATAATACACGTAATATGATGGTCCTATCAACCTGAACCTTTTTCTTTTAATGGGCATTAACTCCACAGCCACCATTATCCCCTATTTTGGTCATCAGTCACATTCAATATATCCCAATAGTCTAATTGCAAGCTTTTAATGCCCACCTTGTATTCAATGTTCTGACTTTGTCCGACACACTACACTGAACACAGCTGTGTATGGTCACTTACTTTGCTCTTCAAAAGGATTTACTGGTTTTATGCTGCTACTATTTTAAAATTGAAACAGGTACAAAACAAATTTACAAGTAAAGGTAAAAAGCACCTTGGTCCACCAACTTGGAGCTTACTCCTTTCAATGTGAATAAACGGGTGAGGAAGAATAATTACAGAAGCAGTGTTGAATAGTACATCTCTGATATAGAATGCAAAGCCTATTAATGTTAGCATTACTGACATCAGTAAGTCTGAGACATTGGTTGAATGAAGTTGGGGGGAATCAATCAGAAAATAAAACATCAACTAAGACTGAAATGAGGCTGACTGATCAATGAGTTCTGTTCATATGCATCCTTTGGTCAATAACAGCCAACTATCACTGTACGCTAAGGTAAAGGTAAGCAAATATGTCTTTTAATAGGTATTTTTTACACATTTAATGTTAAATTTCCCTTTTTATAGTTGTAACACTTCATTTTGATGACCCCCTTTAGACATTATGTTGCATGTTGACTATAAGTAATGCATACCGACAACAAGTATTGTATTAGTAGACTGGTGGGGTGGTTAGTAGAATAAGTTGACATGTACTTGCAAAGTTACTTATAACTTAGTCAGAATGTCTGTTGAGGACCATCAAAGTAAAGTGTTAGCAGGTATTAAGCAGATAGTCTATACTTTAATGACTGGTAGTTGACAGGTAAAATAAAGTGTAACTATGTTTTATATATTATACCATTTAAAACTTTTCTGTTTAATTTTGCAACTTATTGTCCAGTACTAAATGTGAAAAAGTGGAAGTACTAAAATGAATAAATTAATTAAATCAAGTTAAATATAAATATAACAAATATTAAAAAGAACAATTAAAAAGACCAAAAAACATCACATACAATTTCTAAAATTAAAGAAAAATAAAAAATGTTTTTATATTAATTCATATTATTATTAAATACTAATATACTAGGCTATATGGTAATACTAAAATCCATAGCCAATCCCTGAATCTAAATTAGCTAACATGAATTTGAAAGTGATAAAATTACAAATATTTATCATATTTCATTTGGTGAGCTGTAGTTTGGTGCAAAACAATATGAAATCGCCAGCTCAGCTTGCTAATATCACTTGCTACTTCTCTCTCAAATAATCTCCTCAGCCTAGTTTTCCTTGAGAGAAACTCAAAATGGCAGATTGTGTGACAAAAGTGACTACAGGATTTTATATAGAATGACAGATAACACTGAACACAGCTGTGTATGGTCACTTACTTTGCTCTTCAAAAGGATTTACTGGTTTTATGCTGCTACTATTTTAAAATTGAAACAGGTACAAAACAAATTTACAAGTAAAGGTAAAAAGCACCTTGGTCCACCAACTTGGAGCTTACTCCTTTCAATGTGAATAAACGGGTGAGGAAGAATAATTACAGAAGCAGTGTTGAATAGTACATCTCTGATATAGAATGCAAAGCCTATTAATGTTAGCATTACTGACATCAGTAAGTCTGAGACATTGGTTGAATGAAGTTGGGGGGAATCAATCAGAAAATAAAACATCAACTAAGACTGAAATGAGGCTGACTGATCAATGAGTTCTGTTCATATGCATCCTTTGGTCAATAACAGCCAACTATCACTGTACGCTAAGGTAAAGGTAAGCAAATAAGGTAAAGGTAAGCAAATATGTCTTTTAATAGGTATTTTTTACACATTTAATGTTAAATTTCCCTTTTTATAGTTGTAACACTTCATTTTGATGACCCCCTTTAGACATTATGTTGCATGTTGACTATAAGTAATGCATACCGACAACAAGTATTGTATTAGTAGACTGGTGGGGTGGTTAGTAGAATAAGTTGACATGTACTTGCAAAGTTACTTATAACTTAGTCAGAATGTCTGTTGAGGACCATCAAAGTAAAGTGTTAGCAGGTATTAAGCAGATAGTCTATACTTTAATGACTGGTAGTTGACAGGTAAAATAAAGTGTAACTATGTTTTATATATTATACCATTTAAAACTTTTCTGTTTAATTTTGCAACTTATTGTCCAGTACTAAATGTGAAAAAGTGGAAGTACTAAAATGAATAAATTAATTAAATCAAGTTAAATATAAATATAACAAATATTAAAAAGAACAATTAAAAAGACCAAAAAACATCACATACAATTTCTAAAATTAAAGAAAAATAAAAAATGTTTTTATATTAATTCATATTATTATTAAATACTAATATACTAGGCTATATAGGTAATACTAAAATCCATAGCCAATCCCTGAATCTAAATTAGCTAACATGAATTTGAAAGTGATAAAATTACAAATATTTATCATATTTCATTTGGTGAGCTGTAGTTTGGTGCAAAACAATATGAAATCGCCAGCTCAGCTTGCTAATATCACTTGCTACTTCACTCTCAAATAATCTCCTCAGCCTAGTTTTCCTTGAGAGAAACTCAAAATGGCAGATTGTGTGACAAAAGTGACTACAGGATTTTATATAGAATGACAGATAACATTTACATCTTTTGCTTGGTGTTTGACAAGACGTAAGATTATTTTCATCAAAATACATCTTGGATAAACAATGACGATGGCCATGACACACTCAAAAAAAAATTTAGGCCTAATAAATAAGATTTATGTAATTTGATTGCATATAAATTTTCCATCCATTTTGATTACATATTTTTACATAAAAAAAGTAATAAACTTTATGTAATATATATGTGTAAGTCATATATAAATTAAACAAGTAAGAATAATATTTATGTAAAAGCATCAATAAATCCAATTAGTTTTAAATGAATAAGAAATAGGATTTTGTATTATGTAATAAACCCAATTTACTTAAAATGCTTTATGTTTAAGTAATTTTTATTATAAACCCAATGTATTTTAAAGTCATATTTATGTATTTTAAATATGTTTCCTCCATTTTACTCCCAAATCACAACATATAATAAAAAATGGGCAGACCACCTTGTTTCACATTATATATATTCTTTAATAAAAATTGTTTTGCCACAAACAAGCTCATTTCACAAATATTATATATATACACACATGGAAAGTATTCAGACCCCTTAATTTTTCACTCTGTTATATTGCAGCCATTTGCTAAAATCATTTAAGTTCATTTTTTCTCATTAATGTAAACACAGCACCCCATATTGACAGAAAAACACAGAATTGTTGACATTTTTGCATATTTATTAAAATAGAAAAACTGAAATATCACATGGTCCTAAGTATTCAGACCCTTTGCTGTGACACTCATATATTTAACTCAGGTGCTGTCCATCTCTTCTGATCCTTGAGATGGTTCTACACCTTCATTTGAGTCCAGCTGTGTTTGATTATACTGATCGGAAAGCCACACACCTGTCTATATAAGACCTTACAGCTCACAGAGCATGTCAGAGCAAATGAGAATCATGAGGTCAAAGGAACTGCCTGAAGAGCTCAGAGACAGAATTGTGGCAAGGCACAGATCTGCCAATGGTTACAAAATAATTTCTGCTGCACTTACGGTTCTTAAAAGCACAGTGGCCTTCAAAATCCTTAAATGGAAGACATTTGGGATGACCAGAACCCTTCCTAGAGCTGGCCGTCCAACCAAACTGAGCTATCAGGGAGAAGAGCCTTAGTGAGAGAGGTAAAGAAGAACCCAAGGACCACTGTGTCTGAGCTCCAGAGATGCAGTCGGGAGATGGGAGAAAGTTGTAGAAAGTCAACCATCACTGCAGCCCTCCACCAGTCGGGGCTTTATGGCAGAGTGGCCCGACGGAAGCCTCTCCTCAGTGCAAGACGCATGAAATCCTGCATGGAGTTTGCTAAAAAACACCTGAAAGACTCCAAGATGGTGAGAAATAAGATTCTCTGGCCTGATAAGACCAAGATAGAACTTTTTGACCTTAATTCTAAGCGGTATGTGTGGAGAAAACCAGGCACTGCTCATCACCTGTCCAATACAGTCCCAACAGTGAAGCATGGCGGTGGCAGCATCATGCTGTGGGGGTGTTTTTCAGCTACAGGGACAGGACAACTGGTTGCAATCGAGGGAAAGATGAATGCGGCCAAGTACAGGGATATCCTGGACAAAAACCTTCTCCAGAGTGCTCAAGACCTCAGACTGGGTTGAAGGTTCACCTTCCAACAAGGCAATGACCCTAAGCACACAGCTAAAATAACGAAGGAGTGGCTTCACAACAACTCCGTGACTGTTCTTGAATGGCCCAGCCAGAACCCTGACTTAAACCCAATTGAGCATCTCTGGAGAGACCTGAAAATGGCTACCCACCAACATTTACCATCCAACCTGACAGAACTGGAGAGGATCTGCCAGGAGGAATGGCAGAGGATCCCCAAATCCAGGTGTGAAAAACTTCTTTCCCAAAAAGACTCGTGGCTGTATTAGATCAAAAGGGTGCTTCTACTGAGCAAAGGGTCTGAATACTTAGGACCATGTGATATTTCAGTGTTTCTTTTTTAATAAATCTGCAAAAATGTCAACAATTCTGTGTTTTTCTGTCAATATGGGGTGCTGTGTGTACATTAATGAGAAAAATGAACTTGAGGCTGTTTGGATTTTAGCAAATGGCTGCAATATAACAAAGAGTGAGAAATTTAAGGGGGTCTGAATACTTACAAACAATGAATCTCAGTTTGAAATTTTTGATTCAATAAAAAGTATAACATAACACGTAATCTTGTCCTTTTTCATCTTTCAGGTCAATAATTTTTTACAATATTAAGGGCATTCATCAGTCCAAAAGGCATCACACATCCAAATGTGATACTTCACACAAACCTTCCAGAACAACGCCAACATCTGAAGGTCCTCTGCCCGAAAGGCATATATTCCCATTGTTGTCTGTGCTATCCCATATCAGCCTCTTCACTTTCACAGTCCTGGAGAATAGACAAAGATAATGAGTTGTGTCCCAATGCCAGTCATAGTGTTATATTCAGAAATATAAAGGCACAATGTTTTGTAAACTGACATTTCAGATATGTAGACTCAGTCAAATGTAAACACGTAAAAATAAATCGAACACTTTTCAAAACGTATAAATACAATCAGAAAGACTTGAACACAGATCACCCATTTGTCTAACCATCCAGTTTAGAAAAAAAAAAATCCAGATAGCTAGCCAAAGCCCTTAAAGTTTGCCACCAAATTACTAAAATACTTTTGTAAACCTGCAAGCCAACCCAATCTAAATGCATCACAGTTCTAGTTATTGTGATAAATTGGCTTAATTTGCAGAAAAACACCAAAGTGGTTTAATTGCTGCAAAATTCAGTTTTCAAGTTAAAGGGATAGTTCACCCAAATATTCACAGATTTTTGCTTTTACTCACCCTCATGTTGTTCCAAACCTGTATGAATGCATTCCTTCTGTTGAACACAAAAGATGATTTTTAAAGCACTGGTAACCAGACAGTGGATGATAGCGATTGACTTCCATTGTACTTTTTTGTTTTCCTGCTATGGAAGTCAGTGCCTACAGTCAACCATTTGGTTACCAAAATTCTTCAAAATATCTTCTTTTGTGTTCAACAGAAAAAACTTGTACATGTTTCGAACAATTTGGAGGTGAGTAAATGACAACATTTACATTTTTGGGTGAACTATCTATTTAAACTTGCTTTTGCAGCAAGATGGTTTATTTCCTATTGATTCAGTCAACTCATGTAATTTAAGTGATAGTTGTACTGTTATAGTTTTTCCATGAATTATGTATTAATTTCCCTATCTACACCAATGTTTAATGATTCTTATTTCACAATTTCCTTACTTTGTACATTAAAATAACTATCAATGTATATATATCAATAAGACATTTAAAACAAAGAGAGAAGGTTGACGCACACTTACCACATATTCTTTGATGAGTGTCTCTGTGTCTTCGTTTAGGCAGACACTTAGGCACCTCATGATACAATCACGCTTGATGTCTATGTCTTCATTCTTAGATAAACTTAAGAATAGAAAAAAAACAGGAAGGTAGTCATTAACTTAGTTTAAATAAGGCTGAATTTTAAAAGGATAGTTGCCCAAAAAATGAAAATGCTATTTTTCGATGCTTCAAAAGTTCATAAAGAGATCGTAAAATACATATGAATTGAGTGGTTTGGTCAACATTTTCATCAGCGAACATAAACAGAAGCTCAAACTAACTTGCTTGACGCATGAGAACAAACCTCATTGGTTCTTGAGAAGCTCAAACGTGATGCGTAACACGAGAATGAACCTCATTGGTTCTTGTTGAAGCTCAATTGTGCTGCGTAACACCAGAATGAACCTCATTGGTTCTTGTTGAAGCTCAATCTGCGTAACACCAGAATGAACCTCACTGGTTCCTGCTGAAGCTCAAACGTGCTGCGTAACATGAGAATGAACCTCATTGGTTCTTGCTGAAGCTCCAACGTGCTGCGTAACACCAGAATGAACCTCATTGGTTCTTGTTGAAGCTCAATCGTGCTGTGTAACACCAGAATGAACCTCATTGGTTCTTGTTGAAGCTCAATCGTGCTGTGTAACATGAGAATGAACCTCATTGGTTCTTGCTGAAGCTCAAACGTGCTGCGTAACACCAGAATGAACCTCATTGGTTCTTGAGAAGCTCAATCGTGCTGCGTAACACCAGAATGAACCTCATTGGTTCTTGAGAAGCTCAATCGTGCTGCGTAACACCAGAATGAACCTCATTGGTTCTTGTTGAAGCTCAATCATGCTGCGTAACACCAGAATGAACCTCATTGGTTCTTGTTGAAGCTCAATCGTGCGTAACACCAGAATGAACCTCACTGGTTCCTGCTAAAGCTCAAGCGTGCTGCGTAACATGAGAATGAACCTCATTGGTTCTTGCTGAAGCTCCAACCTGCTGCGTAACACCAGAATGAACCTCATTGGTTCTTGTTGAAGCTCAATCGTGCTGTGTAACACCAGAATGAGCCTCATTGGTTCTTGAGAAGCTCAATCGTGATGCGTAACACCAGAATGAACCTCATTGGTTCTTGCTGAAGCTCAAACGTGCTGCGTAACACCAGAATGAACCTCATTGGTTCTTGAGAAGCTCAATCGTGCGTAACACCAGAATGAACCTCATTGGTTCTTGAGAAGCTCAATCGTGCTGCGTAACACCAGAATGAACTTCATTGGTTCTTGTTGAAGCTCAATCATGCTGCGTAACACCAGAATGAACCTCATTGGTTCTTGTTGAAGCTCAATCGTGCTGCGTAACACCAGAATGAACCTCACTGGTTCCTGCTAAAGCTCAAACGTGCTGCGTAACATGAGAATGAACCTCATTGGTTCTTGCTGAAGCTCCAACGTGCTGCGTAACACCAGAATGAACCTCATTGGTTCTTGTTGAAGCTCAATCGTGCTGTGTAACACCAGAATGAGCCTCATTGGTTCTTGAGAAGCCCAATCGTGATGCGTAACACCAGAATGAACCTCATTGGTTCTTGCTGAAGCTCAAACGTGCTGCGTAACACCAGAATGAACCTCATTGGTTCTTGAGAAGCTCAAATGTGCTGCGTAACACGAGAATGAATCTCATTGGTTCTCACACTTCAAGCTAACATGCTTGAGTTTCTGTTTACTACAACTGATGTGTGCATTGCGTATATGTGTGAATAAAATCTTCAGAAAATTTAGTTTCGATTCATATTGAGTTCGTTTTTTGATCTCTTTACAAATTTTTGGAGCGTCAAAGTGGTAGGTGCATAGCAGTTTATGTAGCGACAGAAAGTTCTTAGATAAAATAAAAAAAAAGACAAAATGTCAAGACAAAAGAGTAACCAGTGTAATATATGATGCAATACATAAAAAACACACTTACTTTAGCTTTTTTCTGTCCAGCATATCCTCCTCATGCGATGGAAAACCCTTATCAAGTCATCAGTGTATTTGTCCAGTTGACCGATGAATTTTGATGTCAGTGAAACCGTAGTTATAAGCATGAAGCTGACCTGAAAGATGAAAAAGGACAAGATTACGTGTTATATTATGCTTTTTAATTAATCAAAAATTTCAAACTGCGATTCATTGTTTGTAATTTAGTGTATTGAATTTTCTATGCATTATATATCAATCTTTGTAGCATACATACAAGGTCTAGGAGGTTGTCCACCATACATATGTAAGAAAGGGTGATTTAGGTATCTGTGAAATAAAAAATTGTTGTAGTTAGAAACAAAATGCATACTGTTGCTGATGAACTAATTTTTTGGAGAATTATTAAAGGCTACTATCATTATGTTTGGTCTACAAAGTAACTGCACATGTTTTGTCAAAGGACAAAAATGCGGAGCATACATTTTCAAAATGGTAAAAAGAGAAAAAATAATGCAACCGTACTGAGTAAAGTTACATTAAGCTGTTGTAAAGCATCGCTCACTCATGAAAAATTCAGAAATTCATATAAACACAGGACAAAAATGACATACCTGTTAGATTTAATTAGTTTACGTGTAACACTGTCCAATGATGAAGGACGTTTAGCTAAAAAAAGATGCTAAAGTTAGCTTTTATTTATTAGCACCATATGCAAGTTAGCTATCTAGTGGACTAAACGAAAATGTGATAGTCAGTTCATGGGTATTAGTGTAATACAATATAAACAGTACAAATAACACATGTATATGAAAACAGTCAAACAAAATAAAATGAACACAGATGTTACTTACCATGGTCTGATGAAAGATTAGAGGAGAACGTTTTTTCCATTTGCTCCTGGTGCTTTTTCTTTGCAGGATTATTACCATAGACACGTCAATGTGCAGTACCGCCACCTACCGACTGGAGTATGGATCGGCATAATTTCCATTTTCCATAAACTAAACTTTATGCAAACCAATCTCATACAATCTAACTAACTGAATCTGGCTCGTTCCACAGCTAGCTCTATTTAAACCATATTCATACTTTTTAACTGATTAAATCTAATAGTTTTCACAATTAACAAATTTACATTGACTTTAAGCAATCTGGCTACATACATTTTAAAAAACACATAATTTAAATAAAATCAAAAGGATGCAAATACTTAATTATAAACTATGCCATGAATCATTTTTTTGAGTGCATGCTGCAGAAAGATATACTTGTTTTTTTTTTTTTGCTCCTGTATTGCCTGAAGGAACAACAGCTGGGCCGGAATTCAGTTCTTCAGACTCTTATGACACATATAGACTATCAGCATGAATTATGCATTATATTTCAATGCTACGTCCAACACACAGACGGAGATGGTCCCAAGTGCAAACTATACCTTTGCCTGTAGAAGCTCATGTCCACCTCAATCTGCTCTCATATCACGCCTCATATATGGATCCATTAAATAGAAATGAGCCTTTACTATCCTCTAGAAATATGCATGTTACAGAGCAGATCATGACTCAATGGAGGGCAATTGTGGCTTCTGCTTGCATGCTGACGCTAAACGTGCATGTGTAAATTTGCACATTCATATTCCTATAGCTCTTCATGTTTCAATAGAATGAGAGAATAAAAAGTCATTCAGATCAACTGGTAAAGCAAGTGCAATGCCAAGAGCAATACTAATAATTATAATGATCAATGGGGTAAAAAAATTATTTGATCATGTTGCATGAAGAAACATGACCATTTGTGCCAGAATGTGATGTCATATTTTTGCTATCTGCCTTTCATACCTATGATATCTAAATCATGCAACACACATGTAATAATAGCACATCAGTGCTGTGCTGCAGCAAAGGCTGATATTAGGTGAGATGGTGTCCGTTTTTAACGGTACTATGACTCCAGGCTTTGAATTAAAGCTGGCAGATGCTGTAATTAGCATTGCACCGTGCTTCAAAACCTTTCGCTCAGCTCAGCGAATTTCATTGTGCTTTCCCTGTACTCACTCCCCTCGTATTGTGCTAGACACAGAGCCCATGCTGCAGTTCTCTCACAGCTGTGATCACATTTATAAAGCGTTCTGCTGCTTAAACCCTGAAGAATAAGGTTGAATTCAGCTAATCTGATTTGCTATTCCTGAAGGTGGGATCATATCGGTCCAACAGCTGTTTCAGTTTTTGGCAATGTGCAGGGAACGAGTGACTGCTCGCTGAAGGGATTCTGGCGCTCACTCGTCTGTCCAGGACGTCATTCAACTTTCATTTAGTTTTGTGTCAGATGTGAGGATTTAGCGCCTTTGGTTAATTTTGTGTTTTTGGTCTCTTTGTTTAGCTACGGAAGCCTGATTTCCAGAGACAGCAACTGAATGTGTAAAATTCTTACATGAATACATGAAACACTTTACTCTTATTATTCTATGGGTTGATGAAAACATTATAAATTAAGTCAATGAAATGTGTTGCTTAAAACACATAAATGCAGTAGGTTTGTTGTTGTTTGACTATCAAATCAGCATATTTTTTTCGAAGGATCAAGTGACACTGCAAACTGGATAAATAACAGCTGAATTTTTTTTTAATTCCTACCGACCATAAACTTTTGAACAGTATAGTGAAAATATTTATTTTGGAAATAATGATTAACGGGTCAACAATGTTCAATGATGTTAAAATGGTATTACTTTTTACCTGATGGTTACACCAAATGATCATTTATAAAGACAGCTGGCATTTTACAAGATTATTACCTTTAATATACCAGAGAAGGAGTTTCTGGTGGTCAATAAAGAACAAAATGGAATATTAACATTGTTGCTGTCAATGCTGAATCCATCACGGCGGAGAGAATTAATTGTAAATGGTGGTTTTAATCGCAGGTTAGAATTCTGATCCCTGATTTAATAATCATCGTTTAAAGGTGTCATGAATTGGCTTTTTTATGTTTTTATACAGTTGTCTGAGGTCAACTTATGACGTTTGCATGGTTTTTACATTTAAAAACATCATAATGAATAAGTAATCAGCTATTTTCTACACTGGTTTTGAGGCTGTCTCAAGACACGCTTGGTTTTGATGGGTGTGCCGCACTGTAGACTTGGAAGTAAACGCCCACAGCTAGGATTGGATAAGATTTGCATATTTAATGAGCTTCAGCTCCCCTGTCAGTTCACATGAGAGATTGTTTTGAAAGCGGCAACCGGAAAGATTCTCTCACAGGGCTCTCAAAACATATTTATCAAACAAACACAATGATTTATGGCTCATCCACCCGCTTAAATCACTTAAATATTTTTTTATTACTTGGCCCGCCCGATCGGTGGATATAAACACGAACCGCACACACACACACGCGCGCGGGCACGCGCTCTTCAAATATCACGTCAAGAGAGTGAACAACGCAGATCAAGAAATTAATGTTATTTCACTATAATAAATTCACCGGCCTGCCTACGGGTTTTCATTTTGGTAGCCCGTCTGGAAAACATATAGCCCCGGGACGTTGGGCTTTGCGAGCACTGGCCCATACATATCCAAGTCTGATCCCGAATCGCAATGAACAAACAAATAAAGGATTCTCCAGCCTGTGACAGCGTGCTAAGATATGTTCAGTTAGACACATACACATAATCAAAACGATCTGTAACAATGCAATACTATCAAATATATATATATATATATATATATATATATATATATATATATATATATATATATATATATATATATATATATATATATATATATATATATATATATATAAACATGTTTTACTTATATAAGTGTGAAGCAACAGACCTGCAATATCTTACTTATGCGAGCAGGAACTTCATTAAAAATAAAGTTCAACCACACATTCCTAATATTAGAATCCGAAGGAAGCTTATGCAGCGACTGTGTGCTTCCACAACCAGGCACAGCGCAATATCTTGCTATCTTCGGCATGTTTATTGCTCTGTAGCGCAATCAGTTTAGCTCCATGAGTCGGTGGGCAGGACTACAGAAGCAGGCGTACACATTTATCCACGTTACCCGTTCTATTAAGTCATTGATCAATAAATATTTGAGAGCTCTCGTTTTCTAGGCATGGTGTCAACAATCGAGTGACACTGCAAGGATATTCTTATATTACCATGACCTTTTATATTTTAAAGGCTCAGGCGAAAGTTCATTTTTCAATTCATCACCCCTTTAAAATTAAGTAATGCAACAACTTGATTTAAAATAAAGCCTAGATCAACAAATTCTAGATTAGCTCTAAACTGTGCTTAATTTAATCCTTATTGGTGCGACCCACCATAAGAGTTGGAGACAGGGACTTAGTTGATCTCTGCAATACAAAATAATGTTCTTGCTTGTGTGTTCTCCCCTGATATTTCTAACAGAGCGCTGTTGAAGTGCTTTTGAAGGCTGAGAGCATGAGTTGAATTCTGAAACAGTGCAGTCTAAAAAGTTGTTCAAGACAAAAAGTTCCACACTCAATAGGTTTCTTTCATGAAACATGAGCAGAACGAGTCTCCATGAAAATCATTCACAAAACTCTTCTTGGGTAAATTGTTGCAGTCTACTCAGTTTATGCAAAAAATGGTTTTACGAACAATTTAGACAGAACTCTGTTCTGCTTATGTTTCGTGAATGAGGCTCGTAACACAAGCAAGTGGATTGTCTGCCATCTGAGATTGTTTTTAGTGGCAAACTAACAGTTCTTGAGACAAATCAATCATGTGAATTCCAAACAGTCACATGGACCACCTTTATCACAATTGTATGGTGTTTCTGTCTGTCTGTCTTTTTGGTATTTATTAGTAAACTGTGTTGCTTGGAATATAATTATTCTGCCTTCGTCTTCATACCTGCATACACGAGTGGGACAGTGAGAGTGTCATATATTTTCTAGGTTAACTCACTGTCCTTCTCTAAAAATAGAAATACCAAATAGGTTTTCGTCACAGATTTTGTTACTATGTGCCTGTAAAGTAGGTTACCTCATTAACAAAATAGTTTGTTTATTATTTCATTAGAGTACAAGTCTGTAGACTCACAACAGATCTAATCAAGCAGGTACAGAGCTACAAAAAATAAGATCTTTCAAACAGCTGAACCTTTGTAGACATACAGCTTGTGACCGGGGTTATTGATGCAAGTGATAGTTGCAAAAAGGTGCAAATATCTGAATGGTAAAACTTACAGTGAATGCTATTTTAAGGCTCGTATATTATCTTTGCCTCATTGAACCAATTTCCCTGGCAGTCGTCTATTAAACTAGCACCTTTCTAATTAAGCACTTCAGAGCCGTATTCACCACCATTACAGCCAATAACTCATAAAAAAATATGTCTCACTAGAGGACGAAGTATTGTGGTGTTAGCTAGTGTACATAAGAGCCATAATTCTGAGATCACATTTTGAAGAGGCCTCTAACAGGGAAATTCTTCCAGTGTGACTCTCTGATCTTTGAGAGTTTTTGCTGTAATTGGATGGGCCCAAAAAAAAATCCACCTCCACCCTGGAGATAATGAGAACTGCAAAAACAAACATCACATGTGAAGCCTCATCAGCAAGTCTTCTAGTTCTCCTGAAAAATATTTGGAGTCACTGAAGGTCCTGGGATTTTGCTATTTGCAAGCAATTCATTTCATGTCATTAATAAGTATACAAATTTAGCTTCTTTTATATGCGTTATGATGAACAATGCAAGAGTCAGAAATGCCAAGTATCAATCAAACCAGTAAAAAAATAAAAACAATTATAATGTAATTTAATAATTTCCCCATTATATGTAGCAACATATTGTCAGGCAACAGAAGAGACAGAGATGGTGAGTCAATCACACAAACTTTATTAGATAAAGCAGAGGTCGTTTGGGAAGTAAGAGAGACACAGGTGAGAATGCTGTAGATGAGTTCTGGATGTAGATGGAGAATGACTTGCATGTTTGTTTGCAGATGCTGAATTAGAAAGGAAGGCCTTCCAGGCAGATACCGGGATGTGACGATGGCAGACAGATAACGGGAATAGTAGATCAGTTAAGTGGTATAGGTAAGTATAGCCACTGGAGTCTGTTTAGTAAAGACTAGACCGGACAATGATGTGAGGAACAGTGGAGAATATATAGGGCGTGTTGATGAGAACGTGCAGGTAATCAGTATTCTGGTGACTGGGAATGAGTGGGTGGAGTTTGGTGATCTGGTGCTGTTTGTGATGTGGCTGACTCGGTGACACATATCAATTAGTGAAAAGCTGAATATATACTTTGAGTATACAAACACACAATTATTAATTGTTTTCCAAAAAAAAAAAAAGTAACTGAAAACCTAAAAAAAGAAAAAAATTAATGGCCCCAAACTTTTAAATAGATAGTGTATATACACTAACATATACACTAACATGTCCAAATCTTTCATCAATATGGTCACCAATATGTTTTTTTCCTCCCAAGGTTGATTGCACCCTCATTGAAACACCACAGGAACCTTAAAAAGAGGCCTAAAATGTGCCCCCTGTCCTCTCCACCAGCCGTTCTGATTGACTTCAGCAAAACATCAGTCTGAATCATTTTAGAAAGCTGTCCATACTGGTGGACAAGAATAAATTTGAAAACACTGCAGTGTGCGTCACAGCTTCACCCTTAATAGTCCTCGAGTCAACTCGAGTTGAAAAGTCCTTTAATCAGTCCTATATTTTCTTTTTCACTAAGTACAAACGTAAACTAGGTGGCAAAGGTGTAATCCTAATGCATTTTTCATCAACTCCGCTATTTGCTGAAGTGGAAAATTAACAACACAACAAAAAGCATTTAGAGTCAGAACAAAAATATCCTAATTCGTATGCATTTAAACACGCCACTATTTCGCAAATTCTCTCCCTCCAACCGTACAACTCTGATTAACTTATTCTCAGGGGGTCCAGAGCTAAAGAATAAAGCTTATATTTTCAGAACACACTGAGCTTTTAGCATTATGGAAAGATGAAAGGGTTAGTTCACCCAAAAATTCTGTCATTAATTAATTACCCTCGTGTCGTTCCAAACCCATAAGACTTTGGTTAATTTAGACTTTTATTCACATTGAAACATTGATCAGGGAACATAAACAGAATCTCAACCGAATCATACTTGAGTCACGATCATGAGTTGAAGAATGTTTGTATGTGAATAAAAGCCTAAACCAATCTGTTCGATCAAGTATGTTCAGAATATGGGTTAGTTTTACGATCTCTTAATTAAAAGTACAATATCTTTTCCATCCGCTAGAGGTCGCCTATTCAAAACAAAGGCATAGTTTGATGACCTCACAGCCGGTGGAAAAGAATCGGGATAGGACTCGGACAGAAATCATGTTCATGGATGCGATTATTAACGTTACTGTAGTATGAAGCAGAGCAGGTCTGAGTGTTGTGGGAGCTGAGCAAGGCGGCTGGAGCAATTGTTAATAATATGAACGCAACACACGCCTCGCGAGCAGCGGGACTTTTATTATGCCATAGTCGCCGGCGCCATTTCCGCTTTTCCGGTCATGATAACGCAGGTAATATTATACATATGAGTGTGTTGAAAATTATGTTATGACCCAACTCTGTGCGTTCGCTCTGCGGCTGCTAAGACACTTGTGCAGAGTAAAGCGTTTCTGCAAAATATAACCGAAAACTAAGAATTACACAGATATGATGCAATTGACAGGCGACTCCCTCACACGTCCTGGTTCATTGGTTAAAATAGCGATTTTCTCACAATTTAAAAATAGTTGGAAACATTTGGGATATTGTAAGTACTCAAATGAACAAAATATATAACACTGGCCTAGTGGTTATTGGATATTTTACTGAAAATGTTTTACTTGGTGCACCTTTAACTTTTATAGTAGCATAGCTGTCAATTGAGGGAAAGAAAGATTTCATCAAAAAGATCTTCATTTGTGTTCTGAAGATTAACGAAAGTCTTACATGTTTGGAACGACATAAGAATGATTTCATTAATTACAGAATTTTCATTTTTGGGTGAACTAACCCTTTAAGTAATTCCAGACATACATATGAGCAAGACACAGTAATTGAACCAAACTTTTCAAAATTATTTACATAAAGATGCTCAAAAAATATCACACGCTGTATAAAATAATGCACAATACCCATAACAGCCATTTTAAAATGTGACGGACCCTGCCATCTTTGCTCACAGGGTATTTTGTTCCACAAGGATCACCTGAGCTGTAAATGTCATGTGACTAATTACTCTGTAGGTGCAATAAAATATTGTCATTATGACAAATCTGATCATGTTGTGACATCATTAGTCACATCATATTCACAGTTCAAGTGATTAGCTCCAAAAACCTGTATGCAGAAATGTCTTATGCATCTACTAGCTGGGGCTAAATAGGTCATGCTAATCAACCAAACGTTTATCCCTTGGGATGTACTAGCACTGCAGGAAAATCAACTGTTACTCAATCGCTCTCTGAATAATCTCCCATGTGTAAAATAAGTAGTTTAGAGTCTGCTGGAGAGTAAATGGACTCAGAATTAGCTTTGCATTTATTCCTGAAAAGAAACATCACATGTCTGTATTCCAAATATTTAAATATGTATTTCAGAATAAATATTGAAATCCAATTGTATTTATCTTTTATATATAAATATGTATTTATATAAGACATGCAATTAAGTAAATTAAGGAGTTACTTAAAACCTTTCGTACTGCCACTGTCAGGTCCTTGTGAATTACAGAGGAGTAAGCAGTAGTTATCTGTCAGCCATTTCACACAAACTGAATGCATTTGAGACAGATGGGTGTTAAGGTTGCACCGTACATCTACGTTGTGTTACTGACATAAATACAGGCAATAGTAAAGTGTGGATAGCGCACGGTAATTACAGCTTCACCTCACAGAATATGGGGTGATTACAGCCGTCACCTTGCAAACTGTGAATGGTTCATTAACAAATACAAAACCGACAATGGAAATTGTGAGCTGCAACCCTTAATTGCAACGTTACTTCATACTTCGACAGTAGTTGAACTTGTACACCTACATTGAAATGAAAATAAGGGTGAAGAGGAGCTTCAAATAAAAGCCAATCAAAAGCTGCTTATTATTCATTCTCATTGAATCTTGTAAGACAAAGCAAGCTGCAAAACTGAAAAAAGTTACTGTATCAAGGAATTATTGTGGATTAATCTGTTCGACATGTTGAGGTGTTTGCCATGTTTGGGTGCAAAATCCGTTTACAATGGATTTCGGCAGAACAACAGAGAGAGGGATCGAGGGGGCTTTGGAGGAGGACATGTTGATGGTGAAGGGATGGCAAAAGGAAAGCGAGGGAGGAGGGATGATGGCAGGACGTGGCGAACGGCTGGAGACGGCAGGACGACACAAAGGGATGGTGATGGCAGGAAGACGGTCACTTGGCGTCGACAATGGTGGTTGGCTGATGGCACATGAGCACATGAATTCATTTAGATTAAAGCAAAAAGTGTCCATGTAAACATACTGTCAGATACAAAAAATGTGACTAATATTTATTAAAAACACATAAATCTAGAATTCACTTCAAAGAACAAAAGAATTGAGACTACATGATGATTTTAGACTGATGTTATGTATAAACTGCAACAGTTGTTATTTTTTTCTGATATTGTTAGCTGCTCATAGGACTTACTTGAAATTAACGGAATGTTAAAATTACAAATAAATTCCATACTTGTTGAATATTATAGACTATATTATAGGCTACCACGGTGGTTTATGGAGAAGAAGAAAAAAACCCTACTTAAATATCGGAGGATGTTGACAAAAATTTTGGATTGGACATGTTAAAGGGTTACTTCAGCGATTAGCATTAAGCTTTGTATAAGTAGAAACCTGGGAGTATATTCAAATTATCGCACTTTCCCCCCTCATATCACCCTGAGATGAGAGAATTATGTATTTTATTCCTGGAAAAATTGAGTTTTTGCCCAGAGGCTAAAGACTACAGCCAGCAGAGGGCGCTATTTCCACATGTTTTCAACATCGCACTCACTCACAGCACTCGGCTCGGGCAGCTGCGGAGATTCATGTAAACGGAGCGGTGGAGAGCAAAGTGAGTGTTTCAACTTTTCAAATGAACTTCCTTTGAAAGTTAAGCTTCCATAGACATGAACTGAAAATACGCCAGACTGATCACACACTGTGAATGTATGCGGCTGCGAATCCCGCGATTACCTCAGCTCATGTGATGAATGCATCTGACTCCTGCTGCTCCTGCTGCGTTTGTGCCCTGACGGTCGTGACACTCAGGCTCACTCATGTAAGAGTGGGTCGCCTACAGTGGTTCAGGCTGCAGGGTTGTCGAAAGACTAAAGAAACTTAATCAGCAAGATGGTAGAAAACTGAATATTTCTTGTCTATAACCACCCTCTGCTACTTATACCAACGAAAGCGCAGTTACAATAGCTAAATATGTGGGAGAGCGTTGCTATATGTGACTGTATTGTATTGCAATAGATAACACTTCAAAGTCAATACCAAATCCAAACTAGTTAGCACATCATTTGTAATTGAAAGAATTTAATGACAAAATCTGGTTATGGTTACACTTAAAATAGTTACAAAATAGATGTATGAGATGATAGAAACTTTTAACCATTAATCGTACCCAGCATGAATGTTACCTGAGGGATAGGGAGAGAGAGAGAGAGAGAGAGAGAGAGAGAGAGAGAGAGAGAGAGAGAGAGAGCCAAAGAGCAGGCCCTATAAGCAGAGAAAGCCAGAGAATGAAAAGAGACAGAGCAACAATTACAATCTTCTTTTATCCTTTTCTTGACCATGTGACTGAAACCCAAATGTGAGACATTCAAACTGACCAATCAGATCAAACCTCCCCCACTGTATACAGGTGTGACACACATTTGGCCTACAGGCCTCCAGAATCTCTTTGTCTTAAGGAATTCCAAATGGCCCTTCGAATAAGAGAGGGGGTGTAAAAAGTAAAGCAAATGTCTTTGTTCAATCTCAAATAACAAATATCTTTGATTATTTTCAATCCTACAATTCCCCCTTGGCACCGTTGTACAATCATTGAGTCCAAAGGTGGCACAGTCCACGAAGACATGCTTTCTGTTGTGTGTAGATGTCATCTTCAGACTTCGTCCAGACATGTTGCAAAAGCAACTGGTCAGTCTTCAGTCTTGGTTCTCATTTCAGTACTGCCTGAGAAGGCTCCGTCAAATGGTATTGCACCAATCATTGATATGCAAAACGTCCATTGAATACTTCACACCTCGAGAACAGTCACTGAAGGTTAGAGCAAACGCTTGTTCCTCTTTCTGAGAAAGGACACAGGATGTGAACTTGTGCAGCAGAAATCCTGTGATTAAAAGAACATATAGCACAACAAAGAGCAAAAGCATACATGGCATTTGTCATTAGTCAAAAGTTTGATGTGGTCAGATTAAAATCATCTCTGTCAATAAGCCCTTAAAACGGTATACTTAATAAACTGGTCAAGGTTGAGAATAAAAGAAGAGAGAATAAATCTCACAAGCTCTTACATTGTTTCTGGAATTGTATTATAACAAAACAACAATCATTGTTGGTTTTAAAACCTCCTTGTCATGAAGAGTACCATCAAAATATTCAGTGAAACCAAATACAGAGATTCAATTCAATAGATGTCCAAAAACATTGTTGCAAGTCAAATGGACAAAATACAAAGAAGCAGAAATCAAATCATTTCACAATCAAATGCATTGTTACAATACAATGATAAAATAAATGTCTGCACTTAGGTAGGAATTAGAAATACTCTTTTGATATTTAACTTGGTGAGACAAATAATGACTGATTTAATAAATCTAAAGAAAAACAAAACAAACAATAACTGGAAAAATATCAAAGTTATAATAAAGTCTAGATGTAAAGACTTAAATAAAATAGAATGCATACATTTTGTGAGGCTGTAGGTATAGATTTGACTTTGTGTGTGAAGATCAAATCTATGTGGCTGTATTTATCTGTGGCTATGTGTAAATCATGCCCCCAACATGGTGAGGAGGGTTTACAATTGTGATGCAAATTTGGTCCTGTTGTAACAGGCTGCCAAGCATGAGAATGTGAGTTAGGTGTGTTTTGGCTTAAAATCTTTCCACACCAATGTTTTTGTTATAGGGACATGATAAAGTGCAAAGGTCAGAGATACTGAATCCTGCTGTGATGAAAGCATTTTCATGATTAATGCAATTGTAATTTCACTGTAGCCACATGGCAATTCTATGCTCCTGTACATGGTTTTACTGCAGCTATATGGAAAATAGCAGAGTTTCCACTCAGAAGACAAACAAATTCAACATAGAAACATATGCAATTTGAATTTGCTATACAAATCCAGTATTAAAGTTATTCCGATTTTCACTAAATACATGGCCTAGAATGCATCTACAACCTTTACCTAAGTGTTTAATGCAACACTTACAGTAAAGCAATCATGTGTTTTAAAGAATAAACTAAACTAGTCTATGTGTACATGTAGTAGCACAAACAACTATAATGTATTCTATGTGCAAGTGCTTAGTACAATTACAAATTTGAAAATACAAACAGGATCATTGCAATTTGATGTTTAACTATTAAACTCACTGCTATTAGGCTGCTAGCCCACTAGCCAGTGAGGTTAACAGCTGAAGGCCTTGCATGAACAATGCAGTTAACTCACTAAGAGTTTTACCTGCAAATGGGTGCTGATCTTTGCCCTTAGAAAGTGATTTCCTATTTTTCTGAAAATAAGGCGGAGGTCGACCCCTTCCCAGTGACCAGCATTTTTCCTCTGAATGGCCTATTTTCTGACAGGAATTGCAAAACCTGTTCTCTTTGCCATAGGGTTGTCTGCTATGTACTCCTGGAGTTTGAGGATGTTCATGACTCTCTAATGCTTGTACACCATGCGTTCTGGTACATGACTCTGCGCTATTGCGGTGCTGCATCACCTTAAGAACTGAAATAGGCACACTTTCTTGTTTTGCCCATGCATTTTCTGAACTAAATGTTTCAGATTCATTAGAGCAAGTCACCTTATCTAAGAAGTGAACATGCTTTTTAGTCCCATCGCTGTTGAGCGTTTTGGGAGACATGAACTTTGTAGCATTTAGCTTAGCCTTGAGATCTGCAATGGTCTCCTTGTGATTTTACACTTCTCAGTCAGGGCTAACCGCTCAGCTAATAATTTATCTAGCTGTGTTTGAAGATCTTGAATCTTTGCCTCAGACTTTTCTGCTTCTGCATTTTTAGAATGCAATTCTTTACATTTAGCATCTAGACTTGATAATAGAAATGGTGTTACATTATGTAGCCTTTTAAAACTTATGAAGTTTAAAGCCTCAATTATTTCACCATGTTTTGATTTCTTTTGGTGTTTGCCAATTATGTCCCACCATTTAAGCATTTCATCATCTGAACTTTTAATTCCAATATACTTTTTCTTGAGTTTGGACAAGGTAGGCTCAACTTTTTAGCTCCATAAAGCAAACAATACATCACTGTTATTAGATTTTTCCCTTCCATCCCGAGGTGATATTCTGAATATTCTCTGACTGTACAGTAATGGGACTATTGAAGCTGTTTAAAACCCTCTAAGTTCTGTTTTATGCAATTCATCAACAATGAAAACAGACTTACCCATTCCTTGGTCAGAAGGTCAGCTTTAAACCATTAACAAGATCAACTGTGAAAAAAATGTCCTCATTCTGATGAATTTCAGAAAATTCACTGCAAGGGATCCGGGTTTCGGCACCATCTGTAAGAGTTGGTCACCTACAATGGTTCAGGCTGCAGGGTTGCGACTAAAGAAACTTAATCAGCAAGATGGTAGAAAACTGAATATTTCTTGTCTATAACCACCCTCTGCTACTTATACCAACGACGGAAATAAGCGCAGTTACAATAGCTAAATATGTGGGAGAGCGTTGCTATATGTGACTGTATTGTATTGCAATAGATAACACTTCAAAGTCAATACCAAATCCAAACTAGTTAGCACATCATTTGTAATTGAAAGAATTTAATGACAAAATCTGGTTATGGTTACACTTAAAATAGTTACAAAATAGATGTATGAGATGATAGAAACTTTTAACCATTAATCGTACCCAGCATGAATGTTACCTGAGGGATAGGGAGAGAGCGAGAGAGAGAGAGAGAGAGAGAGAGAGAGAGAGAGAGAGAGAGAGAGAGCCAAAGAGCAGGCCCTATAAGCAGAGAAAGCCAGAGAATGAAAAGAGACAGAGCAACAATTACAATCTTCTTTTATCATTTTCTTGACCATGTGACTGAAACCCAAATGTGAGACATTCAAACTGACCAATCAGATCAAACCTCCCCCACTGTATACAGGTGTGACACACATTTGGCCTACAGGCCTCCAGAATCTCTTTGTCTTAAGGAATTCCAAATGGCCCTTCGAATAAGAGAGGTGTAAAAAGTAAAGCAAATGTCTTTGTTCAATCTCAAATAACAAATATCTTTGATTATTTTCAATCCTACACTCACATTATGTTGAACAGACAAGTTGAGTTTTTAATTGTAGTGTCTCTAACTGAACTGATTTTATGAAAACGAATGCGGTGGGCAAGTGATCCAGCCAGTAGCCATGCCTAGCAGCGAAGTGTATTCTTCTGGGAATTGTCGTCTTTCATCCCCATCAGATAAAAATACATTCTCTGTGTTTTCTCAAAAATTCAAAAATAATTTCACATTTCTACTACATTAATGACCCATTTTAAGTACAGATTCATCTTCCCAGCACTGAAGTACGCCTTTAAGGTCAATTCACACTGCCCAAACAAACACCGACAAACGCTGATTAAACATGTTCGGTCGGGAGAAAACACACCAATAGACGCCAACAGGGTAACACACTGATTCAACAAAATAAAAATAAAAATGTTTTTTAAAAATAACCATTTCCTTCTGTAACATAAAATAAAGACACATTACTACTATTTATGCTAGAGTGAAAGCGAGTGATGTTGTTTTTTATAAAATAAAAGATCAAGGTTATAGTGATCATTTTAGATTGATTTCAAAGTGGATATGTTGTTGTTGTTTTTGACTAAATGTCAGGCAAAAGTCTGTCCCATGTTTTAAGAATCACTGTTATGTTCTTTTACTTACTTTCCTTTTGTCTTTTTCTACTTTCTACTCCACCAACACACAGCAAATTAAAAAGTGAGCAGGTGGCAAACCACTTACAGCCAGCCAGTTGGCCTAAACTTGTCTCAATCAGCATCCCTGGTTTTAAGTCTTAAAGAGCAGCGGTCCCTTTCGTGTCTCTGAATTATTGAACCGCATCTTCAAGTGAAGCATTTCCCCCTGGAGGATGTGGGGTTTGAAGATGAAAGGCATGTAAATGACAGCAGCTCTAAAACCAGGACAGACACTTTCCTCCGTGAGCTTCAACGAGCTGCTGGAACTGCTCAGTAAACCGCAGTGTTTCTGTGTTTTGTGTCCATGTCTAATGTCTCTCATGTTTTTGCTGACTGTGACAGGGAGTCACACAGAGGGATGGTTAGTCAACATCTTATCAGATCCAGCCTGGAAAATGATCTGTGAAACCTGTGCCATGTTTTTCTCCCTGATAGGGGGGATTTGTTTCACTAGGCAGAAACTCTTGTCCTTTGAAGCTGCACATATGCTTGGGAATGAGAACATATGAACTATTCTATAACTAACCTGTTATACACAGTTAGTAGCATAATCTAAGTAGAAAAAGCAAAAATGCCATCAGACATAAAAAAAGAAACAAATTGCAAGATGAGCAAGTTTAAGTCAAGAAGTAAATGTATATTGTCTATTGAGATTGACTCACAGGCTCCAATGACATAATGACAATTCCTAAAAAATAGGATTGCACCAATTTTAAAATCCTGTCTGATACAGATAAATGACAGATTATAGGCCTACTAGAATTGTAATACAATTTCTATAAATGTTTGCTTTCTGTACAAAATATAAATAAAGTATAGAAAAAGCTATAAATACTACATGAATGCTTTAAATAGCTACTACAAGTAAATATGGGCATTACAATAAAAATGTACTGAAAGATGGAGATTCACTTTGAGATTTGCCAAGGTTACATTTAACAGTGTTATTAGCTATTGGATTAACTTTAAATTAGCATGATGGCAAGATGCTCTAAATGTAAAAATAGAGAAAATAAGAATGCATACTTTTATACAATGTTATCGTACCAATATTTTGTGAATTCCTTCGAATAATCATAGTAATTTTGAAATTACCCTTAGGCCTATACTTTCTAGAATCAAAACTCAATAGGCATATTGAAGCTGTATCACTTTTTTTATTCTTTTATTTTCCCCTCTGTATAATCTAAGCCTTGAACCCAATACATAAATCAACCAAAAGGACGTAAAGAAAACTGAAAACAGGGAGAGCAAAATGTCAACTAAATGTCAACAAAAACACTGGGCAAACAAATCCTTTTGTCCATATAACAGAGATATGGACCAACATATGTGACAAGGACAGCAACAGTGATGTTAGATAATCCTCAAGTACAGCTTCATAGCGCACACAATGTTAACACATTGCAAAGCTCTGCTTTTTGGAGGTTAGCTGAAAAAAATAAATAAAAAAAAGGTTAGCTCATTTAATTTTTTTTTTTTTTTCAGATCATTTGGCATCACATTATGCCCAGATCTTTCACTACTTAGCAACACCGACCAATCCCATCATATAAGGTACAGTCTGCTGGCTAGATTATACGAAGAAGTATCATGCCTCATATTGGATGTACAGAATGTTTTTTTGTTTTTTTCAGTGAATCTTGCTGAGCGCCAGCTGCTATCTTCAATTTTTAAAAGTGCACACAGCTTTTGAGCTTTTCGTTCTGAAACAACCACACGGTTAGCTAATCTTTAATCACATCATATGTTTATGCTATAGTATTACCAGTCATAATTTCCATGTGAAACTAGCTATTATATTGTGTTACGGTCGGTGGGTTGGTCTGTGTCCATGCCTTCTTTGTTTGGTCCCTCCTTGTCTTGCTTGGTGTTGGATCTGACTGATAAAGACGCCAACGAGGAGGAGAAAGGAGGAGTGACTTCTGATCTTGTGGGCTAGCCAGCAAAACAAGTGTCTTGTATCTTTAGTTAACTTTTGTTCTTCGTTTTTTCCTTTTGTTAGATGTTGTCCATTTAGTTAAATTCTTTACTTGGCTGTTATATTCATTCTTATTTTCATGTCTGTTATGAGTGAGTGAATAAATCGGTTTGAACGATTTCGCTGCTTGCACGTTCTTGTTATGTTGCGTAACCTCTCTACTCTTTGAGTTGGTATTTCTATGAGAGGTCGTAACAATTGCCAAAAGTTTTGAGCTTTAAACGCCTCCCTTTATATTCACATGAACTTTAATTACATCCTATTCTTAATCCGTAGGGTTGAATATGGAGTTGGCCCACCCTTTGCGGCTATAACAGCTTCAACTCTTCTGGGAAAGCTTTCCACAAGGTTTAGGAGTGTGTTTATGGGAATTTTTCTAGAAGCACATTTGTGAGAGGTCAAGTACTCAAGTTGGGCAAGAAGGCCTGGCTCGCAGTCTCCGCTCTAATTCACCCCAAAGGTATTCTGTCGGGTTGAGGTCAGAACTCTGTGCAGACCAGTCCTCCACATCAAACTCACTCATCCATATCCATGTCTTTATGGACCTTGCTTTGGTCACTGGTGCGCAGTCTCAACTACTCTAGAGTCCGGTGGTGGCGTGTTTTACACCACTACTTCTGACGCTTTGCACTTGATGATGTAAGGCTTGGATGCAGCTGCTTGGAAACCCATTCCATGAAGCTCTCTATGCACTGTTATTGAGCTAATCTGAAGGCCACATGAAGTTTCGTGGTCTGTAGCTATTGACTGTGGCAACTTCTGCGCACTGTGCACCTCAGCATGGGCTGACCCTGCTCTGATTTTAAATGGCCTTACGAGTTGCTGTTGTACCCAATTGATTCCACTTAGTTACAATACCACTAACAGTTATTTAGTAAGGAAATTTCACAAATGGACGTATTGCACAGGTGGCAACCTATCACAGAACCACACTTGAATTCACTGAGCTCCTGAGAGCGACCCATTCTTTCACAAATGTTTGTAGAAGCAGTCTGCATGCCTAGGTGCTTGATTTTATGCACCTTTGGCCATGGAAGTGATTAAAACACCTGAATACAATGATTTGGAGGGGTGTCCCAATACTTTTGGCAGTATAGTGTATGTTACACATGATATATGATCAGCCCAAATGAGTGGAGTGCAGAGCTTTCTCACATCCAAACGCAGCTAGAGGATCTTCTCATGACTAATGCTGTAGGACATTAATGGAATGTTTAATTAATCAGAGGCTGTAGAGCATACATAAGTAAAGGTTGCCATTTGTCTAAAACACTGTTGACAGGCTATCTCACTCCCCTATAAACCTCTGGTGACATCTGACCTATGCCCCCATTAGCAAGGCTTTAGTGTTGCATCAACCATCAGGGCCAAACAGTTATAAACAGAGATAACAGATATGATCCTCCTAAAACATCCTCCTAAAATCTAATGCATGTTACACTTTATTTTTTCATGACTTAAAATATTTAATTTACAGATATGGCATTTTTTGCCATTACATTTTTGCACTCAATACTGGTTCTAGTTCTTTGTTATCTTGGAATCCTAGAATCCCCTTGTTGTGGGTTTCAAAACAATTCCCACATGCACTGACAGGGGAGCTGAAGCTCATTAAATATGCAAATCTTGATCCAAGTGCCAATCCTAGCTGTGGGCGTTTACTTCCAAGTCTACAGTGAGGCACGCCCATAAAAAACAAGCATTCCAGGAGAGAGCCTCAAAACCAGGATAGAGAATAACCTATTACTTATTCATTATGCTGTTTTTGAATGTAAAACTTCATAAGTTGACCTCAGACAACAGTATAAAATAAAATAAAAATGACCGGACACACCTGTGAACATTGATGAAGACAATAAACCAATGACAACATGACACAAGAGAATGTGGCTGAATCCGAAATCGCCCCCTATAAAATATGGCACTATTTGAGGGCACAGCCATTTGTAGTGGTGTCCGAAACCATAGTGGGCATGTTCGAGTGCACTTATTCAATCCCACATTGCACTTCAATAACGAGTGTACAGCCGATGTATACTCAACAGCTGTCTGACTTCACGCACTTGTTTCAAATTCATAATTTTGTGTAACTGACCCACGAACTCCAATGACAAAATGGTTATAAAAATAGCTTATTTGTTGTTTGTTTATTTACACCTGTAAAACTTTAGGTGTTCAGTGAACAGAGTTGCTCACCACCAGAGGGGTGGTGAACAACACCTGTCTACTGAGCCCAAGTAACTGAAGTTTGAAACCCGTTCATTTTTAGTCCAACAAACAAAAGAGAGTAACTGGCTGGGTATTTCATGAATAGGCCTTTCTTAAAATATGGCATATATTATTTAAGGTCTAAGGGACCAAGACGTTAAAATTCATTCTATGTTCTCACAGAAGCTTTTTCTGCATCTTCAGCTGTTTCTGAATTGATAGACTGAGCCAGTCTCTAATAGCTGCTTTCTTTCTTCAGTCACATAATAAGCAGAAAAGAAAGGTAGAGGCTATATTAGCCCTAAGAGGTCTGTTAACCACACCACTGCAAAAAAATAAAATCTGAATCATCATTTATAGCATTTTCCAGACACAAAAGATTACTCTGGAAACTTTTATTTAATTGTAAGAACCATAGGAGGTAATTTAGTGTAAACAAACAGTGAATTAAATGACTTGATTATTGCATATTAAACACAAGGAGATGCAAAACCTGTGCAAGTTTCCCTGTTTTCTTTACTTCAGGGAAGTGTGTGTGTGTGTGTGTGTGTGTGTGTGTGTGTGTGTGTGTGTGTGTGTGTGTGTGTGTGTGTGTGTGTGTGTGTGTGTGTGTGTGTGTGTGTGTGTGTGTGTGTGTGTGTGTGTGTGTGTGTGTGTGTGTGTGTGTGTGTGTGTGTGTGTGTGTGTGTGTGTGTGTGTGTGTGTGTGTGTGTGTGTGTGTGTGTGTGTGTGTGTGTGCGTGTATGCCTGTGGGTCTGGGTGTGGGTGTGGGTGTGTGTGTGGGTGTAACAGGTATTCCCAACCTTATGGGGCTTTGATGATGAACCTGGTTGAGCATGTGACATCACAAGAACACCAGCCTAGTACTATTACTCGGAGTTTGTACTGATTTTATGATAAGTTTATTATATGTTGCATGTTTAACACTGTATATGTGTTTACTTACAATTAATGTATATGTCTTTACTTAATAAAACATTAATTGTTCAACTTGGTAATGTTATGTAAGTTAAGACATGTTATGTATTTTGTATTATGAGAGCTATGATGTATATTAAATGTTTTATTTTGTGTTATGATGATTATGTGTGTAATTAATTAGTTTTTGAATATGTATTTGTGTTGTGAAACCCATCACATGATGAAATTATACCTATTTGATATACTTGAAAGCTGGTTTCAAATCTTCGTTCCAAATATGTTATCATTTCTTTCATAGCTTGTCTATAACAAAAGTTGTGGTTATCTGAAGATGGCTGATCGCTATGATTTTCTGGAACATAATTTTGCAGTATGTGCGCAATATTCTACAGATCAGTATTGGAGGTGGACAATGGGCACCCTAAGATAAAGGGGTGGACTTGTTTTTCTGGACAAGCTGGCGCCTGCTCCAGAACTGGAAGGTCAATGAAAGCGTCAACAGGTGACATCTGATTAACTGACCATGTGTGGAAATTTACCATGACTGTGCATTTTCTCTGAGCCAATCAGAATCATCCACCTTGCAATAATGACATGGTTAGACCTTGAAAACAGTATAACTGTTGGGACAATTGTATGCACGGTACAACGAGACTGGTAGAGAGAGGGAGGGTGGCCTACGAACTCCTTGTGAGACTTAAAGCTGGCTTCTGCTGATGAAACTGCAAACTATTCTTCAGTAAACTTTTTCTTTAATTAATTGCACTCCTCATTCTAGGTCTTTATTCTTTACTACTGGTCTCTGGGTCTAAACTGTTAACCCCTAACACATGTTTTACTCTAAAAGCGCAAGAAAATCAAAAATATGAACAAGTTGTATTCCAAATTTTAGGTTGATATCTTAAAAAATGTGCTTTCTGTAAGATTTTGTTTGGGCGAAGTACCAAACTTTTTCACTAGATGACATCCAAGCTCCATTACTGATCATACAAGGGCACTTACTATATTTTCACCTCCATTTATGGTTTGAGTGATCTGAACCTGAGAGATCTGAGAAAACATTGCCTAACAAGACATCGTTTTTATATCTGATGTCTCCCTGTACTCAAACAACGCAAACGTCCTAAGCATATAAATGTTTTTTGGGTTTTTTTGTTTAGAGTCAGACATTTTTGATTAATTATATTCATATTCATTACAGTAGTGAACATCAGCTCCGCAGGCGAATATGACAATGTGCACATTCTGAAATGAGAATAAAGATTTATGACTTGTATCCTGAAATCGCCTTGTACTGTTATATAGTTGCTGTCCTCTTCAGGGTAATGTTAGCTCCTTGTGTAGTGATGCAGCTTATAAATTCTAGTTTTTATACTTGGTGGAGTACAGAGAAGCAGTAATTTATTAATTTGCAATTATATTTTCATACTCATAAGGAGTGTTCAGACCACAGATCTATATAAATGACTGGATTACTCATCTAAACTGCCATCAGATGGTGAAGCCACCGGAAGTGTTTGAGCGGCCATCTTACTATTCCCTACAAACAGAGGGTCTCATTAACTTACAGCCAAAACACTGACCTAAAATCACCCAATTTGCAGCGTCTCAGTCTCACAGGATTAGTTTTACGATATATGTATGTAAATTAATAGTTACTTCAGATGTTTTCTGTAATGTTTATGGTCTTTTCGTTGAGGATAAGTCATATATTGAAATTGTTAATGTGGGTGTGTCTACTGCATGCTTCTGACTCAGATAACTGCCCAAACAGAAAAATATTTTTGTACGTAAATTATGGAGGAAATAATTAACATTAACATATATCTGTCTTTAATTTTTGTTTAATAAATTATTAATTTAACCATCGTACCATTGAAACATTTGCAGTTAGCCTACAGTATGAATAAAAACAATACAACGAGACAACATAAATCAGTTCAGACTGCACAATTTTCTCATCACAATAAACTTTCTCATCACAATAAACACAATAAAGTCTCAAGTTTTTCTTATAAACCGCTTAAGACCATGGCATGAAGAGAAAAAGCTTATAGTCAGAGCAGCTGTGGGCAAGGAAGATGTATGAAGAAGAGGAACTGGAAGAGCAATACTTCCCTGTTGATCAAGTCAATTACCTTTCCAGCAGTAGATCATCTTACAGCTAAACAGCAGAGTTCCTGAAACGAATACCAGGATATTTCTTCAGGGATAATCCAGGAAAAACAAATCTCCTACAGCATAATATTCACCTTCTACCTCAGAGCCCATTAGGGAGATTCATAGTAGAGTGCCCGCCTGCTTGATTCCTGCTTTAAGAGGAAGTGAAATCCGTCTAGAAGTGAATGGTGTAGTCCAGTGATGCAATTACCAAAAAAATATGGTTCACTCAGGATTTGTGTGGACATTTCAAAGCTTAATGGAATTTCAGCTTTTGATTCATACATGGTGCCAAGTGTCAATTAGCTAATTGAATGACTAGGCAAAGCCAAGTATTTAACAACTCTCGACTTATGCAAAGGACATTGGCAAGTGCCATTGACTTACTCTGCTAAAGAACTGACTGCTTTCCCTGTTCTTTCTGGATTATATAATTTTAACTGTATGCCTTTTGGCCTTCAGGGGACAGCAACAACCTTTCATCACTTGGTGGACCAGGTGTGGACTTAGTGGGAGGAGGACCCGTCAGACCTCAGGTAGTTAAAGTGCAAGCTATATCTCGTCATGTGCACCCCAAATGATGAAGAAGAGTGTTAGATCATTTCAAGGCTTGGTGGGCTGGTACAGATTAATTTCCAATTTTGCCAATAGAGCTGCAATGTTAACTTATCTTACAAAAAAAGAGTACTCCATTAATATCATAGTGTGAGCAAGACTTAAAGGCTTAGTTTAAGTCTAGGACTAGGTGCAGTACTGTTACAGGGCGAAATACAAGATAACCCTAACCCTAACATTAACCGCCACCCAGTACAATACATTAGCAGAAAGCTGTTTCCTCGTAAGACTAACTACTCAAAAAGAGGCTCCGGTCATTAAATGGGCCCTCAACACTAAAATACTACTTGACAGTGTTTTGGAAACTGATCACAGGGCTTTGCAATGGATCAGTAAATGAGAGACAGTAGCACAAGATTGCACAGTGGTATGTGTATGACAGGAAGAGGTTCCCCCTGTGACAATGTTTCGTCCCGCTATTGATTTGCAGGAAACATTTAAGCCATTTTATGAGTATGTTTGGGAGAGAGGCAGGTTGTGACATGTATACTATGCAAGCTTTCTTTAATAATAATGCTTCAAACATGCTTTAAAATGTGCTTTATCATCCCTTTCACTCTTTCTTACTAGTCGTTTCATCCTTTACAATGATACTAGAATATGTGCTGTAGGCTTTGTTTGCCATATGTTTTCAGAAGACTACAAATCATGACTGCTCATGTGAGAAGGAGGGTTCTTCACTTTGCATCCAGAAGCTCAAACCGGGCTCACTGAAATGGACATTTCTTTTACGCCATCGAGAGTCTTTGATGTGTGTCGTCCCCTCCATCTCTGAATCCTCTCAGGGAGATGTGGAGCTCTTTCACCCTCGGACTGCCTTTCCCTGCTGAGTGCAGATAAGACCACCCAAATAAAGAGCAAAGCATTGGAGTGTGTGGGTGCTGAATTTATTCATTTGTGAAAGGCCTCTCATATTTACAGTTCCATCATCTATTTGTAGGCTGTTTCTGCTCCAATTTGAACAAAATTAAAAAATCAAGTCTTTAACCCTTACGAAAACGTTTATTATTGTTCTATTATTTTACTTCTCTTTTAAACTAAAAAAATACGATAACACTTCCAGTCTACTTTTTATATACTTCTCAGAAATATACTTGAAATTGCACTTAGTAGCAGAACTAGTACATAATCTCAAAATACAGGAGAAGAAGCTGCAACAAGGGATAGAAGATTACTCAAGCAAATGTAAAATAATTAGATCATCAAACATTAAACAGCATGTAAATCAAAGCCTAATGTTACTGAATGAAATGTCGTACCCATGAGGAGGAAACTACTGTGAAGCTTTGGGGGTGTTGCTGGATTCAATCTATTCCATCTATGTTTTGATCACCATTCTGAATCTGATCAAGGTGTAGTCTTTGACAAAAAAAAAAAGTGTTTTTCTCAACTTTTTGTTTAAAATGTTGCCTTTCTTTATGTGTCACGATTATCAGGGATTACAAACAGAGGGCACTCCACCCCTGATTCGTATCACTCTGTCAAAGACTACATTACCCATAACCCACTGCCCACCCAGACTAATCGGTCATGATTGTATTCAGCTATTGTTCATTAGCTTGTTAGTTTCTGCCTATATAAACCTGGGCTGAATCCAAACTCACACCCTATACCCTCAGATAGGACAGCCATTTGTAGTGTTGTCTGAAACCATAGTGGATGTTATTGAGTGCACTCGTTCTATACCACAATAACAAGTGTACAGCCGATATACACACAATGGCTGTCCGAATTCACTCGTTTTCATTTACTCCTTCAAGTGAACTGTATTAGTAGACTAAAGTAGGGAATAATGAATAAGGGTTTAGGGGGCAATTTAAGATTTGGATTTCCTGGTTTATTCAGTCAATCTTCTCTCTTGCTTGTCTGTAATAGACCCTTTGCACATTTCCAGGTTTCTCAGAGTGCTAGTTGTCATAGTTGGGTTAACTTTTACTGTGGTGAATGAGAATATACATTACATAATTTTTTTTGTGTCCCCATTTTCTCAAATAGCAAAAGAAAAACAACACTTTCAGAAAGAGAGAAATATGTTAATTTTACCATCACTCCCATAGACGCTGTATTAGAAACACCCTCACAGCAGCATTAACTTGTTTTTTGTAATTTTATGCAAAATTTATATAATACAATATATAAGTGTTATAAATGTACATACATTTTTTTTTTTTTTTACATTTTCAAACTTTTCAGGATTTACGATATTGATAACTGTTGTCCATTTCTGCATTTCTGAGTCTTTGTTTCTTGTTTACCTGTGTCTTGAGGCCTGTTGCACAAAGCTAGCTGAACAAACTCTGAGTTTCAGAGTAGGTTTAGAGTTGACAAATCCAGATAAATCCAACCTGGTTTAGATCAAGTTCAATTGTTTCTCAAAGCTTGGTATAAACTTTCTCTGTCAACTCAGGTTTAATCCAGAATTTGCAATTAACACTGAAGCGCGTGCACCTGAAAGCGTGACACATGCGGCAAACAGCCAATCACAGTGTCCATTCGATTCACTTCTCTTCTGAATATTGAGAGACCATTCTGAAAATTATCATGAAATTAAATGTGTTTAAAGCAGGAATAAACACTTATGCTGCAGCGTCAATTTAAGAAGGCAGCTGAAGGAATATCTGACTATATCAATGCATGATGTTAATCAAAGAAATATGCCTAATAATTATAGGTTCACAAAGAGCTCAAATAAATACACGTTGTTTGAAAGAATTATGAATGCATGTTTTATATTTATATTAATATTTGGCTACTTGTCAATATAATATAATTATAGGAATATATTATGTGAATTAAAAGTAATCGTAATTCATATATTATAAATATAATAAATTATTTGCACCAAAAGATGAGCAATTTTGTCTCTAAAGTTTTTTCACTATAAACTACTTTAATTTGAGAGATACAGGTGGTGTGAGTTTTACTTGCAGCTGATTGGCCCAGTTTGAGTTTGTGATCTCTAACCCTGCTCCAGAGCAGGTTAGCCGTGTAGTGTAAGTTACCATGGTGATTAACACTGCTAAAAACCAATCCACCTTCTTGAGCCCGAAAAACCAGAGTTTGTTCAAACTAATCTCAAACTTACCTGGGTAGCAACTGAAACCAGCTTTGTGCAACAGGCCACTGGTTCATTCTGCCCAGTGTTCTGGGGCCTGTATCAATAAGGAGGATCAACCATCTCTGAGTTTAAACATGAACTCTGAGTTGACTTACCGTGAGTTGGGAAACTCTGAGTTTTAAGCAGCTGAATTGAGCTAGTTCGATCAACTCTGAGCAGACTGAAGTTAAACACGTGCACCACTATGAAATATGAAAAGATAATTGAAGTTCTGAAATTACGATTCACCATGGCAACAGCACCTAACAAAAAGACGTCTGCATACTTCCGGTAAAAACCTACATTTTATTCTTAATCGTTGTTGTAATATCAGAGGTGAAAACTGGCAGAACATTACTGAACTAATATTCATTTTCTTCTCACGGGCTAAAAAAAGAAGAAAAAATATTGTGGCAGCAGCTAAACATTAAGTATAAAAATATATTTTAATCAGGTAAAGCTTTAAGCATAAAAGGTTCATGGGTGTAGGATTCATGACTTTACAAACATTTTACATTAAATAATTATAATTCAATGTCTATTTCAGTGTGCAGCAGCTTTTTCCTCAGAGTCTAATGCTCTTTTCACATAATGATCTCTAATCCAACCTGTTTCACTTCTGAATTAGGGTAATGAAATTAATATTTGCCTTCTACTCAGCCAACAGCAAGAAGGCAGAGGTTCACAAAATAATGGGAGGACCTGCAATAGAAGTGATGTTTTATTAACAAATTTCGGGAGGAGCACGTTCAGATAATTAAACCTAGTTAAACAATGGAGCACGTTGGATAACGTAACCTATTTAAACAAGTGGAAGCACGTTCAGATAATTAAACCTAATTAAACATGAGTGGAGCACATTAAGCTTATCAATCTAATCAACGATAAGGGGTATATATACAATAGATTTACCTTCTTTCACTGACCGTTTTTATTTTAGCACAAACTGCTTTTCTGGCAGATCGCCCCGCCCGTCCACGTTGTACATAGCTCCAAGTGCCGCTCAAAGCAATTCTACAATGCAAAACAAATCTTTTCCTTATAAATTTCTAAGCTATTTATAAACCCACTTCATCAACCTGCTTCATCATCATTCACAGTAAAATTATTTCAGCTTTTCCTGAAATGTTATTGTGTTTTCCATGATACACAATTGCGATTCTGTCTTCTAACACATTCTAATAGATGCACAAACTTCAATAATCGATGTCCTAAAGGTGTGTTAATAACATTGTGTTTTTGGAACCAACTGCAAAAGCAGAGCTTGGACAATGAAAGAGTGCACACTGCACAGACTTGCAACAGGAAACTACAACAGTTCCTGTCTTAAGTAACAGAAAATGATCTTAATGTATTGTCACCTGCACAAATAAAGCTTTTCTTGCGATCTTGCTGCCTCTATGCGTTTCACAGACAGATACTTTTAATCCATGAAAAGTGCGTTTCATCTTGGACACGCATGCGGTTGCCGTGGTGATGAACAATAACTATACTTGCTGGTAAAGCGAATGAACATATCCTGAGGCTAAATCACTAAAATAATAACAATACAACAGCGCATATTACGAAAACATTAAGCCACTAGTTGGAACCAGCTATCCTTGATTCAATACTTCTCAACTTGACGCCCACATAAGCTTGGTCACACAGGGCTCGACCATTTTACAAGCATTTGCGACTAAGGGAGTTTTCACACCTGAAAGTCCGCACCAAGGTGCGAACCAAAGCTCATGTTTTGATTCCTTTTATACATTCGGTTCATTTTTGTTTGGTTGCAATTGCATTGCAATTATATGAGCACACTAAAGAACTTAACATGACATACTTGCTTCCTGTCGTCGTGTGCTGCATCTTGACATTGATTGAAACGGATGTGCGTCTGACATCAGCGTGTTGTCATTTGGCGGGGTGACAAGAATGAATGAACAGATGCATATTGATGACACTAATGAACAGTGCTTATTGCTTGCCTTTTTCTTCTTGTTTAGAATTGTTTCCTTTAGAAGTGGACATTTTAAGCTTTCTATACTCATATTTCTTATGTCTGTGAGGCAAGTAACCTGCTGATTTTCGGTTTATTTATGAGATAAGTTCGAGCGCCTCCATGTCACGATTTTTGTCGCTATAGCCTATTTGCTTCTTTTTTATTGAATTCAGGCATTGACTGATGAAACATTGATTAAAATTAAGGTACAATTTCTATAAAACGAAATTCACTTTAAAGAAGGCTTTCTACAAGGCCTTTAACATATTTCAACATAAACCAGAACTTCCTGAACGTCTGAAAATGTTAACTATACAGAATGTTTTCACACTAGAAACCCAACCTTTGTTCAGTGTGATCCAGACAGACTTTCCAAACTGAAAGTCAGAAATCCGGACCAAACTAGGCAAACTGTACAATGTATTTTGGAGTACCCGTTTTCTTAAATGTAACATCAATTCTGTACAGTAGGCTATATTGTATAGCATATTAATGATTATTTTAACCCATCTTATATTTTGGAATAGAAAAACATATATCACGATACTGCAAACCTCAAAGGCAATGATTTCATTAAATAAATGTGAGCTTCACATTTCAGATTCTGTGCATTCTACAGCCTGCACAAGAATGCTTCAGTTCAGAGCAGTTCGCAATCACTGAATTGCGCACATTTATGCCAAGCAAATAAACAATGACAATGTTTTCTTTACTCTGATTATATTGTAATTTGTTGACCACAATTGTGAGACAGCATATTTTATCTCCCTCATACGAATTTGAAGGAGCATCCTGCAATAATCAAGCAGACATTTCAAAAGTCCCAGTTGGTTATACAAATGTGTTTCTCCATCTATCCATTTAACCTTTTCTCCTCTGCCGCAGCAGTGCTGTTCCTTCTGTTCCAGCAGGAGCTGAGTTTCTCTGGCTAATTTTCTCCACGGCCGTAGCAGTGCCCTTCCCTCTGTTCCAGCAGGAGCTGAGTTTCTCTGACTAATTTTCTCCACTGCCACAGCAGTGCTGTTCCCTCTGCTCCAACAGGAGCTGAGTTTCTCAGGCTAATTTTTTCCACTGCCGCAGCAGTGCTGTTCCCTTTGCTCCAACAGGAGCTCAGTTTCTCTGGCAAATTTTCTCCACTGCAGCAGTGCTGTTCCCTCTGCTCCAATAGGAGCTCAGTTTCTCTGGCTATACTTTTCTTCACTGCCAGCAGTGACGTTCCTCCCAGAACCTTCCAATCAAACGTGATCGCTTGGAGATGTGTTAAAGCATCCCACTTCTCTTATAACAAGCCGTTCCCTGATTTTTCTCTCCTTTCAATCACCTCACTTCCTACATTAATGAATTGCCTCCAATTTGGGTACATCAAAGGTTAATTGAGCGGCATTCCGTTTTTTCCACAATTGAGGTACGGTGATCCTGCCCCATAGATAAACAATTCACAAACCTCCCTCCTGATCATAGGGTTTCAAAGATTCCAGCCCACCTGTCTGACACTAGATAACCCATAATGCTAGACATTTTCACCAAATGTATTCACGTCTTCTGCACAGACTACCAGCCCCTTAATGCAGCCCGCACACTCAACACCATGTTTATTAAGCCTTTTTTCAGTGTCCTTAGATGCTCAGAAATCGCGACCACCTCCAAATTTGACCCTAAGTCCATCCCACTATATCAGTACTCGATGACGAAACCACATCTTTCGCATAGTAATAGAGGGAAGTTCATAGTAGTAGAGGGAAGTTCAGATTATTTTACGGACTTGGGTTTTTGAATCTCGCTCAGCAAAATGAGCAAATCTTTTTTCAAGTCATTTCATTCATTATTGTTTGTAAAATAAGTTAACCAATATTTATTTCCTGTTCCTATTAAGCTGTCATGTAGCAGCATCATACCCATGCATAATATTGTTAATCGAATATCAGTATGACTGAGGTTCATTGATGAGAGAAGTTTGATTTGTCCAAGCTCAGGATTATATCCATAGGGTTTGATCTCTTCTTTTCCTTGATGAGATTATCTGATTCTCCTTTAGAAGTTTCTGCCTGGATCAATACCCTGATTGACATGTCCACACTTGGGAAAGAGAACCATACCCCTGGCACTGCTGCCCGTGATTACCCCAGCTACAAGACTCTAAATCAGGCAGAGATAAGAGAGAGGGGGTCCTGGTACCCCCTTTAATGAGAAGCCCAGAAGAAATAATGAGAGGACTGTGTGTCAGAGGTGCTTCAAAGACCTAATCAGGCAATTTAAATCACTCCCTGAGATGACAAATGAGGTTTTAACCCCTGTTGCAGCAATTGGACCCCTGGGTTTTTTTTGAATAGCAGAGCAAATATGTAAGAAGTAATGCGTGGGCCACAACTCAATTAAATGCCTGTCGTGAATTTTTGCCAGCAGCTCTAAATGTTGTTTGACGCACAGAGCTTTACATGTTGCTGTGAATACAAAGAGATGGAGAACAACACCATTCAACATGTCATTTGGCACCACCACGCTAGCATTTACATTAATGGGATTTATACTCTGATAAGTGATAATATATGTTTATACTGTATTTGTATTTCAATTAATATAATATTAGTATTTTGTATGTATGTACTATGTAATTATTTATTTACCTACCTACCTGTTAATGCTGAAACTATTATACATGCCTTTGTCACATCTCAACTAGATTACTGTATACTCACTTCTTTATGGCCTTTCAGCCAAAAATATCAAGCGATTACAATATTTTCAAAACTCTGCAGCCCGCTTGATCACTCACACAAGAAAGAATGGGCACATTACTCCAATCCTCTATCACCTTGACTGCTTCCGTTTCTTTGTGTATAAATTTTTAATCCTCACTTACAAAGCTCTCCACAACCTCTGTCCTATATATTTATCCGACTTACTGCAGCCTTATGCTCCTGTTCGCTCCTTACGATTTTCTAGTGTGGGATTGTTATAGTCACCCCTAAGTTTAGGCTGGTGGCTATGGGAGTCAGGTCTTTCTGTGTTGTGGCTCCCAGGTTGTACAATGCTCTTTCTCAAGACATCCAACAAGCATCCTCTCTTCTCTCCTTCAATAACCTCTTAAAATACACTTTTTCTCTGAATATTACTCTTTAGCTCTCGGCCTGTAAAACGCACCTTGTTATGTTTGTTATAATGTTTGCATTCCTCCTTGTCTTTATCTCTAACCTAACTTTGTAAGCGACCTCTGTATGCCATTTTCAGCCCTTGGTATGTGTATTGTGCTTTGATGTTTATTTGTTTCTGTTCCTTAAAACTATCTTTGTAACGCGGCCTTGGGTGCTGGAAAGGTGCTACATAAATAAAATACAATTATAATTATTATTATTATTATTACCTACCTACCCACCCATTTATTGTGGATCCAGGGTTTGAATTATTCCAGGTGAATCTTATTCATGCAAGAGTATTTAGAATTTTGATTCCCTCCAAAATGTTCAGAGAGACAGACCTGAGGTTTCTGAAGCTGTAAAAGTAAAAATCAGCACTTTTATTGAGAACATATAAAGGGATGTAGCTGTTAAAATAGCCTACAGCTGATTATACTTTTTGGTCAGTGAGAGGCTATAAAAATTATGTCTGTAGAGAGTTTTTTGTCTTCAATATGCTTATTTACGACTAGTTTTGTGAGTCTGGCACCAGATATCATTGTGAAACAGATAAAAGCCAAAGAACTGATTTAAAAGTATGAACATATGGCCTATACCTGAAAACATCAGGGGCATTGATGCACATCAAAGAGCAGACTGAAATAATGATTCTAATGGACCCTGAACTAGTGAATAGTTTTATGCTCATTATGTATTCTTCAATGCTATGTTTCATCTCTTGCACCGAGTCAGCTCTTTAAGTCTTCAGTCTCTCCTTCTTGCGTCATTCCTAATGCAGTTCATCATGCATGTCCTCATCATACACTACTGTTCAAATGTTCAAAGTCTGTAAGATTTTATAATGTATAACTTACAGGGCAAGTAAAAATCTGAACATGGTCTGACTGACTGGGCCAATAGAAAAAAAACTGAGCCAGGATATATTGAAGGTCATAGTTAAATGCAACATTTATTACAAAGGGGTTTATATGAAGATGAAGTTCACTTAAATTCATATTCATAAGAAGATGCCATTAAACAAATATTTAAATTATGTTGTTTCTACATTAATTTGGAGATTCAATGTGAAATTATTATGAGATAAAAAAATATATTAAAAAAAACAAGAAAAAATGTGTAATTAATTTGTTCTTTTTTTAATCAGTTGACATCACTAACATACACTATGTTGTCAAAAGTTTTGGGACGCCTGCCTTTACATGCACATGAACTTTAAATGTCATCCCATTCTTAATCTATAGGGTTTAATATGGAGTTGGCCCACCCTTTGCAGTTATAACAGCTTTAACTCTTCTGGGAAGGTTTTCCACAAGGTTTAGGAGTGTGTTCATGGGAATTTTTGACCATTTTTCTACAAGCACATTCATTTGTTCACACTTAAATTAAAATGCACATTTGGCATGCTGTCCGAGGGGAGGGCTTCGAGCTCGGAATTTGGACCGAACCCAGAGTACCCCCCATGTATGTAAGTGGTTAGGACTAAAAATGTGGAGAAGGGGTGGTGGAGGGATGCTGATAAACTGTCAACAAACAGTGCTAAGACTGCTGTGTATATATACCTCTTGTTGTTGATTCGCTGAATGCTCTCAACATGTGTCAATTATCTGAACGTGCTCCTCCCGAACCTCCCGAAATTTGTGAGAGGTCAAGTACTGACGTTGGATGAGAAGGCCTTGCTCGCAGTCTCTGCTCCAATTCATTCAGGCGTTCTGTCGGGTTGAGGTCAGGACTCTCTGTGCAGGACAGTCAAGTTCCTCCGCACCAAACTCGCTCATCCGTATCTTTATAGTCCTTATTGAGTTAATCTGAAGGCCACACAAAGTTTGGAGGTCTGTAGCTATTGACTCGGCAGAAAGTTGGCAACTTCTGTGCACTGTGTACCTCAGCATGCGCTGTCCCCGCTCTGTGATTTTACGTAGCCTACCACTTAGTGGCCAAGTTGCTGTTGTTTCCAACTGCTTCCACTTTGATATAATACCACTAAGAGTTGACAGAATATTTAGTATTGAGGAAATTTCATGAATGGACATATTGCACAGGTGGCAACCTATCACGCACACTTGAATTCACTGAGCTCCTGAGAGCGACCCATTCTTTCACAAATGTTTGTAGAAGCAGTCTGCATGCCTAGGGGCTTGATTTCATACACATTTGGCCATGGAAATGATTGGAACCCCTGAATTCAATTATTTGTAGGGGTGTCCCAATACTTTTGGCAGTATAGTATATATAGTTAGTGTAGTTTACTGTCCTTTCGGAAATCATTTTTGTATCATTTTTGTATACGACCAACATCAAACAACAACATCTCTCTGGCAACACCAAAAATCACTGCCATAGATGTAAAATGACAACGGTGTTATTACAAGAATTTATTTAAAAGAGCTATACTAGAGGATTAAAGATATTTGTGCACGAGCAGTTCATAAAAATGGTACGGACAATTTGGTCAGACCATATTTCCAAAAGTCCATTATATCCTTTTATAGAAAAACATTTATTTTTAAGAGTTAGAGTTCAAAAGGGTCTGCATGACAGGAATGACCCTCTTGTCAGGTTCAGCGAGGAGCAGCAGACCTTTACAGTCACTGGCATGAGGTTTGCCCTTGGCAGATGGCACTCTTTTCACTCTCATCCTGAGCTCAGCGTCATTCTTCAGTATACCAAATACCCGTCTTCATCAGGTCTCATATGTCATTCATTCTCCACTCACAGTACTGCACTCTGGCCAGAAAGTACAGGTTGTAAGTCACTAATCTGTCCAGATGATGATAGATTAGTGATTGGAGGACAACCGTGTCTTTTGACGGTCTCTAGAGACCAGGCTTGTTAAGGACATGTAGAGGACAGTCTGTTCCCCTCTGCTAGCACATCCATGGAGAATCTGAAATGGCAGCTGAGCTGATATGCATTTCTAATTTGATATTAAACAAATAATTATGCGTAGGAGAGTGAGGGTGCACTTTGACTTTCAGAAAACTCTCAAGCCTGGAGCTAATCAAGAGCGTGTGGGGGAAAAAAATAATCCAAGAGTAAGAAAGAAGCACGTGGGTTTGTCTGCCTCTAAAGACTTGAAAAAGAGGTCATTTCTTCCAACCTTACTATTCACTCTTCACAAATAATTAATTTCTGCACAATGATGCTATTGCTAACAACAAGGTAATTAAAAGTATTCTTAAAAATGAAACTAGAAACTATAACTTAATGAGTGAAGGTAGCTTCCTGTCTGTAAAGAGTGTTTCTGTTCTTGTCATGTTTGCGTTATTCAAAGCTCCTTGCCCCTGTGTTGCTATTTTAAGTGAATCCACTAATGACTATTATGAACTCCACAACTTTAACCGTTCCGTAAGTTTTGAGGTGATATTTCACAAGTGTCAGCCACATGAGTATAAGTATAAAAAATGATCTGTCCTATTGAACAAATCTTTTACGCGAACAAATCCTTTATGTTTACTTCTGTGAACTCATATGCTCTATTATCCACTTTATTGTGAGTACATGGTCCACAATAGTTCATTAGAAACATGTCTACCATCTTGGTCTCTTCTCTCCTCTGTACCCTTCCACCACTCATCCTTACTCCTCTTCTTCTTCCCGGCTATTGACCCTATCCGTTTCCTTGTTGTTCTTCCATTGTCAGAATTTGTAACACTGTGTTGTGTTTGTATATGTTTGTCAAATGAAGCTTTATGAGATGCACCTCTGAGCTCTTTTAGAGAACAGGTTAGTCATTGGTTAATCCAAACCCTTTACATTTCCCTTCATTAGCGAAATTCAAAATTCACCTCCGCAATTCATCAATTCAGGACACATTAAAGAAAAAAGAAAAGAAATGTATAGAAAATATGCTTGACAGTTTATGACAACTAGTTCAACCATTTTGCATTTAATGACTTAGGAACTAATGCCTAGATGTTTTGAGGAGTGAGACTATTAAACAGGGAACCAGTAATATATTTTGATCAACATGGCATTAGCAACTGATAATGTAGGAAACAGCAGACAATGTACATCATCAGTTACATGAATGTAGGCTACTAAAGCATTTACAATGTGTTAAAAAAAAATGAGGAATTGCTTTTACGATGTGCAAAAGTGACTATTGATGTGGAGGTTGAACAAGCAGCTTTGAGAAATGTACCAAAGTGACAGAAAAACTGTAAGTCTTGCCTTGGATAGGTGTGTTTATAAGCTTGTAAACTTGAAAGTGCACCACTGCCACCTACAGAGCACATGGCTCTTCCAGCAGCTGACAAGACAGACTCACTCCCTTTGGGCCTTATTAAAGCCTTATTTTCACCCATGAGAGGCAGATAAGCCCCAGTTCAGTTCCCCCATAATTATACTTTTGCTGATTTCTTCAAAAAGATAAAGACGGAGGCCGGAAAAAGGGCAGGAAACTTTCTCAGTGGTTTGCTTTATTGATTGAGATGTTGAAAGCTGATGGGCCATTTCAGTGGTCTGGGAGGTTCAAACGAGGGTATTATGTCATGCCTGTTAAATCTTTCTAATAAAATATTAATTAAAAGAGGGAGGTTCACAAGGTATTTTTCAGCGACCCTTCCGTTGCGAGAATGGACGAGCGAGTGGGAACGATCCGTCTCATTACCTTTTCTAGATGGACTATGACAGCAGTGATAAAGAGTTCACTTCACTCCATAATTAGAGCCACAGAAGCTAAAGCAATACTGCATTGATTTCAAGACGATGTGCGACATTGTGCTGGCGAATCACTTTGTGAAGCACGTAGAATGTGATTAAAGGACTGTGTTTTAAATGCCAGTTACCTGGTACATCCTTGCTGTTATCTCCATCCATTCCAGTAAAACCAAAAAAATACAGCCCATCTCTGTGTTACTTCAAATATCCTGCATAGGACTTCAGGCCATTTAAACACTATGAATCCTAATTAAAGCAGTAAGGCTGCTGCTCCAATGAGATTTACCTACCAGTTACCTTGTTTCATGACTCAGCGTATAGTGTACCTCAGAGTAAACTTTAGCTGCTTGTTAGCCCATGGTAGAAGCCAACCCTTCACTGGCTATTTAACTTGCATTATGTCCCTCTTCAACTATATGGGCTTGTTAGTGAAGAACTTTAATTGACTTTAATTTTACATAACAGTTTTGTCCACTCTTTCTCTTGTGCTTCTAATATTTTATACCAAGAGGGATAAATATAATGTAATCAGTGTGTATTTGAAACATGGACTAGAGATGAATGGCTAAAGCCACGGGCATCCGGCACCCTCATTTTTGAACCAGTCCTGAAAAGAATAAAAACACATTTAATCCGCGTAGTAATGTATTTCTTGAGTGTCACATGATGTTCTGGTTCTGTTTAGCAATTCCAACCTAAAATAAATATTTTATTTGAATAAACCAACCAAAATTGCTTCTGAACTTAACAGCTAGCGATCAACATATACTTCCATTATATGGCAAACAGCAACTCAAAGGTCATGGAAGTTGGCTATTAAAGATTCAGTTTCGGAATCATATTTCACAATATTACTGTTTCTACTGTATTTTGATTGAATAAATGCAGTCTTAGTGACCATAAGAGGCTTACACACAAAAAAAATCCCCAAACAGTAGTGTGGTTGTGTATAATTTGATTAGTTTTAAGAAAGATTATTTAAATTTTAATAATTACAATTATTTTTGAATAATTTAATTTAAAATCAACAAAATTGTTTATTCATTATATTATATTCAAATAATATTATATTCAAAATCCTTTTTTTTTTTTTTTCTCAGAAATCTAGACATCTACATGATAGTCTGTGTTACTGGTGTTCAGACTCAACACCGGTTACATCACTTGCCCACTGTGGCACCGTCACCACCGTCGTTTAGATTTTTTTTATAGTAATAAATAAAAAGTAGTAAATAAATAATTTAGTTCAGTTAGAGAACAGACGATACAAATAAACACTGAATGTGTCTGCTTAATAAAGCATGATCCGAACGAGTGTCACAGCACAAAGTCAGCAGGAGTCAGATTTCATTTATAGCCAGGAGCTGACAGAGATGACGGACGGAAAATTTGGTTTCAAAGCGAAATGTGAAAGCGCCTATTTAAGGGAGTTTGTCATTGTACTGTGTTGTTGTCTTGTTTTTCATTAAGAATAATAAATTAACTAATGAACCCACAATTCAAGTTACCCAGCCGAATTGGAGCTAATTCAAAACAAGCCACTCCCCTCCGAGCCTCGATTGCCCCCCAGGTTGCTGGTCCCAGTATAGGTCATAACCTATACCCTACGTGTTTTCTAATGGATGCGAGACAAACTAAACAATCAAATTACACTTCAAATAATTTTTTCTTAACGTTGGTTTCTGTCATTGTAGGCAGTTCTTATCACGGTGATTTCATTTCAAGTGTTCGTTTTTTAAATAAGTTTAGTTTTAGTTAGTTATTTGATGCTATAAAAACGGGGGGTGTGACGTAATGATTGACAGCTGAGATTGACAGCTTCTCTAAGTGAAGTGTTTACTGAGGCACTAACGTACTTTTTTTCGGGATTTTCCCTTGGAGCTTTAGCTTTAATTTCTACATTTCCATAACTTTATTTCACACCAACATAATGAATTGTTCTGCATCTGCGAGAGTTAAGACGGGCTTTTGATATTGCACCTCTACTTCCTGATCTCTACTGCGTAGATTTCCAAATTCAGACCTCCAGAGGCTTTAATAACTTCAGTGGAAGAGAATGAAGTTGCGTCGTCCAAGTTTTTTTCCAGTCTATGATTCAAAACCGAAACTAAAATGTGCATGGCCGCAGAGAGCACACATTCACGACCAAACTGTCATTCAGGGTGTGAGTGCACTGGCACGTTCTCAGTTCATTGCTATATGGAAGCTTAACTTTCATAGGAATTCATTGAAACCCCTCGCCTTGCTCCGTTCCATTATGAATGCCCAAGCGGCCGTGTGCATGTTACTTTCGGTTAGATAGAATTAGTGTTTTAAAAGCTGATACCGGTATTACCGGTGTTGTCACGTCGATTAACACTAGAACCGCCAAAATTTACCCGTGGCTGTTTTTTCAAATAACAGGTTTTTAATAGAATATCCAAGTCTCCTAGTCATTGACTTTTACTAAAATTGTGTTATTTACAATCCCCTGTTATTAAAAATTGTTTAGATAAAACCAGATTTAAAAACTGGGCATTTATACCTATAAGAGCCAGCGTGTCAAATTTGCCCCTATATAATTCCTTTAGTTTCTCGCTGTGTGCATCGGCTTACTGAAAACGGTCACACAACATACATCCAAACAAAGATGTTTTAGCCTGTTTATAAATGTTTAAACTTTGGATTAATTACACATTTTTGTTTTGCAATTTTATCGTGTATTGTTTGCTACTCTGTTGCTATTTATTCAAGTCTGCCCGTTTCCTGAAAAACAATATTTCTGATCTACGATGTAATGAATAAAAATGAATGTTGTTCTCTTATTCAAATTATAAATGATATAACTAAACAAATCAATAATTAATTAGGTATACTGTCTGCTTGAATTTGTCATTACACATGTAGCTACATCGTAGGCTGTCATTCTTTGTCATACATCCTTTGCAGTGCGGTGGATTATCATTGTTCTTTATTGTCTATTTAGGTTATTTTAGTAATTTAACCACCCAAATATGCATTTATTTCCTAATTCTCGTTGCCATTACAGGCTGATTTAGCCTATATTCACCAAAAACTGATTAGTGTAGCTTGATTAAAATAGCATAAAACAATAGGACAGGCACATAATTGACGACTAAAAATAATCATTTCATGACTCTTTACATTACTTTGTGAAGATTGTGGCATAATACAGTGACATATTACGTTTTTTAGTCCATTAAAACAGTAAAAATCTCCATGGGTAAATTTTACCCCTGGCGGTTCAAGTGTTAACCGTCACATTCCTATACAGGGGTGCAAAAAAATACCCCAAAAAACAATATTAAAAGACCAGAAAAATGCTGCAATCAAACCTAACAGCAACCCAATCCACCAGTATTCATACTGCATCCCCTGTATCTAAAAATAATGATCCTAATGTCTCCTTAGGCTACTGATGCAGTTGCATGCAATTGGCATCTCATCAAAGTCATTGTCATAAGGCAGGACACGTCCAGGACAATTCAAGAGTCTCATCAGTTTCTTTATGGATTCCTCATGGATACACACTCCTATGATACTATTGGTCATAGCATCATATCTAATGATTTAAAAATAAAAATAAAAAAAATTAGGCAGATGACCAAACAAACATTTAAAGGTTACAATGTAAGGTTATTAGCTGCTAAGCCCTTTTTGCAAATAATACAAATGTTTAGTTTAGCATTTGTGTAAGGTATTTCAGCAGGAAACACAAAGCCCACTCATTCACATGTGATAAACAGAGCATGGCTCATAGCATCACCTTTCCCGTTTAGATCCCTTAAAGAGCCAAGTGACTACATCACCTGATTGTGATGTCATGTCTCATCCCATCTGTACATATCTCCTTCACATGCATGCAATCAGAAGTTCCTTGGAGACATCTAAGGTAGTTGGCAAAGAGCCACAACAACACCAGCACCTGAAATAACCATTACATTTTCATGAGATACAAATGTTTTCCTCTGTGTGCTAAGCTTGCTGCATTACCTCCTGCAGAAACAGACACAATTGTGCAGTGCACCAGAGAGTTCACCCCTTCCATAACCTCTCTCGTGTGGTAATGTATTTGTTTGTTGGCGCAGAAGAGAAAATGTGGAAGTCTGAAAATACTGAATTGCATGCTGCAGTATGTGTACCTAAGCAAAAAAAAACATTACAAGAAAATTACAAGAATGTTGTGTCTGCATTATTTCAATTATTATTATTATTATTATTATTATTATTATTATTATTATTATATCATCATCATTAGTATTATAACTGATATTTCAACTGGAGTGAGCCAAGACTGCTATGATTCCCCTTCAAAAAAAGGAAAAGTGCACACCAGCCCATGTCAAGCTCATTTGTCTTGTTGATGTCAAATAAAAATTCTGACTCTAAGACCCCAAATGACATCCAACCCTGTGTGCGGAGGACAAGTTGTTTTTGAGTGATATAACAGTGAATTGGTCAGCCATGATGGCATCTGTAACCAGTCAGGGTTCTGGAAAACACAATTGAAAGACACTAATGTGACTTGACTATGAAGGAAGAAACCTGAAGTGCTGCTGGGACTTCAATAAACTCCAGCACACGTGCACTCAATTTTTGATAATTATATTTTAAAATATATTACACTTTTTTAAAAGATAATACAATTATTTTTGTATGTGTGTGTATATTGTATATATATATTCTAAGTTATTGTTTCAGATACTGTACACTGAAAATGTTATGAATCAAAATATCAACTGAACCATCAGAAATCCAAGCCATGCAGCTTCCACATTTCTTACTATTTGTGCAATAAAAGACTACCCTTGTCATTACAAACAAGCAATAGGTGTTTTTTTGACCTTAGAAAACGCCTCCTCTTTTGACAATAGCAGCTCTCTTTGGATCTATGTTAATGATTATCTAAGATGTAAATGATAACATCTTAGGGGAGAATTTCTGTGTTTTCATTTTACACTGACGGACCCTCTAGTATTGTAATCATACATAATGATACAAGAAACGCTGAGACAGAAGAAGTACAGCGTATGAAAATTGCTTTGAGAAGATCCTACTTTCTCTTAATACCCTATGAGAACAAATATATTTATGCTCTTCTCTCAAGGGAAATAAGAGGGCTTTAATGAATCCTATAATGTCTGATGTGGGATGGATGCATGCTGCTAATAAAGTCTTAATCCTTATAAAGTGCTAAACCTTCTCCCATAGACATGCACAATGTCTTTTATTGTGGTGTCTTATCTGTTGCGATGTTCTCATAATGAATCACTCTTTGTAATGAAATGTTTGATTTATCATTGTGTAAAAAAGCAGTCTGACAAATGTCCAAGCTAAACAAACAAATGCTTGTCAAAAGTCAACACAGATTAATCAATAATCTAATGTTCCCAGTTGTTACGTTCTATTTCTGTTTTGGTTTTATTCTGTGCCATTTTGCCCATCCGGTTTGCCTAAGTTCTGTTTGCTAGTCAGTTTCCATGCTCAAAGATTATATTACTCACCTGTTCTTAGTTCTCTTATACTCAATCTGTGTGTATTTAATGCCTTGGTTTGCTCCGTTCATTGTTCAGTCTTGTTTATGTTTGTGTGGTAGCGTTCGATTCTGTGGTAGCGTTCGAGTTTGATTCCTGTAGTCTCCATCTTCCCCACTAAAAACTTTGTTATTGAATTTCCTGCGCCATGCGATCACTACAGCCACATTCTGTTACTGAGACTGAGCCCTATAAAGGATTTAAAATATGGACTTACTTGCCATCCAGTTGCTTTGCCTCGAGCAGGACCATTATTACCTTGAGGAACACACAAGAGATTTTCTCGATTTTGCATGCCTGACCCACATCCCCGACCACTCACACACATGTAGAGTGGTGCAAGGCACACCTGCCCGTGTAAGGTCTTTGAGGGAGTTTTGCACAGTACGTGAAGTGAGTGCTAGTGCAGTGCGATTCACCATCTGCTCCGCTGAGAAGTACATCATCACCTGGCCCCACTCCGGTCCCAGAGCCCAGCCAGCCGCCTCTCACACACTGCATGGATGAAAAGCCTGAGACCACCACAGATACGGAGCCTGGAGCGATGTAATTGTAATTAAAATTGTAATTTTAATATAAATTATTTTATTTATATATATATATATATATATATATATATATATATATATATATATAGTGCTGTCAAAACTAGCTAATACATTTTTCCAGTTTAACACATTAAAAATATTTAACACAATTAACTATCTGTTTTTTCTATCATCCTTGGGCTCGTGTTACATTATGATCACGCTCTTATTCATGCAAAGGCTTTAAAACCATTCCAGTGCAACAAGACAAAAGATAACACACTGTCTGTGAATGAGACTGAATAACACCACCAAACTGAGTTATTTAGAGAAACTGCTTGACATCAACGACATCAACAACATCGACCCGTATGACCTGCAACTAGAATGAACGAAAAAGTCAGTGCCTACACAATGCAATAGTTCAAAAGTTAAGTCATTAGAAGCTTATGAACAATTCTGCTGCGGCTGGGTGCAAGACTTACAAACACACTTGCCAAGGTAAGGTTGCACTCTGCTTTTATTAATGTTTTTATAGTTCTAATGCTTATTATTGATTTTTTCTTATTGTATAATATAATTGTAATAAGTTCATTGTAAAATTTAAATTATTTTCACCTAGTAATAGACTGGTTAGTGTGTTTGGTGATGGGAGCTTCTAGATTAAATGTAGGGGAGAGCGGGGCACAACCTAACGCTTTTTGACGCAGTTTGTGTAAATCCACTGGGGGTTCAGAGTATTTATTTTGTCCCACATTAATTGCACACTTGTCTAGTACAATTATGTGGTTTTGTTTCAGTAATACAGTGTATACTTTTTTCTTGATTTACCCCGAAAGAATGGAAGTGAAATGTGACAACATGCCCCTTAGGTGGGGTACATTGTAACATGTGAGAGGGCACATTGTAACATGACCAGATGACAGCTTAAAATGTAATCTGATATAATAAAAAAAAACATCCAAAACAAACTAAAATATTTTGTCAATAAAATACAATGATTAACTTTTTGAAATAAAATAATGGCATTTTTTTATCATTAAAAATACACACATTTTTGATTTTGACAACAAATACATTGCTAAATACAGCTATACAGCATAGTTAAAAACATAATAATAATGATTCATTTCTGAACATTGACACAGTTATTATTCACCCTTTTCTAATGGTTTCTCAAAAGAATTAATAAAAGTATAGAATATAATAGTGTAGTTCTAATAGGGGCTCATTGTAACGCAGTGTCACAACACACCCCGTCTGCACAACTGGGATTTAAACCACGGCTCGTGTCTTCTGCTGTTAGATCAGCTTAAAGAACGATCTCAACTGTTAAATAACAGATATAAGATTAACAATAATATCAGATTTGTCTTATTTTAAATAAACACAAAAAAACAGAGATGAAAAATAAACTTGAGTAAGAAATTGACTTTTGCTATGGTAAAATAAATGTTCAGTGATATCTTCAAAAGATTTTTTAATGTTGGCGCTTTTTTCCTTATCTATACAGTTTTTATATGGCAACTTGTAAATACACAAAGTTTCGTCATCTGGCATGTGTGGAAAGTGTTAAACCATGTGTGTTGCAATTAACCCTGTGTTAGGTTGTGCCCCGCGCTCCCCTACTTTTGTTTTGTAACATTAAAAACACAGATGTTTTTAAATCGTAATTAATTACAAATGGTTATATATATATATATATATATATATATATATATATATATATATATATATATATATATATATATATATATATATATATATATATATATATATATATATATAATTACCATGCATCAAGGTGAGAACACTGTTTCGCAGCAAATTTCCCAGTGTTAAATTAACACTGCTCAGAGTTTATATAATCCAAACCCAGAGTGTTATAAGTAACACTGAATCAGTGTTGAAGTTGATTAGGTAATTAAGTAATTAATTGAGTGATTGAGCATTAATGATGAACACCTGATGATAATGTGCAGAATCACTGAAGGAAAGGGAAACACAAGAACTACAACTGACTTCAGCACACTTCACACCGCAAGCGTGTGCACCGCGTGAGCAGTGCGTCAGCAAAACTGCACCATCACTGCAGCCACTTGAGAGTATTCACACTAATGTTGTTCACAACATTAATGATCAATTAATCATCACTCAATTAATCTCTTAATTACCTAAATAACTTCAACACTGCTTCAGTGTGGATTATGTAAACACTGAGCAGTGTTAATTTAACACTGGGAAATTTGCTGTGTGTTGTCCTTGATTATTTGACCTCAGAGGAGCAGCAATTGACTATAAACTTGAGGTCAAAACTTTAAGCTTTTATATTTTGCATCAAAGTCTGGCTCAAAAAGAACTGAGAGTTCTTTGACCCACTTTGCTTTTGTTTAAAATACGTTTCATTAGTACTGGAATCACCAAGGGAAAACATTGCCTCTCTCAAAAAGTGCACTCAAGACACGATTCCTGCATCTTAATAACCTCCAACTTTAATTTTGGGACCTTGTTATCCAACCAACAATTCAGTTGTGAATATGAAAATCACTCAGCATGGCAATGTCTCTCTCACTGTGTAGTTATCAGAGCACTCTTTTGAGCCTTCAAGCTCTGCTGGTCTTCCTGCGAGTGATGGCCCTAGTCCATTAATTACCTCCACACATAATTGGTGGTTCCAACACTCTTGCTGGCATGCAAAAATGTCTTCTTGCTTGGGTAATTTCTGCTGACTAATGGATACATACATTATTAACAATTCACTCAGCTGACCGATCCAGTGCCCTCCGATTGGCCCTTGCCGTGGACTCACTTTAGACATAATTCATTTTAAATTAAAGCAACTTTGTCCAACACATAATGACATGAAAACTTAAGCGAGACATCCGATCATCCTCCTAAAAAAGTAGTGCAATCACATCACAATTTTGGGTGCTTGTGAAGGCTTGTCTCAACAGATAAAATTAGGCTATAAGGTCCAACATGAGTAATACTTATAGCTGTTGCCACTGGATTTTCAGCACCGCTCAGTAATATCAAAACATTCACTTACACACTGTAAAACCACAACAGCCAACGTCATCTTGAAATTGTTTTCTGAAAGTCTTGACTAAGTTAAGTGCATGAAATCCTTCCTTAGCCTCTCATTATTCAGGACATATAAGGCATAAGGTTAGGCTACGTTTCAGGCGATTACAAGCATGAAGACAAGTCTACGGCTACATTGTTTGGCTATCCGATGGATGTTAAGCTTGAGCAATTCCTCTGATCCAAACCCTGCTTTGACACATTGACTTATGTGATTAACATGCATCCTCCTCTCCTACATCAAATATAGCAAACCAATTCATGATTTCCCAAACAGTTTTTTGCGATTTAACCTACTGTTGTGATGCGGTTCTTTCTGCTGATTGGATTTTCCATCGTGTCGTCAAAAGTAACTGTTGTTCCGGCTGACAATTTCAATTGGTCTACAGTTAGTTGTAGACTTTTAAAGTTACCATCGTTCTATGTAATGTTTGCATGGAAAAGTCAGGCGAATGCAGGCTATTTGAACTGTCTGATAGTTAAATGAAAATATGAACATATATATTTTTACTTTGAACTTTGATTCAATTTTAATGAATCATTCAAAAAGCTTTTGTGAACCTAAACTGATTCACTGATTATGATATTTTTAACAGTCACACACACACACACACACACACACACACTAAGTCTCGGAACATAGCAGGTCCCCAGATGACAAAAATTGCCATTCTATAAATAATTTAAATTGAGTATGTATTGTGCTCTCAGCTACAGCTAATAAAAATGCCCTCAAAACAGCAAAAGAAACTAATAAAACCACAATTTCTCTTCAATAAAAGCTTATTAATAATAGACTTTCGGTTTTATCTAAATTCCCAACATGGGAGGTAATGCATTTTTAAAACAATTAGATGAGCTGCAAACCAATGAATCAATAATTTAGACATTTCATAAGGCAAGCATCCCCTCTCATTGGCTAAGACAAGCCTTAACAGAGTTTTCCATTAGAGAGGACATGCACTCTATAGAAGATATAGTGGACCCTTTGGTCACAGCATTTTTAAAGGGCTATGTGCCAATTGGGTTATACAGCATACAACTACAATCTAATCTTGTACTTTAATTTTTCAGTAATGCAGTTGTATATATTTTATTTTATACGCAACCCAACTTAAAGAGTTGGATAATGTGTTTTATTATATAATCAAATATAATATCTTTCAAACCTAATCCTCCAATACTGGGTCATCAAAATGGAATGATTGTGACACCATAGGTTAACACATGTAAGCAAATGAATAAGAAGTGAATTTATGAATTCTCTGTACAGTCAGTCTGTTGCCTGATTGTATTCGGTCACCGAACAAGCTGTCATGTAACATAACTCATCTGGAATGTTCCATTAGTCTGATGCATGCAGGGACTTTTCACATAACATCTCAAAAGAGGCCAACAATGTGATAGGAACTATATAGACCCAGAAATAAAATAATTTTAAAAAGTTCTACAATGTTTCATGCCTTGTGCATCACTTTATGCTCATAGATCAGCTCAGAGGGCAGCATCCATAATTTAAGGTCTGCAGCCAAGGAAGTTCAGGATGGGAAAGTGATGTTGCATTTTTCATTAAATTCAGAGAGACAGTGAAAGAAAATAGAAGACTTGTCAAAGCCTGATGGAAATGGGGATTAATGCAGAAAAGCATGTGCTATGGTCCCCAGCGCCTATACCTTCAGGGCTCCTCTGCTTCTGTGACTGTACCCTCCTTTGTTGAGCAGTGCACATAATGAATGATTCAAATGGAATTAGGAATATATCAAAGCCTTGCCTAATGCCAGCTTTTGAGTCAGATTGTGTTTGTTTCTGATTTTAGAAGGTATTTGTTGCATTGACTATTGCAGCAGCATATTATTAATTTCTTTATTCGCCTACTGCTTTGTTTTCATATCCCTTTATTTTTGGGTCCGAGCAATAAAGCTGCTGGAGCTCTATTGCTTTTGGTGGGAGGTTATGTTTCTTTTCTCTTTTTTTATTCTTCTTTATTAAACAGCTACGTATAACTCTGTCCCTTTATGCTGAAAAGTCACCATATTATGCATGTAGATAATAATGATAATAATAATATTAATAATATCAAAACTGAGGTGCACATTTTAAATAAAAAGTAATCTGCTTCTGACAATGTGTTAAGATCATTTGCATTTGTGGCAACATCTTCATAACATCTTAAACTGGATATGACATTAGGACAGTTCAAAATGAGCTGATATCAATGTACAGAGGCAGTTATTGATTTTGAATGTACTTTCATTCCTCAAGATAGTGATCATAATCATATGAGCAACCACTTGTTCATTCACATGCATAACATGGCCAAAATAGAGTTTCATGAACATCTCATAAACGTCATGTACACAGGGCTTGATATATCTGACCTCACCATATGGCCACAGGTCATTGTCACAATCTGGATCTATGAGCTGTGAAATGGGTAAATTAAATGCGGCCTGTTGACCAGTATTACTTTCTTGTCAGGCTCAGTTTATGGGTTTCATAAATTGTTCATGGTCGGTGCCTGATACACACTGAATTCACTCCTACATCACTGCTATAGAACAAGAGATTGCCAATGTAATTCACTACAGAATGTTATATTTCATTTACACCTGCTCAGATGGAGATTAGACCACAATTCAAGAGTGTGTTGGGAAAAGCATTAGATAGAAAAAAAATCTAAAGAATAAAGGTCAAAAGGCAACCAGGTAATATATATTAGTACCTCCTTGAGGTACAACAGATGATTCTATATCATATCTATACATCTATGTATGTAAACTTTAACTTGTTGGGGTGACCAGGAGTGCAAAAATGGACTATGCAAAATACATAGCCTACAGGGCATATGAGTCAATGACCAACTGCATAAAATACCAGACCGGGGCTCAGAGTCAAATCATGCATATCCCCTCAAAAGTGCTTGTTGATTCCCTAAGCCTATGGTATCCCAGGAAGTGGAGAAATAGGCTACTGTGATAAAAATCACCAGTGCTAATGCATTTAACCCCAGGTTGCTCCAAGGGGGTAGGCAGTAACCACAATTATTGAGACACAATGGATAAAAAGCATCTGTTAAATGACAATTAACATTTGCTAACATCTGCCATTTGCCCACAAAGCTGCTGATTACCCTTGAATCAGATCAACTGTTGGGCAGACAGTCATAATGGTGCTAAATAACTAGTTATTAGAATATATGCTATAGTATTAGCATTGGTGTAATTTTTGGTGACTATAGCCAAACTATCAGTTTTATATGTCATATATGCTTAAAAAAAGTGTTATGATTGATGAAAATTAATCACCAGCACATGGACATGTGAACCATATTGCTTGTTTCCCACAAGTACACAATTTCCATTTCCCAGTAGCACTTTCAGATAATTCATCCTTACTATGAAGCCTGTGTGAGACTATATGCTTGATGTTGCTGCTATTTGCTATTATTTCCCCTTAATAGCCATTTAAATGAACACACGTTGTGTCTACATTTATCTCCTTGCCAATTAGAGCCTGCTGAAAATAACCTTCTATGTGCTTGATTGGAATTTTACCCTTTTCCAATTTCTGCCATTGGTCACACAGCTGTGCTAACAGCGCCATCCAGTGTTGTTTTTTGCAGTCAATAGCCTGAAACTCCCCTGTGCAGTCATGACGTCATATACAGCGTCTCTCAAACACAAACTGTCAAGCAGCCATACAGAAGGGACACCGCTTAAATTGGTTGATATAGTGACCTTCCCTTCACCCAAACCATCTGACACCAATTCATCTTCGTTTCATCAGGTCGCTTGGAAATCTAATGAAGAAAATGTCCTGTGCAGTGTCATTCAAACGGCATTCAAAATACTTTCATGTAAATTATTGTTTTAATTTAAATTATTAACAGCTTCTTGAGCTGTTAACTTCGACAGAAGTCAAATGACACTAATATTTAAGCATTTGAGTGATTCTTTAATTGGAGATAGATTTTGCATTTCAAAAAGTTAAGGAAAAAAACAGTTCACTGCAGAAATACTTTCCAGTATCTTATTGAAAATATATTCAATTTTAATAAATCAGTTATTGCCAAACAAAGGTTACTTCCTTTTTACTTTTAAATGGGGGTGTTACAGTTAAAATTATGTTACAGACAAATTAGTGTAGACTTAACATTGGTAATAGTGTTTGACTGTAAAAGAATTGACTTTTTAAACGTTTTAGCTAAAAAAATCCACTCGCTAGCATACATGGCACTAATGAACTATGGCACTAATGAAATCATGAATAAAAGACTTTTAAACAACCAACTGTGTGATTAGTGGTAGTTTTCCTTTTGATATTGTGGCTAGTAGGGTGTTACATATGACACTGAAGCTTCATGAAGCTCAGTTTCACATATTGTTTTCAGAGAAACAAGTGAAAAACGAAAAAGAAGCCTCACATTCTTTACATTCACGTGAATGCTTCACTTTGCGTGTCGGGAATTGGGATGTTCGAACCCAGATTACTACTCCACGGGTTTATGGAAGTCCATTTACTAACATTTTGTATATACAGGTGCTGGTCATATAATTAGAATATCATCAAAAAGTTGATTTATTTCTCTAATTCCATGCAAAAACTTGTATATCATTTTCATAATCATTATACACACTTTCAAATGTTTATTTATTTTATTTTGATGATTATAACTGACAACTAAGGAAAATCCCAAATTCAGTATCTCAGAAAATTAGAATATTGTGAAAAGGTTCAATATTGAAGACACCTGGTGCCACACTCTAATCAGCTAATTAACTCAAAACACCTGCAAAAGCCTTTAAATGGTCTCTCAGTCTAGTTCTGTAGGCAACACAATCATGGGGAAGACTGTTGACTTGAAAGTTGTCCAAAAGACCATTGACACCTTGCACAAGGAGGGCAAGACACAAAAGGTCATTGCAAAAGAGGCTGGCTGTTCACAGAGCTCTGTGTCCAAGCACATTAATAGAGAGGCGAAGGGAAGGAAAATTTGTGGTAGAAAAAGTGTACAAGCAATAGGGATAACCGCACCTTGGAGAGGATTGTGAAACAAAACCCATTCAAAAATGTGGTGGAGATTCACAAAGAGTGGACTCCAGCTGGAGTCAGTGCTTCAAGAACACGCACAGACGTATACAAGACATGGGTTTCAGCTGTTGCATTCCTTGTGTCAAGCCACTCTTGAACAACAGACAGCGTCAGAATCCTCTTTATCCCTCTCCTGGGATAAAGACAAAAAGGACTCGACTGCTGCTGAGTGGTCCAAAGTTATGTTCTCTGATTAAAGTAAATTTTACATTTCCTTTGGAAATCAGAGGCCCACAATGTAAAGTTTCCACAGTCAGTGATGGTTTGGGGTGCCATGTCATCTGCTGGTGTTGGTCCACTGTGTTTTCTGAGGTCCAAGGTCAACGTGGCCGTATACCAGGAAATTTTAGAGCACTTCATGCTTCCTGCTGCTGACCAACTTTATGGAGATGCAGATTTCATCGTCCAACAGGACTTGGCACTTGCACACAGTGCCAAAGCAACCAGTACCTGGTTTAAGGACCATGGTATCTCTGTTCTTAATTGGACAGCAAACTCGCCTGACCTTTTCATGTGGCCAAGATTTCTAAAAATCCGTTCTTTGTATTGGTCTTAAGTAATATTCTAATTTTCTGAGATACTGAATTTGGGATTTTTCTTAGTTCAATTCAATTCAATTCAAATATATTTGTATAGCGCTTTTCACAATACACATTGTTTCAAAGCAGCTTTACAGAAAGTGCATTTTATAAATGTACATTGAAAAATGTTAGAAAAAGTTAATCAATCATGTATTATTTTAGGCCGCTATAACAGCGCTGGCGTTGAGTCGTCTCTTCACAGGCGTCGAGTCGTCTCATCACAGGTGTTGGGGCATCTGAAGTCTCCATGAGAGGCTGGATACAAACTGGAGCTGACCAACTATTTACCTCGGGACTAGTGTCCCGAGATAATAACAGAATAACAGAAAAGCAGATGGGAAATAATTAGCATAGCTGCTGTTCAGAATACTAATGCTTTTGATCCGATTTAACTGTAGTATAAAAGGTAATTATAATGTGAATGCTTGGCTAAAGAGATGCGTCTTTAATCTAGTTTTAAACTGGGACAGCGAGTCTGAACCTCGAACAATATCAGGAAGACTATTCCAGAGTTTAGGAGCTAAATGTGAAAATGCCCTCCCTCCTTTAGTGGACTTAGATATCCTGGGAATGACCAGAAGCCTCGAGTTTAGTGATCTTAAAGAGCGCGATGGATTGTAGGCGATAGAAGATCCGTTAAATACACTGGAGCTAAACCATTTAGGGCTTTATAGGTCAGTAGCAATACTTTGTAATTGATACGGAACTTAATAGGTAACCAGTGTAGAGATGATAAAATTGGTGTTATATGATCATATTTTCTTGACCTAGTAAGAACTCTAGCAGCTGCGTTTTGGACTAACTGTAGCTTGTTTATTGAGGATGCAGGACAACCAGCTAATAAAGCATTACAGTAATCTAGTCTTGAGGTCATGAATGCATGAACTAACTTTTCTGCATCAGAAATAGATAGCATGTTACGTAGCTTAGCAATGTTTCTAAGGTGGAAAAATGCTGTTCTTGTAACATATGAAATATGATTTTGAAAGACAAGTTGCGGTCTAATATAACACCCAGGTCTTTTACTGTAGTGGATAAAGTGACAGGACGTCCTTCCAAGTTAAAGTTGTATTGTGAGAGGTTTTGTGGGCCGTTTTTGGACCAATAAGTAATACCTCTGTTTTATCTGAATTTAATAGCAGAAAATTACACGTCATCCAGTATTTAATATCTTCAACACACGCTGTCAGTTTAGATAATTTAGCGTTTTCATCTGGTCGTGATGAAATATATAATTGAGTGTCATCAGCATAACAGTGGAAATTAATTCCATGTTTTCTTATAATATTACCAAGTGGCAGCATATATATTGAGAATAGCAGAGGGCCTAACACAGATCCTTGCGGCACCCCATAGTCTACTGACGTTATCTTTGATTTTTCCCCATTTAGACAGACAAAATGGTAGCGGTCTGATAAGTACGATCTAAACCAGTTTAATGCCTTTCCCTGAACACCAGTGTAATTTTGAAGTCGATCTAAGAGTATTTTATGATCTATAGTATCGAACGCAGCACTAAGATCGAGTAGAACTAGTATTGAGATACAGCCTTGGTCAGAAGCTAGAAGTAAATCATTTGTGATTTTAACGAGCGCAGTTTCTGTGCTATGGTGTGGTCTGAATCCAGTTGAAATTTTTCATAGATATCATTTTCTTGCAAGAAAGAGCACAATTGAGCAGACACAACTTTTTCTAGTATTTTAGACATAAATGGAAGATTTGAAATGGGTCTGTAATTTGCTAGGTTATTATGATCTAATTGTGGCTTCTTAATGAGAGGTTTTATGACTGCCAACTTGAATATTCTTGGAACATGACCTAAAGATAAAGACGAATTAATAATATTGAGAAGAGGCTCTTCCACTACAGGTAACAGCTCTTTCAGTAGTTTAGTGGGTATTGGATCTAATAAACATGTTGTTGGTTTAGATGCAATGATAAGTTTATTTAGCTCTTCCTGTCCTATAGTTGTAAAGCGGTCTAGTAGTTCTTGAGGGGCGATAATTGAGGTTGAATCATAAGACATCATTAAAGGTTGTACATTTACAATTCTGTTTCTGATGCTTTCTATTTTCTCAGTGAAGAAATTCATAAAATCATTACTACTGAACTGTAATGGAATATTTTGCTCAGGCGATGCTTGTTTATTTGTTAATCTAGCCACGGTGTTAAATAAAAACCTTGGATTATTTTGGTTATTTTCTATTAGTTTGCGGAGATGCTCAGCCCTGGCTGCTTTTAGGGCCTTTTATAACGTGACATACTATCTTTCCACGCGATTCTAAAGACCTCTAAATTAGTTTGTTTCCATTTACGCTCTAAGTTACGAGTTTCTCTCTTGATAACATGTGTAGCACTGTTGTACCATGGTGCTTTAGTTTTCTCTCTAACCTTTTTTAATCTAATTGGTGCAACATTTTCTAATGTACTAGAGAAAATGGTGCTCATACTGCTAGTCATTTCCTCTAGTTCATCTGTTAGTTTGGGTTCACTGAGCAGCTGAGACAGATCAGGTAAGCTATTTGAGAATCTATCTATAGTGGTTGGAAGGATCGTTCTGCCTGGTCGATAACGTGGCGCAACATGACACATTTCAGCAGTACGCAGTATGCAAGTTACCATGTAATGGTCAGTGACATCATCACTTTGTGGTATAATATCTATATCGGTTGGGTTGGTTCCATGTGATATAATTAAATCTAGTGTGTGATTAAGACGATGAGTCGGACCAGTGACGTTTTGCTTGACCCCAAAGGAGTTTAATAGATCTGTAAACGCAGCCCCTAACGCATCATTTGTGTTATCTCGTGTATGTTAAAATCTCCAACAATTAATGCTTTATCGACATTGACCAATAGATCTGAGAGAAAGTCTGCAAACTCTTTTAGGAAATCAGCATAGGGCCCTGGAGGTCTATATACAGTAGCCAAGGCTAGAGATAAAACGGTTTTCTTTCTTACATCTAAGAGCGTAACATTTAGCACTAGTACTTCAAACGAATTAAACCTGTGACCTGTTTTCTGAGTAACATTTAGAATATCTCTATAGATTATTGCAACACCGCCGCCACGACCAATCAGGCGGGCTCATGCTTATAACAGTATCCTGGTGGAGTAGACTCATTTAGACCGAAATAATCATTTGGCTTAAGCCAGGTTTCAGTAAGGCAAAGTACATCGAAACTATTATCTGTGACCATTTCATTTACAATAACCGCCTTAGGTGTGAGCGATCTAATGTTTAGAAGACCTAGTTTTAGAAATTGTTTTCGTTCACTAATATTGAGATTTTCTGGTTTAATCACAATTAGATTTTTCCTAGATCTTACAGTAGATTTAAAGTTTGACCTCACTAAACGAGGAATAGACACAGTTTCTATATAATGTTCTACATTGGTACTTATGTCAAATAAGTTAGGACAGCAAAGACTGTGATTTGAACTTTGACTTACTAGTCATATGGTGGTGTGTAACGCCCTGGAGATGTTGTCCGACAGAAGAGCTGCTCCGATTCTGCTGGGGTGAAGGCCATCAGGACGGAAGAGCCTAGGTCGCTCCCAAAACAGATTCCAATTATTTACAAAGAGCAGCTTCTGTTCATTACACCATGACATTAACCATTCATTTAGAGCAAGTAATCTACTAAACCTTTCATGTCCTAGTCGATACGTGGGAAGGGGTCCAGACACGATGATCGTTGTAGTTGTAGTTGTCAGTTATACAATTAAAAGAAATAAACATGTGAAATATATCAGTCTGTGTGTAATGGATGAATATAATATAAACAATTTTGAATGGAATCAATGAAATAAATCAACTTTTTGATGATATTCTAATTATATGACCGGCACCTGTATATAAGCCTATAGCCTGTCATTACATAATCATATATTCTGCCATTTTAAAAGTACAAAAAAAAACATAAAATAATTAGCACTGTTTACTTACATTAAATAGCCTTTGTATTGTCATAATTAGTATTATAATTGTCACATTTATATTATTATTTAATATGTGAATTATATTATAATAAAACTGGACATTTAGCGTTGCCAGCATAGATTGCCAGGCCCAGGCTTTTATTTGATCTTAATGGATAAAACATAGGAGCTGCGCTCTTTGGTTTAAGGCTGCTTAAATTTTACCTGCCACAAGATGGCACCGATGCTTCTAATCTTTTCCCGAAACAATCAGGGGAAAGCCTCAGTGCTTCATGAGGCTTAATTTGCCCATTCCTATATTGTGGTAACAATTTTGACGTTTTACAAAACAACTCTTGGTGTAAAAACTTTTTAGCTTAAACTATTTTTCTCAGAGAGCTCACATACCTTCCAGTGCTTCAGATCTTATCAGTGAGGGAAAGACAAGTGTGACTTCTTCTTCTTCTGGTGTTTAATGGCAGACCAACTTAAATGGTGGATTCCCCCCACCTACTGGATAGGAGTGTGGCGCGCATAATTGTTGAGAAAAAACTACAATGCCAATGGTATCTAAAATTCTATTGATCAGTCTTGTTTCTTTTAAGAAAATAAATAATTAATTAAATAAAGCACCATTTCCTAACAGAACCTGAAGAGACAAATTATTTTTTTATTAATTAGACAAATTAATAGTATTCTGATTTAATGAAGAGGGGAAAGTGACATCATTTCCTGAATCTTACATAGTTGTGTGAGATAATTCCACCAATTTAAAAGGAAAAGTATGGTAGCCTACAGTAATAGAATTGACGCAATATGTATGGGCATTTTTATTAGATCTTTATAAGATAAGTTATTTTTAAACAATTTAAGGCTGAAGAATTAGGAAAATTACTATGTAGGACTTTTATAAATAAAATATTACCAAAAGAAAAGTAAAAAAAATAGATATTTTTATTACACAATGATACATTATGGGGAAAATACACGGACTAATTCGGACAAGAAATCATGATTTTCAGCTAATAGACCCTTATTACTGAAAATATTATATTTGTATGGCCTGTAACATCTTGTGATCCATAAAAATAACAAATTATTACAATAATGAAAAATATATACATAACCCTTTGAAAAAAAATATGATTTTGGACACCAAATGTTAGAATCACCCATTTAAGTTGCTTTGTGTATTTTATCTGCATTTCATAATTTCAGCTTTCATCTGAATTAGCAAAGTTCTATAATTTTTTGGCCTGTTAAACTCCTAGAAGTTACACCATGGTGAAATAGATGATACTTTCTATTAAAAAAAAAGTTGAGAAAACTTAAAAGTTTAAGGCAACCAGGCCCAGCTGTAGAACATTGTTGAGTTTTCTCAACTTATTTGTTTGATTTATCTAAAATTTTTTCATGTTAAATAGCTGAATTTGTCATACAAAACATAAGTTGGATTTTTTACAGTGTATAAATATGGTCAGAATCTCTTCTTTTCCAACAAATGATCAGAGGAAATGCTGCTGCTGCTGGTGTTGTTGTTTTTCTATTTATTTTCTATGAGGATTGGGGTTCTGTGCAAATGCAGTTTATAAAGTTTACACATGTAAATGTTTAAGCTTACATTCAAAATGTTTATGTTAAGGGGTTCATGTTAGAGAGTTAACTTTTAAAAATAAATAGGGGAATCAGGCATATGTAATATAATTAAAATCATTTAATTTTAAATAGTACAATATGACAATGAAACATTTAGCTGAACTTGAGCTTTTGCTTGAATTCGTTTAATAATGTATTTTGTTTAGTGCATATTTTCATTTTGTTCACAAAAATTCGTTTCAGACGGACATAACCCTGAACTATTTTATGTCGACTTGTTTTCTGTGTTAGTATATTAATGACCACAAGAGGGCAGTTGAGCATCAGTTACTGAAGCACTTCACAACAAATACAGCCCATGCCAATGCCAAAACTCACAAGAATCACAGTGAATTGAAATATTTCCATCTGTGTGTGATAGGTTTACAGTCAAGTAAAGGTTTAGATTGTCAGGAATGTTTTGCAATCACTTGGGCCTCTGGCTTCCACTAAACTCACAACTCTCCATTACATACATGAGCAGTTATGTGCAAATTCTAGTGCTATGACACAATAGATATTTAAAGACCCATTGAAGTGACAAATTCTGTTTTCGTTAAAATTCTGTAAACAAAACATACACACTTGATGTGAATATACAAATGTAACTTTAATAACTTAGCCTATAACTTTTGCAAGTTTTTCAAAAATGGCAACTGTGGTTTCATTATGATGATCTGGATAATCTAGACTATTTTAATTTCCAACTTGACTTTTACAAAATGTTAGCTTTACATCTTGACCTTTAAATAAATTAAATGCCATACATGTCAATTCAATTAATGATAAACATTTTTTTTTTTTTTAGATCAATCAATATTACATGTTCATTTATATGGACAACAAATGTGTCAAATTAATCATAAAATCAATAACCAAATAGCCAATATTCATATTACAGAAACAAAAAGCAAACTCTTTGTAACATTTGTAACTAAATATATCTGCATAAAGCAGTTTGATTGGGGGTTGACAGAACATACACTCCACATAATGATTCCCCACCACCAGCAGCATTTTCTGAAATGCCAACAGTCATTAATCTAAAAGTGTGGATCATATCATCTAATTGGTCATTCTACATAAAGCATCTTACATCAAGAAATAAAGAAAAGGGCAAAAAGAATGTCCATAACGTTAGATGAAGAGTGATATATGAGAGCAACTCTGATTACCCAGGGACTCACATTGACATATATTTCTACTTCTAAGGGGTCAGAATCCAGCTTGACTTCTACATATCAGTACAAAGCAAGGCCGTACATGTGCAGCTTTCCAAATCCTCTGGCCTGGATTTGAAAAGCACTTAAAGGACACTTTCATTTCAAGACGACACAGTTTTTCCCTCTACTTCAGTATACCTCTCCTGAGATAGTCATTCTTATAGCACAAAGACTCCCCTAACCACTAAACCAAATCACAACAGCCTTGAAATGTAAAATGTCAACAATTGCACCGTTTTATCATAAGCCTCGTCCCATTGCATTTCTATTGATGACTATGGTTCCTAAAAAAAACAACAGGTCTGGCTGAATGCATTAGTGCAAAATCATTATTGCAACCATCTTGAGTTCACACAAACGTTTAGATCAGCAGCAGTTACAATTACGACCAATAACGTTGTACATTTCTAAACTGATCACAGCAGAACTTCCATTCAATGAGAGCTAAGAAAAACTGAAAATATGCTGATGCTGACATTATTAGCTGAAAACAGACATCGAGTTATAAGCTTGGCAATGCTAGGAAGCGCAACTAACTAAAAAATGGCCTATTTAGATGTTGTAACCTTGTTGTTAATACGTTTCCAATAAACTGGACACTGACAGCACCATACAACTCAAAATTATGGTCACTTGACTGATGAGATTCATTTTGTGGTAAGTGCAAAAAGAAACAAGTCAACATGCATGGAGCGTTATGGACTAGCCTCCACCGTATGCCATACTGTACTCAATATGCAAGTGTACTGCGCTCCTTATTTTCTTTTGAGGGAACGCAATTGTTGAGGATTAATTGGCTTTTATTTCAAGCAGCACAAAGCATACAGAACAACAACTGAGCTCAGAGCATTCTGTTGCGTTTATGGGTTGGGGAGTCTGTGATGACGTCGGCGCACTGGACCGAGGTCCGCTTCCTGGTGCCCGTGCTGCCAAGGTGGAGGGCCATCTCCTCCGATATGAAAGTGTTCAAATCCACATCATGCAGTCCATTCCGTCTGCGTCCTGCATTTGAGCTGCCGCTGACGTGAGTCGGAGAGCCGGGAGTGCTTGAGCGGACGCTGATGCCGGCCATTGCTCCACTTAGACCTGGAAAAGATGAGATTTAAAATTGAATAATGATACATTAAACATGTTGGTGGTGGGCTAAGCTGGCTGTGATTTTTCAAATACTCTGTTAAACTGAACTGTAGGTAATGTGAACGCAACTTTGTTTCTACTGTATTACAGTTACCGCAACATTGGTAGAGGTATGACACACTGTGCTTGAAAATAAACCTTTCAACCAGATATCTTACTCTAAAAAATACTATGGAAGGTACAGTCATGCAAACCTTGTACTTGAACCATGTGAGGGTCTATGGAGAAAATTATCTTTTAAAATGTCTTGACAGCATACACAGATTTCTCAACTTCACAACTATGAATGTACATGTATGATTATTATTTAGAAAATACTACTTTACATGCTGGCATGAATCTTTTTAACATTTTACCATGCTATTTAAAATAATGGTTTTCTATTTTAATAACTTTAAAATATAATTTATTTCTGTGATGTAAAGCTGAATTTTATCAACCATTACTCCAGTCTTCAGCATCACATGATCAGACCAGAAATCATTCTAATATGGCGATTTACTATTAATGTTGGAAACAGTTGTGCTGCTTAATATTTATAACCATTGATACTTTTTGTCAGAATTTTTTGATGAATAAAGTTAAATAAGAACAGCACTTTTGTAACAATATACACTTTTGTTCACAAGTTTGGGGTCAGTAATGTTTTTCCTTTTTTTGAAAGAAATTAATACTTTTGTTCAGCAAGGATGTATAAAATTGATAAAGTGATGTGATAGTAAAGATTTGTATTGGTAAAGTTGACAATTTTGAATAAATTATGTCCTTTTTACTCATTAATGAATCCTAAAAAAGAAGTATCAAATATTAAAATATTAAGCAGCAACTGTTTCCAACACTGATAAAAACAGAGTATCAAATCGTCATATTAGAATGATTTCTGAAGGGTCATGTGAGACTGAAGTCTGGAGTATTTGTGCTGATGAAAATTCAGCTTTGCATCACAGAAATAAATTATATTTTAAAATATATTAAAATATTTTTAAAAAATTTAATTGTAATAATAGTTCACAATATTACTGTTTTTCTGTATTTTTCATTAAAAACTTTTCAAAACCATTAAAAATAGTAGTTTCCAAACTTTTGACCGGTGAAAAAGAATATTTGAAACAAATATATATACATTTTATATTGAGCGAATGCTATTACATTTTAAACAATAACCACCATTTCTAGACTACACAATGCAGTCATTAAATGTTGAGACAGAAAAGCGCAATGTCATATGATAATCATGTTCAGTCAGCTCTGTATCTTGACTATGATTAGGCAGTGATATTTACCATGTAGTGCTATGGCCTCACAGAAGGGCTGTAAATCAGTCTCTACAGATGATACGGAGTCCGATGAAGGCGGTCGGTTAGGAGACATGACAGTCAGTTTGGGGGCAGCTCTAGAAGTCCTTGGTGGTGGCGCTTTACCACATAGGAAACTTATCAAATCTTCCCTTCGTATAGTTCTCCTTCGCTTTTTGACCCAGGCCAAAACATCTTTATTACGTCGCTGATGACCAATTTGGATTCCTAAGTCAAAGCTTCTCTTATGTGCATCAACACTCTCTGTTGAACAGATCACATTCACATTTAATTATTTATTCAATTTATACAACAAACAAGAGTGTGGGGCACTACACGTGCAAACCCAAATCTTTAATACCTTTATAAAGATTAGTCACAGCTGTTGCAGCGTTCTGAAATGGAGACCACAATGACGGTCCTTGCTGATGACAGACTCGATCTGCAAGACAGGAATAAAATCAGGGGCACTCATGTGACCTTAAAGACAACAGAAAAGTAATCAGAGAGGATTTCTACTGTTATACCTTTACACTATAAGACTTAGGGAATCATGGAAAATGTTTTCTAACCCTGTAGACAATACATGTCAAATTCAGCTGGTTTCGCAATGGATTAAACCATGTCCATACTACTTTCAAAGAGACATTAAGTGTCACCATTCACTTCTGTATGGAAAAGGATGCAATGAAAGTGAATGGTGACTGAGGTTTGGTTTTGAAAAACATATGAACATAAGAGTTATTGTGTGTGTGCATATATATATATATATATATATATATATATATATATATATATATATATATATATATATATATATATATATATATATACACACATACAAACAAACACTAAATATCCACTTTATACTATAGCATTTTTATAATAACCAACTAAAGAAAAAGATGCATTTATCAGTTCAGCAGATTATGAAAGAACAACAAAAGCAAATGGTGACCATGTTTGTCGGTACCTAACGTTTCTTTTTGTTTAACATAAAGCAAGGACTTCATAGAGGTTTGGAACAACATAAAAGCCAGTAAATAATGTCAGTTTCCATTTTAAGGGATCTAACTATATCCCTTTAAGAGCGAGTTCAGATACTCATGTAATCCAGACAATGGCTGTGTGTCAAACCCTAGTGAGCACCAACCTGGACAGCATATACATGGCAACATGAGTGTCTACTAACGTGCCAATATGTTGCACAAAGGTCGGCAGTTGAGTGCAGGTTTTGAAACATAGCCACAATGGGACACAAGCTAGCTCACTAACCGACAGGGCTTTGTCAAAAGGTGTTATTTTATAAGTCTATAAAACGTAAATGTGTTATACTTAAACCCAGTTACTCTTATACAGATAGTTCAGCCGAGAGGAACGAAAATATCGTATTAAAGGGCGAACTATCCGGCTCTGATGCTAGCCGGTTAGCAATAGCAAGGCCAATATAATAACAACGAACAAACTGTCAAAAACAGCCAGACCGGCGCGGCTAAAGCTAATTACCATTCACACGGTCAAAAACAAGCATGGAATGCTGCTTTTGATTACTTTAGTGGCTAAGTGATACCGGTACGTGATCTTTGATCGAAAACCAGCAAGTTTACGCGTTATTTTTCTAGAAGCGCAAGGTATTTTAAGCCGAGCTGCTGGAAGTCTGTGGGCCGCTCACTGGGTCTCTTTCTCTGCCCACAGACCTTTATAAAGTTGCGCTACCGCCGTAGCGGAATTCTGGAAGAGATGCCACAGTTTCTCTTGGTTCTGGTCCACCGCCTCCTCGTTCGGTTCTTCCCTTTCGGCCTCTGCCAGGCATTGTCGCTCCCATTTGGAGAACCAGTGTTCGGGTCCGTGTTCGTGGATCTCCGCTTCGCTCTCCTCCTTCTTCTCCTCCATGATGAATACTAAGAAACTTCGATGAACTTCTGCTCGTTTTTTTGGAGTAATTTCTTGCTCTTGTGGGTTAATTCGCGTTTTTGAAACCACACAACACCTGATCAGTGTCGGTTAATTTCCTTATTTCTGAACTTACAGGTCTGAATTAAAACGAAATGTTTTGTCTTTTGTGACGCCGAAATGTAATTACCCAGGGCTGTAGCTGTCTACCCCGGTTAGAGGATCGCGTTTGCCCTGCGCATTCCTCGATGTGGGCGGATCATATTTAAAACACGCCCACATGTTTTGCGCATGCCCGTATCAACGTTGTTGCTCTCTGATCATAGAAAAAGCATAAGAGCCAATGGGTGGAGCCTAACGTCCAGCTCCCCCTCTGGACATAATGGGTGGAGCTTGAAGGTCCAGCCACACCCTAACCTTAACCTTACCCTATCCCTAAATCGAATTAGTTTGAGCTCCACCCCATTAGGTCGGGTGTTCATCATTTGGCTCTGCAGCGAGCACCACTTGAAAAGTATAACACTGAACCAACCATCTTTGACCGAACCAGTTAACGCCTAATATAGGCTTACTGTATGTCGTGCTACTTGCTAACATTAGCTTCTCATTAGCTAATCTCAAAACACATGTAGTTACGTTTATTAATATTGTTATATTGTCTAAAAAACATTAATGTAAAGCTTATAAAGTAGCTGTAATTTATTTGATTAATGTCAAATCATTTATTTGACCCACACATGCATTCTTGTAGGTAAATTTAACAATGTATGTTTAGCTGGAAAATCAAAATCTGCTCGGATAGGCCTATGCTTGCAGAAAATGAATTTTGCTCAAACAAGGATTTTATAAATAATGCTTTGATTGCATTCTGAGCAAGTGGGTGTTATTGTGAGTTGGCTAAACCACTTCAGACCTGTAGGCAGCAAGTTTGAAGATGAAGTGTAAAAAGCATGTTAAAAGCAATTGTAGTAAATGGCATTGAAAATCTTTTTAAAATATATAGGCTAATTTATAGCATTCATGCCGCTAGCAACACTGAGGTCATTGGTTTTGATTCCAACGAAACACATAACATTATAAAATATAAACCTTGAATGCAAAGTTGCTTTGGATAAGCCAAATGTATAAATGTCATAACAGTTGTTCTCTTACATGTAAAAAGGTTTGATGGCTGTTATATTACAACACTTTACATTACAATGTCTTCATGAACAGGATGAAAGTTGAAGTTAAATTTTAGACTATTAACTAACTATTAAAGGAAATCCAATCCTGTTTAGTATACAAACTTCAAAAAATAGTTTTATATATCTAGGATTGTACAAAGTCATGTAAACAAATAGTTCAGCATTCTGACCCACAGTGTACAAATATTTTAAAATAAGATGTAGCCTAATATTAAACATAATACAATGTGGAGACAGCTGTCAAATTCAGCTCCACAGATTTCCTCTCTTTTGTTTGCATTTATGCTGAGCTGACTATAGTTCACATAGTTTATTTTTTTTTAAATAACTAAAAAAAGACCACAGTAATGAATGTGCTATGCTTTCACATAGGTAGATGCAACATCTGTCAATTCTGTAATCAAATTGCACTTATATAGAAAATATATTAAATAAATGCAAGGACACTGAAGGGCTCAAGGTGTGAAACAATTGTAATAATGCACAGTCACCTCTAAAGAATCACTATGAGCTTTTATTGAGAAATCAAGTAATTATTTCCTCTTTAAAAACAAAAGGAGCTTCACTGAGCTAAAGTTAATCGAATACTGATAAGACTGGAAACTTGAATATATTTGGCTGAGAATAAAAGTATTTGAAACTTAAAAAAGTATTGTTCATGTTAATTTATTAACCAAAAGACATGCAGTCGTTACAGAATACAGAGCATTATTATTTTATTTTTTTTCAGAATAGTTGCAGAGAAGAGTTTAATTCTGTGACATTTTCAAAACATGAATGACTATGCAGCAGAACCCATGCAGCTGCTTCTCCTCCTTGCCAATATTTTGCGCAATTAAGTCCACCTCCCAACCCCCCCTCATACACCTCCATAATTGACCTTACAATGTTGTATTAAGAAATGGACTGTACATATTGACACCATGGTCATGCCAGAGAAATCAGCTAGATCATTTGGTCAACAATATCAGACACAATAATAATGTCAAATATTTATTAGAATAATCCAACTTTAGAATTAATTGAAGTGGTTTCCAAACTATTTTAAGAGACATCTAATAAATGGTCACGATAAATCTTTACTGTGTTACTGTGTATTTTGCATAATAAAGATGTATTAAATGCAGTAGGCTACATATAAGCCCTGTAGCTAAAATTAGGAAAATTACCTCAAGCTATTTATTTACAATTACTTTAAATGGATAAAACAAACTCATACATATCTGTAGGCTATGAAGTATTGTGTAATGGTCTAAGGCCAGTTTTGGAACAATGTCTCAAGAAGCATCAATGAGCAATTTTTGCTATATATATATATATATATATATATATATATATATATATATATATATATATATATATATATATATATATATATATATATATATATATATATATATATATATATATATATATATGTGTATGTGTGAGTGTGTGTGTATATATGTATATATATATATATATATATACACACACACATATAAAATTATTATTATTTTTAAATATATATATACTTATATTTCAAATAAAAATAAAATAATAAAAATATATATTTTTATAATATATATTTTAAAAATAAAAATAAACTGCAATTCCGCAATTTTACAAACCCAAATAACTGCATAACATGGACGCTGCTGTAAGTAAAACCAAATATTAAACAACAACTAAAAATATAGAAAAGAGAAAAGTTTCAATAAACTCTAGTGTGAGGCAGCATTTGTGTTTAAGGCGCTCGCGGTGTGCGCCACTGTTTGGATCTCCATGCGGATGTGACATTTCAGAGAGGAGCGCGACCGCCATTTTGAGTTTTACCTCAAACTGAACACCATAAACCACGGGAGCGGGTGAGAGAGGCTCTGGCCGTGACCGGGCAAAATTACCTTTTCTCGTTCGAATAGCCGTTTGGGATGCAGCTCCAGTGTGCAATTGGGCGTTAGGTGTTCAGATTAGTTTCTTTAATAACGGCGAGCCGAAACGCGGACATCTTTGTGAGTTTAAACTTCTGAATTAGTGCGATTTCACATTAGAGTCTGGTTTGAATGGATAGGTTTTTTCTTCGCTCCCCCCTAAAAGAGGGACAATCGGAGGAGCACACGGACTGGAAATATTGCAGGGAAAGTTGTATTTAAAATAATCGCTCGGAGGCGCATGAGTTGCGCTGTGTCTTGTTTTATCACTTTTGCTAGGTTCAGCTGGGCTATCTGTGTTTTCCCCGGCTGCAGGTTGTTGTGAGTTGCATTCGCCCCGCACTTCTACGGGGAAAGCCGGGGTTTCATTCATCGGGCCTTCGCGAAGCAGAAGCCCGAGGCCACCGACTATCCTTAACGTTAGCATCCCTTCACACAGGCGCCGAGATTGGGCGAATAGCGAGCAAATACGTCCGCGTTTCTCTGCCTGCTCCCCCACCGGCCTCCCTTCCTCCATCCCCGGCGCTGACAGCAGACAAGGCCGAGGTTGTCTTAGTGCAGGCCCAGCCGCAAAGGCTCGACCTGTTTACTCCACCTCCGCGTCCTCTGACACCCCACCAGCCTCTGCCCGCGGAACCGCCATCAGACCGGCCCGAGGGAGACAAAGGGCCCAGGCATCTTCCCATCCTAACAGCCGCCAACATGAACCACCATCACACGCAGCAGCAGCAGAAAGCCGGCGAGCAGCAGCTCAGCGAACCCGAGGACATGGAGATGGAGGGTACGTTAAGGCCTTGAGCAAAAAATATAACGCTCACAGCCTTTAATTAAATATCACAGCCAACATTATCACATTAAACCCAGCATTTAACTAGCTAATTGCTTATTAGCAAACCGCTCTGTCGCATGTTTTGACCCCAATAGCGTGCTAGCCAGCAGCTAACGTTATCCGTTACGTTACCTCGCTGCATGAGTATAGCTAGTCAGCAAAAAGTCCATCATTTGTTTTATTTACCTCATCATCTGAGCTATATTGCACTGCTGCGTTGTTATTAGAAACCCAATAACGGTTTATTTTTAAATAATACTGTTTGTGTGACCGTTATGCGAGGTGGATTTTGTTCTATTAGCGTTTGGCTAACTTACGTTATATGCTGCCTGCATTAACGTGGCGCAGCCCATCTTTAAGCCTTTCTGCCAAACTGTGTCAGATTTTCATCTGATTATGTAAGGAGCTCCTCGGCTACACCTGTATATCCTGTGGGGAACGTCTGAAAAGCACTATGGGGGTGAATGCTCACAGATAAATATAGTTATTTAGATGGACGAGACCGTATTCGCATGCATAATGGATAAACGTAAGTCAATAATATCGTTTTTTGTTGTTGTTGTGGTGGTGGTATGAGTTGTGATTTTTTTTCTTTTCTTCTGAGTACAGAGAAGGGTTTGCTGTTGATGTGATCTGACAAGCGCATTAAACGAGTCATTCGCCCTGTTTACTAACGTTAGTTTAATCGGTCAGTTTAGTGACCTTTCAGAACATCTGCTTGTTTAGACATTTCTGAAACAAGTTGCGGCTTCATTGAATGGCTTTCATTCGCAGTCAGCAAATCCTCGTGTCCCGCCACCGTGTTTTTGACTGCTCTGTGCTAGTGGAGTCAAATAAACAGCATCACCGGATGATTGCTGGACAACAGCACCATTTTGAACTATAATTCGCTCCTGAACTACATGTAAGATGACGAGCTTTCGGTGCAATATCTAATCGCCTCAGTTGCATTCGGCTGTTACAATGTCTTATTAATGTTACTGTTGTTATTATTGGCTATGGATGTTATCCGCAAATGAAGTTGTGTAGCCCGATTAGGGGGAGTGGATGGCAGTTTTATTTCAAGATGGTGGACTGTATTTTGCACAGATCAGACTCGTGAGAGGCCTGCTTGCGTATGTTTGTTTATATCTGGGTGACTGCGCGGCCCGCGGCACATGATGGCTCACCAAAGGATCCGCGATCCAAGTAATTGATTTGCTCATTAGATAGTGTCGGATGACACTGTTTGCCCGGAATAAGAGCTTGTTTTGCGGAGAGAAACGTTAGCAGCTCGGCTAAATGTGTATGGAGGGGGAGGGGGTGAACGAAAGAATCGACACATTAATGGGCTCATTAACCTAGCGTCTATTTCTCAACGACACCCTTATTTTTTTAAGAATATGGGTGAGTACCTATGCAGTAAGCTTTACATTTAGACGTGATATGTTTTAGACATTATAATGACTGTGCGTCAAGGCCAGCGCGTGGGGATCTACCAACAGCGCGCGGGGATTTTCTGCTTCTTCATTGTACAACGAGTCATGCTGTGGTACCGCTCGCCATTTTTAATGATTACGGCTTGCGTCTCTGTTTTTTGGCTCATGCCCACTCGCGATCGCGGTTATGACACTTAAAAGGCTCTAGAACATTAATGTGATTTCTTACTCGTATTTCGGACGCTAAAATTTGCGCTGCGTTTCATCAAAGTTCTGCAGTGCACGTGTGGGGGCGTTTCTGATGCTGATGTCCAGAGACCCGCACTGAGACCTTTCAACACATGAACATATCGCGCCACACGAAGGCCTAAGAATGCGCAAATCATCACCGTGAAGCATGCAGGTTGGCCTGTTTTAGTCTCACTCATCCAGGCCTCATTAAAGCGCAAAACGTCTGTCTCATGTTGCATATTTTTCTAGCCAAGAACAACCCACTTATAGACAGGAAGATAACCTGTTTTTGTCTTGCATGCTCTTGGTGCGTTTGCTGCTTTCACGCGTTGTCAGAATTGTTGTTGTTTTTTTACTTCCCTCTTTGAAATCGTAATTACAAGTTTGTTGCATTCAAGTCGTCGGAAAGAATAGGCACTGTGAAGGACTCAATGGTTAATGTTTGCCTATTTCTTGGCTGTGTATTTTGTCAATGTCCAATGGATTTCATACATTGATAATCCTATCATTGACGTGTTGTATAAATTCATCATGCTATCAATATAATCGTCAGCAAACTTACTTTGTAATTGCAGTCAAATAAATGCCTGCTGTCTCGAATACATGCAATATGCATCAAATGGTTTAGATATGCAGATGTTGTGGGGAAAACATAATTGAACAAACATGATGAAGAAAGAATGCACTTGTTGTGTTTTTGCATAGTTTTAATTCAATATAAGAATGCTGTGTAAACAATTGTTCTATTGTAATTGTGCAATACTGCTTCAGAGTCTTTGGTTACATATGCAAATTTAGCTTTGTCACTGGCAGTTCTCAGTAATTTTTTAATTGTGGCTTGGCGTGCTTTAAAAAAAAAAACACTTGAATAAAACAATTTTTGCTGATAGATGCTCTGTACCTGTTGCACAGTGAGCTTGCAAGAAATCTTATGGGCCTGGTGCTTTTTACGTTAGCATTACAGTTGACAAGGGAATTTCCATTTTGTCTTTTTTCAGCTGGGGACCCAGATGATCCTCCAAGAATTCCCCAAAATCCAGTCATCAATGGGAACGTGGCTATGGCTGATGGACACAACAACACAGAGGAGGACATGGAGGATGGTAAGGAACCATACATGTTAACACTTCTTTTTTTAATTATATATATATATATATATATATATAATCTCTGAAGTTATGAATGGAAGTACATCTGCAGCTCTAACTGTTTATTACAACACATCATAACAGACACAAGCTGGCGCTCTGAAGCAACTTTCCGCTTTGTGGTGGAGCGCTTTAGCAGGCTGAGTGAGTCTGTGCTCAGCCCACCCTGCTTCGTGAGAAATCTGCCCTGGAAGATCATGGTGATGCCCCGATTTTACCCAGACAGACCTCACCAGAAGAGCGTTGGATTCTTCCTTCAGTGCAATGCTGAGTCAGACTCTACGTAAGCAATCACTGCCATTACATTTTCTAGTTTAGAGGTTTCACTGATGACCTTCAATTAATGGACTTATTCATTCTCCATTTCTCTGTGTAAAGTTTTATATATATTAAAGTTTTTTAAATATTTAAGTAGAGATGCACCGATAAAAAGTCAATACCGATAGCCGATTTATTCTTTTCTTATGGAAAAGAAGCCCTCTCCCAAATAATGCTGCAAACTAAACCAAGAACCCTCTCATTTGGTTACACAATAATATTGGTTGCAATTAACTACAAAAGGTATTAAGCTGCTATTTATTTTCAGATATAATAGGCTAATTACACCCAAAAGTAACAAAGCACAGTGCTGTTTGCCACTATTGGATGAGTGGCAAGTTACAAATAATGTTTAGGGTAGGGAGGAAAAAAAAGACCTTGCAACCCTTGCTTGAACTACGGATGATTCATAGGGTCAAATAGAGCCTGCTTTTCTGTAGCTTTTTTTAACTGTTAATGCGCTATTGTCACGTTAACTTGCCCTAAATTCAACTTGAGGCATTTTCTTCACACACACAGTATGAGTTGCAGTCAGACACGTTTTTTCCACACGCTTTTAATTGACATTTTATTGACATTACTATCATTCCTGATCATTGACTGTTTTTAAACAATCGGATGCTGGCCGATACCAATAGTGAAAATACTAGCTTTAATCGGCCGATACACTGGTGCATTTCTATATTAAATTCTTTATTTATTTGGGAAAAGTTCTTTCACTTGGAGCAACTTCTTTTTGTTTTTTATGCACGTCTAATTTAACTAACTGTTTCCTCATCGTATGTAGTTCCTGGTCATGCCATGCTCAAGCCATGCTCAAAATAATCAACTACAAAGATGATGAGAAGTCCTTCAGCCGCCGCATTAGTCATCTGTTCTTCCACAAAGAAAATGACTGGGGCTTTTCCAACTTCATGTCATGGAGTGTAAGTTAACATGTTTTGTATGAACGTCTCTGCTGAGCTGGTGTTGTCAGAAGGGAAGAAGAGCTAATTAGCTGATGTTAAAGTGATGTCTTTGGTTTCAGGATGTGACCGATCCAGAGCGGGGCTTTGTGGAGGATGATAAGGTCACTTTTGAGGTCTACGTTCAAGCCGATGCACCTCACGGCGTGGCGTAAGTCATTTCTCGTGATCACTCGTTTTCAATGTTGACTATCTTTTATGAAGATATCTGATGTCACTGTTTTACTTACAGCTGGGATTCAAAGAAACACACTGGTTACGTGGGGTTGAAGAATCAAGGAGCCACATGTTATATGAACAGCTTACTACAGACTCTCTTTTTCACTAACCAGCTTCGGCGGGTGAGACTTCTGCCTTTCATTATCACAATCAGAAGGTTTTGTTAATCTGTAATATTCTTACAGAACATATGATGTTTGCTTGTGATGTGCATGAGTTAAATGACTATTAAAAACACTAGTCCTACTTTGCAAATTGATTTTCCACTGCCTACTGTAAGCTCCAGTGGAATACACCCTACTTTCCTACTGCATCCCTCACCTAACAGAAGAAGATGCATTATGTTGTGTTGATGAGAAATGATGCAGAGTGCTTTCAGGCGCAGCCAAGTGTGGCAATGTTTTGAATCTTATTGGTAATGTTTGGTTCTTATTTGGGTAATACATTCACCAGATGGGGTTTTGTTTTATAGTGGAAAGAAAATGTGAATCGATAAGATAAAATCTTGGTTATCAGAGCTAGAATTGGTGTGTCCTTTCTTAACAGGCAAAAATGTTATCAATGTTGTTCTGAATAAGAACATGTAAAATTATTTAAAAAAAAGGTTTTATACTCTAGCGTTCTGAGGTTTGGGGTTAGTATTTTTTTTTTAGAAATGTTTTTTTCTTACAAGTATATACTTCATTTATATGCCGGTGGTCTGCTTTTCAAATTGATTATGTAATATCTGGGGTCAGTTGTAGTGTTGCGTGTTATACTTATTTTAAATTGATGTTTTTAAAGATTCAGTGTGTAGTAGGGCTGCTGCTATCGATTATTTTAATCATCAAGTATTCTACGGATTGTTCCATCGATTAATCTATTAATCTGCTATTTGTTATATATAAAATTTATAAATATAATGTGTGTGTGTGTGTGTCGCGTTGCGTTTTGCTGTGAAAATGCTTCAGTGACTTTATACAAATCAACACATTAATGATTTATCTCTCATCCACCTGTAATTTTTGGAATGTCATCTATTATTTTACCACCCGACCCACGAGTTATCCGAAGCGTACGCGGATACCACATTTTTCTGCCACATGACCATGTGTAGTTAAATGGACAAAACGAAGCTTCGAGGCAAATAATTTGCCTCAGATTTTTTTGTTTTGAGTTATTCAAGTTACTCGGAATCAGCCTTAGTGTGTAGTATTTATGAGGATTTATTGACAGAAATGCAATATAATATACATAACTGTTTTCAGTGGAGTATTAGGAATTTACTTAATGTACTATGTTTTTATTACATAGAATGAGCCATTTCTATCTAAATTAACCGCGGGTCCTCTTACATTGAAATGTAATTTTGTGCCGTCATGTTTCTACAGTTGCCCTAAACAGACTAACTGCTCTACAGAACACTAGTCAATCTCCAACAATTTTTTTTTGTCCTGTGTCGGCTCCGTAGCTTTTCAAAGGGAGTAGTGAGCGTTGGGGGAGCATTTCACAACCTCACCACTAGATGCCGCTAAAGAATCTCACTGCACCTTTAATATCATGTTGCTTTCAAAATAAAAACACAGGTTGATGCAATGCATATGTCAGAGAACCTGCTTTGTTTTTGCTTTCTAGGCGGTTTATATGATGCCCACTGAGGGAGATGATTCCTCTAAAAGTGTTCCCCTAGCCCTGCAGAGGGTGTTCTATGAGCTCCAGCACAGCGACAAGCCTGTTGGGACAAAGAAGCTGACTAAGTCTTTTGGGTAAGTTTTGTTTACAAGCACTATGAATCAGACACCAACATATGACGCGTCTGACTGTTGACATTGTTGAGCAAGATGTGAAGTGAGTTTCATGTTGTTCCTTGTCATTCTCCTTAAATATGCTTTAAAGTCTGTTGTTGGTCTTCTTAATAATTTTTCTACATTATGAATCTGTTTAATCACAGAATTCTATTTTCAGTTAAGGGAGCTTATTTAAATTTCCTGTAAAATTCAACAAACTACATGACTACATGAAAAACCGTGCGTACAGTTCCCACTGTTGAAGAATTTGAGTGAAAAAGTGCTCATGTTTAAAAAGACCCTCTAAAATGTTAGGTGCAGCTGTGCTGGCAGATCTTAGACTTAAAGTGTGGATTTCACCAATAAGGATTAAATTAAGCAAAGATTAGAGCTAATCAAGAATTTGTTGATCTGGGTTTTACTTTAAATAGAGTTGTTGCACTGCTTAATTTTGAATCCAGAAGAACAAATCAGGGATTAGAATTCTAACCAGTGATTAAAACCTACATTTGGTTAATTTTCTCCACCATGATGGATTCACTATTGTAATTAAACAGCAGCAATTTTTCCGTTTCCTTGTTTATTAACCACCCGAAACACTCTCTGACATAATTAACGGTTGCTGATAAAAGAAATAAACTTGTAAAATGTTAACTGTCTTTATAAACTGCTAGAGAGAAGGTTACTGGTCAAGTAGGCAATGAAAACAGTGGCAGCGCGTACGGATTTCTAAAGCGTGGAAATGTATTTATAGTACCAATTAATGGAGTAATATGACTACAATAATGTATGACAAAACAACTGAGATAAGAAAAAACAACTGGAGTGGTTGTCGGAGTGACTATCTTAACAGCGCCACCCTGTCCTTTTTACCGCTGCCCAGCAGCCTCTTGTGGAGTGGTCATGAGAAATGAGAGGCGTGGCAGCGATCACTGGCACTCACCTCATCACCGCTGCCGTTAAATGATAAATATATTACTCTCTCTTTTACTTTGTCCAACATGAGGTGCACCGAGATGAGTGATGTTTGGTCCTCATCCCGGACATGATAGCAGGTGCAAGTTTATGAGCCGCCACGACCCTCACACTCTGCCTTCTCAATGCGCTTTAATCTATTTTATTTGAAATAACCCATCCATGCTCTCTCTGACGGCTCTCACACTGTTTCTGTCTTCGTTCAATCAGCCACATATTTTAGTGGTAATGGCACTTTATTTTATTTAAACCTCCTCACCTGTAAATTTAAAGTTAATCCCTAATTATGGAGCAACAGGATTGAAGTGAATATCTTAAATCTAAATGAAATCCACGGTATTCGGTATGTTCACAGTTTTAATGTTTTTGTTTCCATTAATTTAATTTCCAGATCTGAGGTGAATAATTCATTGTTGCTTTTATGGCTACAAAGCTGGAGCACTAAATGACATTTCAAGTCACATTACACGCTTATGACATTAAATAAAGCGCACAAACAATACCTGAGATTATCGTTGCCATACTTCTTTCTGTTTCAGCCGCAATGTCGCAAAAAAAAGAAAAGAAAACGTTTCTAAAATAGAATTGTCACATTTTGGACAACAAATGATTAACATGAAAAAGATACCTTTTGTCATGTGCCGTGGCATCACATCGTCTAAGAACATGGTGTTATGTGAATCCCTTTTTATTCCCCACACATGTTTATATTTAAAAATGGTCTGTTTCATCAGATGGGAGACTCTAGACAGTTTCATGCAGCATGATGTACAGGAACTGTGCAGAGTGGTGAGTAGCCCTATCTCCATGGATCCTTTTGGATCCTTCTCTTTTAACTTGTTGATCGAGTAAAGGATTAGTCATGACTGATTGAATGAGTCCAACCATTTTGTGCTTTTGCCAATTTTAGTTGTTGGACAATGTAGAGAACAAGATGAAAGGAACATGTGTGGAGGGTACAATCCCAAAGCTCTTCCGAGGAAGATGGTGGTAAGTCACCCGGTCTCTCTCTGTGGTTTCACTCTACATCTGATTCATTGATTCAGCCTCACCACATTTGGGTGTTTTCTCCATTTCAGTCCTACATCCAGTGCAAGCATGTGGACTATCGGTCAGAAAGAATAGAGGATTACTATGACATCCAGCTCAGCATAAAAGGAAAGAAAAACAGTAAGTGTGGCTTTCTCTGACATCCCGTCTTACAACTGAGTTCCAAATGTATATTTGATCCGACAAAATTGACTAATTCAGCTTAGCCGTTTCAAGAAAAATATTGTTGTAGGACTGCACATAAGTCTCAGATTTACTTTTGTAGAGGTGTGTTACTAATGTGTCTTCTCTACCCTGCAGTCTTTGAGTCATTCAAGGATTATGTGGCTGTGGAACAGCTGGATGGGGATAACAAATACGATGCAGGGGAGCATGGTCTACAGGTGAGGGGTTTGCTTCCTTCACCCATCCATGCTAACCAACCCTAAATGTTTGGTCATATTTACTTTTTTTGTATGGCAAAATGCAGTTTTCTATTTTCTTTGAATATGAATGGCTTTTGATTGATTAGCCGCTATAGATAAATAACTAGAAGAAATAAGGTGCAGTAAATGATAAAACTGTGTGCTACAAACCAGTGTTTGATTATGGTAATATAGTAACATATGATAAATGGCAGTTTCGAAGCATAATGGATTTGTGTACTTCTGCAATAACTGGAAGTGCTTGGTTTTAAAGTGCTTCACACATTTACACCTACACTGTCTACATCATTTACAATTAGTTATGGGTATCGTTAAGGTTTTAATGGTGTTAATACTTTTTTTGTAGTAATACGATTGCTTATTGAGCCGGTACTTTCTTATTGGTTCTTTTTGTCATATATATACAGGTCCTTCTCAAAAAAATTAGCATATTGTGATAAGTTCATTATTTTCCATAATGTAATGATAAAAATTAAACTTTCATATATTTTAGATTCATTGCACACCAACTAAAATATTTCAGGTCTTTTATGATTATTACTGAAATTATTACTGATGATTTTGGCATACAGCTCATGAAAACCCAAAATTCCTATCTCAAAAAATTAGCATATCATGAAAAGGTTCTCTAAACGAGCTATTAACCTAATCATCTGAATCAACTAATTAACTCTAAACACCTGCAAAAGATTCTTGAGGCTTTTAAAAACTCCCAGCCTGGTTCATTACTCAAAACGGCAATCATGGGTAAGACTGCCGACCTGACTGCTGTCCAGAAGGCCATCATTGACACCCTCAAGCGAGAGGGTAAGACACAGAAAGAAATTTCTGAACGAATAGGCTGTTCCCAGAGTGGTGTATCAAGGCACCTCTGTGGGAAGGAAAAAGTGTGGCAAAAAACGCTGCACAACGAAGTGACCCTGAGGAAGATTGTGGAGAAGGACCGATTCCAGACCTTGGGGGATCTGCGGAAGCAGTGGACTGAGTCTGGAGTAGAAACATCCAGAGCCACCGTGCACAGTGTGTGCAGGAAATGGGCTACAGGTGCCGCATTCCCCGGGTCAAGCCATTTTTAATGCCAGAAACAACTGCAGAAGCGCCTGACCTGGGCTAAAGAGAAGCAGCACTGGACTGTCGCTCAAATTTTGCATGTCATTCGGAAATCAAGGTGCCAGAGTCTGGAGGAAGACTGGGGAGGAGGAAATGCCAAAATGCTTGAAGTCCAGTGTCAAGTACCCACAGTCAGTGATGGTCTGGGGTGCCATGTCAGCTGCTGGTGTTGGTCCACTATGTTTTATCAAGGGAAGGGTCAATGCAGCTAGCTATCAGGAGATTTTGGAGCACTTTATGCTTCCATCTGCTGAAAAACTTTATGGAGATGATTTCGTTTTTCAGCACGACCTGGCTCCTGCTCACAGTGCCAAAACCACTGGTAAATGGTTTACTGACCATGGTATTACTGTGCTCAATTGGCCTGCCAACTCTCCTGACCTGAACCCCATAGAGAATCTGTGGGATATTGTGTTGAGAGACACAAGACCCAACACTCTGGATAAGCTTAAGGCCGCTATCGAAGCATCCTGGGCCTCCATAACACCTCAGCAGTGCCACAGGCTGATTGCCTCCATGCCACGCATTGAAGCAGTCATTTCTGCAAAAGGATTCCCGACCAAGTATTGAGTGCATAACTGAACATACTTATTTGAAGGTTGACTTTTTTTGTATTAAAAACACTTTTCTTTTATTGGTGTGATTAAATATGCTAATTTTTTTTAGGTTTTTAGCCAAAATCATCAGTATTAAAACAATAAAAGACCTGAAATATTTCAGTTGGTGTGCAATGATTCTAAAATATATGAAAGTTTAATTTTTATCATTACATTATGGAAAATAATGACCTTTTATCACAATATGCTAATCTTTTTAGAAGGACCTGTGTGTATATAAATATGTATGTTTAAAAAAAAAAAAAAACATAATTAAGAACATAATTAACATTTCCTTTAGAATCTGAAAAGCTAAATATCTATAGCAAAAGAAACAGCAATGTTTGAAACTAACTTTTTATGTGTTTTATATGCATAAAACACAACAGAAACAAAGGACCAACAAATGTTTAAATAAATCCACAATAAAACAAAGAGACAAATGAAATAAACAGAGCTTTAATTTCAGGAAGGTCTACTAACATTAAGTAACATGGCCTACAAAATAAATGGAAACCCTCTCTCTTGCGTGGATTATTGTGCTTTTAATAGCACTTTTAACACGTCAATAAAATCAAGAAACCGTAGAAACTGCATTTTACAACAATCACTAATTCTGACGTTAAGTTGAGGTTTGGGGAGAAATGACAACGCACAGCTGTGAAGGCAAGGAGGTCGCACTCGACGGAACACGGCCAGTTTATAATAGTTTTACCTCATATCATCTTTTTTTAATCTTTGGAAGCCAAAATTGGAATGGCCATCGTCACTCATTAAGCAGGGACTGTCATGTTGTGCGCGCTGTAGCTGCGTCTTAGATCTCTCTCTCTCTTCTGGATTGCGAATAGCAAAAGTGCATCACAGACAAATGGTTTAATATGATCTCACATAGAAACGGCTGGCAAATATTGAATTTGCAATATATTTTGTTTATATATCAATAATAATTAGTATGTATATTTTCTTAATTTCTCCAGTACCGATAGTGTCGGATTTTATCGATCCTGCAGTCTTTTATAATTTAGCACCCAGGCTCTTTTAATACTGGGTTTGGGTACCCATCTCTATTTACAATGGATAACGCTCCTACTTTTTCTATACAAGTTTTGGTAATTTGACTGTGCCTTTACTCTATCCTATAATATACAGCTTGTTGTGGATAATACCGGTTTTCATTATACTCCTATTCAACTGGAGTGCTGTGTTTGTGTTTCATTTGTCTTCTAGGAGGCAGAGAAGGGTGTAAAGTTCCTGACCTTCCCTCCTATCCTGCACCTACAGCTCATGAGGTTCATGTACGACCCTCAGACTGACCAAAATATTAAGATAAACGACAGGTAACAACTTTTTGATGTGTTGATGTAATTCTTCTCTGCTTTAGATCTGCCCTTTTGATGTTAAATGTGTCAGTGTGAATGAAGAGTTTGTGATAGAACAAATGTCACTGAGGGTGCTTTCACACTGGCAGTTTAATTTGAAACCGAGCAAGGTTTGCATGAAAAATTGCTAATATGAAAGCTGTCATACGGACCCAGGTGCGCACCGTGGTACGGAACCCAGTGTCCAGTGTGAAAGCTGCCTAATACTCATTACACTTTTGAAATACTTTCTGTGCTGTAATCATGATTTTAGCATCAGGATTAGGGCTGTAGCTATCGATTCTTCTTTTAGTAATCGAGTATTCTACCATTTATTCCATCGATTAATCGAGTAATCGGATAATAATTACTTTTTTCTTTATTAAAGAGCAATACTAAATATATAAGCGAAAATAAGACAGGTATCTTAAAATTAACATCTTATTTGTTTTCTTTTTAGAAAAATAAAGTTTTATTGCTGAAATTGCATACATAATAACCCATGTTCACATATTTTCAGTGAAAATAATCCATTTTAATGCATTCAATTGCCACATTATAAAAATCTATTTCAAATTAGTTTAAAAAGTTCAGTGTAAAACTAAACCTACAACCAATAAACCAAAATAATATTAATATAAATAGCAATAATGCCTAAACATTGCATGTATGTTTAAAGCTTAACTTTAAAGTTTCAGCTTCAGTTCAGGCATGACAAGCCTTTACTGTCTTCTGAAGGCTGTGAGGCTTTTGTAAGAAGCAAAAAATATTGGACAGGAAGGTAACTTGAAATAAGAACAAGAGTAGAGATGGTCATACTAGAGATGGATAACTTCACAGAATCCGCTGTTAAAAACAAACCATCCATCTGCACCCGATCGTCATAAATTCAAATCCTCAGTGTAAGCGCGATGCTACCGTCACATTTTAGCTACACTGAAGTAGGTTGCTTTAAAACAAATCTTCTTTGGCGAAATTACACGTTTTATATAACCCAAACGGGTTGACACCTCTATCACCTCGCAAACGCGAGAGATAAGTTTGTGTTTAATTCAGATAAAGTAGCCTACATCGCACATACAGATCTACATTTTGAGCTAATCATATTCATCATTGTAACACAGCTTGTTTTATTAAGTTAGTAGCTATAAATATTGCTCGTATCTCCTCAGCTGCCGCGAACTGCATAAATGAAACCTAAATGTTCAGTATCGTATCCTGAAGCTCAACACACAGTTGTCTTCATTTAAAAATAGCGAGACTAAATGATATTAGCAGTGCTGATGCCAGTCTCTCTCGCATTGCGGTCTTTGATCTCGCCATGAGCTAAAAACGAAAGTTAAAGAGCGACACATTCATTGCGTTTTCCCGTGAAATGAGTTCCGCGTCTTAATTAAAATCAACACATCAATAATTTCTCTCATCCACCCGCAATTTTTGCGATGTTTACCCTCCTGAATCGCGGATTTAACCGCAATCCACTCATACTCCGAGTCCTTATACACAAAAAAAATATTTCTGCAACATCCGTGTGTAGTTAAATGAACTAACAGCATCGAGGCAGATGATTTTGCCTCGAGGATTTTTTCAATTCGAGTAACTTGAGTTACTCGAGGAATCGTTTCAGCCCTAATCAGGATAGAATAAATGTTTGTCCTGCGGAGAGGGAGATTACACTCTTAAAATATCTTTATTAGAGTGACTCATCTAAATGTTGTGCTTGTCGACTGAGCACTAACTTGAATATGGACAGGAGGGTGCACTTTAAGATGCTCTTCAATAATCTCTCTGGCATAAGCTCTTGTTCACTCTCTGAGATGATGCTAGAGAAATATAGGCTGAGCTTGATGTTTTGCCCTGCAGGTTTGAATTCCCAGAGCAGTTACCTTTGGATGAGTTTCTGCAGAAGCCAGATGTGAAAGACCCGGCTAACTACATTCTCCACGCCGTGTTGGTGCACAGCGGAGACAACCACGGGGGCCACTACGTCGTCTACCTTAATCCTAAAGGAGACGGCAAAGTGAGTGTCACCGCACCAATAGTGAGAACCTTTTTTTTTTCAGGGGTCCCTAAATTTTCTGTTGGTGGTTAATGGGGTTGGCTTTTTGGGTGGCTTGTGGTTGCATGAAATGTTTTTTGAATTCTAGTAAAGTAAAACTTGAAAGCATTGGAGGGCTCCAGACTGATTGTTCCAAATAGTATTCAATTAGTTTTCACTCTGCTGTTGCATGTAGATAAACTACCATTCAAAAGTGTGAGGACATATAAAACATCAGTTTGATTTCTCAAATTGCCCTCTTTCCTACACTTGCGCCTATTTTTCCTTCTCGCTGGGAATGCATTTTGTTTATAATCATGCTTGTGCACACCCAATAATTCTGAAATTAAAATAAAATGACAAAATAAGTTTGAAAAAGGAAAGGTTTTGAAAGTCCATGTTTCACTCGTTTGCCACCTATTGATTCATTTCATATAATGATAATTTCTCATAAATATTTGTTTAAAAATATATATCAAAATATTGCAGATGCACATAAGCCATTTCAATATGCAAATCGCATATGATAACTACATTATTTTAATACCTCAGAAGGTCACCAAAAGTTTAAAGACGTTTTGAACGGGGCATGGTTTGCATGAAAAATTGCTAATGTGAAAGCTGTCATGCAGATTTGGGAGCCCACAAGGTACTGAAATCGAGACCACCTGGAGAAGGTGGCCTGCGTTTGGTTGCACTCGAACTGTGCCGCGATTTGCCTGAATGTGAAAGCAGCGTTGACTCAAGTGTGTGCTTTTTCAGTAAGTAAAGTAATCTGTGCATGCGCTTTAGCAGATTACGATGTATTTAGTACAATAAAACAAATGTAAGGGATGAGTGTTGATTTTTTTTTTTGGATACGAGCAAGTGTGAGCCTGCAGTGTATTCGTGCATAGTGAGTGCAATTAGGGCACTGAATGGCAATCCACGGTCTCCTCAAAGGAGTCTGTTTGCAAGCAGCAGAAAGCTGCATTCATGTGACACAAATAAAGTAAACCAATGTGTTTACACAGCTTTGCATAATAGCACCAATTTACTATTAATAGATCTGCGTTCTGTTTTTTATCATGTGCCGTGCACGTTTGTGATGGTGTAAGATGAACGCAAATGCACTAGGGTTCGATATAATCAAGTTGAGTGTGAAATGCAGACCAACACTGCAGGGGTCACCGGGATCAATTGTGCTCGGACTTGGACCACAAAACGTGCCCAGTGTAAAAACTTTTAGGCCAGTGTTAACTTGGTCACGAACATGACTGTTACATACGTGTGAGTAGGGCTGGGACGGTATGGATTTCTTACCGCGGTTGAAAATCAAGAAATTCCCACGGTTCAGCGGTAAAACCGCTTTTAAACCCGTGATGCCACGGCCCCTGTTGCGCGTCTGTAAATTTGCTCTGTAAATTTAATTGAGATTATAACTAATTAGGGCTGGGCGATATATCGAATATTAGCGATAATATCGCAATGATCTTGACGATGTAAAATTTGAAAATATCGTGAATATCGAATATTTCAGATTCAACATGCCTACTTTCCCAAAAAACATTACCAGATAACGCAGAGCTCTGCTTCCACCGTTCACTAAACATTGGAAGCAGAAGAGTTAATTATATATACGCAGCGCATGACAAAGAAAGCAACAGAAACATAAGCGCATGAGAGAAATAATAGCGCAACGCGGGACGTGCTCGCGCTGCCGGACTCTGAACTGAAGCGCGCGTACACGCATTTCAGACAACATGCTATCGGGATTCAGTTCTTTCCTGGATTATTGAGCTTCAATGGTCTAACAAATGTAAAAATGCACATCCTGGCGAGTATTCCGATAAACACATTAGTGTATGTCTTTAGTGACCGTACACAGAGTTTAGTGAGAAATCATGTGTTACAATGAATTTGGTCCGTGGAAGTCTTAAAGGGCCGGACCTCATATTCTCTGTGCTTTAATGTTCATCAAACAACAATGAAAAATAGAAAACCATCCCATGCTTGGCTAAACAAATTTAATATATTTATTTAAAAATCAGTTTAGCCTATAGTTAATTTATAGAGTGAAGACTGATCAGTTTTTTTTAATATATATATATATTAGATTTTTGATTCATTTCTTGACTTGCTACTGTTAGATAGCCTGGCGTGGCCATACTCAATTCTAGTCAGAATATGAGTCTGTTACCGCTCGATTGAGCTTTGATTATGAGCCGTGTTTCATCCGAGCCAGGAAAGACCTCAATTGGATAGACCCACAACCAATCAGAGCAACGGAGCGACGCGTAACGTTAGTTGTCAAATGTCAACAGAACTCAACTGCACTGTGTTGCCAAGTCCATGTTTTTCTCCATATCCGCGGGTTGAAGCGACCCCAATTATGTGATTATATAAACCCAGGAATGCAAATTTTAGCATGCAACCATGCCAAAATAACATATTTTGCCAACCAAACGCCATTTTTTCCGGAGATCCCACTGGAATTTATTGTTTTGGGCTATAGTTTTGAGTAGCAATTGTACATTGCAAAAAAACGTGGCAACCCTGTCTGCGCGCGCTGGATTAAGAAATGTTAGAAGAAAAATATGAGTGTAAACGATCTTTGCCAGTGTTGTAAAAAAAGAATTTAAGGATAGACAGAGTACTTACCAACACGATCATCGTTTCTGAGAGAAATAGTGAAGGTGAATGCATATACGAACAAGTTCTCCATTTAGGATTAGAGCAAATTCAACCCAAAGAGCCTTTGATGACGTGGATGATTACGTTACTGTTGATCATCTGTCCATCATCGTCTAAAGCCCGCCCTGACAATTTCATTGGTCCGAACAGTTTCTGTTCGGGCATAATTACTCCTCTATGGAGCGAGGCCAGACGGAATTGCCCGAGCAAAACATTTTGTGGGCGGGGCTAAATTCAGTTGGCATCCAGGCTAACTGTTAGACCCACTGTAGCTTAAAATAAAGCACTGTTTTTGTCATAATGTTTGTAATTTGCATGTTTTGCTTATAAAAAAGATAAAATTAAAAATCTATATTGTAATTATAAAAGTAGGCTACATTAACTAAATATTAAATTCAATTTTTTTTTGAAAGATTTGTTTCATAGCCTATTTCCCTGCAAAGATGCGTCATATGCCGCTCAGCGCTTTGAGATAAATGTGGGACACGAGCTGGATAGACATCTTCTCGAATATCTTCGTCTTCATGTTTTCTCCTTATGTTGCAAAGCAACACTTGTTGTAAAATGTCTGAGGAGTGAATTTTATCTTCCACAGTAAAAGATGTGAATGGGTATAATCGACTTAAGCATAGAAAGGAAGAAACGTTTATAATTTCCTGCGGAAATGAGTGTGACGCGAGTGAAGATTTGGGAAAAGAAACGAGATGTCCAAGTGGGATAAAATGGACTAACGTTAGGCCTATTGTTAAAATGCATGAAAAACGGAATATCGAGTGACCAGATCGCAAAACAAATATTCCTCCATTGCATTGTTATACATTTATGTATAGTCGTTGTATGATTCTATGGAATAAGATTATTAATGTTACGTCACTGAAACTCTTAATTTTTTTTCCCCTCACGTATTACTTGCGCTTTCAATGCAGGCAGCATTCTCTCCCAGTGCTCGCTATGTCCTGCCTCTCCCGCTATTAATGTAGTATGTAATAATGAACCATCTAAAATACTTTGAATAATCATACTACTAAAACTAAATGTGATCTGGTGTTTTAAGTGATGTTTGCTCTCACTTTGAAGAGTACCGTTCTGGCAGCGCGTGCACTTCAGATGATCAATGCAATCAATCACAGTTCTAATTGCAAGAGAGCGTGTCAAAATGACCGCTCGCAAACTGTAAATGTTAAGCTCATCCAAGAATTTTAATTCTGCATTTACTCCCTTCTCATGTTGTTTTCGCATGTCACGCAATCATTTGAACATCCGTGTTTACTACAGTATGCACGTCGTGTTAAATATATTTATCATATAAAGCCATCGTATCTCTGCAAAAGACTTGAAGACTTCAGAAGATTTGGATTAGACACTCGATTGGTTATTTTTATGATGCCTTTATTAAATTTTTTGCATCTTTTAAGATTAAGAGGAGTAGACTTTAAAAATGGAAGAACAGAAATCCCTCTTAAAGAATATCTTAATTTGTGTTTGGAAGTTAAACTAAAAATGACATGATGGTGAGTAGCTACATGATGAGAAAATTTACATTTGTGTTACATTTGTTAATTTGGATTTGTGTGAATTATACCTTATAAATAGGCCTACTAAAGCAAGTTGAGCCTTCAATAAAACAACTATATATCGCGAATCATACAGTCACATTTTTATATTGCGATTATATCGTTACACCCCTATTATTCAGTGTTCATGTAAACGCTACATTTGGATTTATTCCGATTGAAACAAAAGGTGTGCATGTAAACAGCCAATGTATTGGATACGTGTAACTCTTAAGGTGACCTTCTGGCTTTACTGAACTGAGTTCTCTTCCGCGTCTCTTTGCACTTGTATGGACAAATATGCACAAAAACATCCTCGTAAATACAGTCAGTTATGTCTTAAGTGAAGAAAATGCATGTCTAAAAGTATGTTGGATCCGTGCAGCTCTTAAAGTGACGTCAGCCTAAAATCCCTGCTGCCGTCTCTATAATAACATTAATCAAACAACAAAAGACACAGAAAATTCACTTGCTGTCAGTGACTGAATAACTTTTGTAATGTATATTTTATTTATAAAGTGCAGTGTTATTTTACATTTACAGTTTCTGTAAAACAGTTTATTTCAATTGTATTTGTTGAATTGCAAAAAAAAAATGTCATTACAGAGAATGCTTGACATTACTGTTAGTTTGGCTAGTTGTTTTTGCTATGGGATTTTTAAACCATAGGCAAAAGTTTGGTGTATTTGTTATTAAGCTACAATAAGACTTGGAATAAATGTGAATTTCTAAGGTTTTTTTTTATTTTTATTTTTTTACACCTTATTGAAATTAAAATTAGGAAGCGATAAGTAGAATCAGAAACAGGCGTTGGCACAACCAAAACTTTGAGGCAGCAGTGCCACAGTTTTCATAGTCTGGAGCCCTGCATTGTATTTGTTGTTGTGTTTTATTATCTGAAGTGTTTAGTCTGGTAGCAAACCTTGTTTTGACTGTTTGATCTCTGGGGTGGTTTATTAAATTCACTCCCACATGCTTTAATTTTTGTTTCCAGATGTAATGTTTTTTTGTTGTTCTTGCAGTGGTGTAAATTTGACGATGATGTCGTTTCTCGGTGCACTAAAGAAGAGGCCATCGAGCACAATTACGGAGGTCACGATGATGACTTGTCAGTGCGTCACTGCACTAATGCTTACATGTTGGTGTACATCAGAGAGTCCAAGCTCAGTGAGTGGCATGAACATAATTTTTCTTGATGTGAGGTTTATTTATGATGTTATCGTTTTAGCATGAGGTAATTTCACTCTGCCTGTGTCCTAAGTGGCTGGCATCTGTAGTCCAGCCCCCATGAAAACCTTTGGTTGTGGATCTCAGGACATGTTTATCATATGTCCATCTGTGCTCATAAGTGCTGTTGTCATGTCCAGGTGAGGTCCTGCAGCCGGTCACAGACATGGATATCCCCCAACAGCTGGTGGAGAGGCTGCAGGAGGAGAAGAGGGTGGAAGCCCAGAAGAGAAAAGAGAGGCAGGAGGCTCACCTTTACATGCAAGTACAGGTATGGAGCCGCCACATGTCCAATCAAACCAATTATTCTTGGAAATGCAAATGTGCCTTCTAAATGGAAAACTTATTGGCCCACTTGGTGTAGCACATAAAATGTGTCACTACAGGTCATGTTGGCATAGGCCTTAAGTTTTAGACTTTTAGAGTTGGATTCGGAAAATAATTCCCTTCTACTTTATTTCTTTTTAAAACATCCTGTCATCTCTCTGTGTTCCTGTAGATGGTGACAGAAGACCAGTTCTGTGGACATCAGGGCAATGACATGTATGATGAGGAGAAAGTAAAATACACAGTGTTCAAGGTTTTGAAAAGCTCCACTCTGGCTGAGTTTGTCCAGAACCTTTCACAGACCATGGTGAGACTTCATTCGACAAAAGTTCCTTGTATAGCATCTTTCTTTTTTTGGATCCCTACAATGTACAAAGGGAACAAAAGGGGGATCAACATGCATTCGGATTGAGTTTTTATAGTCCTACATGGTTTAACCAGTTTTAATGTATTTATTCACAATGAAACATGTTTTACCAAAATGCCGGCCAATAAATACTTGTTAAGAAGTTACAGATTCTCAGTTAGAAACAAATGTTCCTGTCATCATTCCATTCGTATTTGTGGTTATATTACTTATAATGAAGTGAACTCTGTATTCTTACCTTTTCAAAGTTCTTCCCTTCAAAGCAGTGTTATTTTAGTGTTATTATTTTGGATCAATTGTATTTCCGTTTTCATTTTAGTACTTCGAATTAAATAGCAGGTTAAGTTATTTCTTTTATTTTCTTTACATTTTTATATTGTGTTGTCGTTCAGCTTTATTTCTCTTCTTTTAATATTTATATTGTGTTGTCATTCAGCTTTATTTCAGTTAACGGTGACATTTTAATAGTTCTATTTTCAGTTAAAGGGTTAGTTCACCCAAAAATTAAAATTGTCATTTTACTCATCCTTGTGTTGTTCCAAACCCATAAGACTTCCGTTCATCTTCAGAACATGAAAGATTTTTAAATTAAATCTGAGCCAGTTCTGTTCCTCTTTTGACAGCTACACAACTTCCACTTTGACGCTTCGAGAAAATCACTTTATGAAATTTTTGAAGTATTAAAGTGGCAGTTGCAAAGTGGTCAATGAAGGGACAGAAATCACTTGGATTTTATTAAAAATGTCTTCATTTGTGTTCCAAAGAAAAGTGAAAGTCTTATGGGTTTGGAATGACAAGAGGATGAGAAATTAATGACTATTTTCATTTTAGGGTGAACTAACTTTTTAACTATAACACAGCTTCAAAGGGGAAATGAATAACAGTAGCCCCTTTCACACAGTAATCCCAGTTTTTTACTGTAATATTACCAGAATGACTTTACACATATGCTGTTCACACAAACAACAGCGTTCTGGCTTTTAACCGTTAAGTAACCATTCACACCAAAATGTCTGTAAATTCTGTCATTCATTGGAGGTGGTCTTTGCGCCATTGTCTTTATTCGGCCACATGAGGAAGCGCTTTAGCAAATGCATCGTCCGATGAAAGTTCTATAAGAACTTTGATTGGCCCAAAGCAGACTTCTTACGTCAGCACGTCCTGACCTTGTATGTGCTCGTGCCAGTAATCTTCATTCATACACACTATAGCATCATACTTGTAATGTAACAAATTGCCAGAATTTTTAAAGTATTTTTAAAAAGGTCCTGTTCGCACGTTCTCTTCATGTTAATTTACCAGTAAAGACCAGTATGTGTGAAAGGGACATTCGTACATAGACCTCAATGCTGAAACCTTATTCATGGTGGCAATCAACAGTGTAAAAATGAGCTCTTAACATTTCCACACAGCAAATAACTGATGAGAGTCAGCAAACAACAAAAAGATAATCCTGCTACAGTAATCACATTATTTATTAATGCTGCAGTGCATTCTGGGAGCTTGCAAATCCAAAAAATCAGCAACACTGTTTATTTTGAAATGTTCTACCTGTTATTGATTCAAATTCTCCTTTTGTTGGCATTCACGTTCACTTAAAGGTTAGTTGGGTTTCTTTTCTGGTTTGTCCATGATGGTGGTTTCATTGAATTTAATTTCCTCCAGGGTTTCCCGCAGGACCAGATGAGACTGTGGCCAATGCAGGCCAGAAGCAATGGCACTAAACGGCCGGCCATGTTGGATTATGAAGCAGATTGCAACAAGTCTGTAAGTCTGTGCACTCATATTTTTAACCATCCATATTAAGGCATTCTTGTTTCATATTTTGCTCTGTATGTGAGAATAAATCTGTTCATTTCAATATCACAAACAGATGATCGACTTGAGCGATAACGAGAACCCATGGACAATATTTCTAGAAACTGTAGATCCAGAAATGGCCGCCAGTGGTGCAACGTTACCTAAGTTCGACAAAGACCGTGAGTTTCAATGTGTACATTTATATTATGAATCTACTCCAGAACATTGCTTCAGACTGTAGCAAAAAAACAGCCTACAAAACGTTTTCGGATCAATCTTATAACCTTTTGCTTTGGATTTTCAGATGATGTCATGTTGTTCTTGAAGATGTATGATCCAAAAACCAGAAGCTTAAATTATTGTGGACATATCTACACACCTATATCCTGTAAAATACGTGAGTAATCAAAGTTACATTCTCCTGTTTAATTAAATCTTTACTACAAAAACATCAGTCAATCCTTTATTACATTTAATACATTCTAACCCTGACCCAAACAGGAGACTTGCTGCCCGTCATGTGTGAAAGAGCAGGGTTTCAGCAGGGAATTAGCCTTATCCTCTATGAGGTAAGACTGTTGGTTTGAATAATTTATCCATTTGTGTTTTTATTTTTTATAGTAAATAGTTGTATGGTTTAATGAGACACAAATTACTGATTATCTACTATTTAAAAAAAGTGTAAGTTTACTCCAATTGATTTTAGGCATCAAAATTTATCTGAAAGTTAAGTGAAAGTTCAGTTGTGCTGTCACAGGAATAAATACATTTTTCGAATGTCTAAAAATATTAGATTTTAAATTGTAATACTTTTACAATATTATTGCTTTTACTGTATTTTTGATCAAATAAATGCAGACTTGTAGAGAGTACGAGTCCCTAAACTTTTGAGCTGTGATGTATTTCATGCATTTATATTAACCATTAAAATGCTCTCCAAGTCTGCATTTATTTGATCAAAAATACAGTAAAAGCAGTAATATTGTAAAGTATTACAATTTAAAACCAGTCATTTTATTTTTTTATTTTTTCATTAAGATTTATACCTCATATAGAAACTGAATAAATATGCTTCCCATTGATGTATGGTTTGTTAGGATAGGACGGTATTTGGTCAGTATTGGATAATCTGAAATCTGAGGGTGCAAAAAAAACAAAAATTGAAATATTGAGAAAATCGCTTTTAAAGTTATACATTTACGGGAGGAAATTTACAAAATATCTTCATGGACAATGATCTTTACTTAATATCCTAATGATTTTTGGCATAAAAGAAAAATCAATCATTTTGACCAATACAATGTATTATTGTCTATTGCCATAAATATACCCATGTGACTTATGACTGGTTTTGTGCTCCAGGGTCACAAATTTATTCTGTATATTATCAGAATTGGCTTCAAATCGGTGCATATAGTTAAAACATGATGTCTTCTGTTACAGGAAGTTAAACCGAATTTAACAGAGCGAATACAAGACTATGATGTCTCCCTGGACAAGGCTCTGGATGAGCTTATGGATGGAGACATAATTGTGTTCCAGAAGTAAGTATTAGTTGTCTTAATTCTTAAGTCATTTTGCACAGGTTTACAGGGCCTTGACTGTTCTTTTGTTGTTTCACCACCAGGGACGATCCTGAAAATGAAACCAGTGAGCTGCCTACTGCAAAAGACTACTTCAGAGACCTGTACCACCGTGTGGATGTCATCTTCTGTGACAAGACCATTCACAATGACCCAGGCTTTGTTGTGACACTGTCAAACCGAATGAACTACTTCCAGGTTGTTGTTTTTTTTTAATAGATCAGAAAGTGCCAGTAATGCAAGCAACCTCTGAAAAATCTCATCATGATTTGTTTTCAGGTGGCAAAGACTGTTGCGCAGAGGTTAAATACTGACCCCATGCTCCTACAGTTCTTCAAGTCACAGGGGTACGTCTTCTAATTTTCAGTTTAATTGGACTTCTCATCTCCCACCCCCCCGTTTGCATCCTTGAACCTGCATTTTTATTTTCCTCCTCTCAGGTACAGAGATGGTCCAGGCAACCCACTCAGGCACAACTATGAAGGCACTCTCAGAGACCTGCTGCAGTTCTTCAAGCCCCGGCAGCCTAAGAAGCTATATTATCAGCAGGTGTGAGAGAGGTCTTATCTTCCACTTAGAGCTCCTCTAAGGGAATATGAGATCTTCTAAGCCGTTACATTCAGGGCATCTGATTTATTCATGGTTTTGCCTCCCACAGCTAAAGATGAAGATCACAGACTTTGAGAACAGGAGGAGTTTCAAAGCCATATGGCTCAACAGTATGTTTCGTGAGGAGGTAAGAATGTGCTGCAAGAATTTTACATTGAATATACCAATGTATGCCAGCCAGCCCTACTTATTTTCATAATGTACATTTCCACCATGTTCTGCACACTTATCAGCGTGAATATTTTGTCTCCCTTTGCATTAGGAGATCACACTGTACCCTGACAAGCATGGCTGTGTTCGGGACCTTCTGGAGGAATGTAAAAAGGCAGTGGAGCTCTCAGACAAGGGCTCAGAGAAGCTGAGGTCTGTATATTCTCAATTCACTGAATATTAAAAGCCCTGAATAATGTGAAGTTGGGCTGGGTACATTTCAAAATTAGATTTTTCCATTCACAAGCTTTCAATTATGATTTCGATTCAATATAGATTGTGGATGTATATCAAATATAGTACATGGCAAATTTTCTTAACATGTCATAAACTATACATGGTAGTCAGTTGTTACATTACTAATATTTAAGGTTAATGTTTAACTGATTTAAATACAAACATAAATTACACTCAATTATGTTTTTTATAATGATAGTTATAATACTAACTTTACAATTACATTATCATATTTCTACTCCAATTAGTTTTTTTAAATATAAACATTTAAATGGTGGCAATCATAACGGAATGGATTTATTAAACATTAAGTATCATAATAAATAGCCTATGTAATGTGGTGCATATATTTATCAAAATGCTCATCTTTAGAGTTCTTTTTTTGTATTCAAGCTGACTGAGTTTATGAACACAGAATGGTTTTTCTGAGGTAAATGTGACATTGTTCACAAGCTGTTTTATTGATGTCTTTCTGCAGTTGAAAGACTGATTGAGCTTTAATTCACGCTGTAACTGATTAAAGTGGAGATGATCATTCACGTGCGCTCCGCGCTGCTTCTCTTGAACTGATGCACTACTGTGATCTGTCACGCCACATTAAACCGTGTCAAGCCAGTATTTATTTTTTAAAATTTTGTAATATGGACGAAATTTGATATCTGAGGCTTTGTATCTTTCAAAAGTAACAAAGCACAAATATTATTGTGATTTATTGGATGGAAGGGTCTCTAGAAAGTTACATTCATTTATCAACTGAAAACAGGATGACTAATCAATTTTTGGTATTTAAGATTTGATATTGGTTCATAAATGACAATCAATTAAAAAAAATCTATTTATAGACATCTACTTTTTACCCAGCTCTAATGGAAAGTGCAATGGGTCTCATTTATTAAAGGTGCACTATGTAGGACTATGTTTTTGCTGTAAAATATCCAAAAACCACTAGGCCAGTGTTATATATTTTGTTCAGTTGAGTACTTATAACATCCCAAATGTTTCCAACTATTTGTAAATCGTGAGAAAATTGCCATTTTAACCAAGGAACCAGACCGTCTGAGGGAGTCGCCTGTCAATTGTGTAATTTGCGTTGCCCTCGGTTTCCGGTTTTATTTGACAGAAACACTTTACTCTTACTGCAGTGTGCAACAAGTGTCATAGCAGCTGCCGAGCGAACGCACAGCGTAATGTCATAATTCACAACACACTCATATGTATCTAATATGATAAACAGAGCTGCGTTACCTCATACTCATGACCACAAAAGTGGAAATGGCGCCGACGACTGTGTAAAAGTCATAATAACCGTCATAATAAAAGTCCCACTGCTCGCGAGCCGAATGTTGAGTTAACAATCGCTCCGGTGGCCTTGCTCAGCACCCACAACACTCGGTCCTGCTCTGTTTCATACTACAGTAACGTTAATAATCGCATCCGTGAACATGATTTCTGCACGATGGCTGTCTTGATTATTTTTCACCGGCTTTGAGGTAAAGACCACATGTCCCAAGATTCTGCGCTCAAACTTGGCGTCATTAAACTACGCCTTTGTTTTGAATAGGCGCCCTCTAGCGGACAGAAAAGTTGCAAACCTGTAAGCATGCATACACACACATTTCGTGAAATCTGAGTGTGAATGTTTTCACGAACCAATACTGATTCATCACTAACGTAGGAATAACTGAAACCACTTGTATACCAAAAACCATACTTGTACACTCAAATGCGCGTATTAATACAAATAATGTATGCAATTGTTAGTGAATGAGACTCAAATGTCTAGTGATGTATATTTAGTTTAAAAGTTTAAGGCTGGTAAGAATTTTTTTTTTTTTCCATCTCATGCTCACCAAACATTAATTTATTTAATCAAAAGCATTGTGAAATGTTTTCTATTTTAATATATTTTTTAAATGAAGTGTTGTATTCTCAAAATGGTTGAATGAGTCTTTATACTCACATGATCCTTCATAAATCAGCCTAATATGCTGATTTTCCAGATAATGGCATTTATTTGAAAATTTAAATGCAACTTTTGATCAACTTAATAAAGAACCTTGCTGACCCCAAACTGTTGAATGGATGTACAAAGTGATAAGACATTTCCCAGTGTTATTTTCCTTCCTATAGATAGACATTTGATTCTTCATTGCATTTGATGTGTTTTATGCAATGTTAATTTGACACCTCTAATAGTTGTCATAAGCATGGGATTTTGTGCCACCTAATGCTTGTTTTGATTGTAATGAGCCTTATTGATCTGTTGGATGAGAATGGTTTACAAACTTGATGATCCTGAGGAAAATCACTGAAATGAGCTTTGATCACTCACTGACGCTGCTATATGAGTCACTCTGATATCGTTCTCTCTTTTGCTCATAGGCTGTTGGAGATTGTCAGCTACAAAATTATTGGGGTTCACCAGGAAGATGAATTGCTAGAATGTTTATCTCCAGCAGCCAGTCGAACATTCAGAATAGAGGTAAGGATGAGCTGATACACACGTCTTTAAATCCCATCACTTAATGATGTGCACAACAAAAGATCTATTCCCTAGTGAAGCCTCTTAAAATGATTTGGAATCTGAGAGATGCTACTTTATTTGTGGATGCTGTTCGCTCGAAATAAGTTTAATGTCTTTTGTGGCAGGAAATCCCTCTCGACCAGGTTGATCTGGACAAGGAGAATGAAATGCTGATTCCAGTTGCACATTTCCACAAGGAAGTTTTCGGGACATTCGGAATTCCATTTTTGCTCAAGATCCGTCAGGTGTGTTAGTGGAGTGCATGTGTAGGTGGACTGCTGTTTTCTGTTCTGTTATGTCATGTCTTTTTAATGTGTGCATTTATTGTGGCAGGGAGAACCCTTCAGAGAAGTAATGAAGAGAATTCAGAGCATGCTTGACATTCAGGAGAAAGAGTTTGAGAAGGTAAGAGCAACTTCACAAATGTCACAAGTGAGTTGTCAAACCTGAACATTTTTTGCACATTAAAATGCTTACTTCTGGTCTCTAGGTATATAATAGTGAAAGTATATTTTTTGCTCAACATATTTAATCTCTAAATCTAAACGATGAGAATACTACCTTAGACATGACATGGTTTAACGATTTACTGCAAAGCAAGTGCACAATCATATTAGGTGGACCGTCGCTTTGAAAAAGCTCTCCGCTAACATATTGCTTTTTAATGATGATGGAAATTATGTTTTTAAGAGTAATGTAGGCTATGCGATTCTATGCGTTGCGCAGGCATTTCACTATTCTGGGAGTCCAGATCCAATTCTTGATCTAGTTTGTTTGTTTGTTTATCTTTTTTTTTATTTAATCAGTTTAACAACTTTACATCTTATATTTTATTTGTACTTTATTAAGTATTAATATACTATTACTATACACTATATTAAATTGAATTGCATATGTAATTACAAAATAAATGTTAAGAATTTTCAGATATAGTTTCAGAACATGTTAGCAAAGATTAAATAATAAAGAGGAGCCAAAGAAGCATATTATCAGCAATAACCAAAGAGTGATTTGAGTATCTGAAGGTTTTCCAGTGATTTTTCTTTCTCAGCTTGGCTGCTGTTGGATTATTACTGATGCCATCATAGAGCCGTATATTAATGTGAATGCGGCCTATTAGATTTTGACACATCTGATGTTTGTCCTGACTGTGATCTCCTAAGAAATAACTTTCAATGAAAAATTAACATTGACTTATTAAGAGCTGATTCAGAACCAAGTTAGGGTTCACCCACACCACCAGTCATTATAAAATAAATACATTTTGATTTTCTTTTAGTTCAAGTTTGCAATAGTCATGATGGGCCGGCATCAGTATATCAACGAGGAAGACTACGAGGTGAATCTGAAAGACTTTGAGCCACAGCCAGGTATGTCATGCTCCTTTTTCCTCTGTCATCTCGATCAATAGACCAAGGCATTTTATGTTTGTGCCAACCTTACTAGGAATGCACACATATGAACATTTTGGCTGATACGATAATTCTTTATATTTGAAGGCCGATAAATGATGATCCAAATATCATTTTTGCGTGCCTGATTACAAAAACAAAGATGTCTCCACACTAAAAGCCATGTCACAAGCAATTCATAAATCAAAAATATACAGTGCAGTATCCTAGTTTGAACAATTTTTACACACCTATGGCCAACATTCTTTATCAAAGAAAAAGATCCATTGCCATATAAAAAAAATGCCAAAAGTCATTGGACAACGTTTAAAGAATCAAAATGCATGACAATCCACTGACAATAATGAAATGATTTGAATTAAACCATGTAGTTGAAAAGAATACGAGAAAAATAAGTGCTAGTTATTATTAATACATTTTTGATAAAGTAACCTCTAGAATTAATATTACGGTTTCAAATAACAGCACTGCGGTTTGAGCTGTGTGCGCTGAAGCTAACGGTGATCACTGGTAAACTGCAGCATTAACTTAAAATGCATCTTATATGAGAGAAATCAGACGTCACAAATTACAGTTGCACAACAAAAGGCTGCGAATGCACTAGTGAATTTGACTAAGTTATTAAGATTATAATTTTATGTAGCCTATATGACAGTGCTGCGCATGTTGCACTCAAACTGTATTTTCCTTTTCAAATGGATTCCAATCATATTTCAAGCCATTCAAAACCAGTACAGCAAACCATGTGCATCTGAAGGAAATAATCCATCATTTATCGGCTTGAATATATCGGGCAAATTTTCTTATCTGGTCAACAATGATAACATTAAAAGTGAACAACTATTGGCCGAATCTGATATCGTTATTCCCTAAACCTTATCATATTCTGTACTTCATCAGGGAACATGTCGCACCCGAGGCCTTGGTTAGGGCTTGACCACTTCAACAAAGCTCCAAAGAGAGGTCGCTACACATACCTGGAAAAAGCGATCAAGATTCACAACTGACAAGCCCCCACTCTAACCGACGATACTAAAGACTTTAACCAAACCTCTTGTGTGCACCACTTTTAACACCTGCTGTCTGGGTACACAGGCACCATGTATGAAGTCTTCAGCGAATGGAGTGACTGCTGATGCTCCTGTTTTTCTTTTGAGGCTGTTCGATTTGGCTTCTCTAACTATTGACTGCCTATTTGTCTGGAAGAATGAATTGGATTTTAACAAGAAAGGGGGAACAGTATGTCCTAGACTTTTTGTTTTGAATTTTTGTTTGTTTTTTTTTTTCTTTTTAAGTTCGTTTTTAAAAGAATTGTTACGGCAAGAAAGCTGCTGCATTGTGAGGTGGAGGTGATGGAAAGAGGAGTTATGTCATTTGCAGAAGATGAAAAGGATACCTCCATCCTTCAACAAAAAAAATCACCGCAAATGGCTGATGCTTTTGCTAGTTGCCCTGACATGGTTGTCTCATTTTCTGGTTCCTTAGTGCAACTAGTCAATTTTCACGTTTACACAATTCTTCTTTCTCACTTAGTTTGGTTGGAGAAATTCAGTTTGTCGTCTTTGGAAATCCTGTATAATAAAGTAAAGAGCCACAGCATCCGTTTTAAAAGAAATAAAAATAAATTGTCTGTACTTCATCTTGCACGTTGGCACTTAATATCCAAGGTTTTACATTTCTCAGCACTGTTAAATGTAATCTTTGGTTGGAGTTTGATTTGCATATCCCTTTGGTCTTTTTTCCTTTCCCCATAAAGGTTTTTTTTGTTTCTTTTGCTCCTCTGTCACTGGCTGTGGGATTACTCTGATGGGGAGGGAGGGGTCGCTTGCTGGCGGCTCCAGATTCGTTGTACTGTTTGTTGGCACGAGGCTGCAGACGTATAGTAGACTGGTTTGGGACATAGAGAAACCAGCATTAATGAACCAATACAAACTTTTTTTCTTTTCTTTAAGCACAGAAGGAATGCTCCCTAGTGCATAGTTGGCTTTGTAAAAACAATTACAATTGTATATTTAAAGAATGAACATGTAAAATTAAAACACCGATTTGTTGGGTACAGATCAATTCAGATGTTCATATTCATTGTGTGTAGTTATTTTGGATCCTGACAGTTTCATTTTTTTTTTTTTCCTTAACTAATTGCAACAGTTTGTCTCGTTTAAGTGCAGTACAAAGATGACCTGCAGATCACATCTTTCTTTTCTGATTTTTTTTCTCTCCAGTCTAATTCCTCCGTGTAGCAGCAGTGTACGACAACTCTTCCTGTATATTGCCTTTTTGCTGGAAAATGTATGTTGAATAAAATTTTCTATAAAAGCTACAGCCATGGTTCATGGAGAATTGTGACTTGAAGATGGAGTTTCGACTGTAGTGCTGTGCTGGTGTAATGTAATATGAAGATTGCAGTGTGTATAAACACAATTCTCATTAAGGTATTGCACAATTGTTTTATTATGAATGTTTCATTTAGATGCACATATGACATATTTGACATTATTGTAAAGATCCAGAGGCTTTTTACAGAAGTGAAAAAATTGCTAAACAATGACCCAAAAGCAAAAAAGTTTATACTTTTATTTAACAGGTTCTAAAAAGTTGTCAACAAGATTCAAAGGCACCATGACTTGTCCAGTTGTCCATGATGTGCTGAACATTTATTTAAAATGTATATATAAATGATAAAATATTTTAGAGCTTGACATAGCTGGAATTTAATGTACATGAGAGAAAAACCTTTTAAAAATGAGTCTCTTATATCGTGTGAACTCAAAGAAATAAATGTTGAGGTATATTAAAATAAGAAATATCTTTAGATGATTTAGCTTATTTTAATGTTTGTATTGTTTTAAGTCATACTGAGGCCCCTTTGAATTTTGCTGAGGGCTCTTGGTTGAGAACCACTATTCTAAATAGTGCAGTTGATGGCAAAATTACTCATATTTACATCACGTGATGCTGTAATGTACCCATGAACACCTCAAACTTCTTAACCTTTAAAACCTGGAGTCCTTTATAGATATACAATCAAACCCATGAGTATTCATATTCATTTGTGAATGTGGTAATATAGGCTAAACCAGATGAACACCAAAAGGTTCTTGGTTACAAACATTGCAACGGATTAGTTCACACAAACAAGTCTGTACTAAGATGACATCTGTTGGTCTGAAAGTGTCCTTCATATAGTGTAAGGTGCAACACATCCATGAGCAGAGCTAAAATCGGGTAACGGATGGGACTGGGTTAGCAACATCGTTTCTTTTCAATGTGCAGGATCTTATTGCATTTCGGGCATGTGTGATAGACGTCTTTGAAAAACTTGACGAAGAATGGAATCAGACAGCAGAATACAACAAACCTGGAAAAGAGGAAGGCATTTACGGTCACGGTTTGTTGATGCACAAGATTTTACCTTTTTAATCAGCTGATTCAAATGGACTCTTACCCGCACAGAAAGATGAGTAAGCACATCAACCAGGCGTACATTCCCACTTTGTAGGTGACGTTGGTTAAGACCTGCTGTTGGCAGTGCGTGCAGGTGGTCGTTCCTGGATTGCGACCCAGCTGATATGAATCATAGCTGACGAATTTGTTTTTGGCATCAGTTGACTGGGACTGAACTACAGGAGAAGCATGTGTTTAGTGTACATTATTTATTATACAGGCTGTACAAATATTAGAGCAAAAAAATTGGGTGAAGGGTCCTAGTAGCCGCGTTTTATTCACAATCAAGGAATGGAACTAACCGTTTTATAATTAACGTTACCATTATACAACCGTAAGTCCGTTTTTGTTTTCACACAAGAGAAGGCGACTCTAGAACTAGAAATTCTGAGGGGGGAAACTCTATTGTGCGACGTAAAACAACAACAACAAACAGCTAAAACCAGCCTTATCTGGTTGACTGGTTTTAGCTGGTCTTCTGGCAGGCAGGCTGGTTTTATAGGGGGCTTGACCACTTCTTCAACTGGTCAGGCTGGGAGACCTGCTGAACAACCTTAATGAAAAACAGCTTGGCTAGGAGACCAGCTTTTTCAGCAGGAAGAGAAAAAGTCAGAATTTCAAGATATTGGCTAAACTCGCAATTTGGAATTCTGAAAAATAAAATCTGAAATGTAAGATATAGTAGATTTTTCTGTGTACCCTTTACAACTAACAATTTTCCACAGACTCACCAGGTGTGGATGATTTCACGTGGATTCCAGAATCTCCAATAGTGGAGCTCTGTGGGGTGAACGGGGTGTGCACATGGTAGACCTTGACATTGGAGCCCTTGGCACCCTCTACTGTTGATTTTACAGGGAAAGATACAGGCAGAACATTAATATTTTTCCTTAATATTTATTTCAGGTTTTCACATTTGCGTCACAAGAACTGGCTGGATTGCTTTTATTATTATGATTATTATAATGAGCCATTCAAAATTACAAACTTACTTGGTATGACATATGGAGGCGGGTCCCCAGTTCCGTCAGCGCTCATTCTGTCTTTGGAGATTGAACTGCTGGGACAAAATTTTAAAAAGTCTTAAGATGTGATGTTTACGATTAGGGCTGCTAAAATATACTTTTTACATATGCTAAAGTGTGATACAATTACTTAATCTGTGCTGGCAACTAAAAGGTTATATGTTCAAAAAGTCACGTTGTGAGCAAGGCTCTTGAAAACTGTACTATAAGAAAGAGTACATGTTCTATTTTAGGATTGCTTACAGTTTACAATTTTGAAGAAGTATTAATAACTTGAACTGTCTGTTACTTTGAGGGGGTGCTGTCATGTCTACCCTGACTTTCTCAATGAAATAGCTTGAACACTCATGTTCTCTTCCTCCTCTTCAATTATCATCAATCTTTGTGTAGCTGCCTGTCAACTTTCTGTCAACAACACTTGTTTTGGCAAAGTGTAGCCTATAAATGGCAAACTTATTACAAGTCATGTGGCATTTATTTCCATGATGCTACGGTGCGGAAATCGCTTAGATAACACAAAGACAGCAGTCCTACAAGCCCAGGCACTGACTGATACAGATGTCCACCCAAATACAGAAGAGGAATGTTGCTCTACCACATGTCTGACTGTGGTACTAATACTCAAACAATCCAACCCTGATGCTTCTCATGGAAAACAAGCTAGTTCTCTAAAACAGACAATTTCGACAACATCTGTCAAACAAGAAACATACAAGCTCCAGTCTCCAGCACATGTGCTAGGAATTTAAAATTGATAATTGTAATCGTAAATCTCAAACAGGATCTTGTCTTCACTTCTATACAAGTAAAAGACCATAAAATATTCCCATTTCAAAGTGGTAATAAATGATCGTAAAGTTAGCTTGTTTTAGGTGTGTATCAGTAGGAGGTGACGTGGAAACCTCAAACTGTCTAAATGCATCAGTTATTTTGCAGCTAAAGCGCACAAAGTCAAAAAGCATCATTCATTGTTCAGGTCAGCTTTGATCAAAGTCTTTCTTAGGCTGTCCACTCAGCCATTACAGAGCTCAACATTTACACAAAAATAAGGCCATGCAATGATAAATATTCATTTATATCTTGGAGGGAAAAATAAATCTTCTATTCTTCAACTATTTCATCCCTGTTCTGTCGTGTACTGTTCTCCACCTTTCGAAACTTTGTTAGCACTTCTCATGTCATTGCCTCCTTAAGACTAATCGCTTGTTGTGTTATTTATTTATAAGTCACTTGGAATAATACGTCTGCTAAATTAATAAGAATAAATGATATTACATTTTCAAATCAAATTGCTTAAGAGAATGACTTTTTCTGATTATAAAAGAGTGCATAATTACAATAACACCATAATGTGTTTGTGAACAGGGATAGCTATAGTACTGCACAATTCAGAACACATATATCATTTCACTGTAATAAATCATATAAATCAACAGCCGTGGAACATTTTCCATCAGTTTGAATTGAATTCAACGAACAATTCAAGATAAAATCTTGAAAGGAATATAAACAGCAATGCCATACTGTTTTAAGTTTAGTTAGTTAATTCGTTTTTACTTCAAACTCTTAAACCTTCTTTTAGATCATCATAAATGCCCCACCTAAATCCAGAGGCACTGGAAAACTGTGCCGAGAGCTCTCTTACCTGTCCTGTTGTGGCTGTTGCTGATGGTTAGACTGAAACCAGTTTCTATGGCGTTAACAAGCTTTTCATAGTCACTCACCTGCTCCACCCCTGCCTTTTTAGAATACATTAACATATTCTGTCATCTTTTATGAATGTTCTGATGACAGAAAAAGGAAGGCATTTATTTTTCTTTTTGAGAAATATCCATCATTGGAACCAGTTTTGCTGATGGCAGCCAGTGGCGGGGTGTATGAATGTAAACATAATACTTCTAGACTGAAAATGACTGAAAAATCAGCAAAGTGTGTTTGTAGGTGTTTTGTTTTCACTTTTCACGCCTGGTAATTCAAACGAATGAAAACCTGAAATATAAGTTGGCCAGATATGGCAATCAAAAATAAGCTGATATTGACTCCTTTACTCTAACCCTTATGTTCTCACAGAGCCCATAATGATTTATGTGTGAAATGATAATAAAAAATAGCCATTTTAAAATTAAAAACTTATTTTCTTGTCAAATTGTCAAAAACCCATTCAAACGTTATTATTATTATATAATCTTTTAAGAAGGTTTGAGAAAAGTTGATACCGTAACATTGATGTGACCCCAGTAAATTACAGTGGACAGGTATCAGAATTGAACTGGTAATACTTTACAAGAAGGTCTAGATAATGTTTATGAACAAACACAAATTAATACTGATCACCAGTATATTTATAAATGCTAGTTTGTCATTGTCAGTTCATGATACCTATGTGTTAACTACTGTTAACAATTTGAAGCTTATTGTAAAGTGTTGCCTATAATAGTGTGATTAGTGTCATCAAGATTAAATATTTTATATCTTATAATGAGCGATTGTAAATGTAATGAAAGGCATCAACATATCAATATGAATACTTAACAAGTACTTAACAAGGTGTAAAAAAAGGCCTTGAGTTCTCTCAGGTCGCAAAGAGAAGATGTTAAACACATTTCCGTGCTCTGAAAAATGTAAAAAGTTTCCAGCAAAGATATTTCAAATTTTTTAAGCTCTTTCTGTTTTAAAGTGTAAACTCTCAGTCTAATTTGTGGTTGTTACACTCTGTCATCACATCAGCAATAAAACTCACTTACAAACAGATTTTGTGAGCGATAAACGTCCCTAAGGGCTAGGGGCAAAGAGCTAGTTGAGATGGATGGTGAGGGTACGTGAGCTGTTTGACTTCACGAGATCTCCAGGTGTGGCAGGGAGTGGAGGAGTCTGCGTTGCTGATTTCATGAGAGTGGGTTAGGCTTCTCAGCTGCGTCTTTTTGTGTGACACTCCTTTCACTGTGGTTTAGCTTGTCTGGCAGCATTCCTCCTGCCACCACAAAACATTATCTGTTCCACATTCCATGAAAAGGTTGCACACTTTCTGCCGATGGATACTGTAAAGTCATTCTAGTGAGATGTTGAGTTTGTCTGGCCTGCAATATTTTCGTCTGTATATGGTCTGCCTGTTTCCTCTGGATGTGCACGGGTTATTTGTGCATGTTGCAACATCATGCAACTGAACTTTTTATTTGTGTGCATTAAATAGGCTATACGCTACTGTTCAAGTTTGGGGTCTGTGACTCTTTTATTCAGCAAGCATGCATTAAATTGATCTGAAGTGACAGTAAGGCATGTTCTTTTTTTTATCACAGCTTCCACAAAAATATTAAGCAGCAGTTTTCAGCATTGATAATAATAATAATAAATGTTTCCTTAAGCAGCAAATCAGCATATTAGAATGATATTTGAAGGATCATGTGACTGAAGAATGAAGTAATGATGCTGAAAATTCAGCTTCGACTACAGGAATTAATTACATGTTAAAATATATTCAAATAAAAAACTATTATTTTAAATTGTAATAATATGTCACATTATTACTGTTTTATGTTAAAGAAAATCTTGTTTAAAGCCATTTGTAAAATATGGCTATAATTTTATACCTAATGAAAAAAATATCTGAAAAAAAACAAAACATTAAAGCAACAAAGGTCACAAGATTCATGGAGGAAGTTATTAACTTCACGTGAAATGTGTTGAACAAAACACGTTCCAAAACCTTTACTTAAAGCCTTTAGGCCATTGCATGTCATTTTCTTTTAACTAGCATACTTCATTCAGTTTAAAAAGCTAATTTTTCAGACTCTGAAATTCTGACTGGATGATATGTTTTCAGAACTGATGTATAAAAACACAACTGTAAACACATATTCTAAAAATACTAAGTCTAACCTAGAGTGTATTCTGATTATTGTTTATGACTTCTCTGTCTCTGTTGCTGCAGGATTATTAAAACAATAAACCCCTTGAGAAAGTATATGGCCTTTTATGCTTATTGCTTTATTTTGCAGTAATAAGATAAGCTGGCAAGCAATATCCCACCAAACTGGATTTTCAAGATGTGTTCAAGGCTTTATAAAGATATTTTAAGAAACTAAAATGGATAAATTCAGAAAGTACAGTAATTGACTATAGTTGTCATCTAAGGGGTCTTCTTGTCCTTTAAAGGTACCTTCCTTACGGAACAGATCCACATGATATTTTTGGAAGAGCTCATAGTGTAATTTTTGGGAGATTGATCAGGCATCAAGATGTGGTCCTGTGTAGGGTGTGGTTGCAACTAAGAAACAGTTCTAGTATAACGTCAACAAGAAAAGGAGATTATTGCGTGCAATTCCCATAAAGCATGGAATGACAACCAGGGCAAAAACGTTCATAAATCACATTACAGAAAAGTCCTTTTTGAATTTCGCATTGCATTGTGCTATGGTTTAGTGTAAAAGGGAAATGTCTGTAAACTGAACAGATCATGTCCTGGCAGAGAATTAACATTATTATTATTATTATTATTATTATTATTATTATTATTATTATTATTATTATTATTTAAATCTAACAGATTTTTTGGAGGCTGGAAAATCGTTTTTTATTTAAAAAATAAATAATACAGAGTTAAAAGGAGAATTCCTTTTGCTTTTTAAAACAGTTTGCATTATTTGCAGGATAAGGTATTGAAATATAGCCAGTTATCTCCGATATCATAGAGCAAAACTTTTATATAGATATATTGGGAATTGGGTTGTTTTAACCCAGTGAATTGGTTTAATGTTTGCCCAATGTATACTGGGCAGTTTTATTTAACGCAACTATTGTGTAAAAATTACTATTTGCTGGTTTAAAGCCCTCTATGGTATGGTGTTGCCTCCAGGCAACATAGCCAATTTGAGCTTTTTTTAAATAAAAACTTAATAGAATTTAATTGGTCAATGCAATTATAGGGGAGGAGAACTCAATTCCTAACCAATGAAAATACAAAAGAGTGGTCACATGACCCTCAGTGCTCCATTTCGTTCCTTCTTTCAGCACACGTGCACATGTCACATGGCTCCATATTTTCTCTGATGAAAAGTGCATTTTTCACTAATTTCTGTCCAGATAATCAGCTACAAAAAATCGGAATCACCTTCACTGGTAAGTAAAGAAGTATTTTCAAAAACTTTACACTATTTATCATCAACTGTGTCATAGTAAATTACAAAAAACTGCATGTTGCCTCGAGGCAACATTGTACCATAATGGAATCACAGGCCATACCAGGCATATACTAGGTTTGGAATACAAGTATATTTTTTTCATAGGAAAAAGTGTTTAAATTATATAAAGTTATATGCATTTTTGCATGATTTTATAATGCATTTATAAGATTGGCATTTGTTTCTATATGTCAGTCTTTGGACTTCCAGGATGCCGAATGTACTGGCAGTCAGCAACAAGGATCGACTATGTTGCCAACACCATGGCCTTGCATCGCTGGGAGGCTATCAAGCACAATCTACAATTTGCTGACAACTTAAAGCAAGCTCCTATTGGAGAACCAGCTTATGACAAGCTGTACAAGTCAAGTCAACTTTATTTATATAGAGCTTTTAACAATGCAGATTGTTTCAAAGCAGCTTCACAGTGTTAAACAGAAAAATAATGCAACAGAATATATTTTGATTATCATACAGTGACAATGTGGGATTTAGATCAGTAATTTGGTCTATATGGTTAATTTAGTTTAATAATTAGATTTATTTTGAAATATATTTGAAAAATAGTTTTTCCCCAACTGAGCAAGCCAAGCCAGAGGCGACAAGGTGTGCCCACTGCTGATATCCCTCTTGGAGAAGTTCCAATCAATCCCAATTGATGAAAATCTTTGTGTGGATGAACAAATTGTCCCATTCAAGGGGAAAACCTATGAAACAGTACAATCCAAATACGCCAAAACGTTGGGGATATAAAGTATTTGTTCTTGCTGATAGCAGTGGCATAGTCTACAACTTTGAGGTGTATACCGGGTGTTTCTCTCCCTGCAATGGGCAGCCTGACATAGGCACGAGTGGCAACTTAGTGCTAACCCTTTCAAGCATCATTCCAGACAACCGTTCCCACAAGTTGTTCTTCGACAACTGGTTCTCCAGTGTTGATCTGCAGATGCTGTTGGAGAAGAGGAAAATCCACTGCATTGGCACCTACCTGTGTTTTTCTGTTGAGAGGAATTGCTTCATCAACTTTCACAAGCAGTAAGGTGCCATTAGTGAGGAAGGAGATTTTGTGTGTATGTTCTTGTGTACTTGCAGGTCCTTGTGTGTATTTGCATGCTTGTAAGGATAAGGTTCATAATAGGATAAGTTTATGGTGATTATTAATGTTTTACCTTGAAACAACACTGATTGTAACTGTTTGAAATAACTTGATGGTTTGAAGTACTTGTGTTCCACGGTGGTACAATGTTGCCTAAGCTGGATAATAAATGTTACTTTTTAAATATGTGTTAAAATAATGAAAATGTTTATTGATATTGTTATAGTGACCAATTTTAAGCAGGAAAAACATCACAAATATTTTTCCTCATTGATATCATATTGTACCATAGAGGGTTAAAATCAACCCAATATAGGTTGGGGAAAAATCTGACATAATTACGTCTAGAGGCAACAATAATAATCAAAAGGTGGACAACTTTTTAATAAGCAATTTAATAAATGTTTATTGTTTAATTATTATTAATTAAACTTATTAATGATGATAATTTATCAAACATATTAACATGTTCATTTCCGATATACTTTCTGTTGATTTTAAGCAAGAAATAAAGTCATTTTTAAACAATAGTTGAGTTAAATAAAACTGGTTGGGAAAATATTTAACCGGTAACACTTGAGTATGGGGAACACATATTCACTATTAACTGTGACTTTAGCCTCAATAAACTCCTAATTTACTGCTTATTAATAGTTAGTAAGGTCGTTTTTGAAGTATTTAAGTTTAGGCATTGGGTAGGATTAAGGTATGTAGAATAAGGTCATGCAGAATAAGACATTAATATGTGCTTTATAAGTACTAATAAACAGCCAATATCTTAGTAATATGCATGCTAATAAGCAACTAGTTAATTGAACCCTAAAATAAAGTGTTACCATTTAATCCAACCACTGGGTTAAAACAACCCAATTTCTGGGTTTGTCCATTTTCAACCCAACTTGGGTGAAACCTACTGAATTTGAAGATCAAGGTAAACTGTACTTAATTTGTATTCTGGGAAACATGTAAGTATCTTCTGATGCTTCTGAAGGGCAGTACTAAATGAAAAAAAATATAATATTTAAACAAAATAAGAAAAATTTGGACATCTTCATCCTGTTCAAAAGTTTTCACTCTCCGGCTCTTGGAGCATCAGTGAATGTTTCAACCTTTTTAATAGTTGTGTTTAGGTCCCTCAATCGTCTCAGTGTGAAAAGATGGATCTGAAAATCATACAGTCATTACTGGAGAGTGTTTAATTAATACAATTATTCACATTTTCACAGATTCTGCTTAAGCGGTTTGCATACTTTTTCTTACCACTAGCTTGATCATATCAACTTATTGCACACTCATCAGACACAGATCAACAGTGACACAGTTTAAGTTGAAACCTTTTCAAGGAAGGTTTGTCTGTCTTCAACAACAAAAAAAACATTCAGCAACTATACAACCACTTGCCAATACATCACCAAAGGGAGGACATCTTTAAACCACGTTCTTAGCGATGTCTACTATGCAGGCAGGAAGCTATACATTTGTTTCAAGGTAAGATATTTTGGATTTGCCTGTTGCATGATTAGCAGGCTTTCCATTTAGTATTACACATTTCAACAAATTTATTTTTAGTCATTATTCAACCATGTATTTGTTAATTTATTTATTAAATTGATATGCTCTGAAATATTTTAACCTGTTGTGAACTGAAATGAATTGAATGTAAATATGTGATATGACCCAGATCCTGGTGCTCAATTGGTGATATGAACTCCAAATTTAGTGCCAAAGCAATCACAGATCCACCATGGATAGGTTATTCTCCCAGGCTGTGTTGAGTGTTGGTTGCACAAAGAATGCATCATCCAAATTTGAAACATGATCCATGAGATGAGTGCAATTTGTTCATTGCTAGGCAACTGTACCACCTCTCAACTGTAGGGGGAGCTGAACCTATAGCGGCTCAGACTTCAGGTTTCAGATGTGCTTTACATTTGTCAGCCATATAAAAGTTCAAATGTTGTAAATCATACCTCAGACATATATATAGCTGTATGTGTTATAGTTCTAGAAAATTATTTTTGTGTTGTTTTTTTTTGGTTACACTTTACTTTAAGGTGACTTAGTTGTATTGTACTTATTGTAAAGTTCTGAATATTAATAATATAAATAAAAATCAACTTGCTTGTACCAGTCATTTAAACTAAAATTATATTAAGCAGACTTAAAAAATCTATTATTTTGATGAGTAAACAATGAGTGTTGTTGTTGTAAAGTTACATTAAGGGTATAAGGTATTGGTGTAGTGTTACATGTAGTTATGCACAATTTACTATTATTAAAATAAAGTGTTTCCTGTTTTTATCCCCATGCTTTGAACACTTTGTGTTGCTTTATATAGACAAATACAGAACAATAAATAAATAAATGTAACGGTGGAAAATTAAGACATGTAAACTGAAATTCCAAATCGTATTCCTAGAATCTGTCTTGCAAATATTTATGATAGGCTGTTCACTGGTGTTTTTTACATAACGTGTTTGCTTGGAGATTTCTGTTTGGGGTCTGTGAAATCCATTTAGTCATGTTTTAGTTTCCCTGTTGTCCAAAGCACCAAAGGAAAGGGAAATCTTTTCCAGAACATCCAGGGATAGGAGGACCTACAACACAAACTGTGTTAGATTTAGATTTTTGACAAATCTAAGATTCAGTTATTCAAACGGCTGTAAAGGAGGTAAAGCGACCATGAGATGGACCAGCAGAGGTGTTTTGTTCCTGGTCATAATTTTCCTGCTGATGACTCTGACCTGGACACATAGAGGAGCACCAGCTGAGACATATAAACTCTTAAACCAAGGACTGAGAAGGCTGAATCAGCAGGTTTGTTATGTTTAGCATTTAACATACTGTCTTCAAATATCACGTTACAACATGTATCTGTATCTGTGTTCCTCTGATCCTATAGTTCAAGAGATTTCAACGGATGACCTTCACTCATCTTCAGAACATTGCTGAAAACTACAACATTTCAAACAGCATAGACTCTCGATTTCAAGTTTTAAGTCTGCAGTTTGAGAGGATCTCCAGAGAGCTCCGAGCATTTAAAGAAACAACAGAGCGCAGTCTGAATTCCCTCAAATCCTGGACTAAGAGTCTACAGAAAAAGAGTAGGAGGCTTGACTTGAGTCTGGCAAACATGACAAGAGCTTTAAGGGAGAACAACCATCTCAACCACAGACAAATCCAAAAGCAGAGAACAGTGTTGTCTGACCTGTCCCACAAGATCCAGAACCAGCAAAGTCACGTCAGCTCTTTGGAGTCCTTGAGGAATCAGGTTCAACATAGGATGCAGGATCTTCAGACCTCTCTCAAAAGACATCAGACACAGATAATGAAGTTGGAGAGTCAGATGCAAGGGTTGTTTAAGATCCTTTCAGCATCCAAGGCAGGAGTTTTAGATCCCCTCAATTCGATCAGAAAGCAACAAGGTGTGGTTCTGAGGCATGTCCAGCCTAAACCGAAGTCTGAAGAACACAGAATGAGAGATAGATTGCCAACTTCTGGGGCCACCAAGCAACCACAGACACACAAAATAAGAGACAAACAACGACAACCCTGGCAGAGCACTGTACAACCAATAGTTCAGACTGAAGAGGAACTTTCTCAATTTCCACTTCGACAAAAAATCCCACACATTCAAGCCCCAAAGGAAGAAGCCAGAGGTATTTAGAATGGTTAAATACATGGTTTTGTGTCTAAAAATGAAATTGAAATGCATTTGTATACACTTTTCCACAGTTTAGACAGATAAACTTAGTCACTGTTTAACTGTTTATCAATCATTCAAAAACTATGTACTATTTAGAATCAGAATCGTATAGTTGTGTATGGAATTCTGAAAGTTTCTAATATGGGTTAGATGTTTCAGTTCCTATCTGCTGAACTGAAAGTTGTCAGCTTCCACTGAACATTGTCACCTATACATCTATAATATTAACAGGATATAGAATAAAATATAATAAATAAATAGGAATGTGACAAGTTTTTATTTGACCTTTTTTTCCATTATTACTGTAAGAACAAGTATGATGACAGAGGTCAGATTTCATTATTTATTTTTTTTATGGCAAAATATAAAATGTCTAATAATAATTTTGTACCTCATTCTTAAAGTTTGCAACGTGGGTTCGATGCTTCTGTTCCCGTCTACTTCCACTGAAAATTATGTCACCTTCCAGAGAAGATTCCAAACGGGAATACATGAACTCTCCATCTGCACTTGGCTGAAAGTAGATGCAAAGTATGTTGGAACAATTCTTTCTTATGCCACGGAGAACAACGACAATATGCTTGTTCTCTATGGCCGTAACTCTGACGTTCTGGGCTTCATGGATTTTGTGATTGGCGATCCAGCATATCGTGAATTATCTTTACAAAATATCCTTAATGGCCACTGGCACCATTTATGCATCATCTGGTCTTCCATTGAAGGCAGGTTTTGGTATTATTTAGACAGTCATCTCGTATCTACTGGATCCAAGTTCCAGAAGGGCTATGAGATCCCTCCTGGGGGCTCTCTGGTCTTGGGGCAGGAACAGGATTCGGTTGGAGGGGACTTTGATGAAACTGAAGCATTTGTGGGCAGACTGGCTGGCTTTGTGTTGTGGGCTAGGACCCTGAGCCCTGGGGAGGTGTCTGGGCTGGCCACTGGTAAAGGGGTGCCACGAGAAGCAGTGCTCACCCTGGATGATGTAGACCAGATGTTTGGCTCTGTTGAGCATATTACCTGTGAGTGTCTGGAACACTGCATGTAAAGGCATGACAGAATCAGCCAGGAAAACACTGTATACACATTGTTTTTGTTTTTGCATTTATTTTGTATTTTTATTTTATATCATATATTTTACACAATTGGTCTTACTATCTTTTGACTTTTTATTTCCACTAAACTTTGCTTCAAATAAACAGATCATATTTTTGTGAGTCACAGTCAACATTGTCAACACAGTGTCAAGGCAACAAGATTTCAACCCGAATGAATGAATGAATCAGACTCCAATATAAAAATAATGCTGTAAATTTAACAGTTAATAAACCACCACATGTATACTGCCAAGCATATAGGCTACTGTATATTGCATGACATTTGCATACTGTATATATTTATATAATTTATATTATATAAATATTTTATATATAATATACATTTTTTCTTACAATATACATACATGTGTGTGCATATTATGTAACAAATTTTCAAAATCTTCTATTATATTATATAATATATTTTTATTTTATTCTACTTTCACGTTGTTTTAATTTTGTGTTTTTAAATATGCTTTTAATATTATTAATATCATTAAAAATATCAAATAGGACAGACAGTTATGAGCATGTTCTTAACCATCCAGAACAGTCCCGTCTCAGTCACAAGCATGGTCACAAGACATCGGACACAACCCAGAATAACCGGGAACTACATTTCCCAGACTTCCTTTAAAAACAGTCTCTTTCTTGGACCGTTGTGCTTTCCGTACACTCGTCACGGGATTGCTTATGATTGTTAGTCATGGGGAAGTAGTGTTAGCAGTAGTTGTCCAGTTAGCAGGTTTAATGTATGTATAACTGTTAAAGTTGACATGGCCAACATCACGAAGAAAGTGTCATGGTCTGGCAGAGGCGATGATCGCGGAGAGAGGACGCCACTGTTGAACGGAGCCGAGGATGGGAAATACAACAGACAGGTACCAGACAGGCCATGCATATAACTCACAATCAATCGGAAATATTGGTTGGCTTCTGCATATTTTAATTACTTGCTCTGCTGATTAAATACCGCATGCGTTAAGCATGCTAAGATTGTGTGTTGGCTTGCAGACGCAGACAGCATGACACTTCGCAACTTCATGTCATTCCACAGTGTTGAAACGAAAGCAAAATAGCTATTATTGAACCTGTTTAAATGGTAAACCCTTGTGTTACTTGTAAATCCGCGTAAGGTCCTTATGTCCTTTTATTCGTGCCTAATAATGACATGTTGAAGGGTGTTTTGCAACTCTGGATATTTGGATTTTTAACTTCCCATTTCTTTTAAACCCTATTTTTCTGCTAAGAAACTGCTAGCACCTGTGCTACGTTGACCTACATTGTGTGTTTGGTTCAGTCCTGTGTGATCATTAGCTATCTAATCGATAGATTTTTGTTAGGGCCACAACTAGAAATTCTGGCCCCCTCACTGTCTACTGCAGTGGGCTCCATACATTGATCTTGTCATGTGGGCCCTTAGAATTAAAAAAGAGTAAATGTATGTGTATATATATATATATATATATATATATATATATATATATATATATATATATATATATATATACATTTTCATTTTGTTTTCGTACATATATTTATATGTATGTAGATTAATGGAGGCTATTGATAAGTTTAATTTGTTTGGCTCCTAGTTATCTGGGGGAGGTATATTTCACATAGGCAGGCTGAGCACTGTGGACCTTGAGGAGGAAATCTCACCCGAAGAGGTAAAATCAGTTTTTACATCAGTTCATTTGTATTCATTTTTAAAAAGAACAGTTCAAAACAAAGGTCACATCAATAGCGCTTATTCCAGTGCAGAAGAGTGGCTTCACTGTTTTGACACAGCTGTAGTGTCATGCTTTGCATGTACATGATTCTGGTCTGAATCACTTCTAAAATCAACCATTCTTGGCAGGAGACTCAGGAAAAAGCTTGACTTAATGTACTTGTTTGAGGACATGTTTCCGATGTGCTGGCATGAGGTCAAGTTTGCTCATGGCTGCAAAGAGTTGATGTAGCTAAATAAAGTATTGTGCTATTCTGATTGCATGAGCATTGAATGACTGTATATGGCTTTGATGAATTTCAGCCGTGCAACTTTTTTTTTGATTTACACAGGACTTTGTGAGAAGTCGACCGAAGGAAATCCCTCACAATGAAAAGCTTCTGTCCCTTAAATATGAGGTAATTTAATCTAGATCTGACCTTCAACTGCCCTCTTCTCTTTCAATTGATTGTCTGTAAGGAATGCTTTGAAGAAACTTGAGTTTTTCTGTAAATGAGCTTAACATACATTAAAATAAATAAATAGTTCTGTCTTTGAAGAACTGTGATAAAATGTCACACTTATGCTTTTTGTGTTTTAGAGTCTTGATTATGATAACAGTGAGAATCAGTTGTTCCTGGAGGAAGAGAGACGGATGAGTCACATGGTCAGTAGAGCCACCAGACATTTTCTTATAGAGGTGGAGATGGCAAACTCTGGGTCTGTGTCTTTGGAAAAAATCTTAGCGGTTAACTTAGGTCATGTGCCTTATAAGCTGTTCATAAGGGTGTTTTCTGAGTTTACAACCCTAATGTTTGATAGAGACATAATTTAATGTGTAGTTCACAGACTGTTCACAGTTCAGACACAGACTTTGCTATGCAACAGGAAATTGTTATAGCCATTGCAGATTAACATGAAATGTTAATTTATCTGAACCATAGGGTTTCAGATGTCTGGAGATCAGGCGGTGGGTGATCTGTGGTCTTATTGGGTTCTTCACTGGTCTCATTGCATGCATGATAGATATTGCTGTGGAGAATCTTGCTGGCTTCAAGTACTCCGTAGTCAAACGGAGTATCCTTTTTCTGTCAGTTGTGCATTTTACAATCTGTTTCTCACTTAATGCAATCGTAGCGCATTCATGCAGTCATTTACATTTGTAATATGGACGTTTGTGTAATCCATCTCTTTTGGGACTACATGAATAATTTGGCCATAATGGTATTATGCAGTAATATAGCTCAGTAAGTAATATTTTTAATACAATGCTACAATACAATCTGATGTGATGTGGTGGTCCATGTATGCAATATTAAATCCTTTTCCAATTAAAACCATTTTTTTAATAAAAAAGGCATACTTTAATTGCATGGAAACGGTATCCTCAGTTTAATTAAGTGTCATTGTGCATCATATATTTCTTACTGGCTTCAGAGTTTCTTTAACCAGATGTTCAGACATTGAGAAATTCACAGAGCTCGGAGGCCTGTCCATCTCTCTTATTCTGTGGGCAGTGATGAACTCTGCTTTCGTGATGGTGGGCGCTATTGCTGTTGCTTTTTTTGAGGTAAGTGTTTTATTCCTATCAGAATGATATTTGTGTCACTTAGGCTTTTCAAGCAGAAAGCAGAATTTGATATCATACTAGAATACTACATTTCTTTTTACCCATATTTTTTTCCTTAAAGAAACTAATACTTTTATGTAGCAAGGACACATTAAATTGCTCAAAAGTGCCAGTTTAGAGACTATATACAAAAGATATTTCCAATTAAATGCTGTTTTAATATTAACCAAAGAATCCTGGAAAAATTAATTGATGATAATAAGAAATGTTTATTATCAGCATATTATATGGAGTGTGATTTCTGAAGAATCATGTGACACTGAAGACTGGAGTAATGAAGCTGAAAATTCAGCTTTGCCATCACAGGAATAAATTACATTTTAAAATATATTACATTAGAAAACTCACACATTAGAAATTTCACAATATTGTTGATTTATCAGCAAATATCAAATTTAAGATTTATAAGAGACTTCTTTAAAAAATATATTTAAAAAAAATGACTGACACCAAACTTTTGAATGATGGCATACGTTTGTATACTATGTAGCATTTTGCAAGTGGTAAGATATTATTTCACTTCGAACACTGCTTAAAATTCTCGTCTTCTCGTTTTCTCTCAGCCCATTGCTGCAGGAAGTGGAATCCCTCAGATAAAATGCTACCTGAATGGAGTGAAGATCCCTCGTGTTGTTCGACTGAAGGTGATGTCATTTATAGCTTAAGCTCCTCTGTAAGCCAGCAAAGCAACTTGTTATAGATCTCTAACAAGTTGAAGATCTCTAATAGATCTCTATAGGGCAGTCATGGCCTAATCCGGTTAGAGAATCAGACTTGTAACCCGAAGGTTGCAGGTTCGATTCTCAGGGAGTGAGAATGGGGGAGTGAGTGAACAGTGCTCTCTTCCACCCTCAGTAACCCTTTAGCAAGGCACCTAACCCCCAATCGCTCCACAGGCCAGGTCTATGTCCACGGTTTGCAGTGTGTGTGTTCACTAACTAACTTGTATGGGCTAAATGCTGAGGACAAAATCTAAGAATGGGTTACCATACTTGGCCTTCACGTCACTTTCACTCTCTTTTTTTTAAGAGATCTCTGACACTTTTCTTCTTCCACGTCCACAGACTCTGGTGGTAAAGGTCTTTGGTGTGATCTGCTCAGTTGCTGGAGGTCTTGCTGTTGGAAAGGTACAGTCGAAAATCAGTCAATTGGGGTTAGTAGGACTTTAATTTGCGCTTCACAGACTCAACATCTGCTGTTCTCTCACAGGAAGGCCCCATGATCCACTCAGGGGCAGTGGTGGCTGCAGGAGTTTCTCAAGGCAGAAGCACTTCTCTGAAAAAAGATTTGAAGGTCAGTTTTTTCTGTGCTATAGATTCTGCCTGAATCGTACAGTGAACATGGAGCCTGACTGCAAGTTTCTGTTCCTGTAGATGTTCGAGTATTTCCGCAGGGACACAGAAAAGAGAGACTTTGTCTCGGCAGGAGCTGCGGCTGGAGTCTCTGCTGCCTTTGGAGCCCCTGTTGGTGAGACGTGCAGAATTATATATACATACATACAGGTCCTTCTAAAAAAATTAGCATATTGTGATAAAAGTTCATTATTTTCCATAATGTAATGATAAAAAATTAAACTTTCATATATTTTAGATTCATTGCACACCAACTGAAATATTTCAGGTCTTTTATTGTTTTAACACTGATGATTTTGGCATACAGCTCATGAAAACCTCAGAAAAATCTCAAAAATTAGCATATTTCATCCGACCAATAAAAGAAAAGTGTTTTTAATACAAAAAAAGTCAACCTTCAAATAAGTATGTTCAGTTATGCACTCAATACTTGGTCGGGAATCCTTTTGCAGAAATGACTGCTTCAATGCGGCGTGGCATGGAGGCAATCAGCCTGTGGCACTGCTGAGGTGTTATGGAGGCCCAGGATGCTTCGATAGCGGCCTTAAGCTCATCCAGAGTGTTGGGTCTTGTGTCTCTCAACTTTCTCTTCACAATATCCCACAGATTCTCTATGGGGTTCAGGTCAGGAGAGTTGGCAGGCCAATTGAGCACAGTAATACCATGGTCAGTAAACCATTTACCAGTGGTTTTGGCACTGTGAGCAGGTGCCAGGTCATGCTCCATAAAGCTTTTCAGCAGATGGAAGCATGAAGTGCTCCAAAATCTCCTGATGGCTAGCTGCATTGACCCTGCCCTTGATAAAACACAGTGGACCAACACCAGCAGCTGACATGGCACCCCAGACCATCACTGACTGTGGGTACTTGACACTAGACTTCAGGCATTTTGGCATTTCCTTCTCCCCAGTCTTCCTCCAGACTCTGGCACCTTGATTTCCGAATGACATGCAAAATTTGAGAGACAGTTCAGTGCTGCTTCTCTGTAGCCCAGGTCAGGCGCTTCTGCCGCTGTTTCTGGTTCAAAAGTGGCTTGACCTGGGAATGGCGGCACCTGTAGCCCATTTCCTGCACACGCCTGTGCACGGTGGCTCTGGATGTTTCTACTCCAGACTCAGTCCACTGCTTCCGCAGGTCCCCCAAGGTCTGGAATCGGTTCTTCTCCACAATCTTCCTCAGGGTCTGGTCACCTCTTCTCGTTGTAGAAGCGTTTTTTTGCCACACTTTTTCCTTCCCACAGACTTCCCACTGAGGTGCCTTGATACAGCACTCTGGGAACAGCCTATTCGTTCAGAAATGTCTTTCTGTGTCTTACCCGCTCGCTTGAGGGTGTCAACGATGGCCTTCTGGACAGCAGTCAGGTCGGCAGTCTTACCCATGATTGCCGTTTTGAGTAATGAACCAGGCTGGGAGTTTTTAAAAGCCTCAGGAATCTTTTGCAGGTGTTTAGAGTTAATTAGTTGATTCAGATGATTAGGTTAATAGCTCTTTTATAGAACCTTTTCATGATATGCTAATATTTTGGGTTTTCATGAGCTGTATGCCAAAATCATCAGTATTAAAACAATAAAAGACCTGAAATATTTCAGTTGGTGTGCAATGAATCTAAAATATATGAAATTTAATTTTATCATTACATTATGGAAAATAATGAACTTTTATCACAATATGCTAATTTTTTGAGAAGGACGTGTATATACATATACGTTTTTTTTTTACATCAGATAGAAGCAAATTGTGCTGAGTGAATAACAAATTATTGTTAAAACATATTCAAATACCTGATACACACAGAGTTGTGAAATTGAAAAAATACATGTGCTCATCTGAATAAAAGCTAAAACTGCTCTGGAATGAATCATGGATCAGATTGTTCAGCATCATCTTTGATTCATTGTGTTTTTTTTGGCACAGGTGGGGTTCTATTCAGTTTAGAGGAAGGTGCGTCTTTCTGGAACCAGATGTTGACTTGGAGAATTGTGAGTGATTGTAAATAAGCACTGTCTATTTCACTCAGTTTGAAGGTCAACTGATTGAACCTCTCTTCCTGCTTTGTTTCTGATGTAGTTCTTTGCTTCGATGGTCTCCTCGTTCACACTGAACTTTTTCCTGAGTATTTACCATGGGAAGCCTGGAGAACTCTCCAGCCCTGGTCTCATTAACTTTGGCCGCTTTGACGGTGATGTAAGTCCTGTATCTTTCTCCCTAAGTTACTCTGAAAATCTGTTTAAATGTAATTGACTCATATAGCTTTCCAAAATATCACAAGAAATGTAATGTGTGTGTGTGTGTGTGTGTGTTTTCTTTTTTAGACTGTACAATATAATTTATATGAAATTCCTCTCTTCATTATCATGGGAGCTTTAGGTGAGGGGAACCACTTTGTCTGTGCATAAAACATCTTAATAATTTTGTTTACAAAATTAAAATTAGTGGATGTAGCTTTTGAATAATTGTCTGTTTTTCTTTCATTTTCCAGGAGGGATGCTTGGGGCATTGTTCAATTTACTCAATAATTGGCTAACAATTTTCAGAATAAGGTAGGATTGAAAGCTATTGAATGTAAAAGGTCATGGGTAATATGTATATGCATTCATTCATGGAAACATTTTGGAAAATCAAAAACAATTGTATAATGGAAATATGTTATTGGGAATAATGTATCTAGTTCCTTTTTTATATGCCATATTAAGTCACTTTTGCAGCAGCTTGACATTAGGTTAGAGTAGGTGTTGTCATTGAATGTAAGTAATTGTGTATCATTGAGAAGAAGCAGTTTCGCTGTGTATGACGAGTTTTACATATCAATCATTTGTCGTGTGCCCAACAGTTTTCCGGGGTTACGCCCTCATGTCAAATTTAGGCCAAACAAGTAAAGGAAGAGACTTGTTCAGAGTTTAATAGAGTCTGAGAAGGACTGATACTGAAAACACAAAATGTTAAGTAATACTGGAGAATATTACATTAAACAAACCTTTTATGTTTAAATATGTTATTATTATTTACAGTGCCATTCAAAAGCTTGGGGGTGGGGGATCTCTTACTTCGCAAAAAAAGTTTTTACGCTCGCTTGATTTGTTTTTTTGACTTGTGTGAAAAGAGTCAATGCGAATAATGCGAATAACCCATCCATCCTTCCATCCATCCATCCATCCATCCGTGAGATTTTAACAGGTTGTGTTACGTCTCAGGTACATTCACCGGCCCTGCCTGCAGGTAATGGAGGCTATGCTGGTTGCAGCTGTGACCGCTACAGTTTCCTTTGCTATGATCTATTTCTCCAATGACTGCCAGCCATTGGGACCAGACCACACTGAAGAATATCCTCTGCAGGTGTTTATGTACTTTCTGAGCTTTCATAAATGCTTTGATGCACTGAACCTAGATCAGAATATAGTCTGAAATGGCAAAGAGAAACATGATTTATGTTGTTCATTTACAGCTCTTCTGTGCTGATGGTGAATATAATTCCATGGCCAAGGCCTTCTTCAACACACCTGAGCGGAGTGTGAGGAGTCTCTTCCACAACCCTCCAGGTGTGTCTCTGTGCAGGTGTGGTTGGGTGTGGACAGCCTTGAGAATGTGTGTGTGTGAACATCTTATCAGGCTATCATTTAAAACATCAAGCCTGATTGTTGTTGCAACACTTCTTGAATTATGTGGTGTGTCTGCATGTTTTTTTTTTGTGTATGTGTGTGTTTGCATGTATCTGCCAAGATTTTAAGCAGATTTAGAGTTACAAGCTGAAAGCAGGCCAGCACTTATGCAGCTAAAATCTTCCTACGCTCTGGAGAGAAGCCATCTTTGATTGCTTTCCCAGAGTTCTGCAAGTGCACAATAGTCAGTATGCAGCCACTGGACTAAACAAGAAGAATCACAACATACCAAATGGCAAGGTTTATAATGACCAAGTTGGTAATGCTTCAGAATGTAATTTAAATATATTATTTGGTAACATCATAATGACATGCTTTATATACAATATATATCACAATTACTTCATATAATGATATGGTTTTCATATTACTTCATGGCTAGTGGCCTTATGGTGCCCCCTAGAGCTGGAGTCCTTAATAGTATGCTAAAGAGAACAGATCTTCACCCTACTACAGATGCAGGGTTGTGCATGTGTTAAGGCATTTAGAAGATCCTCTCACCCAGAGTGATGTACCAACAGTGTTTTCGCTTAACAAATGAGACCTGTGTGTGTGTCTTTTATTGTTATCTTTTTAGAAACAAACTTTTTATATATATAATAAACACATTGCATATATTTATTCTTTATTCTCATTAGTTACAGGCCAACATACTTCTATGAACAATGACAATATGTCAAAAACAAGCAATATAGAAAAATAAAACATTTGCATTTAAAAGAGACACACACAAAACAGCTTAATTTTTAAAATTGTGTATGAAATGATCTGTTAGGAATTTTGATCTGAAACTTCACAGGCACACTCTGGGGACACCTGAGACTTATATTACATCTTGTAAAAAGGGGCATAAGAGATGCCCTTCAAAACAAATGACAACATAATAATAATAAAAAAACTGATTAAAAAATACAAATAATAATATTAATACTTGAATCTAACCAAGGGGAACTGGACAAGCAGAAGTCACCTCTGTGTTTAATAAATCATATTACTGAGTCTATATACCTCATAAATGGGCCATAACTGGACAGCCTATTACTAAGCCTTCAGTCTCAGCCATTCCTCCCATTCCTAACCAGGCTGCCCAACTCGTTTAGAAATGATTCCTGCTGAAATCTAATTTTATTTTGTTTTAATATTGAAATTTGACTGGGAATCTCTTTCTCAGGAACGTACAACCCTGTGACTTTGGGGGTCTTCACTCTGACCTATTTCCTCCTGGCTGTCTGGACGTATGGTCTGACTGTGTCGGCAGGAGTGTTCATCCCCTCTCTGCTCATTGGAGCAGCCTGGGGGCGACTCTTTGGGATTCTTTTGTCTGTCATCGCTTCCAGCCAATCAGTAAGTACAGCTTTACCCATCTCTGCACTTTTTAAAAGTATAGCTACATTCTTTTATTAATCGTAAACCACACATTTGAGAAAATCTTTCTTCATATTTTAGCTCTGTGTTGTTGACATTTTCTAATCTGATAGATTTGGGCGGATCCTGGAAAGTATGCTCTGATAGGTGCTGCGGCTCAGCTCGGTGAGTTATTGATGTTTTAGCATCATGTGAATTTCAACTAGACGTTCTTAAGGAAATGCAGCAGGAATGCAGTCTTGTGGTGGTTTATAATAGTGCTCCCAACTGCGTTTCTGTGAAGGAAGTATGTGTCTTCAATAGCAAATATGGCTGTTTTGTTGTTTTAATCTGACAGGTGGCATTGTCAGAATGACCCTCAGTCTCACGGTAATCCTGGTAGAAGCCACCGGGAACGTGACCTATGGCTTTCCCATCATGCTTGTGCTGATGACTGCAAAAATTGTGGGGGATTACTTTGTAGAGGTGAGAAGCTAAATATCTAGCAGGGTTGTTTTTGTCTCTTGTGAAGTGGTGATTTGTCTTTCCAGTAGTTTTTTTTAAAGGGTGTCACAAAGCATTAGTCATGCATGCATGTCATTTATGTTTTGTGCTGTTAGAGCTAAAGCATGTGTGTCAGTTTGTCTGACTGGTTTTTGTTGTTTATAGGGCCTGTATGACATCCATATTAAGCTGCAGAGTGTTCCTTTCCTCCACTGGGAGGCTCCTGCTACTTCTCATTGGCTGACAGCTAGGTAACCTCATCCTTCAGTCTTGCATATCATATAATGCTTTCATCTTCTCTGATGCACTCCATACTGACTAGGGTTGTGCCGATAAACGATAGTATTGTGTATCGATGACAGTCAGAGATTTTGGCTATTGCGATAAGACTATAATTGGCTTAGCCATTAATGTATTAAATTATTATTATCATTATTTTAAGGCTTTTAAAAATCATAAAAGGACAGAGCAAATTGACTAGAACTTAATGTGAAAATAAAAGCTAATTCAAAATATTAATACATACTACAATGTTATATAAATAATGCTCAAATAACACTGATGCAGTGTCATATAGTGAATGTGTTCACCACAGGGAGGTCATGAGCTCTCCAGTCACCTGCTTTAACAGAGTGGAGAAGGTCGGAACAATTGTGGACGTTCTTAGCAACACATCCACCAATCACAACGGCTTCCCAGTGGTCACCCATACTACTGGCCATGATGAGGTGACATAACCATGAAAATATGACATCAGATCCTGTTACTTCTTATATATTCCAGATTCAATAAAGACTAAAAGTTTTCCGTCTTCTTCCCGCAGGAGGGCAAAATCTGTGGACTTATTCTCCGCTCTCAGCTTATTGTTCTTCTCAAACATAAGGTGTGTAAAATTTGTATTATGATGGCTTTAGTAGGACTTTATTTTATAGGCAGTACTGTTACTATGGCAAATTCTGTTTGTGTCTCAGGTGTTCGTGGAGAGGGCGTCTTCACGTCTCATCCAAAGGAAGCTACAGCTGAAGGACTTCAGAGATGCATATCCCCGTTTCCCCCCTATTCAGTCCATCCATGTCTCTCAGGACGAGAGGGAGTGCATGATGGACCTCACTGAGTTCATGAACCCAACCCCATATACTGTGCCTCAGGTCAGTTAACTCAAGTAACTTGCATTGTAGCATATTCTGGCCAAGAACCGACCACAGACTAAGGGCATGTTCACACTTGACTTCTTTTTGTGCAGCTCAGCGTGTCTTTTCAAGTTGAAAAAAGTTAAACTTTTCTGATTAAAAACGCCCTACCTCAAACGCCTTTTTGACCACTGACCAATGACTAGCGAGTTGCAAGACCTGACTTGTTTCCATAACAACAAGAAAAACTGAGACGGTGCTGATAGATCGACTAATAGTGCTAGTGTCGGAGCAAACCGCGCATCATCCAACCGCCGCTCCTGGACTAAATTATTGTAAGCACCATACTGTTTTCTTCCCTGTATAATGTTGTGCACCCACAAACGTCATTGTGAACCGTCATCCTCCTCCCTGTTAAATTTCAAAAGCTAACGCAAGTGCCAACTTTCTCTTTCTTGACATTTTGTATCTCTGCACCACTCAGCACTCTTGTCGCAGCTGTTGTTATAGCAACAAAAGATGCCCTCGGCTGCTATTTGGAACCAACTTTTTTTTTTCTTTACTAAAAGAGTGCTCTTGTCAAAAATAGACGTCAAGTGTGAACACAGCCTGAGACTTTCTGACTTCCAACCATTCATAGTTTTTGTTTTTGCATACCATTTAGGGGCAAATTTATTTGAAATTGATTACATCATAACAATTCACTAGCATTGTTAAACTGAATAATACATTTAGGCTAAGACTGGAACCTCTACAGTTTCTGGCTTATTGGAAACATGGAATTTAACCAGAATGCCACTGCCACACCCCCTTAAATTAGCGAGAAATGCCACCAGGAAGTGTATTTTAGTTGTCATGAGCATGTGGTTTAATCATGTGCGGTATTAACTGTTGTTTTTCATATTTGATTTCAGGAGACTTCACTCCCTCGTGTGTTTAAATTATTTCGGGCGCTAGGACTGAGACATCTAGTGGTGGTTGATAATGAGAACAGGGTAAGTGTATCAATATTCCACATATGTTTTATTGTGCTTCAGTTACTACCTTTAACTCACAGCTAATGTTTAGGAATGAACAATATGTTGGTGCTATATTAGAATTATTAATCAGTTATTTGATGATATTAGCCTTTTTTTTTTTTTATTTGTTAGTATCCGTTGATATTGAATATTTAATTTTGCATGTTCATTTCTTCTAGTTTTACATTTAGATTACCTTTCTATCATCTAATGCTATCTTAAAGTTAATATTCATAAACGCTAATTAATTAATAAAATTGTTACATGTAATCTTTAGCAAATATCAAAATAAATATAATTTTTTTCCTTCCTTAAATTCACTTGTAGCATTTAAATGATAATAGTTTTTAATTTATTTAAATATTTTAATTGAATAATTTTTCAAATGTATTGTATTTTGTTTATTTAAATTTCCTTCTTCATTTAATTTATTATAATATAGATGAAATAGAATAGAACTTGAATATGGGCCATTCATCTGTGTAATGAAGTTCTTAGATATGGGAGGAAAAAGGCAGGAACTGGCGAACGTTTAAAAAGACTTGAATCAAACAAAACACAAACTGAAAATAACGCGGGCAGCCCCTCACGGACGACTGCCACGCACACACATAATAAAACATAAACTAAACATAATGTAAAGTCCAGGCCTGCTCCTCTCTCGTCCTTCACTGGTGTCGCTTGTCCTTAAATGCCTCCAAGCTCCCTCATGAGAGGACTCCAGACTGATGTGCCTCGCACAGGTCTCGCTTTCTCCTCCCACGTCTCTCGCTCATCCACCTCACCACAATCGGTTATCTGCAATACATCAAAATTCAGAAATGTTACAGGTTTCTAATTCCCTGTGCTTTGGATGTGAAGGTTGTGGGGCTGGTAACCAGGAAGGATCTTGCACGCTACCACATTGGTAAAGATGGCCTGGAGGAGCTTCACCTGGCTCAGACGTGATTGGTCGTCAAGTTAATCCTGGAGCCTGCCTTCAGAGCACCAGCTTTGGACCGTAATAACTCAGGGGCTGGTCAGAGTCTCTCTCATGTCAAAGATGCCAAACACAAACCTACAACATGCACAATTTGTCCGACATTCAGACATTCATTTTAAGGGCTTGATTATTTGAAAAATACATTTTTGCTCCTTATCACAAAGTCAGTTATGCATTGATTTTTATCTTTTGGAAACACAGCGAATGGGCACATTATGTTAGTTAGTAATTTTAGTTTTGCACTATGTGACTATTTATTACATTTATATTATTTTAGAGAAGATGAGTTTTTCGTGAGCCCTAACTTTTCGTGGCTCTCCAAAAGCATAATTTTGTGTCACCTTACATGTTTATCGTGGCTAGCTACCATTTGAGATATGTACATCAATGTGTATTGTCATGCCATGGATAATGTATATCGACATGACAATTTGTCAGTATTCTTTTTCTCATTTTTTTCTAATTTTTGCAGTGACAACAATTCCTGCATAATATAAATTATGAATACTTACTTGCTAATACATAAAAATAGTTCTAGTAAAATGTTGTTTGCTCAAAGTAAGATATTCATTATGGATGTGCAGGACAATTCAAGCAAGTTTCCTGATCTTATCCCCATTTGTAGCATTAAGAGACCTATTGGCTTTACCTTTATGTGCACTTAATACTACATATATTGTTACAGTTTATATGGTTCATTTTTTTTGTTTTTGTTTTTTGTTTAGCTAGTCTTATTAAGGATTTTTAAATGTTTCTGTCTTGATTCATCAATTTTAATAATATAAAATATTTTAGGGTAAATCAGGCCCTAAAATTTAATTCATAAATCCTATTTTTCACGTGGCAAGATTTGGTACGAGTTTAAAACTAGATAGTGGTTTTATGAAGTACATTTCCTGAGGGCAGTTTGCCTACAGAATGTGAATTTTCTGCCTTGAGCTGCATTTGTTTTCTGTGAAAATCTATACTTTAAAATGAACATATAAATCACAGTATTGAGCAGTGAATGATTATGCTAAAATAATTGCCAAGCACTGATTGCAAGAAACGTCCTTTTACTGAACATCAGATGAAGCGTATAAACATGACATCTTGTTGTCTATGTGCTGAAACCTTGCGTACGAAGGCTGTATGCTTCGATGTTTCAAGCAAACATTTTTTCGTTTTTATTGCTCTGCTGATCTCTACTTTTATATGTTTGTTGATTTGAAGCAAAAAAGTTGAGTTTTATAACCATTTGAACTAATAAAGCTATGATTCAATATATGAACTCCTTGTGCCTCTTCAGTAATTCTCACAGATAATCATGGCTGATTTGGATTAAAAAATATATATATATATATCTGTGTAGTGCAGGATAGGACTGGTCCAAGACTATTATTTTAAATGTGTATATGTTAAAGGTTGATTTTGTCAGCTTTTATGAATACACTAGCATATATGGCTTTAAAACTAATAAACAAGGATAAAAAAATATTTAAAAAAAACATTCTATTTCATGAAACTCTGCCCATGTTTAAATTTGTTAAGGCAATAGCACTACATGACTAAGCAGTATGTTATGTTTCAGATTTAACTTGGCATAATCATCCCAGATACTACACTGACACATTCTTATGAGGTATCTGAAAAAATGGTGTAAGGTGTGGACGTGCTAAATGGAATTCTATGAGTAATGCTGCAAGGATCTCATTTAAGTTTTCTTGTATGAATCCCATGTTGATTCACCCTGTTCATTATAATAATTGCTGTCTTGTGTGGCTAAACATGTTTTATCCACACAGTGATCTCTCTGGGTCTCTATGTAGTGTTTCTCAGGAGATGTAATTATAGGCTAATGTAATTACATCATATCTGGATGATAATTAAAAATATATATATTTACATACTTTATAATTATGTAAATAAGTCTGAATATGGCTGAATCATGAGTCTGTCAGATTATCTGGGTAGTGTGTTTAACAGCAATAAATTGTAACCATTCACAGACATTTATTTTAATTTAATCATGCTCCATTAAAAACAAGAAAAATAATTCCGCATAGAGCATTAAATGTGTCCATCTGCAGGGCAGGTGCCTGAGGGTTAAGATCAGTGTGTCCTTAATCCATTTAGAGCAAATCTAAAACTCCTTTCCTTAATCCTCTCAAATCAATAGGTGCCAAAATACATCTTTCTGGCATCAACTGCTAGAGCATTCGGTAGCTGTGTCCATTTACATGTTTTACTCCCTCTGTTTAAGTAGGCCACCATTCATCTCGAGACTTTCCCCAAGCTCACCCCTAACTCAAAGAGTTGGGTTTTGACCAGGAGACTAGGGCTTTGACACAGCCAAGCTTTGGGAGGAACCTGGGGTTTCAACCAGTAGGCTACTGCAGGGGACGCATGTGCAGCATGCCCAGTGGTAGTACTGCTGAAGCTGAGGCCATGAGGCCTAGCATCCTCTGAAAGGTTCTGAGGGGTCTCTTGGTCTCCATTTTGAATGAGCACATGAGCCGCTGTATGGTCCATGAGCGCTCGTCCGACAGCCACGCCGTCACTCATTGGGGCAGAGTTTAAAATCACGCCCAGGAAAGAGATCACCTGCCTGGGATGCAGAGTGTTATTCTGAGGGATGTGTTATTCTGAGATCCAGGCATTCTAGATGGCCAAGGAGCACAGATCTGTGAGAATTTAGTTCCGCCTCTGACCGAGCCAGACATCGAGGTATTTCAAGATGCTCATTCCCATTTGTCTCAAAGGGGAAAGTGCTGCATCCATGCACTTTGTAAAAGTGCGAGGGGCCAGGGACAGTCTGAATGGTAAGACTGTATACTGGTAAGCCTACCCGTCGAACGCAAATCTCACGAACAGTCTGTGATGGGGAATTATCTGGATATGAAAGTAGGCATCTTTCAGATCCACTGAGAAGAACCAATCCATGCTTCAATGTTTAACATTCTGAAAGGCCATTTGATAAGGGTCTTTTGAATGGGTCTGAGGCCACCATCTTTTTTGGGAACAAGGAAGAATGCTCTCGCTCTGGGCTGACCCTTGTGTGGTGTTGAAAAGGAAGAATGATCTTTTGTTGAGCATTTATGTTTTTTATTTTGTTCGCTATATCAGCGGTTGAGTGTAAGGGAGCGCGTGCTTGAGTGGGCTCACTGCTTATAGGTCCTGTCCCAAATGGCACACTTCATGTGCACTTTCGGATTTGTGGACTTACAATGGCAGCTGTGCACGTGTCCGTTAAGTCCACGAGACCGCAGAGTATCCCATTTGTCCGCAGAGTATCCCATTTGTCATTTTAGGTCTCAAAAGGGTGCTCACGAGCACCCCCTTTTGAGGTCGATATGCGCATTTCATGCGCACTTCTGCCGAGCCCGCACTGGTGCAGGTTACGCAACGGACTTCTTCCCGGCAGTCAAACCGGCATAACGTTGTGAAAGTGTGGACTCAGAGGAAGACCGTGAGGGTTTAGGGTGCCATTTGGGACAGGGCCACACTCGCAACAACAACACTTTTTCCCTCTTGCCGGAACTGAAACGGGTCACTGAGGGGAAATTCTGAGCGTTTTGGAGGGCGGTCTGGCCTCGGCAAGACTATGGCCCTGTCCCAAATGGCACACTTCATGTGCACTTTTAGTCTTGTTTACTTACAATGGGCACTGCGTGCGAGTGTCTGTTAAGTCCACAAGACCGTAGGGTGTCCCATTCGTCATTTAAGCTTAAAAAAGGGTGCTTGTGAGCGCCTCCTTTTGCGGCTGCGATGCGCACTTCAGCTGAGCCTTCAAGTTCACGAGCTATGCAGGCCCTGTCCCAAATGGCACCCTAAACCCTCACGGTCTTCCGCTGAGTCCGCACTTTCACAACGTAATGCCGCTTTGACTGCCGGGTAAAAGTCCTCTGCGTAGCTCGCAAACTTGCAGGCTCAGCTAAAGTGCGCTTCGCAGCCGCAAAAAGAGCCGCTCAGGTGCACCCTTCTTTAAGCTTAAATGACGAATGGGATAATAGTGTTTGATGTAGGGCTGATTAATTACTAAGTAATCTAATTACTTTTCCCTTGAAAAGTAAAGTAAGGGATTATTCTTTAATTAAACGAGTTACTTCTGATGTAATTGCATTAAATAGACTTTACAACAATTCTAGCCTATATAAAACAATAGTTTAAAGTAACCTCTCCGTTTACACATTTTGGTCAATTCAAGAATAATTTATGCAATTATTTATTTAAAAGAATCAATGGTGCAGTTTTGTGTCTTTCCTTGTATTGTTCAACTGGTTGAGGTTGATATGGGATTTAGAAGGTAATAAGTTATCCAATATTATTAGACAGAGTAATTAGTAGAGCAATCTAATTACACTGTTGAAGATGTTTTAACTAGTAATTAATAACTTTTTTAGAGTAACTAACCCTACTGTTCGATATAGGCCATCGAGCAGCTGTTGCTTTGGTTACCTCCTCATACATTTAGCACAAATTATCTAACTTTCGTTGTTACTAAAACATTTGACGTAAACATTAATATATGTCTATATGTAATTTTTTTTAAAAAAAACACATCATTATAACATTTTGTTTTGACTTCCTTTTGTGAAAATTGCTAACGACAGTCAGTCTTCGAGTTGTAACGTATATCAAATGTAATTTAATAGGTCTACTGATTATGTTTTACCCTGTTAATCCTTATGAAGAAGAAAAAATGAGAAAAGAGAAAGCAGAGGATTTATTGTGAACTACTAATCATTAACAAGGTCAATGGGAGTCATTTCCACAGTTCTTGTTCATGTTTCAAATACTTGAGGAAAAGCAGACCATGTCTACACCAAATCTTTATATGAACACATTTAAAAACACAGATTCATGTTTTTTTTAATTATTATTAAGCCAAACATGAAGTCTAAAACATAACAATACGACAATTGAAGTGAGCAGCTAAGGCCTCTCCTCTCAGAGTGCATACTGAAATAAATTACTAAATAATTTGGCAGGTGGTGCCACAGAGTGTACCATTGTACGGTATTTTTGGTTATGTGCTGTAGAAAATAAACCGTTTGGAATCAAATTCCAGAATGTTTCTTTATCGTCATATAAAACATCATAAACCTAATTCCTACTGCATCTGAATAGCCAAATATTAAAATGTATCATGGATTCATAGGCTGGTAGGTTGGTGTCTATACAACTTGGCTGTTTGCAACAGATGATAAAGGCAATGGGGTAAGAGTCACTTTGCAGCATCCCTCATTTGGGATCCAGAGGTGAAGCCAGTCTAGTCCACTAAACAAGTCCAGGAGACACATCTTCCTGTAGTCCATCTCAAATAATACCATACTGGGCGAGCTCGTGCAACTCCAGATGGCTAAACGCTTCCCATGGACACACCACAGTGATGTCTGTGCATGAAAGAAATTGGCAGATGAAGCACGGTGATGAGCCAGACAATTATCAAAATCAGTTTGGAAGAGTAATGGGTTTAGCAGAACGCAACATAGAAATTTGAACAAAGGGCTGTACTCACCAGTGCCAAGACCCTCCATTCCCGGTATCTCATCTCCAAAACTAATGAAAGGAAAGAACAAAATTGATTTATTTTCTTTATAGCCACTGTTAAAAACAAAGAGTCCAAAAGGGAGTTTTTGCAGTTCCCTAAAGAATCTTTCAGCCAACAGTTTTAAAAGAACCATTTATTTTTCTTAGTGTAAAGAACAATTTAAAAACACAAAGATACATTTTCCACCATAAAGAACCTTTTGTGGAATGAAAAGGTTCTGTGGATGGTACACGTTCTTAATGGGACCATAGATGCCAATTAAGAACCTTTTATTTTTTAATATTTTTTAATATTTGTCTACTCACCCTTTAATTCCCTTCTTGGGAGGTTTGCTTTTGAATTGTCTAGTCATTCTCTGTTTGAAATAAAGGGGGTCCTCTTCTGGGTGTTGTTGGTCCTACTCTTGTTGGGTACTGGGTGAGTCACTGATACTGCCACAGCTATTTCCTGAGCTCATCTCGTACACTGTCTCCATTTCTAAAAAAAAAACAAAAAACAATCAGGCTCTTATGTGGGCTCTAGTGTTTTGTAGATGACTTCTCATTCAATGCCAGTCTCTCTCCTTATGCTCAAGGAAAGTCGGCTTAAATACATTCAGACTGGTTTGTGTTTGCGTCAGTGGGACAACAACAAAGCCTGACAGACTGGCACAGTGACACAGCAGCAATCTGTTCCAGGTTAAGTCGGGCAAAGGGCCAGGATTACTCTTTGGATTCTGAAAACACAATCTGGTCTTCATTGAGAAATCTTTCTGAATGGTCTACTCACATACTAAAGTTCACCTGGAGAGTCTGTCATGGGTTTGGTAGAACATATGTTTCATTCATGGCATAATATTCAGAGGAAATTAATGAAAACGAAATCTTATGCATACTTAAGGCAGGTGTACTTGCAAGCATTCAAGCGGTCAACAACTTTGATAATGATATTACATTAAATGGCTATAAAGACAAAGAATCTTCTAAAGATGTATGTACAGTCAGTTGCATAGTAATTCTACAAAATAAAAATAAAAAACAACAATTGCAAATATTGCCTATGTTAAAAAGACATACAAATATCTAACAGCATAATTTATTGACTTTCCCCAGGAAAAAACAAAGTTAATAAAAAAATAATTTGAATATGTCAAAACAACAATAAATAGAACAATGACACTGGAAATGTAAAAAAAACCTTTTTATATTTATAAAGCGTTTTTATATATATTCTATCTATTTATATATATTTTTTCAATTATTTAGTGTCTATCTATCTATCTGTCTGTCTCTCTTTCTCTCTCTCTCTCTCTCTCTCTCTCTCTCTCTCTCTCTCTCTATATATATATATATATATAGGTCCTTCTAAATACAATTAGCATATTGTGATAAAAGTTCATTATTTTCCATAATGTAATGATAAAAATAAAACTTTGATATATTTTAGATTCATTGCACACCAACTGAAATATTTCAGGTCTTTTATTGTTTTAATACTGATGATTTTGGCATACAGCTCATGAAAACCCAAAATTCCCAAAATTCCCATCTCAAAAAATTTGCATATTTCATCCGACCAATAAAAGAAAAGTGTTTTTAATACAAAAAAGTCAACCTTCAAATAATTATGTTCAGTTATGCACTCAATACTTGGTCGGGAATCCTTTTGCAGAAATGACTGCTTCAATGCGGCGTGGCATGGAGGCAATCAGCCTGTGGCACTGCTGAGGTGTTATGGAGGCCCAGGATGCTTCGATAGCGGCCTTAAGCTCATCCAGAGTGTTGGGTCTTGCGTCTCTCAACTTTCTCTTCACAATATGCCACAGATTCTCTATGGGGTTCAGGTCAGGAGAGTTGGCAGGCCAATTGAGCACAGTAATACCATGGTCAGTAAACCATTTACCAGTGGTTTTGGCACTGTGAGCAGGTGCCAGGTCATGCTCCATAAAGCTTTTCAGCAGATGGAAGCATGAAGTGCTCCAAAATCTCCTGATAGCTAGCTGCATTGACCCTGCCCTTGATAAAACACAGTGGACCAACACCAGCAGCTGACATGGCACCCCAGACCATCACTGACTGTGGGTACTTGACACTGGACTTCAGGCATTTTGGCATTTCCTTCTCCCCAGTCTTCCTCCAGACTCTGGCACCTTGATTTCGAATGACATGCAAAAATTGTGCAACAGTCCAGCACTTCTCTGTAGCCCCGGTCAGGCGCTTCTGCCGCTGTTTCTGGTTCAAAAGTGGCTTGACCTGGGAATGCGGCACCTGTAGCCCATGTCCTGCACACGCCTGTGCACGGTGGCTCTGGATGTTTCTACTCCAGACTCAGTCCACTGCTTCCGCAGGTCCCCAAGGTCTGGAATCGGTCCTTCTCCACAATCTTCCTCAGGGTCCGGTCACCTCTTCTCGTTGTGCAGCGCTTTCTTGCCACCCTTTTTCCTTCCCACAGACTTCCCACTGAGGTGCCTTGATACAGCACTCTGGGAACAGTATATATATATATATATATATATATATATATATATATATATATATATATATATATATATATATATATATATATATATATATATATATATATATATATATATATATATATATATATACATCATCTATATATCATCTATATATCATTTATACCGTACCAGACCATTATTACAATTAATTTTGAAATGGTTATTGTTCAGTGTGGCGTAAACTATATTTTAAAGACTAATGTATAAGTTAAGTCCCTGACATTGTGAGTGATGTTGAGCAGTGAGCACCATTAAGAAGATTATATCACACATAGACAGGCAGACGTCAGTGCTGAGAGCTTTAATACAATTGAAAAATACACCTGCTTCTTTCAGAGAAGAGGAATTCAGGCCAACAGGTAAAATATCATCTCATGCAGCCTTTTCGGATTACATATAAACTGATACAACAATAAAAAGGCAGACTTTAAAGACATTTTAAAGAAAATGAGACCTCAAAGTCCTTGATTTCCATTTCACAGAGTGAACTGGGTGTCTTTGAAAGTTACCTTCTTTCTCAATTGCCCGGCATTCCCTGCAGGTGTGGATTAACTGTAATATCATGGAGCTCCTAAAGTGCAGTTTGGAGATCTGTTGAAAAGCCTTCTGTGGCAATGGCATAAAACTGAGATGGCATAATGACCTTAGACTCAAATAAGCACCTGATTGTATTTCTGTGTTATTTTACTGTTAAATATGAATAAGAGATTGAGAAATATGAATAAGAGAAATGTGAGCAAGGATAGCAGCATCAGTCAGTAGCCATACATACAATTGGACAACATACAAAAGATGAAATAATACAACTCAGATATTAAACACTAAACCAGCTGGAAAAATGTAATTCAACTTTTAAACAGAAGGGGGTGGTAAATATCTTAATAAAAGCTGATGCAATTAACTTGTCTGATAAAGCACAATGGTTTACCAGGGGCCCAAAGTTTACTTGTATATTAAATCAAACTTAATTCAAATTATTTTAATGTTTTAAATTATCAAGATCTATAACATGTAAAGTGACATCATATGCAAAACTGAGATCTCACTCAGACAATTCTGACCACTGCAACACAGCTGGTTTGTGCAGAAAAGCTTTGAAATTGGTCAACGAGGGACCTTAGTATACAAAAGACTGAAAACCACTGGTATGGCATTTTCCTTTGTAGAGAACAAAACAGGTATGACTGAGTGAGTGATAAAAGCTGTGGCCTGAGGCAACTTCTTCAGCATTCCTTCTCCATACAGAGCTCCCTTCATCCCTCCTCTACTGTAATGCAATTCAATACCAGGATCTATCTATCGACTTATGCAAAGACTACAACTTACAAGCATACAATTTTATTTTTTTTAAAACAAACGTTGAATGTTACTAAGAAGTATCCTATGACCAAATTATGAAACAATGTTTAATGCAGCAACTGACCATTTTGTCCACATTTTTTTACTGTATTAGATACTACACATCAACACATTAAAGCCAGGGTGCAAATAGGCCTACATAACTTTTATCATGTAACATGTAACTTTACATTTAACATTCAGCTTTTGTATATAACTGTAATATATTAAGATATGTATTCACTTTGTATTAAATTAAATTGTATTCAGTGCAAATTGCTTTTTGAATTTAACCTACTCACCAGGCATTGTTTTACAAAAATGTTGAAAATCCTGTCGAGGAATTTGCAGACATGTTGAGACAAAGATGTCATATAGCCTATTTTAGCAGATGAGTTTGAGTACAAGGCATTTTTAGGAGCTCACAACCTGTGGCGCAGATGCTGCATACTGGAATGTGTAGATTATGCTGTCTTTCTTCACTATAAAGGAGTTTCTATCTAGCATATCGTTAATATATTGATACGACACATAGTTGTACATCGCAATTTAAAAGAAAAGTTTAATAAATCTGTTTGAATATACAATATCATATTTACTATGCTAACGTTGCAGTTGTTTGCTTTTGCAGCACGTGCAACAACAGAGATAGATACTGTCATGCTCACTCATGCCTGTGATACTAGTTCGACATTTTGTATAGCTAATTTTGCCGTTAATAGAATTGTGATATTATTTTGCAAGTAGTTACCAACATAAATAGCGATATTTAGAAAACTGGTTTAAACTATTTTACGTAGGCTACACTGGGCTGGTGTTTCTCTTAACAGCTGTGTGTTCGTGTGAGGCGTTGAGTTGTGATTGGTAAACTCTATTTCCTGGAACACACATGATCTGAACACTCTTGAACATCCGCATCTACAGTTCTGCAAGACGAGACAAGGCGGCGGTAAGACACTTTTGCTTTATTATTTTGATATCAAACTTTGTTTACAACTTTAGAAACGCTTTTTTTTTGCTGTACAAAAGATGCAAAGATAAATAGCCTACGATGCACACAGAATTCATACTAATATTTTAACACAGAAAAAAAAGAAAATCTTTAGTTTTTTGGGGGAGGTAAGTAAGGATTATATTAAATTCTGAAATGTGAACACTGTCTTGAACTGTAGTTAAAATGTATATGATATTACTTCATTTGACAGGAATATGTGCTACTGAATGATGATTTGATGATAATTCTATGCATTAATAATCTCGCGAATGCCACAAAGACAGTGTTAGCCCCATCCTCCAACTTCTGATGTACTTTTTTGGTAAAGTCGTGTGCAACCACATCCTCCTTTAACTGAGATCCTGTTCTGACTGGATCCTATGTCCTTTAGACACCATGCACAGACATATTACTGCCATTTTTTTTATCACTTTATAAGTAAGAATATTAAATTAGCAGAATGAGCAAGTCAACAGACGTTTTCATGTTATGTGAGCGATAATGTACAGATCAGTTTGACATTATCACACACACAAAAAAAGTTCAGATGTATCACCCTAAAGGGGTTTATTTTGGAATTATGACTAGTGACTTTACAGTATCCTACTTGGTTTTCTGCATGGACATGAAAGCTTCACTTTATTAGAAATTATTGTTTTTAGCTTACTTGTGATAATTTTTACAGAAATATTTGAGCTATGAATGTTGCAATCGACCAATCAGAAGCAAGTGTTTCAGAAAGCTGTGTATTAATTACCTTGAACATCACCAAGGCATGTCAATATTTCACCTATTTTATTTTATTTAAATTCACAAATATTTCTTGTTGCCATTTGAAAATTAGACCATGGGTAATTTGCATGGATGAGAACGTTTATTTAAAGTGATGGTGAATCACTGTTATTCTCTTTTACACATACTTGCATAGCAAGTTCTATATATGATGGTGTTGTTGAGTGTCTTTATAGACAAAATATTAAGCTTTTATCAGCACAAGAAGGTCTATTGCTATTTTATTGCAGCCTCTGAAGAATTCAGATTTGCTTTTTTTTTTCTTCCTGAAAGCTCATTTTGCATTGACATGGTTTAAGGGGCTGTAAAATGATTGGAAAATACTTGCGATGCCTTTTAGCCTCATATCGATGAGTGCAGTAGATGACATGCGTCAAGGTGCATCACTGAGCTGATAAATAGCCTTTAAAAGCTAGCGTGGAAAATATTTTCAAAGAGATGAAAACTGTTGGTATTTGTTTTTAGTTCTTTTTCGTTCTATCTGAACAGATAATTCAGTTTTTCCCCACACAGATAAACAAGTGCAGCCACTGTAGGTTTGGGCTAATAATATCACAATGCCTGACAGATCCGTAAAGAGGAAGCTGTGTATGTTAACCGGCAGACCTCGATAAACAAGATCTCTGTCTATTGATCAAGAAGGCCCTTTCACTTCCTTCTTGAGGTGTTTGTTGTTCAGGCCTAGGCTTGCGCAGAACTTCCTGAGGTAGTGGAACAGAGCTGGATCGCTAGTGAATTACAATTCAGAGCAAGCCTCAAGAGGAACCATTCAGAACTGTTTAAATGTATATTACTTTGTTGAGACCCAATTTGTGAGCACATTCAGAATATAGATGACAAGCTCCATATTGCTAAAAGAACTGATCTAGACCAACTGTGGTTGAAATTAGAAGCCTGCTCTTGTTACTTCCTGTTTGTGAAACAGTTTCCATTCATGCAGATCATAAGTGAAGAGATTTTTTTTTTGTCTAAAGTGTGCATGCATGACTTTATTGTTAGTTTTTGTTAGTTACTTTTCTCTTAGTAAGATGAAGCAGCCACCTTAAGAGTTGTTTTGATAGGGTGGTCATTGGAAATCACAGGCTACTAGATACCATCTTGTGCTCTCAGATTAGTGTAGTTTAGTAGATCTGTTATTTATCAAATCTCTTTTCAGAGCTGCTTGATTTAAACAACTGTCAGTCAGTCTGAACTTGAATCCCAGATTGCGCTAGCTGACCACAATGTGAAGCCTACACTGTCGGATAGAATAACCACAAGTAAGATCTCTAAAAAGTGGCATGAAAAAGAAGTTGCGATAGTCTTTTCTTCCCTTTTGTGACGTATATCTAAGTGAACAGAACAAATGTAGGCGGGGCTTGATTTTGTCCATGTGGAATTTGTTGGATGGTAGGGATGAGGACATTTTGGAGGGATTTTATTATCATTCTTAGTGAAAGACACAACAACAAAATAGTACAAATATTACAATATAAATATACAAAATAGACACTTTTACACTTTGTTTTGAAACCAAATCTTGCGCCATCGTCTTGTTGTCAGTCAGCTTGCCTCATTCTCAAAACATGATAAATGAAATCTCCTGCTGCTGATCTGTGCTGCGACTCTCATTCGGCTCACGCTGAATTGAGCAGACACATTCAGTTATTAATTGTATCTGTTCTAAATGATTAGTTAATAAAAATTAGTTTTATTAACACTCTTTAGAGCAGGATGGATTCTGATGTGCTGTGTTTTTATCATTCATCAGCTGGAAATAAATCGTTCTGAAAGTAAATGATTTCATCCTCTTTGATGTTATCATTATTGTGGTGTGGACTTCGCTATAAGAGTTATGCACAACTTAATTCTGTAAATCAGATTGGATCGCTTCCAGTTTATGTCTTTTGAATGTGCTTCATGAAAAATTAGCTGTTTTACTCAAGATAACTTAAAATGGGTGAGCAAAGATGAGCACAACAGATGGCTCTCGCATATGCAGATTGATATCTATTTTTTTTTTTTTCTTCACAATAACATTTTGATATTTAAATAGAATAAAATGGCTGTAACAAAGTGAACTAGGTAGGTGATTACTCCATAGACATCTCATTTCAGTTCATACTGTTGTTAACACTTTCTCTGACAAGAGGATACAATGAGCCCGCAGGGTTCCGGTTTGGTCTTGCAAAATTCGACATATACCATATTCATGTACAATTAGAAGGATAATTACATCTCATTATAGTTGTTGTCCTTGGTTTTCTGAGTTCTACAATAGTAATAAAGCAAAACAAAGATGTTTGTTAAACAGTTAGGTGTGTTTTATCCCTACGAACATCCCTTGCACATGGAAAAATCACTGTAACGCATGACCATTATGCTAAATATAAAAATACCTTTTCAGGTGCAATCCAATGTGTCTTTACCTAGTTCACACATCAGATCATGTGCAGTTTGTGGCATAGCTATGCACCAGACATGCAGTGAGATGCCGTAATGGGTCTATGCACATAAACCAATTGCAGCAGCTACCAACGGCAGAGCGTCAAAGCTATGTGAAATGCAGAGGCACGCCCAGTGTAACCTCCGACAGGTTCTTCTGACAGGACCATGACCCCTGAAAGAGATGACAGAACGACGTGTTGGAGAACTACAACTGGCCATTTGACCAGAAGGGAAAAAAACAGTCTTCCCAGCATGCTGCCCTTAAAAGAGAGAGAGAGGGGGTAAATGGGGAAACAATATGATAGTTGATATAAAATGGGGGATGGTGAGAATAATAAGTGTCTCTAGAGAGTAGAAATGTGAAGACCGAGAAATAGAACAGGGAATAAAGAGAACGGAGGGGAAAGGGTACTGTGTGTGTGTGTGTGTGTGTGAGAGAGAGAGAGAGAGAGAGAGAGAGAGAGAAAGAGAGAGAGAAAGAGGATGAGATCATCGCAGTCTCCTGTCTAATGAGTGATGGGGTTGGGAGGCGTGCTGAACTGAGGCGGAGGGTTTGCTTCTCATGCCGGTGGAATCAATAGCGTCTGCAGACCGGAATACCATTCCCACATTACCGCCTCATTGCCAACACTTCAGCCTCAGCCGGTCTTCCAGCGTGGATTACACACAGATCATTTGTGCATTCGTTCACTCCCTTACTTTCTTTCTCTGTCTCTTACATACTGTCTCTCTACCACCTCTCCTTCTCTCCCTCCCTCACTCTCTCTCTAGCCAACCCACACCCAGTAATTCTGTATCTTGGGTTGTTTTGTGTCGGTAGAAGGGATGCTTCTGTGAATTCTTTTTTTTAAATGTGTTTAAGACACAGATTTTTCTGTATCGCGGGAAGTGCGCTTTTTTGATTTTTTTTTTCCTGATTTTTTTTGGGAAACCTTGTGGAAAAGAGCTTACTCACAATGTTGGGCTTGGATGTTTGTGAATTTGGAGGACAGTTTCTTGAACTGTTATGGTTAACAGTTTGCTACAGAGGTGAGGGTGCATTTATGTTGTCAATTATGAGATCAAAATGTTGAAAAGTTGAAAATGATGTACTAAAATGAACTTGAATGTATGCAGTTTGAATGCTCTTCAAACTCCACAGAAAGACCTCAGATGATATGCCAGTCTAATAGACCAGCCATAAACCTTCAGCTGAAGTAGTTTGAAGCTTATTGTGAATGGCGTTTATAAGTTGCAATTTATCCTAAAACCTATTTACATTTCAAACTGATTTTTTAAAAGTAATACTGAATAGCCATTTTGTGTGATGATATAAACCTTTGTGGATATAAAGATCTAGTTGGCATGTGATGCAGTTAAAACAAGCGAAGGTTGATTGATCAATATGTATTGATCGATTGGTTGTTGCTCTCACAACATTGCTTTGTGTTTGTGATCATCATGTTGCTTGTAATTACAGGTCATAGATGTTGTTGATTCAGGGCTTCACTCTGCAGAGCTTCTGCTTACTGACACCAATCCAGTGTTGCTCACTCCCACTTTACCTTTTTATCTGTCTTTCACTCTCTTAGTGTCTCCATTTCACTTTGAAATCTAGGAAATAATGATGTATGACAAATGAACACCTGCCTTTATGTGTAAAGTGTAGAGTAAATGTACATATATAATGAATGTGTTTGGGATGGGTTACATTGACATTGCTATCTCAGATTACTATACAGTATTTGACTTCTCCATGAGCATTCCCATTAATCTCAATGGCAGTTGCTCGGATGACGCAGAACCCCCCGGAAGTATGTGATTTTGCTCACGGGTGTTCTGTTTTGCAGGTGTTTTGGGGCAGATACCTGACTAATCACTCTAGAGAAACAAAAAATATAAAGTCAATTTAACTTAAATGTAAGCACCCCAAAAAACAAATCTGCCACTGTTAAATAATGTACTATAATATAATTAAATTAGTGGTGGGCATAGATTAATCTAGATTAATCTCCTCCAAAATAAAAGTTTGTGTTTACATAATATATGTGTGTGTACTGTGTATAATTATTATGTATATATAAATAGACACACATGCATGTATATATGTAAGAAAGATATGTTATATTTATAAATAAAATAATTATATTTATATATAAGATAAATTATATAAATATATATACAGTATGTACATGAAAATATGTCTTAAATATATACATGCATGTGTGTGTATTTATATTTACATAATAATTATACACAGAACGCACACATATATTATGTAAACACAAACTTTTATTTTGGATGAGATTAATCTAGATTAATTTATGCCCACCACTAAATTAAATATTTGCAACCATATGCGTAAGGTGTAGTTACAACATGTACAAACAGGGGCTAATGGAGCCATGCTAACCAACTAATCTCAACCTAATCTCATAAGAACGTGTTTTACAAAGTTGGAATTGTGTAGCATGATGTGATTCGTGGGAAAATGTTTGATTTGTAGTAAAAAAAAAAGAGAGAAAGAACCTGCAGTCCTGAACCTAGCCCTCAGTGGGGCAATAGCAGGTTGTATGAAAACTTACAAATGAGATCATACAAAATCATATGGATTCCAGTTTAGCAAAATGTAAAATAATTATGAATTGTCACAAGACTGTTGGATAAAAAATAACACATGAGATCATATTAAATCCATATGCTTTGAAATTTGATCAAATCATGTTAAAAAACAGCATATGCTAGTTAGTTAGTAGTTTTGAAGCATGGCAGCTGGTTTAAGCTGGTCAAGTGCTAGTCCTAAGAAACTAGCTTCAGCTCAGGATCAGCTAATAACAAGCTAATAACCAAGACCAGCATAAACCAGCTCAAACCAGCTGACATGCTTCAAAACATACCTAACCAGCATATGCTGGTTTTTTAACAGGGGAAATCTGATATTTTGGAATGATATTTGGAATCCGAACCGGAGGTGGGCACGCTAACAAGGACGCTATAAAGACAGCAGCCTCTAGCGTCAGTCGCTAGACCGCCTCTTGAGGTGAGGTTTACATGCACAGGCCTATGTCTGTTACACAGACATTTTGCCTTGTCCCAAATTACACACCTCGGCCCTGTCCCAAATGGCACCCTAAACACTCGCGGTCTTCCTCTCACGGACTTAGCGGACACATGCATGCGGCAACCATAGTAAGTCCAAAAGTCCGTAATTGCATATAAAGTGTACCATTTTGGAAGTCTATGAGACCGTAGGATGTCCCATTTTTCATTTCATGTTTCGAAGGGGTGCTCACGAGCGCCCTCCTTTACTGTCGATGTGTGCCCTTGATGCGCACTTTTGCCACGCCCGCACAGAAGCGAGCTCCACAGCAGACTTCTTTCCAACAGTCAAAGCAGCGTTCCCTCCCGAAAGTGCAAACTCATGGGAAGATTCCATAGGGTGCCATTTTCCGCAAGGCCTTCGATAGTACTGTATAAAAAAATCGATATATAGTACGGATAGTCAGTCCACAAGATCGGATTTGAAAACCAAACCGGATTTGTGTGCTGTGTGAATGAAGCCAGAGTAGTTTGAGGCAGGGTGAATCCAGCGGAATCAATGGTGTTTAGAGAAGACCCACAAAACCGGGCTCCAAGGGATGCACCGGTGCACAGGTTTCTCAGCTCTCTCTCTGCTGGACTGCAGGTGCTGACACGCTAAGACCTCCTGTGCCCTGGCAGACCTGCATCACACCTCAATGAGCCTCAGCTGCTGCTGAGCTGTGATGGATGGCTTCACGTCAGAGACCTGACACATGTTTAAAGGAGTAAATCAATTAGATTGCATGTAGGAGAAACAGAGATTTCAAAAAGCTGACATGTTCGTGCTCCTGTAGGAAAGGCCATATGAATGAGGAAGATCACATACATCATTGCACTACATGCAGTCAGGTGTTCAGCTATGTTTTCTCACATTGCAGCTGCTGTCTGATTAACGATCCTGAAATTTTTAATATATCGTTCATTCCCCAACTCTTATGTGTGCTAATACTTGTTATAATGTTTTATTCTTATTTATATGATATATTGTTTTCAGTTACATATAGTAGTACTGTTTTGTACTGTAACCACTCCCCTCTAACCGTCAGTCTTCTATGAGCGAGGGATGGAGAGGAGGTGCCCCAGAGTAAAACCCCTGCAGCTTTTTTTTTTCACAAAATAAAATCTTTATGGTTTAACGATTAAAAGCAAATAAATTAAGGAAGCTATTCATTTGAGTATTGTAATTTTACAGTTGAACTGTAAAAAAATATATATTATTATTACTGTTATTAAATTCTCAATGTTTAATTTTACAGAAAAATTGTATTATTACAATAGTGATATTTCTTATTTTGTTTAATATTTTTTTATTTAGTAATAATAATAAAAGGATTATGAATAATTATTATTATTATATAGTTATAGTAATATATAATCACATTTAAATATTAAGCCTTAAAATATTAAGGATTTAAAACAACATTTTAAATCCCAACAAATGTTATTAATGTAATGTTATTGCGAAGAAATTGCAATTAGATCACCCCCCACCCCTAAATTTTGCATTCATACTCTTGTCATCTTTTTAATATATTTTACACTTGATTGTTAACATTTTTGTTATTTATATTACATATTTTGGCTTATTTGTTATTCTTTTAGCAGATAATTGTCTAGTTCATTTATTTTTAATTAATATGTTTTTTTTATTTATATATATAAAAAAGAGCCACATTTCACCATATCATCCTAATCCACTTTGCAGATTTCCCCTCAAAATGAGTGCAGAATGTCTGTAGATTTTTTCTTGGTCCTGCTTTATTCATAGGATTTCCTCTCATTTTACTTTGAAACCATCTTGTGAGTATTTAATCTGTGTGTTCTGCCATATTCTATATTATAATAAATGTGTTCCTGCAGCATTGTTTCAACATATTACAGCCAAAACCTTCTGTGACAGTGTCAAATGGCTTGTGGGGTTCTGTCTCTAAAACCGTTGAATTGTGCAGATTTCCGGCCTGCTGTGGTTTGGGTTTGTCACTGACTTAAAGGATCAGAGTTTACTGATATGAATCACTCTCAACTCTGCTCTCAGTTTGATTAGCAGAGACTTTGACGGTGTAAAAAAAGGGCTGCAGAGCAGGTAAATTAAAAGTGTTAAGGGAACACTCCACCGTTTTAGAAATAGGGCTTATTCAACTTCTTTTCTACATTTAGATATGTGGGCGAATGCATTTTTCTCTCAGTGCATGCATTGTTTTAGTTTGGCAGGGTCGCCGCTAGCTTAGCTTAGCATAATGAATGGAATCCTATGTTACCAGCTAGCATGTCCCGAGTAAAAGTGATAAAAAACAAACAAAAAAACCCCACCTAATTACTTCTTGTGGCCTGCGAATTCACAACGAATACAAATAGCGATGCAGATTAAGACTAGGCGATTTCCTAGGCAGATATGCCTTTCTTCACTGATTTTCTGAGTTGTTCAAACTAAGTGTTTCTAAGAATACTGATTATCAGAAGGCGATTCTGAGATGGCGAATGGGTTTGTGTAACATTAGCGACACATTATTTGATAACATAGTCAAGCAAAAGGCTAATCATATTAATTGCCACCATGTGTTCGGCGGTGTAGAGCGATACATAAAACACACTACCATTCTAATACATCAACTTGTAGACAAGCCTTTTGAATCAGTTTCTGGTTCAAACATATATGACTGAGTTAAACCAGTATTTCCACTTGCCATTCAGCAGCTTTACCCTAAGACTATAAATATAGAAAAGGGCTTTGGTTTACCTCAGTAAAGTTGACTGAGTGGATCTCTGAGCTGCTGTGAGTGGTCGGAGGCGGGGCCAATTTGCATATTCTCCTGCAAATATTAAATGAAGCAAGGGTGTAGAGTTACATTCAAGCTTTTTTAAGGCATGAATAAAAAAAATTCACTGGATTTTTTTTAAACAAAAAATGATAAATTAGTTTTAAGGAATACAATTATTGACTACAGGGGGACTTTAACTTTAGCACATTTCCATCCAGTATTTTTTATGCAAAATGTGTATAAAATTACGTGGATGGAAACATAGCTCGTGTTCTTGTGTGTGTATGTATGTGTGTGGTTTTTTTTGTTGGCATTATTAGGGTCCATTTACACAACACAATTTTTTTTGCCATTCATTTACATGACAATGGGGTCCTGAAACAGGATTCAAAGTACTTTTTGAAAACGATTATCATCACCATGTAAACTAAAAATGCAAATTTGTGAAAACGGTGACGTCATGCACATGCATATTAGTGTTTCTTTACAAACTAATATCTACTGGCCTGGTAGCATAATACAGCGTTTTTAGTCAATTTTCACGGATCCGTGTGAACAAGGAGTGTTTTAACAATGTTGTTGTTTGTACGCAAAGGAAACACAAAGGAAAAGCGAAAAGCTTTTCTATTGTTGTCTCATAAACTTACCCTTTGACCCTCAGGGGTCTTCAATTCATTTTAGTGCTCTTTACAGCAGTGCTTCTCAATTGGTGGGTCATAATTCAAAAATTGGGGCTGGTCTAACACAATCTCATGGCAGTGGCTAATAATTTGTATGAATTTGTAAGATTTCATTCGGATGTGAGGCACAACTCCATTTTCAACTAAAAACAAAAAAAATTCACGGATCCGTGTGAACAAGGAGTGTTTTAACAACGTTGTTGTTTGTACGCAAAGGAAACACAAAGGAAAAGCGAAAAGCTTTTCTATTGTTATCTCATAAACTTACCCTTTGACCCTCAGGGGTCTTCAATTCATTTTAGAAGAATGAGGTTTGAATGGACTAAAGAAACACTAGTTGGTCTTTCATTTATCTGCTAAGAGTCCACAGAATATTTGGGTATACAGCTGTTGTGATTTGAATATGAGAGACTGCAGTTTGTCAGAGCTCTTTGCTTGTTCACTCCACCTCATTAGCTGTGCACTGAAACCTGCAACGCGCCATCAGATGAAAACCAGCATGCTATCCATCACAATGTAGCCAGGCATTTAACTGCTTCTACTGATCAAAGAGGGCCAAAGCATGTTGCCTTTGAAGCTCGAGATGCTGCAGCACACGTATTTCACTCTGAAATTATATCTCTGAAGGGTGGGGGAAGCCAATTAAAAAAGCTTGTCAGATTCTTCACAGTATTATTATTGCTGTTTAACACAGCTGAGCGAGGGTAATTACTGTCATTCTTCCCTTTGCTAATAAAAATGACCTCTTACTAGTGGCCACTGCGAGAATGGCATCATGTCTCCAGTGCTCTTTACAGCAGTGCTTCTCAACAAAAATTGTGGCTGGTCTAACACAATCTCATGGCGGTGGCTAATAATTTATATGAATTTGTAAGATTTCATTCGTATGTGAGGAAAATGGAAAACTCCATTTTCAACTAAAAACAAAAATCTTTTTATGTGTTTTGGCCATTCATTTACACGACAACGGCATTTTAGGGGCCTGAAAATTCAAACTTTTAAAAAACGAGTTTCAAAGTGCAAGTTTGAAAACAATATCGTTATTGTCTCTGTGTAAACTACAAAAATGTCAATTTGTGAAAATGGTGACGTCATGCATATCCGTATTACGACTTGTCTGTTGACGCGTAGTGTTTCTTTATTAAGTAACATCACTAACTACTGACCTGGCATGCATAATACAACGTTTTTAGTCATTTCATGGGTCTGTGTAAATGGGTCTGTCTATAAATGAAATATGGCAGGTATATTTAGGGCTGGGTTTAGGGGGCGGACCTTCATGCTTACTTTTTTTCTTTTTTACTGATTTGTAAAAAAACAATTTGTATGTTAATAATCTTGGTTCAGTTTGGTTTAGTTTATGTTTGTACAATTAACACTTCAGCGATGCAATCTGGATGCTGAGATGCAAATCCACTGATTTAAAGATTTTTATTAGATGGTTGTTATTACTTTCACTCATTGAATAACATTATGAACAGCATTGAGAGGACATCAGTGATGTTTAATGATTTAATGTAGAATATTGATATGTATCTGATCACATTGCAGTTTTGAGATGCCACCACAAATATAGAGAAAAAATGCCCTGAAATGCATCTATAAGCATCCTTAAGTGCAATCCCTCACTACATAGTTCATTTTGCTTGTAATTTGCAGTGAGAATCTTGGCTTTAGCTTATGTATATGCTTTAAATTGCCCAATTAGTCCAGTCATTTATTCAGTGTGCAGGTTTCCCTATAGTGATTCTCAGCTCTGGGGGATTGATTTGTGTATTCATTCGGTGTGCAAGATATTTAATTAGTGTGCTTTTTTAGCAATATTTAAGCTGTTATTGCACAGGGATAATTAACTAAATAGCCTTAATATGCGCAGGACATTGTTCCAAAAGAAACCAGTGTGCAAAATGTGGCCACACTTGTGTAAAATGTCATAACACTGCAGTCAGTTCAGGCATTTTGCACAAGAGTTGGCTGTTGATTAATACACATCTATGCATAGCCAAATTTCCCCTCTCGCACTTCATTACCACTTGTATCTGTACACATTCAGATTTATTTCTGTTTATTTCTCTGTATTAGTAGGTTAATTGGCTCACTTTGTCTTATGTCTCAACATAATTTTGCACTTGGAATTTGCACAAATCATGCAGCCTTCTCATAAAATATAATCTGACCCACATGTCCTTCCTCAAATTGTTCAAATTTATTTTTTTTATTAAGTTTTTTTTTCACCACAGGTTCAATTGATGTAGAGATACAGAATTCATTCCCGCACTTTCCTACCTTTTTGTTGGAGGAAATTGGCTACCCATTTTATATACAGCAGCAGCATATGAGTGTCATGGTCCTTGAGCTAATGCTATCCGATGCAAAAGGAGATGGTGGTATATTTTTATTAGACGCTATGAGTGAAAATCGCTCTTATAAAACTAATGGTGTATTAGAGAGTGACCCTCAAAAACACCCTATTGATTCCATCAGATCAGATTTTATAGCCCCGTCTTTCCATTATTGCATTTGCCTTCGCATTACAGCACTTAGGGTTTTTGTTCTCTTTATATAAAGGTTCATTGTCGCTCTTCATAATCACTGAGGAGGATGTACGCATGTTTCCATGGTTGCTGAGGCAGAGCTGGCCTGAACATCATTGACACACTGTATAAACATATAAACCTGGGTGGGAGTTTCTCTGTCTTTCTCTTTTTTTGTGCTGAGTTGTGTTCAGGAACAATCCATCCTCTAAGGAATTTCGCTTGTTCTCACCCAGACTAGTGAAAGCAATTTTGTCATTATTGAAATACTAAATAATTAGTTCGCTACACTCTGGGTCCAGTGAGGCACAAATAACATGTTTTTTGTTGTGAGATATCTGCTTGTTAAACTATTGTCTAATGTGAAATCAATCTAGCATGAAAACAGCCCATATAATATTGAGTTCCACCTCTTGAGGTTGACAATTTATATTTTCTGAAAGTTAAGCCTTTTAGGCCCCATTTTGTACCCTATTTGTAGAAAATGGCAGTATATTTCTGTGCAACACTTACACAAGACTGCTTCTCTAGGGAAGTTATATGGACATTACGATTCGGCTCTCTTAATTCATATGACAAATTGCTGTCTCTGTTTTTGGCCTCCTACATGGAGAGCAGTTTTCTGGGTCTTTATTTTCCTCTGTTTCTCTGGGGAGCAATACCTCAGCTGTCTGCTTTCCAGTAATTATTAGCTGTTACGCTGAAATGCAGTGTGCTGGTTTTGACAATGAAAACACGTTTTTCAATGTCTGACAAGAGGCTGAATTAATAAAAGTAATAAATTCCTGAACAGATCTGCTACAACCAGACCAGCTTATTATAATTAAACAGGAATGGCTACTGTACATAAACCATCAGTCGAAGAAACTGTCTCTCAAATGAGCTGAATAGAAATGGAATTATCAGCGTTAAAGATGAGTATTGTTCTGCTACGTGAGGATTCCAGCGTATATATTCCAACAATAAACGTTCAAATCTATTGTCTCTAGCAGTGTTAGCCAATCTGAATAGGTTTGTGTTTAAGGCTAAAAATGTGTGAGAAGAGGAAAGAGAGCAGAGAGTCTTTTATCAGAGCATTACTCATCTGTAGAACCAAGAAACAATCACATTGAACATCACAAACCTTGTAGTTTAACAGGTCATATATTTCATACTAGATTTTTACACTAATAGTTCAATATCTGGCGATTTTATGCTCTTGCCAGATGCTCTAAACTCTAAACGTGACAGGCATGCTGAAGTCCTTTCCAGAATCAGTCTAGAAATGTGGTCCAAAAACTATAGAGTAATATTAAGGCTAAGTTTTAGTCAGTTTTAATCCAAGTTAAGGCAAGCACAGAAATTTTACAATTTCATAACCATTAACTTCACCTAAATTCAGAGGGAGATAAAAGATTAGGTTAATACATTTTTTTTTTTAAAGTCACAACCACAGCCCTCAGTATAAATCTTACTGATAAATAGAAATGTTGATTCAGGTATGTTGTGAAATCATGGCAGTTTGAGATGTGTATGTGAAGATGTCTTTGAATGTTATTTAAAACTGAGAAGGAACATAAAATCTTAAGCTTAAGAACATGATTAGACCTTTCTAAAAGCCTTCATTCCTGTTTTTCTCAGGCATAATGGCTGATAAAGAGAAAGACTTGCCCGTGGTTGAGGACGAAGATGAACCAGATCTGAACTACCAGCCTCCGGCTCAAAAGAGTCTGCAGGAGATCCAGGAACTGGACAAGGATGATGAAAGCCTGAACAAGTACAAGCAAACCCTCCTTGGCTCTGGACCTGTGGTGGCAGGTTAGTGTAAAACTGTTTACATTTTTTTTTTGAAATGCCTATTGCATGTGCACTGCACACCATTTATTAATATTATATTATATCCACAAAAATATTAAGCAGCACAACTGTTTTCTGCTGTTTTCAACATTAATAATAATTAGAAATGTATCTTGAGCCGCAAATCATCGTATTAGTGTGACACTGAAGACGGGAGTAATGATGCTGAAAATTCAGCTTTGACATCACAGGAATAAATTACATTTTAAAATACGTATATATTCACTGAAAACAGTTATTTTAGATTGTCATAATATTTCACTATATAGCTGTATTACTGTATTTTTGATCAAATAATGGCTTATTTCCACCAAGCAGTACGCAATCTTTGCCGTTTCTGTTGTCAGAAGTTGTGAATGGTAACACAACTCAACCACTTTTTTGGCACCCTTCTGTTGGGGAACCTATAGCACAATAGTCCGGTACTAAAGGGTGGAGCTAGACTCACTGCAGAACGTTGATTGGTTGACATAGACTCGTCTCTTGCTTGTGCGTTTTCTGCTGTATTTGTCCTTGCAGCCTGCAGCCTTGGCTCAAACAAAGTGTGTCTTCTTGTTACAAACAGCCACATGCCGAGAAGCAAGAACATGTTCTGCTGTATGTCGTCCACTGTTGTTTACTGTGTCTTTCTTCTTTGCTCGAGAATGACGTTGATCGCTACACCATGCCTATCATAAGGGTACTGTTGGAGATGGAAATGCAAGCCAGATTAGGCTTTACTGTCCTGAACCGTACTGTACTGAACCAAACCAAACCAAACCGCACCATACCGAACCGCTCGGTGGAAACGAGCCATAAATGCAGGCTTGGTGAATTTTCTCAACATTTGAACATTTTTGAAAACATTTTGTGGATCACAGACTCACCAAACTTCTAAAAATGATTTGAGTCTTAGTGATATTTTGACCCATATTTATAGATACACACAAATAATGAATGTTGCAAAGAAACATCTTGTGAAGATTGCATTGTCTTCATGGATAAAGCTGTAGTTCGGCTCTCCAGGGACGGCTCTCCCGTCTCCTCCTGCTGTCTAGACGGATTCAGATCCCCCGGGGGACTCCAGTCTTGGTTCAAAGCCCCCCAAACAACACCCTCTTAAATCAGAGAAAGAACAAGAATGTGGCTATCACTTAGTCTGAATAGCATGGCTTTGAACTGCTTTGTTGTTTAGAGAAACATGAATTATGATAACGCTGGATAATTTGCATTTGATATTCTGTCCCGCTGCATTAATTATAAGATCTGTTATTGTATTTCTTACTCAGTTATTGAGTGAAATAGCTTTGTTCTGTTTCTCTCTATGATGAATTGTTTCTGTGATATTATGATCAAAGCCCAGCAATCCTAATGTCTTTTGCCACAGGGAAAATCCAAATATACACTTCAAATCCTTTAAGTGTGAACTGAAATACTTGCTGATACAGTGTTCCTAAAGGCATAAAAGGCAGATTAATTTCTTGACTCATGGGGCTTAGAATGTTTGATTTAGATGCAATTTAATTTGCTGTAGCGAATTGATCAACTGCAGTAATTTCTTTATTTTTTCCCCCATTCCAATGCAACTTGAGTGCCAAGGTTATTTACCTTGCAAGTCCTCTGATTCATAAATGATTCATCTTTGTTTTGTTGGTTATGGCCAGGTTAATAATAGACCTTTTTCAATATGCTGGAATGCAGATGGCAGCCAGCGCTGGTATTTTATAGCGTTTTGTGTTTCAGTGTAATGACTGAGAGATCTGCTTACAGACCTGAGATCATGATGACCAATCAAGGCACCAAAGTGGATCTTATTTGTCTCTTGAAAACTATGATACAAACCCTTCCTTGTATCCTCGTTTCCTATTGTGTATGAAATGAAAATTGTCATAATTTACATAATTGTGTTTATAATTTACACATCTGTTCGTTAAGATTAGTACCAGTGTAATTTTAGTATTATTTATATATTATTCGATTTTGTATTATTATTTTGAATTAGCTTTTCGGTTTTCATTTCATTTTATATTAGTTCAATTATGTGTGCTTGCCATTTTCATTATTTTTTATTATTATCAATATTTTGTTTTATTTAAATTTTATTTCAGTTTTAGTTTTTATTTATTTCCAGTTAGTAATTTACTGCTTAAACTAAAACATAATTCAGATAGTGGCCAAAGCAATATTTCTAATTGTATTAATCTAACAATAAACAGTACATTATTACATTCTCTTTTTATACTACACAGAGGAAAAAAATATGGGTCACCAGGGTAAAGATGAGATGACAGATTTTAAATGTTTGTTGAACTATCCCTTTATTCTTTCACTGGGGCTGAAAACACTGGAAATATGAAACCGGTTTGTCTTGACGTCTATTAATTTGCCATAAGATCTTCTCGGATATAATAGTGGGATTATGCCAGGGTGATCTGTCATGTTTGGTGTGTGCGGTCCCCAGTGCGCAGTTTTGCGAGTGAGCATGCCTGGGGCGGTTGGCGGCACTTGTAGCCATCAGCGGATGATGAACTGTAGTTCCCACTTTTAAAACCAGCCCACCCTGCATCGATAACACTGCATCAATGAGACCTGTCCAACAATTTGTTATGTGCAGTTTTACACCACTAGCTCCCTCTTGGCACTGCAGAAACAATCATTCAGTGGAACAGTATAGTTAAGCGCCTAAATTAAGCTAGTCACCTGCCCTGCATGCTTCATGGGACAACTATGATGTAGGGCCTATGGGAGTTCACATATCACTCTCACCCTCATGCTGTTCCAAGCCTATATGCATGTGTTTTATTTTGTGCAATACAAAAGGAGAATTTCTAACGTATCTTCAAAGATTTAAATGTTCATCACACAAAGCTCATATCACACATTCTGTGGCTTCAGAAGACTTGAAATAGTGAATAAACTGCTTTTATGTTGATTTGCGTGTGTGTTCTTTTGTCCTTTTTTTTGTAAAGCTTGACAGACATAGTCATAATGCACTATTGTTGTATGGAAAAGTCTCCTTTTGTGTTCCAGTGGAAAAAATAATGACAGCATGCAGGTTTGGAAAGACATGAGGGTGAATAATGACTGAATTTTCATTTTTGGGTGAACTGTTCCTTTAAGGGGTGGGGCAGCCGCAGCTCTCATCACTGTTAAATGTGCTGAGACTGCATGCTGGGGTCACTAACCCCTGCAGCGGCTCTGTGTCCACCTAAAGCCTGACAGGCCCGATCTATTTCTGTAACGTCCAGAGCTCCCATGGACACAAGAAACCTGGGAGGGAATACATGGTTGGCTTATTAGCAACAGTGACTGAAAAGACTTTAAATGCCTCTTTATCGTATAATGAAGGTGATTATGTTTGTGAAAGACACTGTAGCTCTACTCCAAAACCTACTGAGCTGCATTTTAAAGAATTGTTGGCTCTATTCATAAAAAGTATTCATAAAAATAGTTCAGTGTAAAATTCAAAATGGTCAATTAACCAATATTTGTGTTACTTTTGCTGTATATTTGTATGTTTTGATTATTATTCCTTAGCAATATGCTAACATCAAACTCTATTGAAATCAATTTTACCCAATATTTGTGTTTTTGTTGTTTATGAGTTACTAGAGTATCAGCCTGTTAGCTTAGCAACATGCTAACATCAAACTCAAATTAAATCAGTTTAGCCTACCTAATATGTGTGTATTTTATGTGTTTGAAGAATCGTCCCATTAGCTTAGCAACATGCTTACATCAAACTCGATCAGTTTTGTGTGTGTCATTTTTTTATATGTATTTTATAGCTTAGTAACTTGCCATCTGTTTCCTGTGAGGAACTTTATTTGTGTGAAGCCTACATAGGATGTTACCTCAAAGTTACTTATGAGGTTCCTTGACCATTAGAATACAGTCTAAGTAGGCAGTAGGCATTGAGTCAGCTCACTAGGTTTTAGAACACAGCTTTTTATATTAGCGTCAAGTAAAACAAAGGAAATTATGTAAATTGTATGGCTGGAGAAACCTGTCTTTCCTCAAACCTGAATTGATTATGTTCATCTGCACACATCTGAGATGATTTATGTGTCTTATTTACACACTGAGTGGCCAGTGCGTTGCAGATCTACATGAAAGCCCTGTTTCTCCCTCCCCATTATTATTTTATTATTTAAGTATCTTCCCTCTGGCCTGAGACACATGATGAATGTGTGGATGAAGAAAAGTTGGAGAATGGAGCCTGGAGAGTGATATTTCCAATTGTGTGGGAGATGTGTGCTATTATTTTGTTTTTCTAAACGATCACACTGAAAGTCCCAATTTGGTGGCAGGGAACTTAGTACAGGCAAGAACCGCTCATATTTGCTTTAGAACAGTTATTTTTAACCAGCTTATCATCTTGGTCTAAAATGGTGCAGCTTCACTGCATGCTGAGAATATTAAAGCCAATAAACACTGGTTTCCTATTTCTTATTGTTTATGCACTAAGGAAAAATGCTATTCTGATGGATAAGTGGGGTTATCCTAAAATAAGTATGGTTGAATAAATATAAATGTAGAGACAACATGTTTTTTAATTTTTTTTTATTGCTTTGTAGATCCCACCATTCCTAATGTTCAGGTGACCCGGCTGACTCTGATGTGTGACCAGGCCCCTGGACCCATCACCATGGATCTGACAGGTGAGTCTCTCAAGACAAACTAATCAAGTGTAAACACAATCCACTTCATTTAAAATGAGGGATGTCAGCCAATTAAAAATATCATTTTAATTATTCAGATTAATCAGATATACTAATACTTACTGTGACAATCCCTCAAATGGGGTTGTTTTATTATTTTGCACACATTATTTTATTTTATACTATTAATTGTACTAAAATAATGCGCTACAGTGACTATAATTTATATATCCTACTATTATAGTATATATTAATATTTTCAATGAGCTTTTATTTATTTTGTATTTATTTTTCAGTTCATATTTCGTTTATGTGCTTTTTTAATATTTCTATATAGCTTTAACTATTTTTGGTTAGTTTTTATCTTATATTTATATTATATTTCATTAAAGATTTCAATTCATGAAAATTATTATTAATATTATTATTATTATTATTTTTTTTTTTTCTTTCTTTTTTTTTTACAATAACACCACTGACAATGATACCCCTATTTCCAATCCAAAGCATTCCACTTATATTTTTAGTGTGATTAGTATTGGTAGGATAATAGTTGTGTGGGTAGAAGTAAGTGGTTGGATCTGTGGTTTTGTCCACACAAAGGCTGCTGGTCAAGAGCTGGAAGGGCATTTGCTTAGTTGACACTATTGACAGAGCCTCAGTAGCTCTGCACTGCATTCTAATGCTTCACCTCCCCTGCCTTCAGAGGGATGATGTCATTCCTTCCTCTGCCAGCCAATATCATGCAAGCAGGCTTGAGATGGAGATCTGCAACACAAATCAACATGCACTGTTGTATGCAACCATGTACCTGCCCTCGATAAACTGGAGGGGACTGTCAGGTCTTTTGACGGTCAGAGCAGGTTTCTGCCACCCTCAGTTCAACAGTGAATTTCTCTCTTTCACAATGGGAATACGGCAAAAGGTCGCCTGGTTGCTAGGCAATAGGATGATTCTGGTCTGTTTAAGTCAGAGATTTAAAGTAAGAAGCCCTTTTCAAAATCTGTAAAATCATTCAGCGTCAGACCTACATGCAGCAGCACATTTCCTCTTTTAGAACAAAACCAGAAGTGACTTGCGGTTTGAGTTGGTACAGGAAGGCGTCGCCCTCTTCACTCAGAGTACATTGTTGCGTTTTTGTGTGTGGACTTCCTGTTTAGCAACATTTTTAATTCTTAAATGACCTCTGCACTGAAATAAGAGGAACGAAACACTGTTCATTTCTTTATTGGTTGCCTGATGGCTGGATAGTGTTTTTGTTGTTGTTTTAGTCATAGTTATGGAAGCTAATTAAAATAATCTATAAAAGATAATTGCAACTTTATGATCTGACATTACTGACACTACTGACAGAATTTTGAGATATAAAAATGTGTTATAAAGTCAGAATTGTGTGAAAAAGTCGTTTTCTAACATTTTCTAATGTTACAGAAGTTTTCAATTTCATATGAATGATGTTCTTCCAAACTTTCTGTCCTGGGGGAAAAAAACTTCCACACTAAATGTGCTGAGACTACTCAAAACATACAAATATACAGCAAAAGTAACACAAATATTGGTTAATTGACCATTTTGAATTTTACACTGAACTATTTTTATGAATACTTTTTATGAATAGAGCCAACATGATTTCATGTGATCATGTGACACTGTAGACTGGAGTAATGATATTGAAAATTCAGCTTTACCATCACAGGAATAAATTACATTTTATAATATATTAAAATAGAAAACTGTTCTTTTAAATTGTAATACTGTTTCACAATATCACAGTTCTTATTGTATTTTTGTTCAAATAAATGCAGCCTTATAGAGTGCAATAGAGTGCTTTTTCTTCAAAAGCATAATGAGTCTTACCCCAAACTTTTGAATGGTAGAGTACTGTATATTAAATGTTATATATGCAAAACATATGTTTTTGCACTGAAATACCGTGCTGCAGCTCGTTCACCCCAATCCATAAAAATAGTGTGAACACTTTTCACTATACAAGAAATTGCAGGAAAAACAGCATAAAAGATCATTCCATAGTTTGAGCTGCAAGCAGGAGCACATTAGAGATCTGTGATCAGTAACGCAGATGTGCCAGAGTCCTGCTGTAAGTGACAGCCGAGGGTGGCACCTCACGGTGGGACGTCCACTGGGATGGAACATGCTAACCAGACTGAAATTTTGATGGATGTGGCTGGGCCGACACGCAGTGGATATAAAAGACTGTAACGGTTAGTGGTGGATGAAGGTGGGGAGCAGAATCTGACTGCACTCAGACTCGAAAAGCACTCAGTGTGACAGCAGAAGTTCTGCTCTACTGACGTTCAGATTAGAACAGCAGGAAGCCAGACCTTATCACGACATCCTTAATTGAATCTGAATAGTCCACATTTGAATATTTTGCAGTGTTAGTCGCATCCCCTCAGAGAGAGGTGTGAGTATAGCACAGATGATGCACTCTTAACCTAAAAACAAACAAACTGAGGTAAATACTTGTATATATTATTGTATGTACACAAACACAAAACAAAATGATAACACACACTAAAATAATGCAATAAACAATTATTTAACAACATGGCACAAAGTGACGTTTACTGCTGGCAGAAAACAAAAGAATAGGAATATCATCAGCAAAACTTGAAATGTCTCAGGGATTTATTACAGAGAAAGTACTGAACAATCAAAGTGTCACTGTCACTTACTGGTGGATCTGGTGAAGAAGCTGTCAGCGATCAAAATATTGATTTTGAAGATGCTGAAAATTATTTGGAGAATATGTTTGAGATCGCAAATATGAGCCAGATGCTGAATGTACTGGGAAATGAGCTCTGATGAGGAGGGTGGGAATTGCATAAAACATCTGCTCAAACTGAACCCTTCCAAGCTCCAAAAGGTAACAAAATATGCTTTATTTTATTCTTCTATAATTATTGGCATAACTGGTAAATATGATCAAAGACGGCTGTAAAAATAAATCTGCATTGTTTATCCTTTTGATCTATCATTCAAAGAATTCACTAAAAATCTAACCTTTCATTGAAGTAAAATAATTGAAAGTGGCAGGTAAATCACATTGTAAAATAAATGCTTTTCTCCAAAACATGTTGGCCATAATTATTGGTGCCCTTTTATTAAATACTTTTTGCATACTTTTTCCAAGATAACAGCTCTGAGTCTCCTTCTATAATGTCGGATGAGTTTGGAGAACAACTTACAAGAGATCAGACACCATTCCTCCATACAGAATCTCTCCAGATCCTTCAGATTCCCAGATCCATGTTGGTGCTTCCTCTCTTCAGTTCACCCTACTCATTCTCTATAGGGTTCAGGTCAGGGGAAAGATCCAGCAGTATGTTTAACCATGGACATTGGGTTACTATTTATCCCTGTTTGCACCAAACCCATCTGGTAGATTTGCTGCCCAAAAGCTCTTTTTATAGTTTCATCTGAGCACAGAACCAGATCCCTTTTGAAGTTCCAGTCGTGTCTTACAACTGAATATGCTGGAGTTTGTTTCTGGATGAGCGAGGTGGATTTTTCTTGAATCCCTTCCAAACAACGTGTGGTGATGTAGGGGTTGTTTTATTTTTTTATTTATATGTTTTTTTATAAGGTTTTCTGACCCCAAGACTAATCTCTGCAATTATCCATCTGTGATCCTTGATCCTTACTTTCATCCTTGCCTTGCATTAAGACAATATAGATATGTCCTCTTCCAGGCAGATTCGTAACGTCTTTAGTTGATTGGAACTTCTTAATTATTGCCCTGATGGTGGAAATTTGACTTTTCGAGGCTTAAGTTACTTTCCTACAGCCACTTTTTATGCTTCTATTTTCATCTTCTGCTGCACATCAGAACTACATTCTGTGGTTTTACTCTTTGTGATGAATGATTAAGGGAATTTGGCCTTTGTGCTTCCTCATATTTATACTTCCTCATATAAGACGTCATAGCTAGACAATTTCATGTCCCTAGTCACACTGGTGTGCTAAAATATGTAAATATTAATGGGAATATACTTCATATTTTACTCATAAAAAATTCTAGGGGTGCCAATGATTGTGGCCAACATGTTTTGGTGAAAAACATTTATTTCATAATGGGATTTTTTCCCAGACTTTCCATTATTTTACTTCGAAGAAAGGTTAGATTTTTGCAAAATTTTTGAATTATATCAAAAGGATAAACAATGCAGATTTATTTTGACAGCCATCTTTGATCACATTTACCAGGGGTGCCAGTTCTGACGACAACTGTAGTTCGGGGTCACTAAAGACACAACTATGTAATAATGATTGGCGAAACATTCATGAATTTAAGGGTTAAAAGTGAAATGATTTCTGTAAATCCAGTGATCAAATGCTGCATGGGTCTCAGTTTTCAGTGTTAGTCACATGACTAGTGGCTGGTCTGTGTGTGCAATTCCACAAACCTGGAAGACCTTCTGAATGGATATAATTAAATAGGCTTTTTAGAAAGGAATAGATAAAAAAGTAACAGTAGGAAAAATCAATAAATAATTGTGAGAATAAAATGTAACTAGTCTGATTCTGATTAGAGTTTTTCACCATGTATAATAAAGGAACTTATTGTTATAAACAGATTTTAACATAGCCTTTTTACAGTCTTTTACCATTAAATTGTCCTTATTTTTTACATTATGGGCTGCTTTAATATATTTTGTGCTGTCCTGTGCAGATGTAAAGTAATGAGCCATCTGTCAAGTCACATTTAGAAGGATGCAAAAAATACAGATTAGAAAATCAGAACTGATTTGTCCTTTCTTGGAAATGTAATGTAAATGCAGGAAACGGATCTTTCAGTAAAGCGAAATTCAGTGAGTGATGTTGATGGTGATGAGGTGTCTGTGTTGATCGCTGCAGCAGTGGGAGTGAGGGTGGAACGGGCTGCTCTCATTCTCACCTCTTGCCAGATTGCAGCTCCTCCAGACTGCTAGAGCTTCCGCTGGGATCTCCCTTATTATCCATCTCCATCTATGCTCTCTCACTGCAGTGTGGGAGTCATACAAAAACAGCATACCAACTACAACAACTTCAGGAAACTGTGTTCATAACCATACGACTCCTGAATCTTTAAGCACAGGGAAGGAAAAAACACACATCTACACATGCACACACACACACACACACACATGTATGAGTGTGTATGTGTGCGTTTGTTCTTAGGGTGTTTACACTTGTAGTTCGGTTCACTTGGTTAGTTTGGTCCAGACTAAAAAAAATCACAAATATGACGAGAAAAAACAGGTGTGCTTGAGCATTCTTTCCTTTTCAGGATTTCATCTTGTGACACCATGTGATGTTTACACGTCTTTGGTCCGTGTTGCGTTTATATTTCTTTCAAACCGCACCAGTTTGTTTAGAAGCAAACCAAGATTTCTTGGTCCACTTGTTTGGTTCTTGTTCCACCAGGGTTCGGATGGCAGCATTTACACTTTTTGAAAAAGTAACCGCACTGACAAAGCAATGGCACCAGGGTTCATTTTAATCAAATAATAAAATATAGTTTTTAAAGAATAAAAATCATTATGTCATAGAAATGTCCAAGGCCCGGCGCCATAACGGGACATCAACCCCTCAGCTACAGTGTGATATGGGTTCAGATATGAAAAAATAAAATGTGTGTGTGTGTGTGTATATATATATATGTAATGTGTATGGACAATGTAATTTACATGTACATGGAGCTAATCAGCATGTCATAAGGAGATCACACACCCCACAACTCTCACTGGGCAGACATGGACTAATCCTCTTGTCCAATCAGGATTATGTTATTACAGTGATTATCAGAGCTAGATTTAGTCAATTACAGATAGGGGATTTCATCTTTGTGATGTAGAAAAGGTTTTAAGAGGGTTTGATGCTGCTTCAGTTATATTAACAGTGACATCACACATCAACACATGTAGAGAATCCACTTTAAGACGGAGAATCTCTAAGCCGAGGTCCAGTTCCATTAGATGATAAAGCCTATATAGTCTAAAAATAGTATTCATTTTAAGAACACTAATGAACACAGTCTGGCATTTGGCATCACGTGAATGGACAACAAATCATCATTGACGTTATTCATTGTATCAATCTCCGATTCCTCCTTCCTCCCTGGTCTCTTTCAGTATCCATTACAAAGCACTTAGGGGAGATTCAAGGGATAAATTGATAACGCAGCAGTTGCACTTTTGTAAGGAAGCTCTTTGAAATGAACTCAGTTGAACTACAAGCAAAAGGATGCAAACTGCAACATAAAAAGCGATGTTGATATATTTCTTTAAAAATGTGATTATAATCAGTGTTGGGGAAAGTTACTTTTAAAGGTGCAGTGTGTAATATTTTGAGGCTCTATTGACAAAAATGCAATATAATATACATAACTATGTTTTCAGTACATAATGAACCGTTTTCTTTAAAAATGACCTTAGAATGAGCCATTTCTATCTACATACACCGCGGGTCCCCTTACAGTGACGTCACCATTTTGCGCCACCATGTTTCTACAGTAGCTCTAAACGGACAAAATGCTCCACAGAGCGTAAGCTACTCTCTGCTGTCTCAGAGGGAGGGGGAGTTTTAGATGGTGCTAAATTTATTGCACCTTTAAAAGTAATGTGTTTTAATATTGCGTTACTCACTAAAAAGTAACTAACTGCATTACTTGGTTACTTTTTGGAAAGTAATGTGTTGCGTTACTTTTTCTCACCTGGGCTGGGCTTGCTTGTATGTTTTTTTAAAATAACAAAACAAAAAAAAAATGTAAAGGCCCTTTCACACCAAAAGAGCAATAAATAAGTTTAATGCTACCATTCTGAATTGCAAAAAAACATGATGCACCTTTCTCCTGAATTCTTTCAACATGGGGACAGGAGAGGTGTCAGACTATAAATGAGAAAAATCACTGGCATATCTCAGGTATTTTGTTGTAAATTTAAAAGTAATGTGTTACTTGAAAATGTCATCTGATTATGTAACTTGTATTACTTTAAATAACAATGCACAATTCGACTTAATTGAACAATTTCATATTTTTCTCTTTTTTTTACACAGGTGACCTTGTTGCTTTGAAGAAGAGGAACTTTACCATGAAGGAGGGAGTGGACTACAGGGTGAAAATCCACTTCAAGGTATAAATAAAATAAAACAGTCAGCAGTAGTGGTTAATTTTTATACTGTGTCTTAAGAATACTGTTATGTATTTTTACCTATAGATCTGTTATTCTGAGGTATTGTAGTTTTACAATATTGTTTCAATGCCATTGAAAGTTTGAACCTAAGCTTCGTAGATATGAAATGCAAGGCTCGAAGTGGATAGATTGTTTATTTCCTGTCTGGCCAGCACTATGAAGAACATACAAAAATACACACGGATGTTCCCAGGCTAAAATTTCCTAAAAATAACACTTAAAGTATCTGTAAACAGTTCAGGGTACAACGTAAGCAGAAAGTGGGTTTGTGTATTTTTTATTTATTTTTGCTTCATATGATTGATGTTGAAATGTTTTTATGTTTTGTAAGTTTTCTCAAGAATATTTAATTAAAAGTGGAATCTAGAATCAGTGTGTCATACCAGATCATGTTCCTGCAAAATACCATTCTTCACAAAATCCCTTTGTATCCAACAGTATCCTTCTATCCCATGATTAATCAGGAAAGAAGTGCCTGATTTAGCTTCATACAAAAAAACAAAAAAAAACAATCATGCATAACTACTAAAATAGACAATGACTTAATTTCTGTGCAAATTCTAGGTATTCCCTGGAATGAATTCCTAAATGTTCAAAGATCTAACAGCACCTCTACTGGTGTCTGTGTGCTAAAACAGGTTGAATGCCCTGAGAGGAAAATGACATGTTAAATTAATATTTATTCTAATTCATCCCATCCGTTCCCATTAGGTCAACAGGGACATCGTGTCTGGACTGAAATATGTGCATCTGACCTACAAGAAAGGACTCAGAGGTAAGAGCATCTGTAGTCATGAATTTAAATGTTGGCCTTGCTTGGTGCTAGAAGTGTTTGAGTCAAGGGTGTATGGATATCTTTAAACGCACATGTACTGGTAATAAATAAACATCTTACAACCCGACAAACACATTGAGCTTATATTCATATATCATGTTTTTTTGTTTTTTGTCCAACAATGTTCAGATTATCTATAACTCCACTTTGAATGATCTGATATTATATAAAAAAAAAACTTTTGATGTAGTGTGAATCAGTGTTAATGTTTGTTAAGAAAAGGTTTATAGATTTGTCAACAATAAAGAAAATTGTCATGACAATTCAGTTTTAAAAGGGTTTTTAATTAAAATGTGCTGTTGATTAAATACGACGAGAAAAAAGTATGGCACAAAATATTAACAATATCAGTCATAGTCAATAATCTCGATGATTGACCTGCTTGAGGTGTATGGAGGACTCGGAGTGGCACTTCAATTTATTAATTCAAAAATAATGGAAATTTATATATTTTTTTAATGAATAGGCATATTTAAATTGGTTTATTCTATTCATGTTTTAAAATGAGTAATGGTAATAATAATTATAATGATAATAATAAATAAATATTTTTTAAACAAAAATTTCACTTTTTTTCTTTTCTTTTTTTTTGTCATTTTTCCAAATGTACTTAATCCATTTGTCAGTCAATTTTAAAAAATGCCATTAGCCAGTTTACTTGTGGGGGAAACGAATCAATAAGCTTTCGACCAACTCGTTTCAGGAGCCACTGCCTCTCACATGTGTATGGAAGCTTGTTTCCATCATGGAATAAACAAATATAAATGGTAATTGCAAATATATTGCTGACTTTTTTCTCAGAACTGTGAGATATAAACTCAGAATTGTGAGAAAAAAATCTCCAAATTCCCCCCAAAAAGTCTTAATTGTGAGAAAAAGGTGCAATTACCTTTTTTCAGTATTGCACATTATAAACTCGGAATTGGACTCCTTTTCTCTAAATTGTGAGATAAACTTGCAATTGCGTGTTATAAAGTCAGATTTGCGAGATATAAACTAAAAATCCTGAGAAAACAGTCAGAATAGTGAGATTAAAAAGTTGCAATTTTACCTTTTAAATTTTTTTATTCTGTGACAGAAATATGTATGCTTCCATACATGTGGCACACATGAAGATGTAAGATGGACTGTCATGCTATTTTGCAATTACATTTCAAATTAATGAATATGACATGTAAGATATTTTTAACAAGATACACAAAAAAACTTTTTAAAATCCATGATGTGACTCATTGATTTTATATGTTCATTATTATATATTATTCATTATTTTTTATTCTTTTTACTTGTAGTGGATAAGGCAGTGTACATGGTGGGCAGCTACGGTCCGAGAGCTGAGGAGCATGAGTTTATGACCCCGGTGGAGGAGGCTCCGAAGGGCATGATCGTTCGGGGAAGCTACCACATCAAATCCTACTTCACAGATGACGACAAGACAGACCATCTGTCGTGGGAGTGGAACATGCATATCAAAAAAGACTGGGACAGCGCAGAGTAAAGAGGTTCTTCCTCTGTCTCTCTCTCTCTCCCAGATGATTAGCAAAATACCCGATTTATGACTAATGTTTAAAACAGAGACTTAGGCTAGGTAGAATAGCAGGTGGAGCTGACTTTGCAAATGGTTAAATAAGAATTAGTCATATAACAAAAACCTTAAAATAATGAAGATATTCTTACATATTAAGTGTAATCAATAGTGAAGACATACAGGCTGGCAGACTGGCAGGGTATTAGAGGTGACTTAGTACTTTGTAATAGATATGACAACAGTGTAACCAACAAAATGAAATTCCTCATGCCTGTACTCTCAGGTTAGTGTAAACTGTAAATGTAAATATTTCAATGTCTGTATTTCTTGCAGTGCATTAGAGTTCTTTACAGAGTCCATGACCAGATCAGTGCATGCTTGAATGTGAAGCCATCGTGTCTGCTATGGCTAATGTCTTGTATTGATGATGTAATCAGCCTGCTGTTAACTGATAAATACATGTGTAAGAAGTGGTTTGTACTAAGTGTTGCTTGTCCAAAAGGTATTTCTGAGCATTAAACCCCTGTAAAAAAAAAAAAAAAAAAAAAGACCAACTTAGACCCATATGAAGGTGTTCGCCAAGCTGGTGGAACAGCATTTCCGATAAGCTGGTTCACTTGTCTTACTGGTTAGTCTAGTTAAGAAGCCCATACCAGGCTCTAAAATGCAACATTTGCTGGTGTTTTCATCAGGGAACCCACCATCACTGGAGCCCATTGTCAAACACCCTCTTCATTCCCTGAAACAGTTCAAAATCTGTTCATCTATGTTCAGGTGTCTGTATCTGTCCTCTATCTAGCTTTGATATTAGATTGTCTCTGATTTTTTTTTTTACATTCCAAAATAAATACATTTAATTGTTTATATGCCTGCTGATACTGTTACCTTACACTCCTCTATCTCTGATGTCATTATCTGACATGCGCATAGCCCGATTTCTCTTGAACAATTCTCTACTGCTCTATCATATTCAGAAATATTGCAGAATATTCAGAAATACTCTGCAGAAATGATCAGATTTGACTGTTTCTACAGAATAAGATTTCTCGAAGAAAGGTCATAAATGCCACAGGAAATTTATAACTTGCATGTGCATTATGTAATGCCTTTATGAGGGAGACAAATGCTAAATCATCATTAACTGTGAGCTGGTTAGCAATAGGAAAACAAATAAGAGAATTGAATTGTCATTTTTGATAACCGTGTGTCAAAATATGGTTATAAGATGTATTTGATCAAATGGAATATTTAACATTTTTCAAAATATCCGCACATGATGTATATTTTCTCAAATTCTTATTGTGACTGGTAATGCAATTGTCCTCAAAATTGGATGTCATTAGTCTACTTGTAGTCTGTATTGCATGATGCTACATACAAATTGAAATTTAATTAGGGAGTGTTAATTGTGATGTAATGGCGGCTGCAGAAAGCAGTAAGTTTTTCAGCTAACTGATTCTTTTGCTAAAAATAGATTCTATTGCTTCCGAATTGTCTTATCTTTTCATCTTGGATTTTTTAATAAAGTTTGGCTTGTCCTCATTTGTATGTCTTGTTTCAAATGTTGTAGTTTTAGTAGTTCATATAAATCCCTGTATAATTAACACGTCAATGAATCAAATGCAGAACAGTAATGGCTGGCAAACAACAGTTACGTCTGGTTTCTGCAAACAACAAAACAGAAATAGAAATGTAAAAAAAAAGAGAGATAAAAGTTGATACCAGACGATAAGACACCACCTTGGCTCTGCTTGAGTCCACATGTAATGTACCGCCTTCCAAAATTGTCCAATCATAATAAACTACATTGCGTGCGTCTTTGCTGATTGGCTCTCTGAATGATAAACCACACACGCGGTCTGCACGTCGCAGTGTTGCCATGTCCGCCATTATAAAGTTGTTTACAACTTGCGTTTTCATGAAGGTGGCCCGTTGTAGGTTGCAGTAAAATTATTTATTTATTTATTTATTTATTTATTTATTTATTTATTTATTTATATTTTTAAGTATAATCTAGCTAAAAAGCCGCAAACATGTTATTTTGGGGAAAGTTACTTATTTTGAGAATGTTTTGTCAGTACAGCTTACATGGTTTTCCAGAGAAATCTGGCAACATAAGTATGAGCACGGTGAAGTTTACATTTAGCAATTTAGCATTATCGCTTCAGCTGACGAGATGTCATCAGTATTAAGACACTGTACCAAATTCACCCCCTCTGGTAGGTGTGTTTTACTTTGTCTGAAACTTTATCTGTTTTCTTTTGTGCAGTGACCATGTTTTATTTTAAATGAAATATGCAGTAGCAATGCATTAAGGAACTAGGACGAAGGTCAGCGGAGCACAAAAGAGTTAGCAACGACTTCTAGTGTGATTTCAAGAAATCATTTGTTATTGAATTAAGCAATATGTAAATTAACACATAATGATATATAATATGTCAGTTGTTGGTTTGGTATTAACTTTTTTTCTTTCCTTTTTTTATACAACTCGTGTCCTTTAATAAGGGCACAGCTTATTCACACTGATAAATACAACAAACATTGCACAGTACATGCTTACAGAGATGTAACATATAGTCACATAAATGCACTGCGAAATATCATGGCTTTTACATATGTAAAATATTGGATATTTCTCATGCAGGAATTGTATCATTGCTGTCAGGAAACGGCAGTCATGGGAGAACCCGTGCTCTGCAGTACGTTGTATCTTCAAACAGATATTCATCATCCTCAAAAATTAAAGTGGACCTGGATAGTAGTAATGGTAAGAATATAAATACATAATGTGCATTTAAAACTACACGTTCATCAAAATGTTTTCCCCTCGTTATAATAATTTAATATTCTCACAGGTGTTGCTATATTGCAGTTCCAAAGTCCTCCGGTCAACAGTCTCAGTCTTGACTTTTTGACTGAGTTTGCTATTAATTTAGAAAAACTTGAGCTGGACAGAAGCTGCAGAGGTGTGATCATAACATCTGTAAGTCATCAGAAACATCTGCTTTAGTGGAATCCGGTTTGGTTTATATGTCTGTTGTTGATTTCATTGACAGTGCTGTTTTTGCTATAGGCCCAGCCGAAGGTGTTTTCTGCAGGCCTAGATATTTTGGAAATGTATCAGAAGAGCCCAGAGCACTGCGCAGAATTTTGGAAGGCTGTACAGGACGCGTGGCTTAAGCTTTATGGGTCCGCCAAGGTCACAATCGCTGCAATCAATGTGAGTGTCACTCTTCTGTTTAGTAATACCTGACTGGTTTAGGTAGACTAAATTATTTTTAGTTCATGAAGGAATGGTTCTGTTTTTAGGGCAACAGTCCTGCAGGTGGCTGTTTGTTGGCTTTGTGTTGTGACTACAGGATCATGGCCGATAACCCTCGCTATAACATTGGTCTCAATGAAACACAACTTGGTATAGTTGCACCTTTTTGGTAAGTGCCATTGCTGTGTTTTTACATCTCGCTTTTTACAATTCATTTACTTTGGAACCGCTAGCTAGTAGCTACATTTACGCAAATAATCTGTTAGTAATCAGATTGATGGCTCCATCGGGTTGAAAAGCCTTCAAGTATACACCTCAGTCAAAAAACTGGTCAGCGGAGGAGACTGAGCATGTAATGAATATTTGCTGAAAAAAGCTTTTCTGACATGTTTGTCAGCTTTCCTTTAGGTCTGTCATAAAGTAAAAATGTATTTCTCTGGTTCTAAATGCACAGACTTGGCACTGCGTATGCGCTGAAGTTTTGTTTCTGAATGCATGTATGTGAATCGGATTGCAAAGTTTAAAATTCACATAAACAGAATTTTCAAAATCTAAAATCGCATTGGACTTATTTGAATAAATGAGAGCACATAAAGTAAACATACCCACTGAAAACAGGATGGTACTTAATGGAGATTTTGTTAATCAGGTTTAAGGACACCATGACAAACGTTGTGGGCCATAGAGAAACCGAGAAGGGTCTTCAGCTTGGTTTACTGTACAGTACTCCTGAAGCCCTGAAGGTCGGTCTGGTGGATGAGCTTGTTCCTGAGGATAAAGTTCTCAGCGCAGCTACTGAGACCATGACTAAATGGTTGGCCATCCCAGGTAAATAGTAATATCTTGCTCCAAAATACAGTATTTCTGCCTGTTATTGTTAGTATATTATGTTCATGTACACTGTTTTTTTGCACACAGATCATGCCCGTCAGATAAGTAAGTCTATGATGAGAAAACCCACCATAGACAAACTTCTTGCGAACAGAGAAGCCGACATCACCAACTTTGTCAGTTTCATCACCAAAGACTCCATCCAGAAATCTATTGGGATGTACATGGAGATGCTGAAGAAGAGGAGGTCTTGAGGAGCGGAACATGTGCCTGTTGTTGACATCGCCTTTATGTAGCACATCAGTGTCACTGTATATCACATTGTCCTCTCTTTTGTTACTAGAGGATAACTTTGTTTGTAAATAAAATCTTTTAAAACCAAAACAGGGTCTTATTAGCATGTGGGTAGTGGACATTTAACTTTTTTTTTAATTCAACATGTGGATTAAAGTTTTAAAGAGACTTGAATTTTTGTCCATCTGTAATTAATTGGATGGTTGAGGTTTGCAATTGCTGTGATGTCATGTGTGTGACAGGTTGTCCAGCCTTCACGCCAGTAAACACGTGAACAGAGAAGAGATGCCGTTGCAAGTGGGAGAAGTAATTTTTATTAAATTTTACAAATGCACTTTTTTTTTTAAAGTATGTGCTTTAATAAAACATTTATAACAAACACCAATATTCCATAACAAATTTAAATGATCAATTTTAATTTCATGATTTTCATTTTTAATCAACTTTTTCCTTCACTAGTTCGTTTTAAATGGGCTTGCGGCTAAATTTGTAAATGCAATTACAAATATATCATAAATTATAAAGCTGCAACTTAATTTGTGCATTTCTTATAGCTATCGCATGATGTTGGAAAATGTATTTGTTGAAGCAAATTATTTCTTTTTATTTTCACCAAGTGTTACAATCAGTGTATATCAATGGTGAGGGAACAACCTTGATCTTTTTCACATGAGCTCGACCTCAACTGGAAAGTGATCGCTCACTGCCAGGGCCTGTGAGAGAGACATGAGCACTTCAGACAGATGAATACACTCAGCAATAACAGTCTCTAGAGATCGTTAGGATTAAAGTTTAGAATAATAATCCCAATGGGGCAAAAACCTGTCCTCACCCAGCTCTGGCTCAATCCATGGGCTTCCATGAAGTCAAAGGCCTGTGCTGATCCAGGGGACACTCCTCTCATCATGTCAGAGGTGGCCACAATCCTTTTATATCAAGCATATCACGAGTCATTGCATAACATAGGTTTAAATGATCCAGCTAAATAGCTTGAGATGTTTTCCCTACCTGTCATAAGGGCAGTTTGTGTGTGTGACGGTTGTGTCCGCACTGTCAGGGATGAGCCAGGTGTAACTTTGGTCAGTGCGGAGTCGAATTTTTGACCAATTCGAATTTGAAACGTAGCTACAGCCTGCATTGAAGTCTCCCAAAAGCATGATGTTCTGAAATGAAATTCGAAATGTCACAAATCACCTAAATCATACTGTATATTAGCATAGTTATGTAGTGATGTTCAAACTTATATCAATTAAATTGAAGCGTCGGTGTCTATGTAGCTCATATAGTACACTATGCCTCAGTATATAGTTACATGTGTGTTCAAACGTTGTTTAGTATCCAAGACGACATCATGCAGAGCATCAATTTCCTGCACAGCGACTTCGGGAGATGTATGCTGAGGAATGAGGGCAAAGTCTCGGACAGCTATGGAAAATAAAGACCATTGGTAATATTTCCATCTCAGTATTTGTTGAGGAAGAAAATGCATGTGTGTTAGAAAGTTGTTTAGTGTCACTGTGATTTTTAAATTACTTCTATAATTGATATCCTTTCCCTTTACTGCTGTATATAAATAATAATGTTTTCCGAATACAGTCAAAATTGCATTATAAATACAATGTACACTACTATTCAACAGTTTGGAAGTGTATAAGATATTTTTATGTTTTTCTCACTTTTGCTTAAATAGGCTGCATTTATTCATTCAAAAAATACAGTAAAACAGTTATAGATTTTAAAATGTACAGTAATGTATTCCTGTGATGCATGCATGGCAAAGCTGAATATTCTGCATCATTATTCCAGTCTTCAGTGTCACATGATCCTTCAGAAATTAGCTAATTTGATGATTTGCTGAGATGAAAAATAATTATAATTTTTTATCTCTTACCACAGACTTTTGAATGGGAACTTTTGAATTCAACCATAAATATGGTCACCCAGGAATTCCCTTCAGTTTCATTGTGGCCTTTAGGACGGCTCTCAACCTCAAAGGAACTGTCTTTGAATGTAGTGTATCATAAATTTACCTCGCGTTTTGACTGTATTCTGGTAACATTTTAACAATGAACTGGGACCTCCACCTGTATTAGAGGAGAACATCACAACAAAGGGTTCTCTGTTGAAAGTATCAGTTCCACAGGATTCACATCCATCATCATACAGGAAGCTGTTTGAAACGGACACTGTCTGACGCCTGATGAGAATAAAAGTGAAATTATTCATTTAATATGAACCACAAGTACATTATTATATGATATGTGAGCGACATGTTACCTGTAAATAAAGAGATATCTCTCTTTGTAAGTGCTCCTTCCCAGGGGCTCACTTACAATGTGCTGATACTCATATGGAGAGGAACCTCTGATTAAAAAAAAATAATAATACATTTATATATATATATATATATTCAAATAAACCCGGTAACTTATAGACATTAAGTTACAGAACTTACCCATTTACACTTTTCATCAGTTTATTAGTTGCAGAGAGATCATTGTCTCTCACCTCTTGGATGAGTACAATGTCATACCGGTGTACTACCTAACAGACACAGTATGACGTTATACCAAATGAGAGTGTGAAAGTATTATATGGGTGTAAGTATATATTCTATGGGTGTCACTCACTTTAGTAATGATGTCAAGCAGAGTAGCATTGGACACTTTGGAGTCCCCAAAAGATTTGATGTTAAATGCCCCAATCAAAAAGGAGTTTCCAATGTGGACAGATACCAGGAGCAGACTTATAGTGGTAATAATCTTCATGCTGTATATCGAGATGAAGATGAAAACATATTCAGACATGCATTAGAATATAATTAATCATTTCTATGATAGATTAGCACAGGTAAAAGTCAATTGGAATCTTAAAACATTAGTGTAACTAATGTATAAATATTACTCTAATATAAATATGCATTGGTCTTGAGATAGCTTTACCTGCTGCTGATTTCTGCTTTCACTTGTGCTGTGAGAACTGAGAGAAAGCCTTTTTTTTGCACCACTAAGGAGCCTTTGTATACTCTACCTCAGCAAGTCCCTCTCTCAGGGAATAAAAGTGGTATCACATAGCCTATTCTAGAGAGTTTTTATTTAACACTACTGTGTAAAGACACCAACCTCTCGCTCACTTTCTCCCTGGGAAATAAACAGATGGGTGATAAGACAAAGTCTAATGTAACTTTAAGCAGGTGGCTTGACAGAAGTATTTAGAAAATATTTATTTTGTAGCTGGCTGCTGTACCTCAGTATTTAAGGAGGATGTTTTTGAACACAATGTTCTCTTAAAGGGTCAGAATCTCTGCATGTATGTAACTTTTTTAAATATATACATTTAATATTTATTTGATTGTAAAGATTTTGCGTAGAAAGCCTAGCCTATATACAATTTATTTGTTTGTCATCAACAAGAAACTTTATTTATTACTCTGACTTTTAGAGGCTCAATTGACCCCTGTTAACTGAGCCCACTCTCCCTTAAAGTAATTCAACTTCCGTGCAACAGGGGGCGCTTTATGTTCGTGCAAATCATTGACATGCAATACACTTAATATATAAATAATACAGATAAATTATCCATGATATACATTTGTTTTTATGTGAATTGTGTGTGTGTGTGTGTGTGTGTGTTTGTGTGTGTGTGTGTGTGTGTGTGTGTGTGTGTGTGTGTGTGTGTGTGTGTGTGTGTGTGTGTGTGTGTGTGTGTGTGTGTGTGTGTGTGTGTGTGTGTGTGTGTGTGTGTGCGTGTGTGTGTGTGTATAGTGGATACACATGCAGAGGTGGAAAGAGTAACACAATATTCTACTCAAGTAAAAGTACTGTTACTTCAATGAAATTTTACTTAATTACAAGTAAAATTACCTGTCTAAAAATGTACTCAAGTAAAAGTAAAAAGTAGCTCATTTAAAATGTACTCAGAGTAAAAGTTACTTAGTTACTTTTTTTAACAGTGGGGGTGGGGGACTCTCCCCTGTAGGGTTGTGATAGAATCTCAGAAAACATCACGGTATTAAACAATGATTTAATAAATAAACTGTACCTATTATTAAATTATGGTTAGTTAAAATGATGTTAAATGAATGAAGATTGGTCTTTTTTTTTTTTTTTTTGGTTGAACAAATGTTTTATCATAACAAACTTAAAACCATTTGTTTGTTTTGTTTATTACAAATTCAATAAAACATGTCTAATAAACTAAATTCAATAAATGATTATGAATTAGATTAACAACTTAATTTTATCATTAATTCATTCAAATGTTTAAGAATAATAGAGTCCTGTATGTAGTAGACGGAACAGCTCATTCACAGAGACAGAACAAGCAGATCATATATTTTTTCCTCCCCTTTGCATTAATGATTTATTTTTACTCAGTAACGGATGTGGTTTAAAATGTAGCGAAGTACAATACTTCAATCAAAATGTACTTAAGTAAAAGTAAAATTACAGCTTTTTAAAACTACTTAAAAAAAGTAGAAGTACACAGAAAAACTACTCAATTACAGTAACGCGAGTAAATGTAATTCGTTACTTTCCACCTCTGTACACATGTTATATAGCCTACCGTACATTGTTAATTGTTCGGATGCTTAGAAATTGAAGCAAAAAGTTTGTTTTAGTAATAATATGTTGCATATACATAGCTAACTTACAGCTAGCAAGTGTTTACAACATATTAAGTCCTAGCCTATTTAAAAGTTCAAATTGTTTTTCTCCATGATTTTTTGTTGTTGTAATGAAACAGTTGAGTTGAGCATTGCATCGTTTTAACAGACATCAATATAGCATTCTGACAGAGAAAATAAAACATATTAATAATAATAATAATAATAATAATAATAATAATAATAATAATAATAACAACAACAACAACAACAGCAACAACTATATTGTGTTCCTTTTTCCTAGAAACAAATACAGGATCAAAAGTATTTGGTAATGAATAGCGGGGGACATTACATTGTACAAAATTTTAAAGTTAACAGTGTATCGTATCTTGTCTCGAAGGCAAGCTAAGAGCACTTCGGTAGCTTTCGGCTGATTCCGGAACGGAACGGAATGGACCGGAAGTGTCTGCCTAGAGTTGACGAAGTGCTAACGGCTACGCTAATGCATTACAGAACGCAGATCGAGTCTCTGACTGAATGTGTCATCTTCATCCCGGACACAAATTCACACACTATCGCCATGCTACCGCAGCAGTGAACATTCTCCACTGCAATAAAAAGAAACGACGGCATATCCTTCTGCTTATCCAAGCGGTGAAACTAGGCAGGTTAGGAATGATTTCGCACCACAGCTAATAATTTCTGCATGTAGCTGTTAGCATGTAAACATATCAAGGAAACGCGACTGACAGTTTGATAATTAGAATTACTGTATTTCCACATCATGCTATTATATACTTTTTAGTCTACTACTTCCATCTACTCTCCATGTCTATGTTTTTTGACAGGCAGAGTTACCAACTAGCTGCTAGGTTTGAGATCATGAGGTCGTTCAGTTTGGGCTTTTTATGTGTGTATAAAATTACTCAACAACAGTTTTGTTTTGAATTGTGTTTGCTGTTCCTTAAATTAAAATGGATTACTATGAGGTTATTGTAACTGATACCTCTTTAGTGTCAATAGTTATTTGTATTTATTTAATATAATATTTTCATTTACTCATTATGGCTAAAAGGTTATCTATTTACTTTAACATCTTGTTTCTCTTTTTCTTAACAAATGACAACTGTTGAGTTGACCGTAAACAGAAAGTAGCATGTTTACTCTTATCACATTTCTCCTGACTCCTGAGAGTGGCTACTTCACTGATAGTGAGATGGTATTAAACAAGTAGCTAAAAGCTTTTGAAAACAAGTTATATATAGCCAGGTCCCAATCCATTAATCTTTGAACACATAATGGACTTATCAATGAAATGAATGGTTTTCAAACTGAGATGTATGTGGTTAAGCACTGCTGAATTGTTCATCTTAATTTGTTCTTTCAGGTGTGAATGACCGACGTGGTGTCTACCACCGCCCTCAGTGAAATAAAGCTCCGCCTGCTCTGCCACGATGACATAGAGAGAATAAAAGTGCTCTGTGGAGAGTGGTTCCCCATTGAGTGAGTGCTTGAACCAAACGATCCTTTTATACGGGCTAAGTACAACACTTACACACTGTTATTTGTTTGTGTCTTAGGTATCCAGACTCATGGTACCATGACATCACATCAAATAAGAAGTTCTTCTCTCTGGCTGCCACCTATAGAGGTGGAATTATGGGGATGATTGTGGCAGAAATAAAAAGCAGAACGAAAGTGCACAAAGAGGTATGAAATAGTTAACCCTGGGTGATTCTTAACATGGGTAGACAGAATCCTTTTCTTGCTACATGTTTCACGCTAGTCGAAATTTACCTGAGGTTAACAGTTAATCCTGGGTATTCATAAACTGACGTTTCACATTGTACATTCCTAAACACTAAGTTTAACGTTCTTATTTGCATATTTGTCAATGCAACATGTTAATATAAAAGCTCTAGCATTGCACATCTTTGCATTGCCGACAACTTATAGGTTTATACTAAATGGAGATTTCAGACTATAAAGGTAAGAACGAAACACTCAAATTTCTTCTTCACCCAAATTTTTGTGTTTTCTGTCAAAATATGAAATTTTCCCTTTCAATCACTGAAGTTGCTGTTTATATAGAATGTGCATTGTTTCCTTGACTGTCCAAAGCACGCAAATATGACTACGCAATTGGTTGTGTGGTACTAAGGGTCTAGCTGTAACATTCTAACACCGCATTGTTTCACAGGTTTGGCTAACCCCGCATGTAAATTACAAGTGTGAAATGTTCCTAGCCCTGGAGTTATAAGTGGGGTTTAGAATAAGGATGCTCATTTCGGTTATTTTTCCCGACCGACAACCGATGCTCATTAATCGATTATTAACCGTTAACTGATAAGATTATAATATTGAATTGATATCAAATGAAAATACAATTGATGAGTGTCTGTGATCCGTTAAAAATACTTTTTTCACGGGTTTATTTTACTGTGCAAACAGCAGCAAACACAACAGATCAACAACAGAACCTGGATTCACACATTGTCACATTTTCACACACCTGCAGCTTTTCTGACAACACAGAAAAACTGAACAAAATCATAGAAATAAAAAGCATAAAATAAATAGGCCTACATTATTTTTTTAAATTAAATAATTACCAAATTAAGATAATAAAACGAAAATACACTGAATCCGTTTGAAGCTTGGAAGAACCGGAATAGTTTTTCCAGTCAAATCAAAATAGCAGGCCTACCTCAATCCACAGCTTGACTGGTTTTTATTTTAAAAAATAAATCAATAAAATAACATGTCTAAATGATGCAAGTTAGCCTGTTGACAGTTAGACCTGCGGCAGAAAGCCTGCTTTACGGTCTCCACAGTGCGAGCCTCCGCGCGCCCTGTCTGTTTGAGGAAGTGTTTCGATGCGCCCGACCGTTGTGCTGTTCTTTGAAACGACAAAAAAAAACTTTAAACCGTTTAACTGATAGTATTAATCGGTCAAAATTCTTACTATCGGTTAACGGTTAAACGGTCAAAATGAGCATCCCTAGTTTAGAACGATGATGATAACCTGGGGTTAAGCGCAGTGTCAAAAACCCTAATAAGGATAAACTCAAGTTTATAAAATAATATAATATAATACTATTATGGTCTTATGCTTCTATGAAAACAGCAGAAGTTTGTTTACGGTGTTTTATAATATAAATAATAAATGTTTAATAATAAATCCTCTGGAGCGTTGATGTAGGTTCATAATTAAAGCCTTTTTATAGCAGGTGATTAATTAGGTTACAGACTAAATAAAGACCTTCATTAGAGAGGATTTTGCTTTTTCATAGTACAGTTATGTCTTCTACTAAAGCTTGCAGTCACATGTTATCACAAGTGCTTATATATTACACTGTGTTCCAAATGATTGTGCAAGAAGCGATGTATCTAAAGAATTTCAGTGCAATAAACATTCAGATTTTATTTTCTCAACCAAAGTGTAGATAGCTAACTGGTATTTAAAAATTTCTCTTTGTGAGCTTTGGTAAGAGGTGAAATGCAACTTTACGCAGAACTGCCAGTCTGTTTGGAAAGGTTCTTGAGCCTTCAGAGACCCCAGCAGCTTCAAATACATGTTTGCTTTTTTTAGCTGTCCTTTTAATACAATTATATCATATTCTGACCAAGATAGTTTTGATAGTTCTATAATCTCCATTCAGTTTTCACACAACATTAGTTGTTTTCATGCCTTTTGCATAACATTGCACCATTTCATGCTTTTCATCTTCAGACAGATCTTTCTTCCTCCTCATATTGCATGAGAACTGTTTAATAATGTGGAACAACCTCTTTAAGTAGGGTTTCCATTTACCTAAGTAGACCTGGTTAACTATTTAACAAACCTGTCTGAGATTGACACCAGTTATCTAAAAAGATATGGAGAAATAAAAACTAAAATCTGAATGTTTATTGTACTGAAATTCTACTGATATGTCACTTGCATAATAATTTGTAACACAGTGTATATAAGTTAGATATTACTGTTTAATTAATTACTTTTAATGAAAAATGTAAAGCTTACTTGAATGCTTCTCCACAGACTATAGATGATATAGAATAAAATGTACAGTATTACTATGTACAAAAATATATGTATTGATAAGCTTAAAGAAATCGGTAATAGATCAGGTTGCAAGAATGACAGTGTAAAGTGTTGTTATTGATATTATTACACATGAATGTTGTTGTGTGTTGAGCATTTTCAAAGCATTGCGATAGAAAAGTGCGAGTGTGAATAATCCTGATGTGTGATATATGCGATGTGTAGAGGTTTGAGTGTAAATTCTTTATACAATAATTTCAATGAGTCCTTTAAGTTTAAATGTTTTTTATTTAATTGTTTTGGTACAATTTTATATCTTCCTGTAAAATATGCTAAACACCCAAAATGTAACTCAGGTGTTGTACTGAATAAGAAATTAAAGGGTTACTTCAGCGATTAGCATTAAGCTTTGTATCAGTAGAAACCCGGGAGTATATTCAAATTATCGTACTTTCCCCCCTCATATGACCCTGAGACGAGGGAATTATGTATTTTATTTCTGGAAAAATTCCTCCGATGACGCAAATATCGTCATTTTGCGTCATCGGAGGAGTTTTTGGCCAGAGGCTAAAGACTACAGCCAGCAGAGGATGCTATTTCCACATGTTTTCAACATCACTCATAGCACTCGGCTCGCGGAGCTGCAGAGATTCATGTAAACGGAGCGGTGGAGAGCAAAGTGAGTGTTTTAACTTTAAAAATGAACTTCCTATGAAAGTTAAGCTTCCAAAGACATGAACTGAACACGCACCAGAATGTTCACGTGCTGTGAATGCAGCCGCAGCCGCGAATCCCGCGCTTACCTCCGCTCATGTGATGAATGTAATCTGACTCCTGCTGCGTTTGTGCCGTGACGCTCAATCGGCCAGACATGTTCAGTTTTTAATTGTAGCGTCTCTAACTGAACTGATTTTCTGAAAATGAATGTGGTAGGCAAGTGATCCAGTAATCCAGTAACAAACTAGCCGTGCCTAGAGTAGGAGAGTGAAGCAGTGCGTTCTTGGAATTGTTGTCTTTCATCCCCATGAGACAAAAATACATTTTCTGTGTTTTCTCAGTCTAGAAGGCACCAAATTCAAAAATAATTTCACATTTCTACTACATTAATGACCCAGTTTAAATACAGATTCATCTTCCCAGCGCTGAAGTACCCCTTTAATATGTATATTATTTTTGATATTATGCTACTGTTCAAAATTTTGGAGTCAGTAAGATTTTTTTTGAAGGATCAAAAGTGACAGTAAAGACATTTATCATTTTATCAACTTTTTACTTTCTTTTGTTTACTACATTAAGCAGCACAGCCATTTCAACTAATAATAATGAAGAGATGAATTACAGAAATAAATTACATTTTGAAATATTATTAAAATAGAAAAGTTATTTTCAATTGTAATAATGTTTCACAGTTTTAATGATTTGACTATATTTTCGATCAAATGAATGCTGCCTTGGTGAGCGTGAGACTTCTTTCAAAAACTTTACCAACCCCTTAAAATATCTCTTAACACCCTCAAAATGTTCCATTAACAATCAAATGAAATCATACATTTTTTGTTATTCCAGTTTATTGTCCCTGCTGTGTTACAACCTCGGCATATATTTCTCCCCATCAGGATGGAGACATCTTGGCCTCCAGCTTTCCTGTTGACACTCAAGTTGCGTACATCCTGAGTTTAGGAGTCGTGAAAGAGTTTCGCAAGCATGGGATAGGTGAGAGGTGACGTTTGTTTGAGTAAGCATTCTGTCTGCCATGACATATGCTTCCCCTCATAAAACTTGGGCTGCAGAGTTTGTAAGGTCACTCATGTCTCTTTCTCTCTCTCTGCAGGCTCTTTGTTGCTGGACAGTTTAAAGGAGCACATCTCCACCACGGCACAGGACCATTGTAAAGCCATCTACCTGCATGTGCTCACCACCAATAACACTGCCATTCACTTCTATGAGAACAGAGACTTTAAACAGCACCACTATTTACCGTATTACTACTCTATACGAGGAGTGCTGAAGGATGGCTTCACCTACGTCCTCTACATCAATGGTGGACATCCTCCTTGGACTATCTTATATCCTTTTCTTTATCTCACCTATTTGTGTTCATGTGTCGCATTTGTCTGTGAGTGGGAATACTCAAGGCGATCGTTAATTAGAGCTGCATATTATGTTGGTTGCTGATAAAAATGTAATTATTATTAATGATAGTTTTGAAAGCACCTTTACGTGTTTTTTTTCATGACATTTTTAAAAAGTTTCATTGGCACATATTTACTGGCAGTGTAATGAATACTATATTTACAACACTACTGTTCAAAAGTACACTGACAGTACAGAAATTTATAATGTAAAAATATAATCTGTAAATAAATACTGTCCTTTAGACAAAGATCTATCACAGTTTCCACAAAAATATTATGCAGCACAACGGTTTTCAGCATTGTTTAATATTAAGAAATGTTTCTTGAGCATCAAATCATCATATTAGACTGATTTCTGAAAGATCATGTGAGACTGTAACCTCCAAAAACACAACATAGGTCACTTGATATACTAGTTTAATGAATTTTAACTATAATTGACTGGTAGAAAAAGTGTTCCTTGACTCGCTCCGCACCGATTATATTCATCATATAGGTTCGGCACTGGCCAGTCTCAGCCCCTGCTCCATTCCTCAGAGAATTTACCGGCAAGCGCAGAATCTCCTGCGCAGCTTTCTGCCGTGGTCTGGCATCTCTTCCAAGAGTGGCATTGAGTACAGCAGAACCATGTGAGGATTGTGAGGTCAGATCGGTGCAGGGTAAGCCTGACTCATCCACCTCTCATGAGATCATCTCTTTCCACTTGTAAATGTATCATTCTTTTTCTTCTAAGCAATAATGATGTCTTATTTATCAGGTGGAAGAGATTGATTTGTTTGGGTCACATCAGATGCCTGGGTCGCTGAAGACTGATATCGACTCTCTGGTCTGGAGCAGTGTATTATAGTTGTACATTTTATATATATATATATACTTTAATATATGCATTGTCATTAGTAGATTGCCCTTTTACTTCATGCCTGTAATTCTGCTGCTGTTTAGAAATATTCTATTGTTAATCCAGATTTTTAATATAAATAGATTTTTTTATTTGTGCCTGTTCTATATAGATAATTTTAGGGTTTGATGGTAGAAGTATGCATACTTTTCATTTAGTCATTTTCATCCATGTCAAGCTCTAGTGTTTTGTTTGTGCAGGAACACCTTGACACTAAGCATGTATTTCAGCCCCAGTTTTAAGTGTTTTTTTTTTTTTTTTTTTTTAATGACATTTGCACAGATGCAATGAATGTAGTGTTGCTGTGAAGGGAAAGAATGCCACAGTTACAGAAAGCCCTCCATCTCACCAAATGTGTATTGTTAATGTCAAATGCAAATGTGAAAACTCTTCAAATTCAGAAAATCTGAATTTAGCTAGAGTATTACATCCTGCCATTCCTTGCAATGTACTTTGTTCTTTTAAAGGGGAAATGAATGTAGTGGGGGGAGATGTTTGAATTTCGGTATGTTTCTGTGAATCAGGGATTTACACACAAAATAAACATATTTGAGAAAAAATCTCCTGCGTTACACAATATCAAAGATAGTATTTATCTGTGTTTGACTATCCATTCATGTCTTTGTTGAAACACTGATGTATTGATGAAGGACGGTCACAGAGAAGCATTTCTGTGAAATTTCAAGAGGGACTTTAAGGAAACTATTATCATGTTATTGGGAGTCATGCATTTGGAAAACATGTTTCTTCCATGTATTAACATTGTTTTATGCAAAATATTGAGTTATAAAAAGCATGTATGAATAGGTATCAATATAGGTAGTAGAACCACTATCACCTTGTGCTGCTGAGTGTGAAATTGTGTAAATATCCTACAATTATTCTCCAGTCTGTTTTTAATGTTGCATTCTTGTGAATTAGTACATTGTGTTTTACATTTCATTGCATAACATTTTAACTATGTAAGTAGTAAGAAGTGAAATATACTCTTATGGTAAAACATATATTTTAACCCTAGGATGGTTAACGTGGAGGTGAAATGAATCAAAGCAGTGACGGAATACTTCCTAATAGTCTAAATAGTGAGCACCCTCTAGTGTTGACTGAGAGTATTGTCGATCAGGGCAGAATTTTAATTTGTACACAAATTAATTTTATTTGTTTTAATGATCTTACCGTTTGCATCCCTCCATTTGTCTATTTTTTTAATTTATCAATTTATTCATACATTAAGAGCATTCTGAAATGACCTACAGGTAAGAGCGAAATAAATAAAAAGACTGTGCAACCGTTTGTTTGAATGTTCTTTTTTGTTTACGTTTCAGACTCGGGATATTTGAGGTTTTACGGTAATTGTAATTTAATGATGTAATTTTGAATGGTCTCGGTTTAGTCACGCCTCTTTGGACCCTCATTCACAGCCAGAGTAGACCAGCGAACGATAAGCAACAACTACTTTCTTTTGTGGCTGTTCTTCGTTAGTCACTGCCTCCGGCAATCTACGGTTGTTTTCTTTGGCCCGCGCACATTTGCAAACGGTGAGTAATGCTGAGAATCTTTTTTGGAAAGATTTCATCCAAACAAAGTTACTTTTTTAATGAAAGTGAAATAAACGCGACTTCTGCATGCTCGTGAAATATTCGATAGATGAATGAGTTTTAACCAGAGATGTTTCTGTTCTGTTTCGGATGAATCTTGTTTAACTCGGGCTAAGCATTCTCTTTTTGACGCATTTGACTATAATCTGTTGCATCTTTGCTCGGTCACTGGCATGATTCTACGCTCACGTTGAATTTTTTGGGGGGATAAATTGAGTTATCAGATGAGTTTTTCTAGGAAGTTTTAGTAGTATGTGAAATAAAGTGGTTAGGGTTAGGGTGAGACTAGAGAGACTAGTTGAGCTGGTGAAGGGAGGGGTCAAAACGCAGCTCGTCGAAGTAAAGTTACTAGTAAATAGTGCCACAATTCAAGGAAATACACAGGAAAGATGCGTGCTACGTGTAATGAAGGTTTTGTTGGAAGTTTGCCTTTGACCCTGATAAATTTATCTTGAAAGTTATTTGCTGAATCTCAGATATTGACAATATTGCAGAAGTCTTGTTGACATCAGATGCCAGTGAAAAACAGATCCTATCTGAGATGTGCTCTGGTTTTCAGTTTTGTTTTACTATGACAAATAACTATAACCTTTGTGTTCCATGTTCAAGAGTTCATTTTAATTTTGAATGATGTTTTTAATGCACTTAGATCAAATGAGGACTATGTTTCAAAACAATGCAAAAACAACATAATCAAGTATCAAACTGGTTCATACAACTTGTGCACTATATGACAAGTATTCTGAATTGTTACATTGACTTGAAATAGTGCATAAATAATTTTTTTTTAATGTAATAGGGCATTCAAGGCATGTTGGAAAGATTGTAATTAAATGTTGAATGCACAAAGATGGCACCGCAATGTTGTAATTAGAATATGGTAACATTTTTCAAATTAATTAAATTAGTATTCATTTACATGAAACTAGCTAAATTGCATGTTTAAAAGACGATAGTATTGTAAATTGCAGTGTAAGTATGGATTTAGTTTACAGCACCTTAATAAACTGAATAAAAATTGTGGTTTCAGTCAGAAGTTAGTTACCAATACAGCACACGAGACAGGAGTAGTGAACATCATCCATTTGGTTTACTCTTCACTTCCACACATTACATCATTACACAACACTTTTCAAAATAATAGTCACAACACAATTTGACACAATATTTTCCCCTTTAGAGCCGCATCCACAACAGACACATCCACACATATCCAGAACAGCACATCAGATCTAAGTAAGATATAACCAGCTAGGCTTCTGAGCATCACGTCTAGGTCTAGACAATCTAGTGGTATGAGTGTACGTATAGTTAGCAGTGTTCTCAGCTGGAGTTGTTGGTGTTCATGGAAATGCAGTGGGATTGGAAGCATTCCATGTCTTTACATCACTAAGAATGTATGTACCCACCAGGTCTTTTGGCAACCATGAGAGTGTAAACTGTGTCCCTTAGGAACTTCCATGGAAACATTTTACTTTTTCATTTTGTGCTGCAGCTGCGTAACACTTTGAAAGTGTAAGTGATGTGAAGGCCAAGTATGGTAACCCATACTTGGAATTTGTCCTCTACGTTTAACCCATCCAATTTAGCGCACACAGATTTGGAGTAGTTGCACACTCACTGCAAACTGTGGACCCCTGGGGAGCGATTGAGGGTTAGGTGCCTTGCTCAAGAGCACATCAGTCATTTCCTGATGATATTGAGAATTGACCCTTCGCTAAGCCATGCCCGAAAACCGCCACAGGCCAATCGTGGCTTAGCAACCGTAACTATGCGCGGAAGGTCTGTCAAGCTTTTGAGCGAGCGGAACATGCCGAAGCATTGTGCTTATGGATTGTGCAAATCTGATACCCGGTATCCTATCAATTTGGACAGTGGGTGGAATATTTTTCCTTCCCCAAACCTAAAACCCAAGGGGGGAAATTACGCTGTTCTGTCGATTTGTCCTACCTTGTGAGATTTTCCCTACCTTGTCAGATTTTCCTACCCTAGCTCAAAATTATAGCTATATCTATCAATCAATGCTACCGTATCGAAAAATCCTACTGAGTGTTAGCGTCTGTGACTAATTTACGTGAAATAATTCAGTGTAACTTTACTGACGATTCTTATTTGGGAAAACGATTTTACAGGGCAAAATACCTTATCAGACTGTTGTGGATCAATCAGTGTGGGAGAATAAATATATAAAATATAAGCGGAAGAATGTTATCATTGCAAAGTGGTCAGGCTGTGTGGATAAGCTGTTTGATTTATAATTATTAGATTGTTTTCTAATTACACTTACCCTGCTGTGCATGGACATAGCTGATCCTCAATTTGTGTGTTTCCCATTTGCATGGTCAGTGTATGAGGCAGCTGCGCTTGCGCTGGGACCTAAATGCTTTACCTTAAGTTTTGATGAAATGATTCTCCAATCGGTTGCATTATGCCGAGGATATCCCTTGAATGCATACTGCAGTCCCTGTTGTCTTGCTCTCTCAGATATTTCACCTGTTCACCAAAAATGACTAATTATCTCCTTGGGAATGTCTGACACCGGCACACACATACTGTAATAGATGGGCCAGACGCGAAAGCTTGACAGGTGTAGCAACAGTAACTAAGGAGGGCGGGGCTTAGCGAAGGGTCAATTGACCCCCACCCTTCAGGGTTACCAGTCTGACTCTCTAACCATTAGACCATGACTGCCCTGTTGTCTTTGACGAACAGTCATGCCAGTTGGCGGGTGCACAGGAGCAGATTGCAAAATAGACAGCCTTGTGAGCATCTGCCTGCCATAGAAGAGCTGAAAGGGTGAAGTACCAGTTGTGGCATCTTGAACCTGAGAATCCATCCCTAGCCACCAATAGAGAGCATGAAGGCATTGTTTGGTTCTTACCTCTCACTGATATGTATACCAGCACAGATCTAAGAGCAGCAGGTGCCAATCAGATGTGAGCCTCGGAAGACAAAGTTGTCCTTAACAGAGTTCCAGCCAGTTTGTAGTATGGCAACAACTCAACGTTCATTCTCTTGGGTCATGAAGTTTGGTTAGAGCAGGGCAGGAACCACATGCAGCATCAACAAGGCAGCAGAAAAGCAACAAACTCCTCATCAACATCAATAGGAGCTGGAACAACTGCATTATCTGCAGGAGAAGCAGGTAAGGTCATTTTCAACCCTCATCAAGCCAGACAGAATGATGGTCATCATCTGAAATGGCACAGGTTCTGAAGCCAGTCTGCAATAAACACGACAAAAAGGACCAGTCTATCGTGAGTGACAAAGACTGTGAGGTCAGTTCTGTCCTCATGCAGTGGCACTTGGTAGAAAGCATTAGTCAGGTTGATGATAGAGAAAAAGGTAGAACCTTTTAGAGCAGAGAGTAGTTCATTCATGTGTGTCAATGGAAAAGAGTCCATGATTACGGCATAACAGCAATTAGAGACACCCATGCAGAGGTGTCGATGTGTTCTATCACCCCAGCTGCTTGCAAGTGATTTTATTCCTTTGAAACAACACTACGAACAGTGGCAGACGATGACAGGTGTGACGGTGTATAGTTTTTAGCAAATCCAAACTCCGTTGACTCGAAAACAGTGCACTGAAAGAATGGTACAGGTGAAGCAGACATAGGAAAGGCATTAGGAGGCAGGACTTTAATGTTACAGCAACTTATGGCAAATCAATTTCACGGACCTTGTGCATATTTGATTAGTGCAGTTTAGCATAATATTCCATTTTTTTTACTTTCTTGCATGTTGCGTTAAAAGGTGCATGTTAGGGCTGGGCGGTATATTGAGTTTACAAACAAGTACAATATATCATGTATTTTTTAGAAACGATATGGAAAATAGACAAATGTAGAAAATACCAGAATATACTGTATATTACCATTCAACCAAAAAATACAGAGATATGATTTTTTGGCCATATCGCCCAGCCCCTTTGTTCTGTGGTTTACTGTCTGCTGCACCGCTTGTACGGGGCAGGAATTTGAAATGGATTTAGCCTGATGGGCAGCAGATTCAATCTGGCTTGTTATTGTAACAGCCAATAAAGCACAGGAGACAGACAGGGGTAGTGAACTTCATCCATCTTGTTTACTCTTCACTTCCTCTCTCCACACGTTACACTTTTGAAAGAAAAAAAAATAGTCACAACAACAATTTTACTTATGAACACAACAAAAATTATGAAGCAACCACATCTAATGTAAATTCTTTAGCCTATGTATCATTTTGTAGAAATAAAGTTAAAAAAAACTTTGTAGAAAAGGTACATCATCTTGCATTCAGTGATTTAAATGCACCATTCATGTGTCTTGTTGTGACATGTTGTCTTCCCAACAAAACAAACTTGAATGCACTTGAATTTCGTTTTGGGTGAATTATCATTGAATGTTTTAGATGATCTGTCATTTATAGTTATTTAGTTTATCATTCCTAATTTGTATTTACAAAATGATGATTTACTGTAAACTACAAGGACAAGGAAAAGGCTGATTGCATTGGAGCTTACAATTTCCTGGCTTAAGCCGGGTACACACTGTGCGATTTTGGCCACGATTTTGCCGTATGAGACAGATTTTGCAAATCCTAAAAGATTCATCTGATCCTAGGCTAAAGTCTGACGTATTTGATCGTTAGTTTGACATGTTCACCGGCAGCCGATTAATGACTGCTGCGATCAAATTTTATCTCAAACAAAATTCTGGCAGTGTCAGAAGATTTGGCGTACAGTACTGCAGTGTGACTTCTACTATGAAGACCATCAAATTATATTTGTTTTTCAAGACAAACTATAACCAAAAGGAGCGCTAGAGATTTCTTTGTAGCCACTATTTCAATCCCGTGTGTAGCTAATGCAGCTCACTGTCACCAAACGCGTCATTGATTGATGATATAAAACTATACGATTTTCTTGGGCACGCCCATTTTAGCGTGCCTCAACTATCTCACGGTCTGACATTAATAGGCGACAACTGAGATCTTACAGTGTGACGAGGCTTACAGCGGGGATCATGTTCGTACAGTCTGACAAGAAACAATCGTGAAGGACTATTATAAATCGCACCGTGTCTACCTGGCTTTAGGTCCACTATTTTCCCATTTTCACTATTTTTTGTCTTAGAAATGATGTTGTGTCTTTACTACAAGAACACATTGTGTTATTTACTAATTTCTACCTAGACCATCGGGCCATGCTTTCGGTTACGTAACTGATAGTTCTCAAGTTGTAATATTGGATTTTAGGCAGTCACAGCATACCCTTTTGGGATCTTAAAGACAACTAGAGGTCATGTACTGAATCTGTTACGGTCTTGGCAAATACTGCAGTGTGCTCTTCCCACACTAGACAATCACAGGGCTATTCAGGCAAAGGTTTTGTTACTAGGGTTTCTGTGCCCAAGTGTAACCGTTTTATGTGACCTGGTATATATTAAAAACATATTTCATTTTATAAACCAACCATCTAGTTAGTAGAGAGCATGATAACTTAAGCAGTTATCCAACATTCAGCTTGAATGTAGATAAAGACTGTTGCAGACAGCTGTCTTATCGTCTGTTTATACAGACTAGCACAATCTGTTGCAGTACAAACTCAAAACTAAGCTCATAATTAGTCATTGTTTCTAGAGAAAGCACCTTGATGTGATCTGCTACTGAGATGTAGAGTTCAAAGCTTCTTGACAATATAGATTTGGCCTTTTCAACTATACAAGTCAAAAACACATTTCTTTCAAAAATCATATTTTTGCAAGCTGTGTTAAACCTTTGCACAATATGAACAACAGTTATGAAAGGCAATCCCACCCAGGGTTCAAACAGTGCCAAGAACAGGCGGAGTCTACCTACCATGCTAATTTGCTTTGTTTTGTGTGATGTACTAGAGAAATTCAGAAGCTGCTTGATCTGTGATGTGCTATTTCCAGATATTTGCTTTTCTCAGGTTCTGGAAAAGCTTCCAAATGGCCAACCTTGAAATATTGTACTGAAAATACAGTGGGGAAAAAAAGTATTTAGTTAGCCACCAATTGTGCAAGTTCTCCCACTTAAAAAGATGAGAGAGTCCTGTAATTTTCATCATAGGTACACTTCAAGTACTACTGATTTTTAAAGATTTAATTTGCAAATTATGGTGGAAAATAAGTATTTGGTCAATAACAAAAGATCATCTAAATACTTTGTTATATACCCTTTATTGGTAATGACAGAGGTCAAACGTTCTCTGTAAGTCTCCACAAGGTTTTTACACACTGTTGCTGGTAGTTTGGCCCCTTTCCTCCATGCAGATCTCCTCTAGAGCAGTGATGTTTTGGGGCTGTCGCTGGGCAACACAGGTTTTCAACTCCCTACAAAGATTTTCTATGGGTTTGAGATCTGGAGACTGGCTAGGCCACTCCAGGACCTTGAAATACTTCTTACGAAGCCACTCCTTTGTTGCCCGGGCGGTGTGTTTGGGATCATTGTCATGCTGAAAGACCCGGCCACATTTCATTTTCAATGCTCTCTCTGATGGAAGGAGGTTTTTACTCAAAATCTCATGATACATGGCCCCATTCATTCTTTCCTTTACTTGGATCAGTCGTCCTGGTCCCTTTGCAGAAAAACAGCCCCAAAGCATGATGTTTCCACCCCATGCTTCACAGTAGGTATGGTGTTCTTTGGATTCAACTCAGCATTCTTTCTCCTCCAAACACGACAAGTTGAGTTTTTACCAAAAAGTTGTATTTTGGTTTCATCTGACCATATGACTTTCTCCCAATCCTCTTCTGGATCATCCAAATGCTCTCTAGCAAACTTCAGACGGGCCCAGACATGTACTGGCTTAAGCAGGGGGACACGTCTGGCACTGCAGAATTTGAGTCCCAGGCGGCATAGTGTGTTACTGATGGTAGCCTTTCTTACTTTGGTCCCAGCTCTGTGCAGGTCATTCACTAGGTTCCCCCGTGTGGTTCTGGGATTTTTGCTCACTGTTCTTGTCATCATTTTGCCCCCACAGGGTGAGATCTTGCGTGGAGCCCCAGATCGAGGGTGATTATCAGTGGTCTTGTATGTCTTCCATTTTCTTATAATTGCTCCCATACTTGATTTCTTCACACAAAGCTACTTACCTATTGCAGATTACCTATTTTCAGATTCCCAGCCTGGTGCAGGTCTACAACTTTGTTTCTGGTGTCCTTTGACAGCTCTTTGGTCTTGGCCATAGTAGAGTTTGTCTGACTGTTTGAGGTTGTGGACAGGTGTCTTTTATACAGGTAACGAGTGGAGGACAGAGGAGCCTCTTAAATAAGTGGTTACAGGTCTGTGAGAGCCAGAAATCTAGCTTTTTTTTTGTAGGTGACCAAATACTTATTTTCCACCATAATTTGCAAATAAATTCTTTAAAAATCAGACAATGTGATTTTCTGGATTTTTTTCTCATTCTGTCTCTCATAGTTGAAGTGTACCTATGATGAAAATTACAGGCCTCTCTCATCTTTTTTAAGTGGGAGAACTTGCACAATTGGTGGCTGACTAAATACTTTTTTGCCCCACTGTAACATGTCCAAGACATGAAGGGTTAGCCCATGATTTATTCACCCCCAAGCCATCCTATGTGTATATGACATTCTTCTTTCAAATTATAAAATCGGAGTTATATTAAAAAAGTCCTGGCTCTTCCAAGCTTTATAATGGCAGTGAATTGTTTTCTTGTTTATGAAGTCCATAAAAGTGCATCTGTCCATCATTTAACTGCTCCACACGGATCTGGGGGGGTTAATAAAGGCCTTCTAAAGCGAAGTTGCGCATTTGTGTAAGAAAAATATCCATATTTAAAACTTTATAGACTAAAATAACTAACTTCCGGCGGAAAGCCATACAAAATTCGACATACCGCACTGCCTGCATTGACACCATTGTATGAGAACTGAACTGAGCTGGATGATGACATCACTTTTCTTCAGAGCGGCTGTATAGATAAATTAACTAATAACTTTTTTTTTTTAACAACAGAAGGGAACCATCACTGAATTTACTTAAGATGGACTATGACACAATTTTCTTCTAGATCTGCAGTCGAAATAAACTTTGTTGCATTATTTTCCTGTTATCACTGTAAAGCTGCTTTGAAACAATCTGTATTGTAAAAAAGTATTATATAAATAAGTGACTTGACTTGTTCACTATCACATAATTGTAACACATTTTTAGCATTAATATATTAATTGTATCATAAAAATAAAATGCAAAATGCCATGTATGATTTTATTTGCTGAGTAATCCACTATTATGTATAGCCAAATGTTTCTGAGCCAAATTACAGGAGGGGGACGATAATTAAAAAAAGGAATATATCCATTATATATTTTTATTCGTTTACACAGAGATTGGTAGGTCTATTTGTAATATTTATTGACTACCAACCCTTGTTGCGGTACAGGTTAATGGTATTACAGTTTGCATGACTGTAACCCAATAAGTATTTAAGTTATCTTAGATTCAGGTTCTTAAGCTTTTCTTTCAGAATCAATTTGAAGTCCCTGTATCGCTCAATTCCAGAGATATGGGGATCTCAATATGGCGCCATGAATAAATGGATTAAATGAACACATTTTCACAAAAAATAAAAACCAATGTGTGTCACTTTGCATTGAGCTGAAACTTATTTATTTTAAAGAGGAATGTCTAAAGAATAGATAATGTAACTAATGTATCTTGTTGTTTCCCTCTATCAAAACAATTGCATGAAACATACCTGAATGCTGTTTTTCAGGCATATGAAATAAAACAATTTTTTGGGGCATTTAAAAAAAACACAAGCTATTTTCATCATAAGTATATTGTTGGAAACCCATCCTTGCAGGAGAAAACTATAGCCTATCGGCTTTGATTATCTGTTTCCTGGTTGTTTTTTTTTAATGAACAGAAGGTCCCTGCCTCCTTGTTTTTCCTCCTGCTATTCTTTTTCTCAAGGCTATCTGGAAACTTGGATACGTTACCAAACTCACATCATAATCTGACATTTCAAACATGATCTCCACCCTTCTGAGTCTTGCAAAACTTAAATGTCTCTGTTTTTCTTCTTGTTTTTCAGCATTTCAATATATTTAAAATAGGTAAACTAGGGCTGAACGATTTTGAAAAATTATTTAATTGTAAGTTATTTAATTTTTTAACCAATTGTAATTTAATATGCAATTATTTTTTAAGCTTTTTATCTTCTGTATTATTCAGCAATAAATCATTGTATAGTATTAGTAAGGGTGGGAATCTCTAGGCACCTTCCGATTCTGGGAGTCACAAGTTTTTTTCTTATAAATGAATCTTATTAATAAAACTTATATTTTATTATTTTTATTATTGTTACTATATATGTAATTCTAACTACTTTTTAAAATAATTACACATAAAATGTTTTATTTGAAATAGCCCAGCCTATATAAACTAAAATAGCTGCAAAAGATAAAATCTAGTAAATAATAAAGAGGAACAAAAAACGTATTACAAGCAATGAATAAAGAGTGCTTTCAGTATTTAAGAGTATCTGTGATTTTTCTCTTTCTCAGCTTTACTGTTGTCTGATTATTAATAATGACATCATAGACAGCGGGAGATATGCATTCACACTAATCTTTATGCACAGATATCTTTTGAAATATAGGCTAAGGTGTGGTTTGTCCTGTCTGTTTAATTCCTTAAGACATTGCTGACTGTGTTTACATTCATTTTGCGTCATAACAGCATTTTGAGACTCGCACAGACGCGTTAACAAAGCGCTGCACGAGCATTTAATACTGAAAGCCTTCTGTCGTTTTTTTCTTATTGTTATTATTTTTAATATACAAACATTCTGCATTCCAAACGAAATAAATTAAGCCTTCGTAAAGCATTTGTAAGGAAAATACCAGCTGGCGAGAACTAGCACTGGTAACGTAACATCAATCAAAGCGCACGTTTCTCACAGCCAATATCCAGGCAACGAAACCCGCAAATGTCATTGTAATTGGTTTCAACCTTTCCGAACGTTATGAAATATTATTTCATGGTTGGAATATTATTTCAGCTGGAACTTCATTAAAAATAAATGAAGTATCACACATTCCTAATATTAGTATCCAAAGGAAGCTTATTGCAGTGACTGAGTTCTTCCACAATATCTTGCTGATGTCTTCTTCGACTTGTTTATTGCTGCTGGCTAGCGTGATGAGTCGGTGGGCGGGCTACTGAATTACACGTGCTTATTATTCTGTAGAGGCGGTGTTTCGTTGCACAATGGCATCAGTATGAAGCACTCTATTGTTTTCTGGGCCTAGTGTCTATAAAAACTTTTCTTTGACTAACAAGGAAGTTTTCAGCTCTGAAACTTACAGGATATTCTTACCATCATGACCTTTCATATATCAAAAGTTTAACGGAAAGTTGATTTCTCAATTCATCACCCCTTTAATGAAAACATGATTACACTTTCTTTTAAGGTTAACTATTACAGGAGTGCAGAATTATAATTATATAAGTTGTATTGTTGAGGATTAATTTTATTATTGAACAACAACCATGTTCTCAATGAACACAAACTCATTAATATCAAAGCTGAATATTTTTGTAGTTTATTAGGAAGTAGTTTTTAGTTTTAGCTATTTTAGGGGGATATCTGTGTGTGCAGGTGACTATTACTGTGCATAATTATTAGGCAACTTAACAAAAACAAATTTATACCCATTTCAATTATTTATTTTTACCAGTGAAACCAATATAACATCTCAACATTCACAAATATACATTTTTGACATTCAAAAACCAAACAAAAACAAATCAGTGACCAATATAGCCACTTTTCTTTGCAAGGACACTCAAAAGCCTGCCATCCATGGATTCTGTCAGTGTTTTGATCTGTTCACCATCAACATTGCGTGCAGCAGCAACCACAGCCTCCCAGACACTGTTCAGAGAGGTGTACTGTTTTCCCTCCTTGTAAATCGCACATTTGATGATGGACCACAGGTTCTCAATGGGGTTCAGATCAGGTGAACAAGGAGGCCATATCATTAGATTTTCTTCTTTTATACCCTTTCTTGCCAGCCACGCTGTGGAGTACTTGGACGCGTGTGATGGAGCATTGTCCTGCATGAAAATCATGTTTTTCTTGAAGGATGCAGACTGTACCACTGCTTGAAGAAGGTGTCTTCCAGAAACTGGCAGTAGGACTGGGAGTTGAGCTTGACTCCATCCTCAACCCGAAAAGGCCCCACAAGCTCATCTTTGATGATACCAGCCCAATTCAGTACTCCACCTCCACCTTGCTGGCGTCTGAGTCGGACTGGAGCTCTCTGCCCTTTACCAATCCAGCCACGGGCCCATCCATCTGGCCCATCAAGACTCACTCTCATTTCATCAGTCCATAAAACCTTAGAAAAATCAGTCTTGAGATATTTCTTGGCCCAGTCTTGGCTTCAGCTTGTGTGTCTTGTTCAGTGGTGGTTCTTACCTTGGCCATGTCTCTGCTTTTGGGCACTCCAGTGATGTTGCAGCTCTGAAATATGGCCAAACTGGTGGCAAGTGGCATCTTTGCAGCTGCACGCTGACTTTTCTCAGTTCACGGGCAGTTATTTTGCGCCTTGGTTTTTCCACACGCTTCTTGCGACCCTGTTGACTATTTTGAATGAAACGCTTGATTGTTCGATGATCACGCTTCAGAAGCTTGGCTATTTTAAGACTGCTGCATCCCTCTGCAATATATCTCACTATTTTTGACTTTTCTGAGCCTGTCAAGTCCTTCTTTTGACCCATTTTGCCAAAGGAAAGGAAGTTGCCTAATAATTATGCACACCTGATATAGGGTGTTGATGTCATTAGACCACACCCCTTCTCATTACAGAGATGCACATCACCTAATATCCTTAATTGGTAGTAGGCTTTCCAGCCTATAAAGCTTGGAGTAAGACAACATGCATAATGAGGATGATGTGGTCAAAATACTAATTTGCCTAATAATTCTGCACTCCCTGTATTTTAAGCACAATCAGGAAGTAAACTCTATTTATTCATAGATTATAGCTTGGAAAATGATCTCTATAGGCAGTAAGTTGTACTTGATCATTTCAAGTATCAAGTATCATGTCTTTTTGTTCAGTGCTTAAACAATGAAGAATGTTTTGAGCTTGCTCAAATTTATATGTCATTGAAGTATTAATTACTTTTCTGAGCATTGGGTGAAGAAATATGTCCTTGCATTATAAAACCAATTGAGTCTCTCAGAGTCTTACATGACACTGGAGAAAGTGGTGTTTGTGCTTTCATTCATGCCACTTAATGCAGTTGTAACAGCAGGGGTCTGAGTCAGGGCTGTCCTTGCCCTCTGAAACTGTTGGCTGGATTCAATAGTGTGTAGAAACATCTATAGTTGAAGAATGAACCTGGCTTCGAGAGTCCAGACCTTGCAGAGGTTTTAGTCATTGTGGCACTCATTGTCGGTATATTATTTCATCTGCTTCAGGCTGTGATGCATACAAACACAAGCTTTATTATATTTATCCATCAGTTTATATCCATTTAGCATGTTGTCATCTGGGAAAATATGGGCAGGACTGGGCATGTTGTTGGGAGAATGCAGCTAAGGTTGGTGTGGTGTTAAACTCATTGTTATATTTCATTAAGTAGTGTAGTTTTGTTAGTTGTATCTCATATCTTGTGTTTTGTTGGAAATGTACATTCATTAAATCGCTTAAAGGCAATAAAAGCTGTGTGGCTCACTTCCTGTGTACTTTACAAACTAGACCTCTTCAGGTGCTCTCTTTAGCAACTCAACCATCCAGATGGAGAGCATTTAGATTCCCTTTATCTCTCCATCACTGCTGTATTTATAATCACCACCTTCATAAAAGCTCCGCCCTCCATACATGGGCTCCAGGTGGAGTAAGAGGGGGGAGGTGGTTGACGCTAGCAAGGTTACGCTTCCTCACAGAAGAACAAGCAGTGCCTGTCTGTACCCGAGCACACAGTTGTTGTTGGTGAGTAGCCCGGTCACACCAAGGGCAGAGATGAGATTGATTTCAGAGCTGCTTGTTATTACAGTTGCTAGATCAGGTGTAGATTAGTAAATCAGCAGTTAAATACCGTGCATAACTGTCTGCTGGTGATGCCCACTTGTAACCTGCCTGTGGAGGTTGTTCATCCCACCCATCAAGCCTGGAGGGAATATTGTCAATGCCATTAATATGCTGTAAATTGAGATTCTGTGTAATTGATAACTGAATTCTTTACGGCCTTTGTATGCTTTGGCATGAAAGCTCTAGATATTGACGTTAACAACACGTGTAACCTTGTGACCATACTTTGTTAAACTAGTTTTTTGTAGCTGTTGTGAGCAGCTTCTTTCATCATTGTTTGTTTCCTGTTAGGTGATGTCAATGCAAATGTACATCATTCTGCCCCACCGCATGTTTTTTTCCCTGAAAATGTTTTTCTTTGAGTGCGCAGAGCTTGTGGTTGAGCTCACATTTTGTCTATAAAGACCTGTTCTATAGTGCTATTTTGCATAGTGGCATGGCATAGTTTAGGGTCTCTGCTCACAATATGCAGTGCTCCTATTGTGATTGGTTAGGGACAAACAAAGTTATTTGCCTATGCTGGCAGACTTTCAACAGCAAACTCTGGTTAGAGGTAGAGTTGATGGGGAAATGTCAGTAAATTCCATAGCTGACCTTATGTAGAGGTCTGTGCTCATCCTGAGGCCATGTCTTCCTCCCTCTGTTGTTCTTTGTCTAATAATACGTTAACTCTTTCCCCACCAAAAAGTTGCCGGTAATCGCCTGCATTTTTTATCATTTTCACAAAAGTTTCATGGCCCCCAGAATATTTTGTTGTATGAATATCTGAAGATGCAATATGTCAAAAGAAAGAATCAACCCTCTGCTTTCACACAAACAAAAAACATCTTATTCTAGTTGTAATGTCTAATGTCTTGGGTGTTTCATAGAAAACCAATATTTTGAGCAGAGAGCTCAAGTCAGTCCTATAGCTCTTCCTGGGTCGACGTTTCATTGAGCGTCATTAAGCAGTTTTGATTTATATGCTGATCGCATATTGCTGATCGCATTATTTTACATGTGCATCTGCTTACATGATATCATTTGTTATGTTTTGAGCAGGAGATTCAGTACTCATTCAGAAATTGCAAAATAATACCCCCTACCGTATAACAGTAGAAACCCGGAAATTTCCGTCAATGGCCCAAAAAACTGTTGTTTGCTGTTAGACTTCTTTGGAATTGATATTTTCTACCAACTAGTTCCATACTAAACAAATGCAAATATATAAATGTTAAAACAAATTATAAGTATTTTTTTGTTTGTTTAAACTAGAAGTTAATACTTTGATTAAGCAAGGATGAATTAAATTGGTCAAAAGTGACGTTAAAAAAAAAAATTCAAATAAACGCTGTTCTTTTGAACTTTTAATTGATAAGGAATGTAAATTGAGCAACAAGTCAGTATATTATAATGATTTTTGATTAATGTGACACTGAAGACTAATGGGTGCTGAAAATTATTTTAAATTGTAATATTTCACAACATTGTATTTTATTCAAATAAATGCAGCCGTGGTGAGAAAAAAAAAAAAAAATAATTAATACTCTCCCCATTCTCAAATATTGTAATAGTATACATTGATTGAAACAAATAGTAGGCCTAATATTAAAAATCAAGGTTTATATACACAACTATTTTAACATTTAGAAATGTTTTTTTACTGCTACTACAACTTCTACTACTACTACTACTACTACTACTAATATAAGCTAAAAATCAAGGTATAGTTCAACATGACAAAAATGTTTACTCAGCACAGTTTTTATTGTAGTGTACAACCTTGATTAACCTAATTAGCATTTTTAATTCGTCAGATCAAATAATGGCCAACAGATCAAGCTAATTTGTTTGTGATGTTTCTTCTCTTTTTGGGAATATTTACTCCACCCTTCATGAATAGACATTTCTTGCAGACTTTACTTTAGCTGAGCAAGTTGCCAATTTAGGTTTATGTTCACAGTAAAAAATTCAGCATTTTGCTTGTATAATTTAATGTGTTGGTAACAAAAATATTACTTTTATTTTAATTGTAATGAAAGCCCTAGTTTCTCCTAGCATCTTTGCATTCATTTCAGCAGGAGTGCAAGAGGAAATATAGCCTGCGTAGGGGGTTGGTCTTCAAATATTGTCTTTTGTAATGGGAGACCCATTTGGAGTTTCAGAGGTTGAGAACCACTGCTAAAGAGATTGCTTTATATGAGCAGAAGCTTCATTTATAAAGAAGTATTGTAAAAGTATGGTAATATCTTGCTGTTTTAAAATATACATTTAGATAAACGTTTGCCAAATTCATGTTGTGGTATTTACGTTACCCCAAGCCATTAAAAATGCAATAACCCCAAACATGTTTGGATGCACTGCCTGTGTCCTTTCTGCTGATGAGTATGTGAAACGAATGAGAACTGATGCGAACGTTCACCCATGCATCAGTACCTCAGCACACAATCAGCGCTATATAATTGCTCCTAGCTTTCAAACACTCACTGGCCTCGTTTTCTGTTTATGGAGCATGCTGAGTCTGACGGCAGAAAGCTATAATTGCAGTGATGTAATCCATCTGAAGGTACAAAAGGGCCCATTCTCATCTGGCATCTCTCGAGGGAACCGTTGGTACAGTGTTGCCATGGCAGAGCCGCCTGGGAGTGCCCGGAAAGCCAATTTGCCACTTCTTGGGTGCGATTTGAAATAATCAAATTATTATATAATATGCTTTATGGCTCATAAAGAACATCTTTCGTGGTCATCCCGCTCATCTTCCTCAATTTGTGTGGGCTGTATTGGCCCAGAGGAGCGCGATGACAGTGGGGGAGGGCGTGCGATTATGCATTCGGTGCCATTTCCTGCTGTGATTACTGGGGATGCTTGACCCTTTGCAGGCCGTTTGTGTTAACATGCAGCGCTCTGGTGCTCAGTGCATTAGTTAACAGATCCTACAACTGAGTCCTGGCAACCTCTAGAGGCCTGACCAAATGCTCTGCAGGAAGAGCAGGTTTGTAATATATTCCTGGACAGGGGGATCTGTTAGATAGGACTAACAAAGGCTGAACGTGGCCTGCAGCATCAACAGTGAACTATCACATTACTGTGGCAAATGGGAGCTGCATGCAGCCGCTGGAGTGTTGTGTTTCAGTGCTAGTGATTATCAGGGATACTGATACACATGGCTTAAAACATGGCTTAAAATCGTATATGAATAATTATTAACATCTATAATTTCTGCACAAGGCCTTGTATTTGAATTGAATACAAGAGTGAGAGATGCAGTGGAGCATGAATACATAATATTGTTCCAGTATGTATTTAGAAGCAAGAGAAGAAATGCTTTATAGCTCATGTTTCAGTAGTAAGTAACTAATTGCTGATCTGAGTCATTCAGTGTTGGGTTGTCAAGTGGCTCCCTCAGGCTCTTCCATCCACTGCGGTGAACACGAGAGAGATTTAGTTACCTGAGATATGTGTCAGTATCACAGGCCGGCCATCAGAGGGACTTGCATTATTTTTGTAGCAGTGGAATATTCTCAAAAGGAAGGGCGCACCAGGTTTGTGATGAATCATGCCACATTGTCTTAGTGAGAGCTTTATTTGGACCTGTAAACTCGCTGGAAATTATGGACAAATTATGAAAATGTGGTGATTTTATGTTGAGGATTTTATGTTGAGGATTTTATGTTAACAAGATTACTAATTTTCATCACATTTATTGCATGATATGCCAATAAAATAATAGCAAATAATTGCATATATCAATGTTATATATACAAGTGATTCAAATGCGTAAATAAATTGAATAGGCATTACAAAAAATTTCACTGCATGGTTATCATTGGCATGTGTCAAATAAAAATTTTCCTTTTTGCTCTATTTTTGGGCCAGTGAATCACACTCAAAATATAAAGTGTAGGAAGGTTGAGGGAGCGTTTTTGTTTATAACTGTACAAAAGCGTTCTAAAGTAACTTACTATTGATCAACATTTCTTGCAGATTGGGGTGTCTAACACCCCTTCTTTTTACGGAATACAAAATTTTTTTTAGCTACAGACTGTCATCGTCTTTTTTCCCATGTTATGATTGGTGATAACCAGAGTTTGGGTGTGGCACCGCTAGGGCTGCACAATTAATCAAATTTGTTATCGTGATTACAATTACAGATGCCACAGAGGCGCAATTACAAAAAAAAATAAATAATAATTCTATGTACGCTATTCTGTGTGCTTAAGATGTGATAGGTTATCTTTTAAGTAAATTTTAGTTTAGTATAACATTATAATACCATGCATATATTTTTTTATTTAAAGAAGCCAAGCCAATTGACATTTGAGACTTAACGCTGTAGTAAAACAATAAAAGTGTTTTCAGCTTGTTTATTTTAAAATAATATAGCATGCAGTCGCTTCAAAGTATGGCATGAAGCTCTTCAAAAAGGTCATCATTCAGTGAACAATGTGATCATCGTAATTAATAATCGCAATTACATTTTAAAGGGAATAATCGACAATTACAACGCCACCTTCAATGTTGTGTAGTGTCAACCAGGTAGTTGCTGGTGCTGTATTATTTACAATATTATTGTATGTTTAATAACTTGATAATATTTAACTTTTTTCATCAATATTTGTATATTGCGACACCTCTAGTCTATGACTGGCCTACATTTCACAGAAATCCATTTTGCAAGAATGTCACTCGGTAGACTTATTTTTGTGTGCTATTTGCACTTTTTTGTTTTAAAGGAAATACTGCTAGAGAATGTATTTGTTTTAAAAAGTAAAGCTTCTCACCCTTTCTGTCTTCCCAGTATTCCACCGTCAGCATGTCCTCAGAAGCGTCATCTCCTGTGAAGTCCACCACCCCTCCTCTGTCCCCTCTGTCACCGATCTCTCCGGTGTCCCCGAGCTCTCTGCGTCTGCCTACCTGCCGCCACAGAGACCGGTCCCCCTCCCCCATGAGGAGCTATCTGATTCCCAGTCCCCTCCCTACCCGCCGCAACCGCACCTGCTCAGCGTGAGTACAGCAGCACGTCAGCCGCTGGCCTGCTGGATTTAGCTCCTCCAACCCCAATGAAACACACCTGAACCAGCTAATCATGGTCTTAATAGGCACACTAGAAACTTCCAGGCAGGTGTGTTGAGGCAAGTTGGAGCTAAACTCAGTGGCCCTCCAGGACTGAGTTTGGGCACCCCAGTACTCCAGTACTAATCATATTTTTGTCCCTCTACCCCTATAGTGCAGCGCGTGCAGCTGAGGGGCCGGTCTTCCGTGGGGTCTGCAAGTGCTTTTCACGTTCCAAAGGACATGGTTTCATCACGCCATCAGACGGAGGCAATGATGTCTTTGTGCACATATCTGAGTGAGTTCACTTGGCAAACATCTTCTGCCTTCAACAAGATTTCATGCTCCTATGTCAAAGCCAACACATATTCCGCCACAAACCCAGTTACATCTGAATCACAACACCTTGATTATCAGTGACGCAGATGCAAACACACATCGTCATTTAATATGCAGACCAAATTTGTTCAACTGATCATGGAGGGGCTTCTGGGAATAGAAACTTGTGGAGCGTGTGAAAGGTTTTGGGGTCAGGGCTACGCTATATTCTTGAGTGTGAGAGATAAGAGCACTAGACTGGCTTCCTTCAGATGAAGTGTGTTTGACCAGTGGAAAAACGGATAGCCTTGCCAGCTGCCCGCTGTTCAAACATTCAGGACATCAAATCATTTTTTCATTCGTTCATGATCAGGGAGCATTTGCACTCTTTTGAAATTTGCTCATTCTCTAGACTTTATAGTTAAATGTTTGATTGTGTACACACATTACTCAGAACTCTACACCCAAATCAGAAAACACACACAATGGGAAAAAAAACCCTAAATTCCCCTGCAAAATGAAATTTTTCATTCAAAACAGTGTTATTTCTTCTCAAAATGGTATTTTGTTTTCAGATGACACGCACAAACCATCATATGAATAGACATTTAGAACCAGTGTAACACTGATGTGCTCAATGTAAATCACTATGATAAATGGAAGGCGCTGCTTCTCCATTCATCATAATGACTTGGGTCTTTTTTTGGTTCAGTGTTACACTTACTACAGACGGTACATAAGTGTGCTGTGAAATATTTTAGAATATTGTTTTTATACTCGGAACACACAAATACACGGTAACAAATATATTTTATTTTTCCCACCAAAAAAAAAATCCCAACCAACACAAAGTTGCACATACAGTGGTCTACATACAAGACAACAGAAGAGCTCATCTGTTGCCCTTTTATGCCAAAGCTCTGTTTGCTTATTGTAAAACTGTGTGACCGATGTTTGCCCATGTGATGAGTCAGTGCGCATATTTGAATGGCCGTGTGTTCCTTATGAAAATGAGATTTTCTGCATGAAAATTGTCCCAAATGCAGAGAATTGTGTAGTGTTTTTAATAAAATGTTTTAGAACTGCAATTTGAGTGTAAAGAAGGAACTGTGCTTATAGTTTAGCAGAATTGGTTCAGGGGGTTGGTGCATGAGTTACATGTTGTGGTCATTGTGTCTCATGTACCAGTGTTTGGAACAAACAATTGAGATAAATTACATTCTGTCAGTTCACTTAAAAATTATATATACTGTGTGTGTATGTATGCGTTTGATTTTAAAGTTATATAATTATCATTTATACAATGGCATCCATTTTGTGATCTCCATCTGAAAAGCGCAGTGTTTTACATATGATGTCATTTTTAAACGCATGCCTTTGTCTAAATTCAGTAAGCGCACGCTTGTCTTGCTGATGATCTCCATTCTCCCAACAGCATCGAGGGTGAATATGTGCCTGTGGAAGGAGATGAAGTTAGCTACAAGATCTGCTCTATTCCACCCAAACTTGAGAAGATCCAGGCCGTTGAGGTGGCCATCACTCATTTAGCACCAGGCACGAAGCACGAGACCTGGTCAGGAGCGGTGTTCGAATCGTGAGGTCCTCCAGAACAGCAGCTGTCTGACTCTGATCTGTTTGATTGTGATGTCGGAACGGGTTTCTTTTTTGGAGGTATGGGGAGGGGGACGGAACAGGGCTTAATGAATGAATACCTTTAAGTGCTGTGTGTGATGAGAAAAATACAAAAAATCTTGCATCTTTTTTTCTTTGTGTTCAGGAAGGGAGTTTGTTTGAAATGATCTTGATTATTTGGTTTGAGTTTAATGATGTGGCATGAACCGCAGTCAGTTCTGCTTGCATTTATCATCTGTGAATTTCTGTTTGAATTGATTACTCTTAAGAACTGATCGCACACTCTTAACAGGAAGCCTAAACGCAGATCTAATATGTAGATTTTTAATTCACTGAAGAAAAAAACATGTTCACTGTGTATGTGTACATTGTGAAAATATAACATTTTGATCATTTCTCATGTGCATGAGTGTTTCTTGGTCATTTTGCTACAATGATAGGCAAGAATAAAAAAAATGCAAATTGTCAGATTTATAACAGATTTATTTCATATCTTCAACATTAAGGTTTCATGTAGAAATTACCCTCAATATTATTTTTTTCTAATTTTACTACATAACAGTTAAAACAATTTGCAGTTTTTTGTAATTAGTATGGATATCAATAATACACATTTCTCAATTAAATACTGACTGCAAAGTACAAACAGACACAGCTATTACATCTCGAGTCCCTGCTGCCGCCTGTCCACAACATTAAAAAGGAACATTTAAAAGGCATCCAAAACAACATTTCTACATTACACTGACATGGGACACACTGTTACGAAGGAATAACACGTTGTTAGAGGTGTGATTTTATACATATTTATATTTGATGAGTAAATGTCAGATAAATAAGGAACTTGATTCTGATGTGGCTGTAAACAACGTGAAAACTTGGTTAGTCTTCACTAATATCATTACATTAAGTACATACTGGGGTTTAAGTTTTTAAAACGGAAAGGACAATTGAAACAAACCAAGCCGAAGGGATGTTCAGTCTTTCAGCTTGGAGAAAACGGAACAGGAGAATCACCCCAAAGATGATAAACATTTACAGGCTGTGATAGCCATTAAGTGAAGATGACCTTGTAGATGTTATCTAGCAGAACCACATGCCTTTTCTTACATGGCCTGTAATGTGAAACATGAGGGGATCATGCTCACCTGAGCAGAGGATTGACGCTAAGTCGAACGGCCCCAAGCTTGTGCTTTTAAAACATGCTTCCTGGCGGATTTCTATTGTTAGATCAGGTATCTGTTTGGCTGTGAAAATACAAATCTATTATTCATTGTCAATTATGAAATCTTGCAGTACCGTAGCAAACATCAGCCCTCACGTTACAACACCATGTTGTGCTTTAAATGTTTTAAGTTGGCAACATTCTCTTCATTTCTCGGAGGCTTCGCATCTCAGTAAAGACAATGGCTCTTTATGATTCAGGAATAATACAGTAAAGCAGCCACCTCAATAAAGGGACTTTCTGATTGCTTGAAGGTTACTGGCTCAATAGACGTCCTGTTAAAACGGGAATAGAGGCTCTACAGTTCTCAGCACCTTCTCCCTTTTCCAGCTTTCCATCGGCTCTCTCCAGCACCTCAAGATGCGATCAGTCCAACAAAGCTTCCACAACATGTCTTTCACACATGCTTTTAATTCAGAGAGCACCGTTATATTCAGGTGCTCTGTAAATTCAATCTATCATCATGCAAAATTACAAGCTAGACATTTCCAGTGCATCCATTTCTTCATAGATACTAAAATAATTATTTTTCTTCTCAAATGATTTAATAAGACAGTAGTCGCAACCTTCATATAGTTTTAGTGCCATACACAGCGTCGTCATCTTTTCATCTAAGACCTGGACTCTTTTTATTTGACATAAAAAGGGTTATATGAAATATTGCAATTAGATATCTTGTAATATCTCTGAGGTCTCTATATTGCTTTATTTAACCGACTACCAGCAGCAGGATTTTGTTTGTGAAACTTTCTGGTCCTGAATGACCTTACAGTTCACAAACTAAGTTGCAACATCAACAAGATAGATTTTTTTTATATATAATTTGAGTGAATGACCCTGAATTGGGGGCATTACTACTGGGATAATTCTATTATAATCCTTCAGATTTTCAAATGTCCACCCTTGGAAAAAAAAAAGGAAAAGAAAAGAAACAACTAAATGGAGAGTGATCAATTAGACGTGATCAATTATTTGTGACAGGCTGGTATAAACCCTTGAGTGGGCTTGGACTATGTTTCATAATCAAGGCTGACCTGGCAGCCAAAACTCTATTTATGCTCAGCCAGGATGTCGTTCAGGATGTTCAGGAGCTGATGCACATGGTACTCCTTAAAGACCAGAGCGGGACGGAAACGTATGGACCTCTCTCCACAGGAACCCAAAAACGCACCTGGTGAGACAAACAGAAGATTTTTCTTTTAGAGAACATACAGCCTCTGCGTCTCGTGTGGAGGGTCTAAAATTAATTAGCACTACTTGTTACTACTATTAATATTTTTGCTATACTACTAATATCATTCTTGCAAACTGCATATTATATAATTACCTGACAATCACCTGAGCTTTGTCACTAGCTATGTTTCCAGCCCTACTGTAACAATGTAAATTGGAATCGTATAAAACATTTGCAAATAAAGCAGCGCTTCCATCCCATGTGTTCAAGAAAACAAAATCGTCACTTCATGGGAAATTGGCGCAAAGTATCTGTAATAAAAATGTAAGTTGATGCAATCGGGGAACGACCTGTGACCTTTTTCCCTACATAGTAAATGAATTGTGTTTCAGAGCACACAGATGAAATGCAATTACTCATTTATGAATAAATGATCAAATAATCCAACTGTCATAAGAACAAAATCATTTATCATAAAAGTCCTGATAGGTAGTGTGGCTAAGGCGGCCACAGCTTACCTTTGTTCCTGGCTTTTATCATGATACTGTTGCGTGTGGCATCATCACAGGCATCTATGGCACAGAACGTACCCTGGCCACGGGCGCTACTCAGGATATGAGGGTACTGGGTCTACGTGAGGAAAAGCAGCGAGACATTCAAACATGATGTGGAAAGAATCATAAATCCACAGCTTCAAAACAAACACTCATTACGCTGCTAAGATCGATTACAGGCTCAGGTTCTCTATCCGGCAGCAAGAGTTATGAGGCCGGCCCTCAGATGAACAATAAACGTCATGGAAGAATCATTAAGCCTCTCATGATGAGCTGTGGCATCTGTGAGGAATCAGTCATGGAAGGATAAAAATGAAGATTGACTGTACCTGCAGTGCGTAAAGGCCCTGCAAAAGAGCCTTCCCTGAGCGTACCACCTCTTCCAGAAGGTTCTCTCTTCTGATCACATTAAGCACCTCTGATAAGAACAGATTCTTTGAGGGGTCTCCCATCCAGGTGTTAAAGATTCTGTAGGGCTGAGGTGCATATTGTCATGTCAGTTTAAAAGGTTTAAAATTTCTCACACTTAAGTCTTCTTTAAAGACGTCATGAAACCAAAAAATTTACTTTATGTCTGTTAGCTTTGAGGTCTTTCACAGGCAAATATACTGTAAAAAGTAAAATATTTGAGTATTTTAATAGAAGGGAAAGACCCTTCAGAAAGTCCCACCTCAACCTCCAGTTTGATTTCAGGTTGTGTTTTTTTACAGATGCATATGTATGTAAAATTACGATCATCATATAAATCGAAACTGCCTAATGTTACTGAATGGACTGTCGACCCAGGACGAGCTACAGGACTGCAAGCTTTGGGAGTGTTACACAAGCTATGTTTTGATCATCGTTCTGAATCTGATCTGGATGTAGTCTTTAACAAAAACCTCAGCCTTTTGCTCAAAATGCTGCTTTTTCCAGAAACTTACTCATATTTCTCTTCTCTTTAAAAAAAGAATACATTAAGCTTGAATAAAACAGGTTTATTTTTTTGTTTAAAAGCAGAGGCTCTATACTTTCAGTCGGTATTTTGCATGTTCAGATATTCATTCATATAACAAAATATTCTGGGGTCCATTAACATTTTTTGATGATCTAAAATGCAAGCGTTGGCTTTAAAAAAAAAAAAACTCTGGTGAGGAAAGAGTTAAACACTAAACAGTATCAGTATAATTTTGTATTATTATTATTATTATTAATAATAATAATAATACATTTATTAATAAATATAAGAAATTATTTTCACTATTTAAAATGTTATAATACTGTTATAATTATTATTATTGTAAAAATAACAACAATTATTATTATATTATAGGCTATATGTAGATACGTTTTTTTGTAATGTCTTAGTTTAAATGTTTGTTTACGTTCCTATATTTTTACATATGTAGGACTGTGGTCTTGTGATACACATTTCATTCCTTTGTATGTCCACATAGTGACAATACAGCTCACCTGAATGAATTTTTTTTACTAATTTTCCAGGACTGAGTTTTATTAATGTATGATAATACTACTACTAATAAAAATAGTACTAGTAAGTCCAGTATAACCCAGTGTGCATTTTAGGTTTGTTTAGAAGGCAATTTAATTCAGTCAGCTGTTATCTATGTAATTTGGACTACATTTAATTAAATGTCTGGAAAGGCTAAGTTTATGTGGCTTAGAATGTATCTAAACCTGCACAATTGGAGGTCACTTTACAAAAAAGAAACAGTAGGGGGCATGATTGTTCAGTTCCATACAGCTATGAACCTCATCCAAGCACACGCAATCATTCTAGACAAAGATTGCGAAACTGACAGGACATTCATCTGGTACTAAAACACATTATAACGCCATTCATTAACGATTAAGAAAAACAATAATGCAGCCAACTGGGAACAATTACTGGGAATGGGATTGACAATTTTGCATGAGGGGACATTTGGGGAAATGATGCCAGCTCTTACTTTGTCTGCTTGCAGTTCATCCCTGTGGTAGTATCCTCCTGTCAGTAACTTCTTGCTGAAGGAAACAACATCAGCAGGGTCATCCAAACCCCAATGCTCATGGGCCCAGAACTTGCCTGTTGCTCCTCCACCTGTCTGCACCTCATCCACGTGGAAAGCACAGCCATGCTGAAAGATCCAGACACAAATAAACACCTGTCAGCTCACTCTGTCACTCTTGTCAGCCTGCATAAAACTGCACACAACACCCACTACGCTTTGCTACACTCCACTTGTAGTGGACACTTAATGAGTTTTTCAGGGAGAGCGCAGACGTAACCACAATTACTTAAATGACCTCTTTTCTCTGCATAAAGCAGCCTTGTTATATCATTCCTTTTTGTCTTCTGCCTTATCTCATTCAAAAGGACTCCATTTAGAGCAGATAAAAGGACTTTGTGCAGATGTGTGTCTTTTTTAGAGATTTCAAAGCATCTCATTTGAGCTATTTATAACTGGAGTATCATCTGAAGCTACTTCAAAAGCACACATCCAGTAAGAATGGAGAATGACTAAGCATTATGGAAGAGTTAGCTTGGAAAAAAGAGCTTCACCTTGCGTGCAATATTTCGCAATTTGAAGAAGAAGTCAGGTGAGGCGTGGTTGTCCCCTCCCTCTGCCTGGATGGGCTCGATAACAATGCCAGCAACTGGTTTTCCCTTCTGCCTCCACTTCACAATGAGATCCTCAACCTGACACACAGACAAGTTTAAAACTTACACAATACATTGCTTACCATTATCTTAGTTGTATGTTAAGAACTAGGTAACACTTTTGCAGTCAGTGCATTATAACGTTTACTGTCTGTTTTTAGTTAACTATGTTGCACTTCATTCAAGATATTCCTACTGGGTATCTAGTGTCAGACAGTTGACCAATTGGGTATTTCGCTAATACTTCTGATTCAACACTAGTTACACTTTAGTTGAAAGCATTTGTGGCATAATGTTAATAAAAAAAGCAATGTAATGGTGAGACACTAACAATAGAAGGATTCTTGAAGGATTTAAAAGCAGAAATGTTAAGATTATAATTTCACAAAATCACTTACATTACTTAAAACATTGTTGTCATCACATTTACCATTGCTCTGTGAAATGCTAGTGTGTGAAATCCAATCATTTCCATTCATTCAATCAGGGTGAAACATTTCACCTTGTAGATTTCACACTGCGTTCAAGTTTTTCACCGTATTGACAAACAGCTGTTTGTGTTGAAAGTGACTTCTGTGTGAATGGCACATGCATTGCTACTCTATTGACAGTGGACAATGCAGCGTTCTGTTGGGCAACAAGGCCATTTTTAGTAAAAAACATGAATACCTCCTTTGGAGGTATGTTTTGCCTTAGGCAAAATTCCCAATTGCATGTATTTCTGTTGAAATGACTGAAAATCCCCCACAAAATTTTGCCGAACAAACAAAGCTGTTAAAGCCTGTAAAATACTCATGTATACAGTCATTTTAATGGTTTTTAGGGTATACAGTTATCTGTTTTCATGCTGTCAAACCTGTAAAATGGGACAAAAATTTACACTGTAAACTATTTTTTTTTTCACAGTAAACATTTATTGTTTAAATGTGGTGAAACTATTGAAATAGTGAGTATTTTAAAATCTATGGATTGGCCCCATTCACTTCTATTTTAAGTACATCAGTGTAACTTATATATTAAGAAAAGGTGTAAAACCCACAAATGCTGTTGATTAGGCTTAACCCAAAAATATTAATTTAAGTTTTCTGTGAACGCATGAAGGAGAGATCTTACCTCCTCCAGGCAACGGGCCTCTTCCTGGGCGTTCTCCCTTACAAACTCCTCCAAAGGGTACTGCAGCTTAGGGAAGGGTGCGATAGGCCAGTCGAAGGAAGGTATATCCAACTTGTGAATGGCTTTGGAATGTGTTGTGGCCAGGCAACCTGTAATCCAACACCACACATATTAGAGGAGGGATGTCCCAGTTAAAACAAAACAGCCTGGTGTCTTTGTTGGTCAAATTAAGTCATATAATACAAATAGCTGCAAAGGCAAACAAATGTAAGGCAAATACATGCAAGCTAGGTCAAGTCCCTGAATATGCTCACAGTGTATTGAATCAGACACATCGATCAATTATACTCTCATAAAACAACAGACTTACCCATAGTTCTCCCATGGAAAGCTCCCATAAAAGACAAGATGCTCAAATCTGGGCATCCAGGACTCTGAGAAAGAAGAAATAGTGTGTGTATAATTTTGGGGGCCCCAGTCATGTGCAGAATGTGTGTCTTTCACAGAGTCTATTGTCTAACCTGATTGATCATGCAAGTGCTGACTTCCTCCTCAGAGGGGTTGGTGTATCCTCTCTCCTTATTCTAGAAACCATTAAAAAGAAGTATTAGATATCAGATGATTTAAGAGCTATTCATGTGTATAAAGTAGGGCTTCCAATACATATATTCAATATACATCTTCTAAAGTATTGTTTTATTTCTATATAATGAATACAAGCAGAGTCCATTTCAAGAGTCCAGTTAAAATGGAATTTACATACCAGTCAGGAATGTGTGTTTGTGTAATTATTATATAATATTTTCTTATGATTACCTGTATCATTTGACAGCCCAAATACAACGTAATCTGAATTAAATCAGTATTCTTAACAGATGTAAGATTTCAAGCTTCTGATATACTGTTACAAGCAATAATACTAATGATATCAAAAATCATAAAAATGAGGAATTAGGAAAAAAATATAGTGATATGCAGTGATTTCTTTACTTCTGGGTATTATATTATTGCCAAAATAAAACCAATATCGCAGTTATTTAAAGCAAATTAGTTTGTTTGCACTTTGTGTGAATCGAGCAGAAGTAAACTGAGGAAAGTCCACTCACTCTGTACCAGATAAACATGCTCTTGAAAGCGTTCTCATTGGAGCAGGAACCACAGGCCATGGTTTGTACTCGCGTCATCCCGCTGGGGGCAATCTGACGTTGAAGAAAGAGTCATTTACAGCACTCCACACTGGCACCTCTACAAATAAACTGCATGCCACTTCCGGCCAATGTGAAAAAGAGCGCAGTTATTTATTAGGTTCATAGTGATATCTGCAAAGGACATTATCAAGATAAAGAAAATTACCAAAGGTTTTTTTTTTTACAACCGCCAAAAACAATCTTCACGTGAAAAATCGAATCCTTGCGAAAAACACAGTCCTTACTCAACATTTTTAGCATTATCAGCAATCATTTCTGAGACATACGCTGTTATTAGCTTTTGTGGAGGTTTGTGGAAGCACTGATCTTTCAAGAAATGCATGACTTGTGTTTCTTCAAATCCAACAACACTCACCGACAGCAGGCTCTCGATCAGTTTGTCTGGAAAATTCTCAGGTGGCAGAATACCAAGTGCGGGCCGGTTGACAAATGCACTCTGAAAACAAAAATTCACACAAAATTTGAGAAAGTAAATATTACGTGTATACACACACTACCAAACATAAGTGTATACAATTTGTGGACACCTGTGAATGGTAGCAAATTTGACAATGAAAATCCAGTTTTACCATCATAGGAATAAATCACATATTTAAAATATTAAAAATTTAAAGTAGTTATTTTAAATTGTAAAGAAATTTCACACTATATCTGTTTCCTATACTCAACTTTACTGTATTTTTATTTTTATTTTTTAAATGCAGCCTTGGTGACCATTACAAAAAATGTACAGACACCAAACCTTATAACGGTAGTTAAAAGTTAATTATAAACACACACAAACTTGTTTTATATTTTATCTTTACATAGACTTTCTATAGTTGTAATGGTTGTTATACTGTACAAACTGTATATTCTATCCCACTACCAGCACAGAAAACTTTCTGCATTTTTACA